>CM028337.1:33995381-35213714 GCA_016647705.1 Eucommia ulmoides
AGGTTCTTCAATTTCTTCAAACTCTTAATCTTCCATCATCTTTGTCATCATATTTAGCATTGCCACAATATCTTCATGATCATTTTCATCACTGGAACTAATAAACTAAAACACTTAATCAAACCGTTAGTTCCATCAAAAACATCAACATTTAATTGTTCATCAAAATTTTAGGATCAACATTAGTTAGTCGGAGACATTATATCCATACCTTCCTCACAATGGTCGGTGAAGTAATATTCATTCCTACCTTAGTTGGTTAGAAAATTCATATTCATAACTTCTTCACAGGGGTCAGTGAAGTAATATCAATTCCTTAGTTGGTCGGAGAAGTCATATCTATACTTTCCTCACAGGGGTCGGTGAAGTAATATCCATTACTTCCTTAGTTGGTCAGAAAAGTAACAATCCATACCTTCCCCATAAGGGTCGGTGAAGTACATTAGCAACCAGTAGTGTAATAATAACCAATAGTATAGATGTATTTTATAATTTCAGTCAGCCAGTAGTATAATATAGTAGTGTAATGCTTAGGAGGGATTTCACAAAGTGTCACCCTCACCACGCCCTATAAGATTAGATATATCACCATCCACTAGAAATGAAGATAGACAGGAACCAAATGTATCTCCATCCTTCTAGAAATAGTCTTCCAAGATTGATTGTTCGTCAATCCTTCGATGTACACAATGGTAGAAGTGATTAATTGTCATCCTCATCGAAACCTCCAGGATCAGGTATGTCTCTATGTCTAGGGGAATAAAATGTTAGTGTCTCCTTCTTTGTCATTACGAGTAAAATCGCATGACAAAGAAGGGCAGTTATAGACATCGCATTTTGTCTTACCCAATCAGTGTCTAATTAAGTACAGGTTCAGATAAACTTTAAACTTGAATTTAAAGATAATGAATTTCTACCTAAGATAACACTAGGCAATTTACAAAAACAACCAAAAACATGATAAAAACACAAAAATGACAAAACATAGCTAAGTAAACGTTTCGGGGGTCAAACTCAAAATTCATATGATTTAAGGAGATCTAAAATGACTTTACTAAGCTTTTAGTTTCATCAAATCATATTTATTATAGATAAATATTCGTCATTCCTCTTAAATTATAGGACATTTCAAACAATTAACTCAGTTACCTATCCCGACCTTGAAACATTTACAACCCTTGAATCTTGTCAAGTTTAACACCAAAAAAGTGAAAGGAGAGTACCAAGTCAAAAATGCCACCATGGCGTATCTGGATAAGGTAAGTGACCTCTAGAAATGATGGCCTTCACCTAGCATCACCTAGATCCCCCAAGACGAGAACAGTCACGCCGACGCACTGGCAAAACTATCATCATCGGTGTTGTTGAAAGGTCCCCAATATGTTCTAGTAGCAATCCACCACGCACCTAGTATCAATGAGACAGAACAAGTCAACCAGGTCGACGACTACCAAAAACCCCCCATGTTGGATGGATCTAATGCGGGAGTATATCAAACAAGGCATTTACCAAGGCAATAAGGCTAAGGCTAGAAGACTGCAGTACAAGGCCTCCAGGTATTGTCTAACAAATGGAGTCCTATATTGGAGGTCATTCTATGGCTCAGATTTCTCAGTGTTTGCACCCCAAGAAAGCCCAATACATTCTGGGAAGGTAGATGAGGGTGTGTGCGAGAATCATACTGTGTGGCAGTCACATGCGTCAAAGATAATCTGCAATGGGTATTATTGGCCAACTTTAGCACATGACGCCAAGCTCTATATTTAAGCATGAGGAAATTTCCAATGGTTCACCTCATATCCACAACTACCCCCAACAAAGATGACACCTGTGAGCAGTCCATAGCCCTTTACTCAGTAGGGAATCGAAATCATCAGTCTCTTCCCCATATGAACGGGCCAGCACAAATGTCTACTAGTGGCGATCGATTATTTCACCAAGTGGATAGAGGCAAAACCCCTGGCCACCATCACCAAATAGAAGATTCGGAATTTCGCATTGAAAAACCTCATGTATCGCTTTAGGATTCGAAGGGCTATTATCACCAATAACAAGAAGCAATTCGACAATAACTTATTCAAAGAATTTTGCTCCAAATTGGGAATCAAAAATTACTTCTCATCTCCTGGCCATCCTTAGGCAAATGAACAGGTGGAGATAACCAAACGCATTATTCTCCACATAATCAAAGAGCGGCTCGACAAATTCAAAAGGGTGTAGGTAAAAAACCTCTCAGGTGTCCTCTTAGCCTACCATGCAACTGCTTGGACTCCAACAAGGGAAACACCCTATGCCCTCGCCTTTGGGTCAAAGTTAGTTGTTCCGGTAGAGCTCCAAATCTCAACACCCCCGAGTGGTGGGTTACACGTAGTGAAACAACGAGGTCTAACTAAGCTCAACCTGGATCTCCTCAAGGAACACTGGGAATAGCCTAAAGTGCGAAAGGAATTATACCAATAGAGGGTGGCCTGATATCACAATAAGCAGGTCTCTACCTAGAAATTTCAAGTGGGCAACCTGGTTCTCAAAAAGGTCACCATCGCCACAAAGAATTCGGGGACAAAGAAGCTAGGACCCTCTTGGGAAGGTTTTTACAGGGTAACCCAAATCGCAAGACCAGGAACCTATGGCCTCAAAACAGTAGAAAGAAGAAAGCTTACCCCACCCGTAGAACGCAAAACACCTGAAAAAAATACTTTGTACGAAGTTCTTGGTAAAACCAAGATAATTAAATAAGAATTTTGGATGTTTTACACCTCACTCCATTCAATAATACAAACTTGGGCCATGATTCACTAACATATATATTCGGCGAAAAGGTCCTGACAACGAGGTCAAACACCTAAGTCGTCAGCTTAGTGGCCATAGTGAAAAACCTCTGACCACAGGGTAAAACACCTAAGAGACTAAACGACCACAAAAGTGAGACACCTCCAATGGTGGAGTATACTGCCCTTTGACCGATTGGCGACTATTGGCCCAAAGACCTACCCAAACGAGGTGAATTGGGTAGTTACAAAAATTTTACATTTAAACACTTAAAGTGTTTGATACTAAATGCACACCCAAACACAATATAGATAATAAAACAATGCAACACACAAGAAGTTATTCTTGTTTAGTCAGCTAATCTTGCCTACGTCCAGTCTCAAGAGCTCCATGGAGATTCGCAATCCACTAACTCCTTGATTCTTGTATCAAGTAGGAACCAAACTCTTACAACTCACGATTATTTTACAAGCACAGAATCAACCTTTACAATTTATCCTTTTTATAGGCCATGGATAAACCCTATCGTTTTACCAAGCTAAAAATAAATATAGCACTCTCTCACTTATCTTTTTCATAGAGAATGATGAAACTTTACAAATCACTCAAAATAATTCAATTGTAGGATGAATCAAAACCTAATTCTTTTCAAAGGAAAAGAATAACCTAATTTTTTACCAAGACAAAGATCAAATTGAAACCTAGATACCCTGATTAGACATTTTCCCAAACGTGTCTAATCCACTCAAACTCACAAATACAAAAAAAATGAGTTTCTTCTTACAAGGAGCTTCTACCATCTCAATACGAATACACTCTATTAATATCCCCAATAATTATTGCATGATAGATAAAATGTGAGGTAATTAAAATTTGATTAATAAATAAAGTGGGTAGCACAAATTTAGCATGTAATTAGATAAACAGGTAGAAATCGTTTATAAAAGATTTTCAGGCTTTTAAGTTTAAAATAATTTTTTAGCAATCCTAAACCAAGCAATCAGGATAAATATAACTTTAGAGGTTATATGTGATAGGTGCAATTTACCTATCTATTTCCAAACCGAACTTGTTAGTTTTCGAGTGTTATTATAGTATGTTAATATGTTTTAATACGTTTTTATTCTTTTTGTTATAAATCAGGTATGTGGGGTGAAAATGGATGAAAAAAAATCATAAACGATAAAATCGGATCAAGAATGATGGAAGAACTATGGGAAAACAAACAAAATGGCTAAATTTCAGAACCTACAACCCACTACCGCGGAGGTCAACATACAAAGAAAAGCCTAAACTTTCTATAAATCTACTGCTGCAGCGATGATATCCACCGCCGTAGTAGTGAAACAATAGAATGTCTATGCTCCCACCGCTGCATCCACCGCCGTGGCGGTGACCACTACCGACATAGCCACCGTCGCGGCAGTGATTCCACCGCCGCGGTAGTCACTCTGCATAGATTTTAGATATTTGTTTAGATATTTTGAGCCCTATTTCCTTCCTCATTTCCTCTCTTTCGGCCATAAGAGACCCCTTAGGGTTTAGAATAGTTAGAGAGGTTTTCAGGGAGTGCTCAACGAAATCCGAAGGAGAAGAACACAACACGAAGAAGGAGAAGCGATCTCGAAACGGTTTTAGAGTCAGATCTTCAGGTAACGGCAAGTTATCTTCGTTTCTTTCTTTATTTCTTAACTTAGATTTATTGTTTGAGCATGTTAATCTCGATTCTTGTTGTATAAACGGTTATGGCCATAAGCTAAATGGATTTGTCTAGAGATTAATAATATTTATGAAAATATCGTTTGTTTGAGTTGTATTTCTTTAACGGTTGTTCTCCGTTATTTGATTGTGTTTAACATTCTTGTATTTCCATTATATGCTTGTTTAGATATATTGAGAAATTGGGGTTTGACACTCGGGAGAGATAACCCCGAATTCGGACTAGGGTAAACACAACCCGACGATCTAATAACCCGGGAGGGAGTTAGAAAGTGTGCAATCCATGACGTTGGGGCAAGACTCATGTGACCTAGTATCGTTAAGACATTGAGGGGGACTTCTTCATTAATGCGAAGTTGCATATTCACTCATCTTACACTCGGGAGAGGTGGTGAGTGAGTTTCCGATACAGAGATTGTCGGATAGGTTGAATACCGTTATTGATAACTAAACGAAATCAAACACATTTAAGTAAATGAAGTTAATCCCTAGATAATCTTTTTTCCTAAACATATCAATATAGAAATATAGTATAATTAGATAAATTAATATTTTAGTTTAGTATTTATTAATTATAAACTCAATTTTTATCGCCTAGATAAAGTTAGGTTATGATAATTACGGTACTAGATAATAATCTCAACCAATCCCTATGCATACGACCACCTTTACTTTTCCAATCTATACTAAAACTTGACCTGTACACTTGTGGTAAAAGTGGCGACGTAATAGTCTACCACCAAGTTTTTGGCACCGTTGCCAGGGATTGTGTTTTTAGATTATTGTTGATATTATGAGTAAATGACTTGATTTTAATTTAGGCATTTTTTAGTGTTTATAATCTTTTTTCTTTGTAGTTTTGCTTTTGTTGTCCTGCTGGGTACTTGACGATGTTAGATCAACAAGTTCTTTTGCATTTCTTTCAACAGGATTCTGAGCCGTTTTATAGTACTTGGAATCGATACAAGGAATTGTTGTTCCAGTTTCTAAATCATCGTTTCTCGAGGGAGTGTCAACTATTGAACTTCCTCGATGAGTTACTAGCCGCAACAAGAAATTGGGTTGAAAGAGGAAATGGTACCACCTCTTTCGACCAATTAACCGCGGACGAAGCCTATCGGTTATTGGAAGACATGGCCGAGTTCGATTTTCAGAGTTGGAATTATTCAACAAGCTACCAACGCTTGAGTGATAGTTTCATCATTTCAGAGCTATGGATTGACACCCCGGTCCAAGATATGGAGTCTTCCCCCTTGGAGAAAATGTTAGTTGAATTTATAGAGGAGACTCAGGCGTTTTGGAGGGAAATAAATTATCGAATCAATGAGCACGAGGATCATCTCGAAGATATTGAGACGGTCTATGCCGAAATTGATGCGACCGTAACGTCTCTTCAGACGCAAATCGGTTAGCTAATCTGCTTCACTGAGGTCGAGTCAGACGTGGTGGCACTGAGAAATACAAACTCCACATTCATCGAAAGCCAGCATGAGGAACCGAAAACGAGCGAAAGGAGCTTGGGAGAGTTCAACAATGATTACTTGAATGAGACGGGAACCTAATCATGGATCAACGATTGTGATTCATCACCATTGGAGATCCAAAGGGTGTCACCACTGTAGTGGTGACACCATCGCCGCAGAGATGAAAATGCAGAGAGTTGCTAAACTCTAGGTATATGCCATTGACCTCACTTGTCATTTTGCACTATACCAGATACCTCCCCTATTATTTTATAAATACTAGAGACCTCCTCTATCTTTTTGCTCAAACACCACTAACCTCCCTTATTGATTAAAAAATAATAAAAAAATTATTATAATAACAATTTTATCCTTAACTATTTAAAAAATAATTAAATAATAAAAAACTAGAATACATAAATAATCCTTTAATTTATATATATTCATCACCACCTCCTACCACCGTACCTATCGCCACTACTACCTCCTACCACCACCACCATGGTGTGCTATCGTAGGCAACCAAAAATAAAATCCTACTCCTAAATATGGACTTTAGTAGTGTGAGTAGGTATCGTTTCCATAGAGAGTGCCTAGCCTAAATTTGTGCTACGTGAACAAGGATGGGAGGTTTAATTATAGGATAGCAAAACTACGAAAATCAATAAGAAAAATAATTGAAAACTTAATACCAAATTCAATCAGAAAATACACCTTGGTCTAAGGTAACATCCACCTTCGAAATTTCATAATTGTTCATTGATGCAAGTATATATCAATTCACATTTTGAATATTCACCGTTGGAACTATTTTCCTATCTCTCCTTACTTGTAGTTAATTAGAAAATAAGTGATCTAATTAACCCTAACTAATAAACAACCTAAGACAAGCGCTAAAGGTTTAATCTAGTAACAGCATTAAGAATTAGAGAGATCGGTGAAACTAAACAACACAAGTACAAGAGGTTGTATTTAATTTAGTTGAGTATCCTTCCTAAGATCTAATAATTTCTGACGTAGCAAATCATTAAATCTTAGTTGCTTTACAAATTAGAGGGATCAAATAATTACGGATTGGATGTCTAAACTAGCAGTAGATTGTAATGAATAATAAACTAGTAGCCCTCCTAATGATTAAATGAAACAATCATGAAAATAGGTACAGTAGAACATCTAATACTCAAAATATAAATTCAACAAAGAAAATAAATTAGATCTCACAGTTTTATTGATTCCAAGGCTTCAGTTTCCTTCGACCAAGAGAAAAGATTTACCCACACAAGGCCATGGAAGTTTACAAAAAAATTAGAAAAGATAAGAGAATCTCCCGTGTGAAATCACTATCCAAATCCCCACGAAAAAAAATGAATTCCCCTTTTTAAAGGCTACTGGAAAATAAATCCTAAAAACAACTCCAAAATGTCCAAAAATGGAAAATGAATAATATGATTTTCCCCTCCACGTGAATGGAATATATCTTGCCTCAAATATGATTTCCCCACACAATCAAAAAGGAATGTTATAAAATGTCTCTATCCTTTTTCCTTTTTTACACTTTTGACCCCCTCCAATCAAGCATTGTAACGGTTGGAAGATATCCTTGGTTCCATAGGCTTAAATGACCATTTAATGGTTCTAGATTGATCAGCAAACCAGGTTAGTTTGTGGGCCGTGGGTCGGGTCGTTGGTTGGGTCGCGGGCCACTGTCTATTTTCTCCATTTTTCTTCATATTATAATGTCGGCAGTGCAGCTACAAAAACTTCAAACTCGAATTAGACCATTATGTATTCTGATTTTTGAGAACCACAAAACATAAAAGTTGTATATATGTTCTTATCCTTCCATATAATCTTTAATCACCTCAATCGAATTTTGGAGGTAAAAGTTATGGCCTGATTACGAACATATATCAAACTGCCTAAAATGCGCGATTTATTCCATTTTTCTCCAAACGCCTTGATTTGTTTCCTAAATTAAAATATGATCTTAGTGAGTACAATTAGGCACAGAATAATCATAAAATATTAAGTATAAAGGAATAAATATATGGACATTTTCCCACTTATCAAATTCTCCCACACTTAGCTTTTGCTCGTCCTCGGGCAAAACAACATAAAACTCAAAATAACTTTAAAATACCATTACAATACATAAGTATTCAATACATGCTCCTCAATCAACCCTACATATTAATCTTAAATGTATAACGATGATAATCGAATTCAATTCGAACATGATCAACTCCTTTCACTTTAATCCACAAGTACTCTTGATCGGTCAATAAAAATATTCCACAACTAACAAAGCCAGGTCATGTAAAAATCACCCCCCAACTACTCCTTTTTACTACTACAAACCGGGTAGCAAACTAGGAAATATTTTCCTCTCTTTCGTAGGTGCATTTTATGCTCCGTCCTACCTCTTCTTTTTTCTTTTTTCTTTTATTATTATTTTTTTTAACTTGGTAGGTGCATTTTATTCTCCATCCTACCCTTTTTTTATATTAGTTAAACTCGAATTTAGGACTAGCTTAAAAGTATTAGTTTAAGGATTCATTACACACTCCCCAATTATGTTTCATCACTAAGCTCATACAACTTCACAAGAATACCGCTTCAATCCATTACTAAGATTCCAACACATTTGCCCTCAAATTCTGAAGACATTTCCAACATGTGAATTAACACATGGGTTCATCAAAGAACACTAATTAAACACTCATGTACTATTCAATTGACTTTCTTTTTTTCTAGTTTTATTTATTTTTTTAATTATTTTTTTTCAAAAACAAATTAAACACAACTTAAATCCCTTCCCCCACACTTAAATCTTACATTGTCCCCAATGTAAGGTTAAATGCAAAGGAAGACAAAAGATAACCAAAATATAAATACAAAAATATGAAAAAAAAATGAATAAACTCCTCTTGGGTTACCTCCCAAGCAGCACCTTCGTTTATTGTCGTTGGCTCGACTTAATGCTTCATTTTTCACTTAGGTTCAAAAAAAAATATATGCTAACGAATCAATCACATCAATCGAATAAACAGGATTGTCGTCGCCAGGATTATCATTTAAATATTAAACTTAACAATTTCACCATCAAATTCCATAGTAAGTGTGCCATTATAAACATCTATCATGGTCTTAGATATTTTTAAGAATGGTCTTCCTAGAAAAATAGGGGCAGTTTGATCATTATTTTCCATATCAAGTACATAGAAATCAGAAGGGAAAACCAAATTATTAACTTGCACAAGAACATCCTCAACTACACCCTTAGAATAGGTATTAGATCTATCAACTAATTGAATTACAACACCAGTTTTATTCAAAAGTCCAAGTTTTAAAGAAGCATATATAGAATATTGATATATGCTCCTAAATGTAACATGGCCTTCTCAAATCTAGTGTTACCTATTAGTACAAGGGATAGTAAATGTACCTGGATCTTTACACTTTGCAGGAAGTTTTCTTTGAATAACTGCAAAAACATTCTCCCCAACTCTCACCTTCTCACATCCTTTAAGTTTTTGTTTTCTCTTAATTGTACACAATTCTTTCAAAATTTTAGCATAATGAGGCACTTGTTTAATTACATCTAAAAGCGGAATATTTACCTCACATCTACGGAAAGTATCATATAAATCTCTATTTTTCTCATCTTTTCCAGATTTTGCTAAAGTCCGAGGAAAATGAGGTACTGGTTGATAGTTAGAAAGACGTGGAAACTTACGCTTAGGTACATCATCGTCATTGGGAACGTTTGTTGGTAGCGCGTAAATATGCCGCTACTTTCACTCTCAAGTATACGAGGTCAAGTTTTAGTAAAGGTGGGGAGAGTAAGGGTATCGTGTCCACAGGGATTGGTTTTGACTATTATTGAGTACTGCGTTTATCATGACCTAATTTTATCTAGACAAAAATAAATGTGAATAAAATTAAATACTAATACTAATCTAATTAATCTAATTAAATTATCTATACTAATATTAATATTGAGATAGTTTTTAGGGAATAGATTGTCTAGGGATTAACTTCGTTTACGAATACGTGTTCGATCTCGTTTTAGTTCATGTTAACGGCGTTCGACTTATCCGACAATCTCAGTTCGTAAACTCCCCCGCCACATCTCCCGAGTGTAAGACGGGGGAATACATAACTTCGTATCAACGAAAAAGTCCCCCTCAACGTCTTAACGACCCTAGGTCACGTGAGTCTTGCCCTAACGTCATCGATTGCCCACAATCCAACTCCCTCCCAAGTTATTGGATCGTCGCATTGTTTACCCTAATCCGAATCTGGGGATACTTCTCCCGCGTGTCAAATCCCGAATTCTCGATATATCCATCTAAGCATAATAAATAAATAATATGATAGACACAATCAAAATAACGAAAAACAACAGCTAACGAGACATAAACTCAATCAAACAACATATTCATAAATATAGTGTTAATCCCTAAACAACCTATGTTTAGCCAATGGCTATAACCATATATACAATGTAAAATGGACTAAACATGCCCAACAACTACTGAAATGAAGAAAACAAAGAAAAGAAATGAAAGAACTTAGTCGATATCCGAAGATTTGGCTCTAAAACCGTTAAACGATCACTTCCTTCTTCTTCTTCCACCTCGGGTTGTGCGCTTTCCCTCAAAAATCTATCAAACTCACCCTAAATATATTTTAAAGGCCTTAGGGGGTGATAAAATCATGAGGACATGAGGGGTTTTATAGGGCTCGAAATATCTAAAAATATATATTTTGTGTGTAGAGAGACTGTCGCAGTGGTGGATATGTCGGTTAGTAATCGCTGCAGTGGTGGAGGAGGTGGTGGAATTGGTGACCATCCTACACTTTCACCGCCACAGCGGAGGTTCGGACGCTGTAGCGGTCGGCTTCTTTTCAGAATATTGCCACCTTACCTATTTTTCCACCGTTCTTCCACCGTTCTCAATACGATTTGATCGTTTATACTCCGTTTTCCTACCTTTTCACCCCACACACCTGTTTTATACAAAAAGAATAAAAATATATTAAAACGTACTAAAACGTACTAAACGTACTCAAAAATTAACAATGTTCGGTTTAAAAATAAATAGGTAATTTACACCATCATTTGTCTCATCATCATTGGGGATGTTCCTATCTGTAATGATGTTTTTCTCATTTTCTTACTTCGATGATGCAGGGACTGTCTTGGCAAGAATCTCAACCTCTTTACCACTTCTCAAAACAATTGCACTTGCATTTTTTCGTAGATTTACAATCATTTGAGAAGGTAATTTCTCATAATTTTTCACCTCTATCCGACTGATTGCGGTTGCCATTTGGCCCATGTAATTCTCCAAAGTTTGAATACTAACCCTCGTCTCTTGTTGAAATTTCAAAGTATTAATGGCAAGAAATTTAACAATATCTTCTAAAGACATACCAGAATTTGAAGTTTTGCCTGGTTGTTGTCTAGGGGGGTATGGCTAATTATATTGCTAGAAACTTGGGCAGTTTTGAGTCGCCAATTGATTTACTTGTGGATTCCCATAGCTAAAATTGGGATGATCCATCCATCTTGGGTTATACGTGTTCGAATAGGGATCATATTTCCTTTGTGGTTGTCCAAGAAATTCACCTGTTGCATTCACCCGCTCAATGGGTTCCTCTTGAAGAGTTGGGCACATATCAGTTGGATGCCCTGCTACCGAACAAATCGCACAATCCTTCACCATTTGTATGTTATCTACAGCCATTTGACAAACAAAAGAGGTTAAACTAGCAATTTGTTGTTCAAGGGAGGCTATATTTACCTCATTGATAAGTTTAGAAGGTGGATCAAGCCTAGTGCCGAATTGTTGAGAGTTTATCGCCATGTTCCCAATCAAGTTTCTAGCTGCCTCAGGAGTCTTATCTACCAATGCTCATCTACTAGCAGCATCGATCATGCTCCTATTAGAGTGTAGAAGGCCCTCATAGAAATACGGGATAAGTAGTTGCTCACTAATTTGATGATGGGGGTAACTTGCACACAGCTTCTTGAAACATTTCCCATACTCGTACAAGGATTCTCCATTATGCTGCCTTACATCACAAATTTCTTTCTGAATGTTAGCCACCCTTAAAGATGGGAAATATTTCTCTAAAAACAACCTCTTCATCTCTTTTCATGTAGTAATACTCCCGGAGGGTAGATAATAGAGTCAATAATTTGTTGCATCCTTTAATGAAAATGGAAAGGCTCTTAATTTGATTTGTTCTTCCGTCACCCCCGTAGGTTTCATACTCGTGCATACCACATGAAACTCCTTTAGATGCTTATGAGAATCTTCACCTGCAAGACCATAAAAAGTGGGCAAGAGATGTATTAGTCCAGATTTTAATTCAAAAGTAGTAGTAGCATCTAAAATAGGGAACATTATGCAAAGGGGTTCTTGGTTCAGGTCAAGGGCAGCAAGCTCCTTCAACGTTCGCTTTCCATCCATGATTTCTTCCTCTTGTAAATCAGAATCTCTAGCAAATAAGGAATTAAGAACTGAATGGTCCTCTTTTGATTTCTGTATAGCTTCCTTCCTTAACCTGTGCAAGGTTCTTTCTATATCCGAATTAGACTGCAAAACACCTTGTTTAGAAGAACGAGTAATGGGCATACACGGTTAGGAAGACAAAAATAAATCACAAAAAGAAAAAGAAAATAATAATAATAATAATAATAATAATAATAATAATAATAATAATAATAATAATAATAATAATAAAAATAAATAAATAAATAAAAAACAAAAATCATGCCACTGTGTTTCTAGTTTATGAACTAGAATCTAATTTAATGAATTAATGGCTTTAAAGATTGATTGTTTCGTTTAATCACTAGGAGACCTACTAATATTATATTTTGAACAATGAAAATAAGTTATATCTAATTTAATGAATTAATAGCTTTAAAATGAAACTAATAGGTATAGAAGAACATCCAATACTCAAAATATAAATTGAACAATGAAAATAAATTAGATCTTACAGTTTTATTCATTCCAAGGCTTCAGTTTCCTTCGATCAAGAGAAAAGATTAAGCCACACAAGGCTGTGGAAGTTTACAAAAAAATGAGAAAAGAGAAGAGAAGTTCCCGTGTGAAATCACTGTCCGACTCCCCAGAAAAAAAATAAAAAGAATGAATTCTCCTTTTCAAAGGCTACTGGAAAATAAATCCAAAAAACAACTCCAAAATATCCAAAAATGGAAAATGAATAATATGTTTTTCCCCTTCACGTAAATGGAATATACCTTGCCTCAAATATGATTTCCCCACACAATCAAAAAAGAATGTTGTATAATGTCTCTATCATTTTTCCTTTTTTACACTTTTGACCCCCTCCAATCAAGCATTGTAACGGTTGGGAGATATCCTTGGTTCCATAGATTGATCAGCAAACTAGGTTAGTTCGTGGGTCGTGGGTCGGGTTGCTGGTCGGGTCGTCGGCCACTGTCTATTTTCTCTATTTTTCTTCATAGTAGAACGTCGGCAGTGCAGCTACAGGAATTTCAAATCCGATTTCGACCATGATTAATCTGATTCTTAAGAACCGCAAAACATAAAAGTTATATATCTTTTTCTGGTTTTTCCATATCATCTTGAATCACCTCGATCGGAAGGTCGAAGGTGAAAGTTATGGCATGATTACGAACATGTGTCAAAACTGCCTAAAACGCACGATTTATTCTGTTTTGCTCCAAACTCCTTCATTTGTTTCCTAAATTAAAATATGAGTTTAGTGAGTACAATTAGGCACAGAATAAGCATAAAATATTAAGTATAAAGGAAAAATATATGGACATTTTCTCACTTATCCCACCACCCACCACCCGCCGCCATCCACCACCTCCCACCGCTACTACCCACCTAACACCACCTCCCACCGCCATCCCCCACCACCCTCCACCACTTCCTACTACCACCACCACCCATCACCTCCCACCGCCACCACCCACCACCCCTATTTTAAAAAATATATTTTTTTAACCATTTCATTAAAAAAAATAAAAATAAAATAAAATAAATTAAATTAACCCTTTCATTAGACTTTTTCTCTCTTTCTCTTGTGTTGGTGGTGGTTGGTGGTGGCGGCGATGGGCGGTGGCAATGATGGGTGGTGGCGGGGGAGTTGGGTTGTGGGAGGTGGTGGGAGGTGGCGATGGGAGTTGGGCGGTGGTGGTAGCGGTGGGAGGATGTGTTGGGTGGCGGCAGTGGGAAGAGGCGGAAGGTGGTGGGTGGTGGTGGTGGCGGTGGGAGTTGGGTAGCGGTGAGAGGTAAATATAATTATTTAAAAAATTAAAGGTAAAAAATATAGTTTTAAAAATATAGGGGTGCTAATGAATTTTTTAAAAAATAACCTAAGGGCAATTTTGTCCAAAGGAAGATAAGCGGTGTTTGAGCAAAAAATATAATGGAGGTCTCTGGTATTTGCAAAATGATAGGAGAGGTATCTGGTATAGTACAAAATGATAGTGGAGGTCAATGACATATACCCTAACTTTAATGAAAAAGTAATAAAGCATGGATGAATCTCATCGGGTAAACATCGAAAATAATAGCAATATAGCAAGTAGAACTTAAATCGGTGAAGCCAAACAACAAACGCTTTAAATCAAGAACTTAAATAGAATCTCTCGTAAAAAAACTTTAGCGAAAATCTCACTTTTAAAAAAGCTGAAACGAATGTGCCTGATGTCGTTCATTCAATTCCTGCCAGTCTCTATTAACAGACCAATAACCAGCCCTCCAAAGGCTAATTTTTCAAATATATGTCATTAAATAACACTTTAAGACCCCATATATCATATCCTTTCATTATATGTATGTTCCACGTTGATCCTAAGATTTTGATGAACAATTAAGTATTGATATTTTGATGGAACTAATGGTTTGTTCAAGTGTTTCAGTTAATTAAGTTCATGTGATAAAGATGCAATGACAAATTAATAAATGGATGATAAATGACGATGTCAAAGATGATGAAGAATTAAGAGTTTGAAGAAATTAGGAAAAACAACTCAGGTGAATTTCAACTTTTAATATCCCAATTAGGAACACACACAGCACAAAAAGTTTTTATTGTTTTTGTGTGTTTTAATAAGATGAAATTATTTGCTCCTATGTATATTTAAAAAGAAATATGTATAATTGACTAAAATAGAATTTAAGAAATTAGTGGAGCTTATTTACAAAAGAAAATTGTTAAAGGGGCAAAAACGTAAAAGAGAATGAGTTAAAAACGATTTCAAGAAAAAGATCCAGCATATATAAGTCGATTGGTCAATCGACCAGACAAAGCAACAGAAACTCTCTGTATCTCTAAGTCGACAGGCAGGTCGACCGGTGAAGGTAAATCAAACTCTTTGAATCTCCAAGTCGACAGATAGGTCAACCGATGAACGCAGCAGCTTTGATCCTGAATCTAGTAGTCGACTGGTCGGTCGACTGAGGGCGTTGTTTTAGGATTATGTGTATTCTGAAATCATATCTAAAAGTAGCCATTTTTTGTTGGGATTTGTGATAGATTTAAAGGATTTATTGATATTTAAGATATGCTTCATTTATTATTTAAATCATATTAAGTTGGTTCATTAAGTATTAATATTTCTCAATTTGGTACATGAAATTGTTTCTATTCTATTCTAATTGAGAATGAGAAATATTTGGGGGGCATAATTGAAAGTTTTAAAAGCTGTAATTAAGTGAATTGAACCAAAATGAAGTCAGAATGATATACGGGGTCTAAGAGAACATTTAAGTGTTATGATACATGGGAACTACCCGTTAGAGAACTGATTTATATCCCGTATATATAGACTTGCTTTTTCATATATCATTAAGCAGTGAATCAAAATAAAGATAAGTGAGTTTAAAGAGATAAGATCATATTGTGTTGTTCTAAGAGTTATCTTTCTAAGATTTTGTTAGAGCTATTCTAAGAGACAATCTTCAGAATCATTGCTAGTAATCTTTGTTGCTATTGGATCTGAAGTATTATCGCTCTATTTATTTTTTCTGTGGATTCCGGGTGAGATATTTCCAATTACTTTCTATTGTGCATTGCTGGTTTAATTTTTGGAAATTGATCTTTAGAAATTGTTTCTGATTTTTATTGAAGAAAATATTTTATAAACAATTTCTTGAATTTGATTATGTGCTCAATTATTTGCTACCCATGTTTTGTATAAAATCAAATTTTCAATCTCACACTTTTCTATCACTAGATTTGGGATATTAATCGAGTTTTAATTTATCTGGGGTGGTAGAAACTCCGAGTGAGATAATCTGTTTATAAATTTGTATTGGTGAGTAGTGTGTCGGATTAAATACTATTGCGGATATTTAATCAGGGGTAACCGGTTTCAGTCTCTTCATGTAAAGAGATTGAGGTAGTAATTCTTCCTAGGTAAAATTATTTTGTGTGAATTTTGTAACGGTTCAATCCGTACTGGGTAAAAGGATATTTGGAGTATTGGTGAGGTTTTGATTCTTGAGCCTAAGGTATAAAAAGAATTAGGTTGTGATCCTCCTTGTAATAGAATTAGGTTACTCTTGAGCCTATAAAAAGTAGAGGTTATTCCTGAGCCTGGAAAAAGGAATTTATAAAGGTTGATTCTAAGCCTGTGAAAAGAATCATTGAGAGGGTTTGGTTCCTACCTGTAAAGGAATCTTGAGTTTAGTGGGTATGAATCTCCGTGGGGCTCGGAGGACTAGATTAGCCAAGAATAGCTTGGTGAACCAAGATATATCGGTGTGTACTACATTACTTATTTCTTTGATTTTATCTTGTGTTGTTTGGGTGTACACCTAGAGATTATTACACTTATCCGCTGCTATAAAGATAATAATTAATTTTAGGATTAAAATTAATTATTTGATTTATTCAAGTCTTATTCTGATAAATTTTTAATTACCCAATTCACACACACACACACCCCCTCTTGGGTATTCCAATGGGCCAACAATTGGCATTAGAGCTGGTTTTAACTCGTTAGAATTAACAACCTAGCTAAACTGATCACGTGCACACACCATGGATAATATTTTTTGTGTATCCTCTTTTGATAGTGGTAAATGCGTATATGATAATGTGATTTATGATTCTTGTGATTTTAGTGGTAGTGATGGAGATGATGATAATGAAAATATCCATATTGTTATGAAAAAATTACTTTCTTTCACACTACTTTTCGCTAAAGAGAGCTGGAGTTTAAAAAGAAAAATTGATTCTTTTGAAAATGGTGGAGAAAGTGTTCGAAAATCTAAATTGCATTTGGATGATTATTGTGGTATAAAAGAGTTTTTGGACGTTATTTTTTAAATTAATAATTTGCTCTCTAAAATGGATTCTCTTGAAAATGAAAACAGAGTTTTAAAAAATAATTTTGACATGATTTCCAAGTAAATGTCAGATCTTGTTTCTAAAATCGATTTACTTAAGAAAAAATTTAAAAAAATCAAAATTCGACCTTAAGTCTATTTCAAGAGATTCTGAAAATGATTTTTCTAGGCAAAGTGGATATGCTTTATCGTCTCATTCTTTATCACAAGCCAGTGATAATTATATGGCTATTGTTAGAAATAATTCTTGTTTTACATCTCGTGTTTTCCATGATAAATTGGATTTGAGATGTTATTATTGTAATAGGGTTGGGCATTTTAAAGTATCATGTCCATTTCGGAACCCTAAGTTTATGTCTAATAAGGACGGATCCAAAATTAAATGGATACCGAAGAGAACTATTGAAATGTCTTGTGCAGAATTACAAAATGTCGAAAGTGGACCTAAAGGAGTAAACAAATAAGTTATATCAAAGCCAAGACAGGAAGTCACCAAGGTTCCACACCAAAAATATCATTTTTAACATGCAATCTCCCACTATATAAGTGTAGACAAATTAATTCATTTTAAGGAGAAAAATATAATCTTTGAAGCACTAAGACATAAAATATCTTTCAATGATAGTTTATGAAGCTTTCAATATAATGCATACTTATTTCATAAAAATTTCAACTCCATTTTTCAACAATAATCAATAATGCTCAAGAATATGAATCATATCTCAATCAATAACTTGCATATTAAAGATGTTATCTCGTAACATGCTCAATCTCTTACACAATAATAATGATTTAAAAAAAATTAATTCACCTCAAATAACATGCATTTTAATAAATCAAGATTAATAAAAAACTTAGCTCAATTCAACTCATTTGTATAAAAGTAAATAGCATGAATGATAGCACATTATACAAATAATTCTACTAAAAAAACATATGCAACAAATAATTAGCATTATTCAATAAGATCACAAATACTTAATTAATCCTCTACATCACATAACATGTTTTAAAATTAACACATGATCACTACTTGATATAAGCACATAAAAATATGTTAATACTCTGTAACTAAATGTGATTATCATAATCACCATAGAATGTTTCTAAGACAACAGGAGAACGACTCATTTAGAATAGATCTTAGAAACAACTACCAACTTACCTATTTGGTAAGTCGGGACTCTCCCTCTTTATCAAATTTAATAAATTTAAAATGTGGAGGGTTAGAAGTACCTTTTATATCTTTTGGGCAACTTTGCTCTTTACCTCATTTAAATCGATGATTGATTTGGGTGCGCAATTCTTCTTTGCTTGTCCGTATCCTCTCTTCTTTTTATTTTTTCCATTTAATTCATTGATGATTCCCCTTGCACGTATCGCTTGTGGTTTTCTAGTGATATCCCATCTTGGCTTTGGAACAACTTTTCTCTTAGCACATATCTCTTGTGGTTTCTTTTACAAATTCACCTCTTATCTTTGGTACTTTTTTTCGCTTTCACACGTCGCTTATGGATCTTTGGTGACTTCCTATTTTGGCTTTGATATTCCTTAAATATTCTTTCAGGTCCACTTCTGACATTTTATAATTCTACACAAGACATTTCAAGAGAAAATACAAAAAAAATATTATCCATGGTATGTGCACGTGACCGATTTAGCTAGGATGTTAAGCCTAACAAGTTAAAACCAACTCTGATACCAATTGTTGGCCCAGTGGAATACCCAAGAGAATGGTGAATTGGGTAATTAAAAATTTATCAGAATAAAACTTTAATAAATCAACTAATAAATTTTAATCCTAAATTAATTATTATCTTTACATCACAACGGAGTTAAATAATCAACTAAGTGCACACCAAACAGCAAAAATAAACAAAGTAAATATTGTAGCATACTAAGATATATCTAGGTTCACCAAACTACTCTTGGCTAGTCCAGTCCTCCGAGCCCCACGGAGATTCGCACCCACTAATACTCAAGATCTCTTTAAAGGTAGAAACCAAACCCACACAACGATTCTTTTACAGGCTCATAATCAACCTTTATAAAATCATTTTCCCAGACTAAGGAAGAACCTCTACTTTTTACAGGCTCAAGAATAACCTAATTCTATTACAAGGAGAATCACAACCTAATTCTTTTTATACATTAGGCTCAAGAATCAAAACCTCACCAACACTCCAAATATCCTTTTACTCAATAAGGATTGAACCGTTACAAAATTCACTCAAACATAATTCTATCTAGGAAGAATCACTACCTCAATCTCTTTACAGGAAGAGACTGAAACTCGGCTACCCTTTGATTAAATACCCGCAACAGTATTTAATCTGTCACACTACTCACTAATACAAATTGATAAGTAGAATATCTCACTCGGAGCTTCTACCACCCTAGATAAATAATAACTCGATTAATATCCCAAATCTAGTGATAGAAAAATATGAGATTGAAAATCTGATTTTAAACAAAATATGGGTAGCAAATAAATGAGCACGTAATTAGATTCAATAAATTATTTATAAAAAAATTCTTCAATAAAAATCAAAAATAATTTCTAAGATCAATTTCTAAAAGATAAACAAGTAATGAAATAATAGAATATAATTGGAAAGATCTCACCCGGAATCCACAGAAAAAATAATTAGAACGATGTAACTTCAAATTCGGTAGCAGCAAAGATTAATAGCAATTGATCTTCAAGATCGTCTCTCAGAATAGCTCATACAATATCTCAAAATAATAACTCTTATAAAAGCTCACAAATGATCTTAACTCTTTAAGCTTTTTAATTAATTAATAATATATGAAATTCGCAGGTCTATATATATGGGAAATAAATCATCTCTCTAACGGCTAGTTTCCATGTGTCATGACAATTAAATGCTCTCTTAGACCCCATATATCATTATGACTTCATTTTGGTTCAATACACTTAATAATGGCTTTTAAATCTTTCAATTAAGTCCCCCAAATATTTCTCAATCTCAATTAATTAGAATAGAAACAATTTTATGTACCAAATTGAGAAATATTAAATTTAATGAACCAATTCAATAGGATTTAGATATTAGGTGAAGCATATCTTAAATATAATAATATCCCAAAAATTTCTCTCAAATCCTAACCAAAAATTGCTACTTTTGGATATAATCTTGGAATAAACATAATCCTGAAACAGTGCATCTGGTCAACTGGTCAGTCGACTGCCCAATTTGGGATATAGCCAAGCCATTGCTGCTGCGTGAATCGGTCGACCTACCTGTCGACTTGGAGATTCAGAGAGTTCAGTTTACATTCACCGATCGACCTACCTGTCGACTTAGAGATACAGAGAGTTCAGCTTCTATTCACCGGTCGACCTGCCTATCGACTTAGAGATACAGGTTGTTTCTGCTGCTTGGCCCGGTCAACTCTTCAGTCGACTTGTACATGCTGGATCTCTTTTCTAAACTCGTTTTTAACTTTAAAAAAATTACATTTTTGCCCCTTTAACCATTTTCTTTTCTAAATTAGCTCTACTAACTTCTTAAATTCCATTTTAGTCAATTAAAAATATTTCTTTTCAAATCACATATAGGAGCAAATAATTTCACCTTATCAAAACACACATAAATAATGAAAACGTTTTGTGTTGTGTGTGTTCCTAATTGGGATATTAAGAGTTGAAATTCACCTGAGTTGTTTTCCCTAATTTCTTCAAAATCATAATTCTTCATCATCTTGACATCATCATTTAGCATCTATTTAATTTGTCATCATCTTCATCACTAGAACTTAAATAACTGAAACACTCAATTAAACTGTTAGTTCCACCAAAACATCAACACTTAATTGTTCATCAAAATTTTAGGATCAACACCCTAGACCATTGTCGGGGGAAGAGAAATGCCTACCCATGGTGAGTTGAGCCTCGTGCATCGTGTCTTCAAAGCTTAGGGATACGACCCTCCAAACCATCAATGTCTAGGTCTGGCATCTCTTCCCTTGTCTTCTCCAGCGTTCCCTCCCTCGATGCACCATAGAAAGCCACAAAGCATCCATTACAGTCTATCCATTTTCTCATCCAAAGCATGCAATCTTGTCTGGAAACGAACTCTCCCCTTAGATAATTCCATGCGGACAGTAGCCAACTTCCATTTCAGCTCTAGTTTTTGAATTGACATGTGGAGGAACTAGTCGTCCATGATGGTGACCACCGACCGGAGGGTACTCATATGGGTAACCTGTTAAATTGTGGTAGAGAGAAGACCGATAGAGATGTATAACTCCACCACCCTAGCCCGTTGAAAGGTAAGGAGGTTGCGGGTCTTCTCGACAGTGTGCAAACTAACTACATACATTCTTAGAAGCAAAAATTAAAAGAAGAATAAGGTGATGAAAAGATAGATGAAATTAACCTAGCACACCCCCAATATTTATAGAGAGATCAGCACCGAGTTAGATGCCTCCCCAAGTTGTCTACCAGTTGAACTGAAATAATTATGCTTGTAAGCAGACCGACGCGACTGGCATGCTCAAAAAATCGTGCGGACCATTATGATGATATTCTTGGGAACTTGTGCGATTGCCCTAGATGACACATCAGCCATAAAAAGAGATGGACCTACCCCCTATGACCTATTTTGGTGGCATCATGCTCCTGAAAGTCAAGTGTTCTTCCCAAAGAATGATCAGTTTATCTAGTCAATCAATTAAGGAGACAACGAGGCTTCCTTTACCTGTTTTGATATAGCAAGAAAAGCTCTCTATCTCCATCTAGCTCAGCACCTGAAAAAGTAGGATCACGAACCCGCGCCTCCATCAAGGGACTAAATTGCAAAGGGGCATAAGGATCCTCGGCTAAGTAAGTTGCCCCCACTTCCAAAGGCCTCACCCTTAGTGGCATAGGGTTATCTTGAGGCCCTTGGAGGGTGCAACAAATCTGGTGTAGCTCCTCTCGGATCGACCGAAGCTCCACACAATCTTTCTCTCATTCACAGAAGAGGTGGGAGTTGCTGGCGCCAGAGGCACATAAGCCTCAAAGCTCCTCTTACATAAGGCGTGGTAGAATCTCCATCTCTCTTACACGAGCCTTGACTTGTCTCCTTAACTCCGCCTCTTAATCACGACAACAGCACAGAAAAACCACCTCATGAAAAAGCTATATAGCATAAGAGACGGTAAACCTATTTACCACATGTGGGTCAACTCTCTACAAAGACTCCATGTTGGGGGCATGAGAAGTGAACGACGGAATTCCAAAGAGTTGGAGGAATCTCTGCAAACTGTAGAGTCCATCGTTAGTCCAATATTCCATACCTCCCATATAGAGGGTATCTTCGACAAAGGGACCTCCAGAGGTTCCATAGTTGACGAGTGGCCATTCTCGCGATGACCAGTCTGCCTACCTACAGTAAGCGCAAACAATGTGTGAGGACCTAAAGATCTCACCTTTGGTTTCACCATTCAATCTTTTCAAGAAGGAGAATGAATCCAAGAATTCCATAAATTCACTTCTGAAAAATAGAAGAATCCTAAAAAAGTGCTTTGAGGAAAGACAATACAAAGCTAAAGATATGTGTCACCACTAGAAAACTTACTCCAGAAGACTCCTAGGCCAGGATCATCTGTCCTAGGATTCTGGGGGCTATTGATGGGGGTCGATAGGTGTGATCTACCTACATATTTTCAAACCGATTTTGTTAATTTTAGAGCAGTTTTTATATTTATTTTATTATGTTTTACTTAGTTTTTATACTTTTTGTATAAATCAAGTGTGTGGGGCAAAAAGATAGGAAACTGGAGTGTAAACGATGAGATCGTACCAAGAACTGTAAGACCCCGATTTCATGCGTACGTCAATTTAGTTGCATATAGAGCAGTTAGAAAAATTCGGAGTAAAAAATGTGTAAATTAAAAAAAAAAAAAAAAAATCAAATTAAAAGTTTAGGGGTCAATTTGCAAATTTAGAGACATTCACTCCAAACTTTGGGAGGTAAATTGGCATTTAACTTCTTACTTAAAAAGTTTAAATGGTGAAATTACAAATAAAGAAAATCATAAATAATGAATTTGGATTAAAATAAAGATTTAAAGAATTGGGGGGGGGGGGGGGGGGGGAAGAGAAATTTAACAAAAAGAGTTTTAAACACACATATATACACATGTATATGTTCGTGGGAGTGCGCCTTGAGAGCTGGAGACAGAACAGTGAGAGATCAGCAACGTGGCAATCGGATGATCAAGTTCAATCCACTAATTACATGAATATATATGTATCAAGGCAGTGGTGATTAGGAATCGTGGGAGAACAATCGAGAAAAAATGCTCAGAAAATTATAGAGAGAGAGGAGAAGGTTCGGGATGATGGATTCGATTTGTTACTGTTTCTTCGGCGTGGGTGTACGAGCGTCGTCGTCGTCTTCTTTCCGGTGACCGTGTCTGGATGTGTGTTGCCGGTGAGGTGGTGTGGGAGTCGTCGATGGTGATCGACGTGCGTGTATGTGTGTGTTGTCGGTTGGTTGTGGATGATGTGTGTGATCGTGGACTATGTGTGTGGGTGTGTCGTCGTCGGTAAGGGTTGTTCGGTCCGGTGGTGGGGTGACGGTCGCCGGCAACGGGGGTGTGATCGGCGATGGTATGGGAGTGTGTGTGTCCTGTCAATGCTAACTGTGCGTGTGTGGTTTCTGTTCGATCCGACGGTGGTGGTCGGTCGTGGGGATAGGTGTGTGTGCCGTCACTGCTATGTGTGTGTGCATGATTGGTATGAGGTTGCCGGCGATCGGTGAGGGTGTAGGAGTGTATGTGCAGACGGTTGCAGTAGGGAGAATGGCTCATGTCGATTGGCTGGCCGGGGTGAGTGGGAACCAGTGAGGGAGAGGTGGCGACGGCTGAGATGAAACAGAGATCGAAACAGAAACGGTCGGCGGTGGAGGCGTGAGCGGTCGGCTGAACTCAAATCAAAGCAGGAGCAGGAGAGAGAAAGAACGTGTGTGTCGGCTGAAAACCCAAGAAAAAAAAAAGAAAAGAAAAAAAAAAGGGGGGGAAAAAAAGAAGAAAGAAATACACAAACAACCCCAATAAAAAATCCATCTCGCGGCTGACGGACGATTCACAACAGGTAAAAAATCTAAATTGATTATTTTTGTCGTTAAATTTAAATTATTAGCATTAACGGTTTTGCAAACATATTAGTAATCCTCGCAATCGTAATAATCCGTCATGAATCGTAAATCTAAATAAATTGGTACAGTAATTTTAAACGGAGCGAAATCAACCAAATAATGATTTTACATAAAATATTAATTTAAACCCTGTCACTACTAGGTTCGCGGGCACCGGAGTAACGCTAGGGTATAGTCAGTAAAAGCTGTTCGGAGCGGGTAGCAATGGGTAGCCAGGTGAGTGTACTGTCTTCTTGCCAAATTATTTTTTTGTATATATATGATGAAATATTGATTTATTTAAATTGTATGAATTTAAAAATGATATGGATCAAGTAGGATTTGAATGAGTTGGTAAACTGAATTTTCGGAAGATTTCGAAGGTTTCCAAAAATGAAGTTGAAAATGAATTTTTGTTGGATTTGGTGAAATTAGATGGTGTTTTTAAAAAGCGAATAGAAAACATCTATTTTCCTAAAAATGTCTGGTTTTCTAAAAATAAAGGGTGGAAAAGTGGTTTTGATAAAATCGGACGTTTTCTTTAAAAGAAAGTGTGAAAAATGATTTTTGGATTTAAAAGTTGGTTTTGAAGGAAAGAGGTAGACGTGGTGATTTGACGATGTTGAGTAGACGATATTTATTGAGTTGTGATTCGATGATGCTGTATTTGATTTTGACGATGCCATGGTTGTTCTTCCCGAAAAGGGTGTGGATTATATTTCTCCCGTAAGGGGTGTGGATTCTTCCCATGGGATATAGATGTTTCTCCCCGTAAGGGGTGTGGATTATATTTCTCCCCAAAAAGGGGTGTGTATATTTCGTAGGAAGGCATTCCTACGGATGTTACGGTATCGTTGCAACTCCCGATCGTGAGGTTAAACGATCACTAGGGCTGGCCAGTGTGTGTGTTTGAGGTGTGTGTTTAAGGTGTGTGTTTGAGATGTGGTGCTTTACGTATATTGGCTGACTTGACGTTTATTATCATGGTGATTGGTATGATTTTATACTGGATGAATTTAAACGAAACTTATCTATATCGCTTTATTTTCACTACTTATATACGTACACTTGATCCATTTAGATATTGAAGATATGAATTCTTATTATAAAATATTTTTACTAAGAAGACAGTACACTCTCAGGTGGAGCAGATAGGAGTCGGTTGGTCCCCTACTGGCACTAGTTAGAGTCATGCGGGCAGGCGTTGGAGTCATACGAGAGTAAATTTGGGAGGAGCTGTCTGAGGATAAACCTAAGGGAGGTTCATGAGATTTGTTCTGTTGTTCTTATCTTTGGGGCAGATGTATTCTTCTAATATGAACCTATTATATGCATATATATATGGTGTGTAGATGGAAGTTTGTATATTGTCGTTTTTAAATTGGTCAGGCAGGTATTGCCATGTTGACGTCACACTGGCCCCACGGTGACGGGTGTCCGAGGTGGGGTGTGACAATTTTGGTATCAGAGCCTAGGTTATAGGTTCTGTAGACTTGTCAGTAGTTGTGTCGGTAGAAGATCATGAGATAGGAAGATGTGTCAGTCATCTCGTCAGTAGGGGACTTGAGATAGGATGTCGATAGGTGGTATCGAGCCAGTAGTGGACCCTGAGATAGGATTGCGATAGGAGGATTAAGTACGTGAGGGATAGTTATTGCATTGTGGTAGATGGTACATGGGCATCATGCATGGTTATTTGCCTTGTTGGTGATTAGTGGGTACGACGAAGTTGTGATATTGCCAGTTGGTGGTTCAAGTAATGGTATTGGGAATACTAAATTATAACTAATAAGTAATTCTATTAGTAGTATTTGACATTGGGATTCCCTGTCGGTAGTATATAATATTTTTATTGTTAAACCAACAGTATGGCAGAACACACTTAATTCGTCCAATGTTAAGTTATTCATTGAATTGAATTGGTAGACAACACTTTATTTATGCAATTACACGACACACTGTGCTACCAATTAAGATACGCAGATTCTATCATAAATGGGTGAGTGTGCTCGTGATTTTATTAGAGAAAGAGATTCATAGGGTTAAAGCATAAATAAACGACCATTTGGCGGTATGAAATTAAATCAGATTTGGTAAAAACAGAAGAGACAATATGTAGACTAAACTAGAAAGGATTTACTTCGAAAATACGTTTTAGGTTGAGGGGTATGAAAATTTAAAAGTTATACGGAAGGGGCAAAACGCAACGAGAATCAATAGAGAATTATATCTAGGAAGTAGCCGAAAATTTTGAGTCTGTGTTAATATTTAGTGCGTATAAATATAAGTTCACTTCGTATCGGTGGTAGGAAGTTGTCAGTAGATCTATTACCCTTGAATATTTACGACCTAGATGTAATACTGAGTATGGATTTGCTGCTCGGCTATCATACCACAGTGGATTGCTCTTTTGAATCTCAGGCGAGCCGAAATTTGTATTTTTGGGACATAGGATCATCACTCCTATTAGTTTGATTTCAGCCCTAGAATCCAGGAAATTATTGCAAAAAGGATATCAGGGATACCTTGTGCACGTGATTGACACCAGTCAGAAAGAAGTTTAGACGACGAACATTTCAGTGATCAGAAATTTTCCCGACGTATTTCTAGAAGAGTTGCTAGGATTGCCAGTAGATGGGAAGATGAAATTCATTATTGAGTTGCTTCCAGGAATTACTCCTATATCGGTTCCCCCTTTATCGTGTGGTGCCTACCGAGCTGGAAGAATTAAAAGTGCAGTTGTAAGGTTTATTAGACCGTGGGTTTATCAGACCTAGTGTTTTCCCAGGAGGAGCGCCAGTATGGTTCGTGAAGAAGAAGGATGGCACGTTGAGAATGTATATCAACCATCAACAGCTGAAGAGGGTGACCGTTCGTAATAAATATCGGTTGCCTAGGATTAACGATTTGTTTGACCAGCTCTAGAAGGCTAAAGAGTTTTCCAAAATAGATCTTTGATAGGGGTATCACCAATTGAAAGTCAGAGGCAGTGATGTGGCAAAAATGGCATTTCGTACGAGATAAGGACACTATGAATCTTTTATGCCCTTCGGATGGATAAATGCCCCTGTTGCCTTCAGGGACTTGATAAATTGGATCTTCCAACCTTATCGGGATCAATTTATTATCGTATTTATTGACGATATATTGATATATTCCCAGAGCAAAGACAAGTATGTAGAGCATCTTTCGATTTTGTTGCAGACATTGGGAGAGAAACGGTTGTATACGAATTTCAGTAAATGTGAATTTTGGCTAGATTATGTGGTATTTTTGGGGCATGTTATCTCAGGAGATGGTATTCACGTGGACACGAAGAAAGTGGAAGTTGTTGTTCAGGGGGAAAGGCCGAGAAATGTGACTGAAGTTCGAAGCTTTTTAGGATTGACGGGATTACTATCAACGATTTGTGTAGGGATTCTCTGTTATAGCGGCCCCATTGACTCGTTTGACCCGCAAGGAATCCAAATTTTAGTGGACTGATGAATGTGAATAGAGTTTCTAGGAGTTGAAGAGTAGATTAATATCGGCACCAATACTATCCCTCCCGACGGAAGGGGTGGTTTTGTGATTTATGGTGATGCGTCCTACCAAGGGCTGAGATGTGTTCTGATGCAGCATAGTCACATAATTTCATATGCATCTCGGCAATTGAAAAATCATGAGCATAATTACCCGACGCACGATTTGGAGTGGGCAGCAATTGTATACGCCCTGGAGATTTGGAGGCACTATTCGCATTGCGAAACGTGTGAAATATACACCGATCATTAGAGTTTAAAATACCTGTTTACTCAGAAGGAGTTAAATTTGAGGCAAAAATATTGGATAGAGTTTATTAAAGTTTACGATTTGCACCCTCCCCTATCATCCAGGGAAAGCTAATGTTGTAGCGGATGCGTTGAGTCAAAAATCGGCAGTTCGATCGCACACATTCAAGTAGTTCATACTAATCTGTACGTCGAATTGACATTGTTGCGAGTTCAGTTGGTGGTTGATTAGATAGCAACGTTACTTGCGAATTTGACTTTGAGGCCGACGTTGACTGACCGTATTATTGAAGCGCAAAAGTCAGACGTTTAATTGAAGAGGGTTCGGAATGAAATGATAAATAGTCACAGAGCTGATGATCATATCAGGGTTAGTGGTGAAGCTTTGATGGTGAGGAATAGGCTGTGTGTGCCTGACAACGCTAGTTTAAATAAGGATATCTTGGAAGAAGTGCATAGCACAGCGTACGCGATGCATCTAGGCGGTACCAAAATGTATCGAGTTATGCGAGAAAATTTGGTGAATTGGAATAAAACTGGAAATCACAGAGTTTGTTGCCAAGTGTCTTATTTGTCAGCCAGTGAAGTTTGAGCATCAACGTCCAAGTAGGTTGTTGCAACCTCTACCTATTCCAAAGTAGAAGTGGGAGTATATCTCGATGGTTTTCGTTTCGGGATTATCCCATACTTAAAAATGGGCATAATTCTTTTAGGGTGATCGTTGATAGGCTTATCAAGTCGCTTATTTTTTGGCCGTAAAGGCAACGTATTCTCTTGAAAAGTATGCCCAACTGGACATCAATGTGAGTGTTAGGTTGTATGGCGCACCGGATTTCCATAGTGTCGGGTAGAGATCCGAGGTTTACTTTGAGTTTCTGGTCGAATCTTCAAACTGCTTTGGGTACCAAGTTGAAATTCGGTACCTCTTTTCATCTGCAGACTAACGGTCGATCAGAGCGTTCGATTCAGACGTTGGAGAATTTGTTGAGGGGATGTGTTCTGGAATTTTTTTTGGTAGCCGGGATGATCATATGTCGTTAATTGAATTCGTCTACAACAACAGCTACTATTCGACAATTGAGATGGCCCCATATAAGCGTTGTATGGTAGGAGAAGCGGAACCCCAGTCTGTTGGACTAAGGTGGGTAAATGTAGATTGTTGATCTTGGACATAGACCAGATGACAGCATGCAAAGTGAAGGTGATTCGGAAATTTTTTTTTTGCACAGAATCGACAAAAGGGTTACGCTGACAAGCGCCGGCGAGAGTTGGAATTTGAAGTGGGAGATCATGTGTTTTTGCATATATTTCCATGGGAGAGCAGAATGAGAGTTAGGAAGAAAGGAAAATTTGAGTCCAAAGTACATCGGACCATAAGGAATTTTAGAACGGGTTGACACGACAGCTTATAAACTTGCTTTACCGTCAGATTTGTTTAAACTACACAACGTTTTCCACGTGTCAATACTCCGAAAATATGTGTCAGATACTACTCACGTGTTGACTTCACAGTCAATTGAATTGGAAGAAGAGGTGACCTACGTTGAGAAGCCAGTCCAAATCCTAAGTCGTAAAGACCAAGTGTTGCTTACGAAAATAATTACATTAGTTAAGGTGTCATGGCGCAGTCATACTATGGAAGAAGCAACTTGGGAGCGAGATGAAGAACAAATACCCGCATTTGTTCAATTAAGGTAATAAAATTTCGGGACGAAATTTCTTTTAGGAGAGAAGGGTTGTAAGACCTCGATTTCATGCGTACATCAATTTAGTTGCATATAGAGCAGTTAGAAAAATTCGGAGTAAAAAATGTGCAAATTAAAAAAAAAAAAAAAAAAAAAAAAAAGAAAAGGGGAAAAAAGAAGAAGAAAGAAATACACAAACAACCCCAATAAAAAATCCATCTCGCGGCCGACGGACGATTCGAAACAGGTGAAAAATCTAAATCGATTATTTTTGTCGTTAAATTTAAATTATTAGCATTAACGGTTTTGCAAACATATTAGTAATCCTCGCAATCGTAATAATCCGTCATGAATCGTAAATCTAAATAAATTAGTACAGTAATTTCAAACGGAGCGAAATTAACCAAATAATGATTTTACATAAAATATTAATTTAAACCCTGTCACTACTAGGTTCGCGGGCACCGGAGTAACGCTAGGGTATAGTCAGTAAAAGCTGTTCGGAGCGGGTAGCAACGGGTAGCCAGGTGAGTGTACTGTCTTCTTGCCAAATTATTTTTTTGTATATATATATGATGAAATATTGCTTTATTTAAATTGTATGAATTTATAAATGATATGGATCAAGCAGGATTTGAATGAGTTGGTAAACTGAATTTTCGGAAGATTTTGATGGTTTCCAAAAAGGAAGTTGAAAATGAATTTTTGTTGGATTTGGTGAAATTAGATGGTGTTTTTAAAGAGAGAATAGAAAACATCTATTTTCCTAAAAATGTCTGGTTTTCTAATAATAAAGGGTGGAAAAGTAGTTTTGATAAAATCGGACGTTTTCTTTAAAAGAAAGTGTGAAAAATGATTTTTGGATTTAAAAGTTGGTTTTGAAGGAAAGAGGTAGACGTGGTGATTTGACGATGTTGAGTAGACGATATTTATTGAGTTGTGATTCGATGATGCTGTATTTGATTTTGACGATGCCATGGTTGTTCTCCCCGAAAGGGGTGTGGATTATATTTCTCCCCGTAAGGAGTGGGGATTCTTCCCATGGGATATAGATGTTTCTCCCCATAAGGGGTGTGGATTATATTTCTCCCCAAAAAGGGGTGTGGATATTTCGTAGGAAGGTATTCCTACGGATGTTACGGTACTGTTGCAACTCCCGATCGTGAGGTTAAACGATCACTAGGGCTGGCCAATGTGTGTGTTTGAGGTGTATGTTTAGGGTGTATGTTTGAGATGTGGTGTTTTACGTATATTAGCTAACTTGACGTTTATTATCATGGTGATTGGTATGATTTTATACTGGATGAATTTAAACGAAACTTATCTATATCGCTTTATTTTCACTACTTATATATGTACACTTGATCCATTTAGATGTTGAAGATATGAATTCTTATTATAAAATATTTTTACTAAGAAGATAGTACACTCACAGGTAGAGCGGATAGGAGTCGGTTGGTCCCCTACTGGCACTAGTTAGAGTCATGCGGGCAGGCATTGGAGTCATACGAGAGTAAATTTGGGAGGAGCTGTCTGAGGATAAACCTAAGGTAGGTTCATGAGATTTGTTTTGTTGTTCTTATCTTTGGGGCAGATGTATTCTTCTAATATGAACCTATTATATACATATATATATGGCGTGTAGATGGAAGTTCGTATATTGTCGTATTTAAATTGGTCAGGCAGGTATTGCCATGTTAACGTCACGCCGGCCCCACGGTGATGGGTGTCCGGGGTGGGGTGTGACAAGAACGGTGGAAAAACGAGCAAGGTGGCAATATTCTCAAAGAAGCCCACCACCGTGGTGTCTGGACCTCTACCGCAGCGATGAAACTGCAAAGAATGGCTTATCTTACTAAACGTCCATCACCGCAGTAGTTAGATCCACCGCCGCAACAGTGAAAATACAAGATGTCAACCAAGTCCACCGCTGTCTTCACCGCCTAGGTGATCAACTAACCGACCTACTCACCGCCGCGGCGGTGAATCCCATCGCCATGAATCCCACTACCGCGGCGGTGACCTCTGCACAGTTTAGATATTTTATAGGATATTTTTGAGATATTTTACCTATTTAATCTCCTCTCCTATAGCTCTCTCCGGCCATTTGAGCCTCTTAGAATATATCTAATGGTAGGTAGAGAAGTTTTAGAGGGGGAGCTCACATCCCGAGGGAGAGGAAGACGGCGAAGCGATCGTTAAACGTTCTTAGCGGCTAAACTTTGGACGAGGTTAAGTTCTTCGATTTCTTCCCTTATTTCTTTAACTTAGGATTTTGTACGCATGTTTAGCTTGTGCTTTCTTGTAAATACAGTTATGGCCGTTAGTTAAACGTGGATTGTATAGGGATTAACAATATATTTATAAATATGTGATTCATATGATTTCAGTGTTGCGTTTACGTTTGTTCTTCATAGTTTGATTATGTTTGTCATATTGTTTGTTTATTATGCTTAGAATAATATTCAGAGAATACAAGGTTTGATACTCGGAAAAGGTAACCCCGGATTCGGACTAGGGTAAACGAACGCCACGATCCAATAACCAGGGAGGGAGTTGGCTTATGTACAATCAATGACGTTGGGGCAAGACACACGTGACTTGGGTTGTTAAGACATTGAGGGGGACTTCTTAATTGGCTTGAAGTCATGTATTCCCCCGTCTTACAATCGGGAGAAGTGGCAGTGGAGTTTTCGAACTGAGATTGTCGATAGGGTAAACACAACACAACGATCCAATAACCCGGTCGGGAGTTGGATTGTGTGCAATCAATTACATTAGGGAAAGACTCACGTGACCTAGGGTCGTTAAGACATTGAGAGGGATTTCTTCATTGACACGAAGTCATGTATTCCCCCGTCTTATACTCGGAAGAGGTGGCGGAGGAGTTTACGAACTAAGATTGTCAAATAGGTCGAGCACCGTAAACGTAAGTCAATCAAGATCAAACACATATTTGTAAACCGAGTTAATCCCTAGACAATTCTTTCCCCTAAAACATCTCATTATATTAGTATAGTTAATTTAGGTTATATTAGTATTAGTATTAATTAATTAAATACATTTATTTTTAGCCTAGATAAAGTTAGGTCATGATAAACACGGTACTCGATAATAACGACAACCAATCCCTGTAGATATGATACCCTATCTTAAAGATCACATTATACTAAAACTTTGACCTCATATACTTGCAAGTAGTTAATACGCGAGAGTGTAACAAACGCTCATCGTACAGTGGTGAATTTAGTATTGGGCTGCCTGGTGGCCGCAATTTATGCGCTGCCACTTTCACCGCATGCGTACGGATCAAGTTTTAGTATAATGGGCCTTTCGGTCAGGTATCATATCCATAGGGATTGGTTGAGATTACTATCGAGTACCGCAATTGTCATAACCTAACTTTATCTAGGCGATAAAAATGATATTTAATTAATTAATACTAATACTAAAATACTAATTTACTATACTAATTACTAATACAAGATAGTTATGGGATGAATTTTCTAGGGATTAACTTTATTTACTTAAACGTGTTTGATTTTATTTAGTCTACAATAATGGTGTTCACCCTATTCGACAATCTCGGTATCTAAAACTCCTCCGCCACCTCTCCCGAGTGTAAAATGGGAGAATACGCAACTTTATCTCAACGAAGAAGTCCCTCTCCACGTCTTAACGACCCTAGGTTGCATGAGTCTTGTCCCAACGTCATCGATTGCACACAAAATATCAATTTATAAACTCCCCCATCACCTCTCCCGAGTGTAAGATGAGGGATATAATGTGACTGCATGTCAACGAATAAGTCCCTCTCAACGTCTTAACGACCCTAGGTCACGTGAGTCTCGCCCCAACGTCATTGATTTCATGCGTTGTGTTTACCCTATCAACAATCTCAGTTCTAAAACTCCTCTGTCACCTCTCCTGAGTGTAAGACGAGGGAATACGCGACTTCGTGTCAATGAAGAAGTCCCCCTAAACGTCTTAACGACCCTAGGTCACGTGAGTCTTTCCCCAACGTCATAAATTGTCTACAATCCTAACCCCGACCGGGTTATTGGATCGTGGCGTTTATTTGTTCTAATCCGAATCTGGGATTTGTCAAACCCTATATTCTTGATATATCTATCTAAGAATAATAAACAAATAATATGACATACACAATCAAACTACGAAGAACAATCATTAAAGAAACACAACTCAACCAAAACTACGTTTTTTATAAATGATATTAATCCCATACATAATACACATTTAGCCTATGGCCATAGCCATTTATACAATTGAAACTAAGCTAAACATGCTCAAACATATATTGAAGATAATAAATATAAGGAAAAATGGATGAACTTAGCCGATATCCGAAGATTAGCCGCCAAAACCGTCCACCGATCGATTCTCCTTCTCCGCGTGTTGATCTTCTCCTTCAGATATGTTTGAGCACTCCCCATACTCTCTCTATATTCTAAACTAAGCCCTAAGGGCTCTAATGGCTGGAGAGGAGCAAAGGAGAGGGGAGGAGAAGGGTTTAAATTGGCAAAATATCTAAAATAAATATATATAAACTGTGCAGAGGCTACCGCCTAGGCGGTGGGTATGTCGGTTTAAAGTTCATCACGGCGGTGGAGAAGGCGATGGAATAGGAAGAAAATATTGTAGTTTCACCGCCTAGGAGGTGAGATTTCAATAAGAATGGGGTCTTCTCTGTATTTTCACCGCCATGGCGGTAGGCTTCTTTCAGAATTTTGCCTCCTTGCTCATTTTTCTACCGTTCTCTGACCGTTCTCGATATGATTTCATTGTTTATGCTCTGATTTCATACCTTTTCACCCCCACACACCTGTTTTAATACAAAAAGAATAAAAAGACATTAAAATGTATTAAAACGTAATAAACATACTCGAAAACTAACAAATTCGGTTTGGAAATATATAGGTAATTTTCACCTGTCACTGCCCATTCAAAACCCTATGGGGACCTATTAGAAAATGGGCATGTGTCATGCCCAAAACTTCCTAGACCTAAGCCTATCATCGTTAATGGGCCAAATGCCCAGGGAAAGAGCGATGCCTATGGAGAAACCCAGACCTCGTCCATAACAGGGATCAAGTCTATGGGTATAACCGAAGTGCGGTGCTAATCATCGAAGGATGAGTCACCACTGAGCAAATAATAAAGAAAATAGTGTAACCTAACCGATTTGGTGACGAGGCACTTCATTCTCTCTCCAGAACATGCGAATGACCATATAAATACCTGGATAAGTTGTGATCTCAAGTATGTTATGTTACGCTATACAATACTATGATACATATAATCTGGCATTCAACTTTGTATTATTTCTTCACTGAATAGTTATTCTCACACTAGAGGTCCTTTGTCGGGATCCTCTCCTTTTAGAAAAAGCGGGACGGAGACGATCGAGAGCAAACTCATAAATTCACTGTGTCACCATTATTTCGGTGACATTAGATGGAAATAGAAGTCCCATCGACAATACAAACAGTTTGATCAACAGACGTGGTGAGGGAGGTAAATGTAGATATCTCACTAGTCATGTGCTTATTAGCCCAAAAATCCAGAATCCAAGTTAGTGGGCATGACTTACCATAAAGTGCGGTAGGAGTTGTTGAACCAAATATTTTGATGGACAATTAAGTGTTGATATTTTTTATGGGACTAATGTTTCTACTAAGTGATTTCAGATTTATAGTTCCAAGTAATTTGATTAAGAAGAGGAATTATCGAAGAATATATAATGGGTGCAAAATAGAGATGATGAAGACAAAAAGAGTATTGAAGAGATTAAAGATAACTAGGTGAAAATAACTCTTTGCTTATATACTATTAATACAATCCGAATTAGGATCACGCACAATACTTTAAAATGAATTAATCTATGATTATTTTAGGGGTCTAAATTATGTTTTATAATGTGCTAAGTATGTAAAATGGTGTTGGTTAAAAACCTAATTGAAAATTTGGTTTTAATTCTTAAACGAATGATTTTTCGGGTCAATTAGGTCAACCGACAAAAGGGGTCGATCGACTAACAAAAATAGTGTGTTTTGGAAGTGAAATCGGTGACCTACTGGTCCATTTGGTCAACCGACAAAATGGGACAGTAGACTAAGGAGAACAATAGCAAAAATTAGAAGAAATAGGGACCTTCTAGTCCAATCAGTCAATCGACCGGACCAGCACAATGGTTAATCTAGTGACCGTTGTGAGAGGTTGGTCAAGTAACGACAGGGAGCCGATCCACCAACATGGTCAGTCAAAAATTTGACTGATTTGTTTTTGGTCAATCCAATTCAGTTTTGATGATTCCAATGGAGGTTTTCGAGAGAATTTGAAATATTTTTGTTATATATCATGAAATATGTGATTCCTATTTAATTTATCCATTCAATTAAATATTTTTTTAATTAAAGTGATTAAATACTTCCTATTTCTATGGATTTCAATTTGAAAACGTTTTAAGGACCAAAATGAGTTTTTCTAAGAATATTTTTTTTAATAAAAAAAATATCTATTTTGAATATATATGATATATGGGGTATTGAGATGTCATTTTTAGTAATGACATTTGAAAACTAGCCATTGGAGATCTAGTTGTAAGTCTATTAATAGAGACCTACGGGATTAAGTTTGACTACATCATGAACATTAACCTTCTATCATTCTAAAAGAGATTTTACCACTGATATTTATAAGTGAGATTATATTCAAAGTTCTTGATCAATGGCACTCATTATTTATGTCACTGGTTTATGTTCTTTATTGTAAAATCATTATCACTTTCAACGAATCTCGATGAGATCATTATAAGCTTTCTTTATTGCTTTCTTAGATTACTACTGATTTATTTCTTGGTTAAGGTGTCTTAGAAAAATCGTTTTTGAACTTAATTCATGAAAATATTTTAAACGATTATTAATTGAGAAATCTGATTACATGCTACTTGTGTATTAAGTGTTTTAAATCAAATTTGTTTGCCTCGCATTGAATCTATCACGTAGTAATACTCAAGACATTAATTGAATATATTTGTACTGAGGTGTTAGAAGTTTCTCGTGGGAAGAAACTTATTTTTTTTCTATTTGCGAGTTTGAGCAAATTAGACATGTTTGGGTCGGTGTCTAATCAAGGTGGCTAAGTTTTGATCTTTAGCAGGAGAAAAAGATTAGGATTTGATCTTTGGCCTGCAAAATATTAGGTTAGTCTTTTCCTTTGAAAACATTAAGTTTTAATTCTTCTTGCATTAGAATTGAGTGATTGTAAAGGTTCTTCCTAACCCTAAGAAAATGATAAGTGTAATACCATGAGAGAGTGATAAGTTGATTCTAAGCCTGTAAAAAGAATCAAGGTTATAAAGGTTGATTATGAGACTGCGAAAAGAAACAAAATAGTTAGGGTTTGTGTACGACGAGGTTTTTTACACGCTCGCGTATTGACTACTCACAAGTGCACGAGGTCAAGTTTTAGTATAGATGGATCGTGAGATCAGATATCTTTCCACTAGAGATAGTGTAAATTAGTTGAATACCGTGATTTTCATAGTCTCATATTATCTCAACTTTTCAAGAATTGTTTGTATTTTAATTAACAATTAAGATAAATTACAACTATTAGTTCTAACTATATTGATTACCTAGGTATTGATTTCTTTCACGTAATACATATTCAACTTCATTTAGTTAGCTATAACGGTGTTTATTCTATCTGACAATCTCTGTATCTATAACTCGCTCACTCCCTCTTCCGAGTGTAAAGAGAACGAATATATGACTTCGCATTGACTCCAAAGTCCCCCTCGAATGTCTTTCCGAACACATAGTTACATGAGTCGTGAACCAACGTCATGGATTGCACACTCTCCAACTCTCTCCCGGGTAATTGGACAGTGTTGTGTTTAACCCTAGTTCGAATTTGGGGTTACCTCTCCCAAGTGTCAAACCCCATATTCTCGGTTTATTGTAACAAGCATAACATCAAGAATAAAGGTAAACACAATCGAATTTAGACAAACAACCATTAAAGTAATGTATATTCAATCAAACTAGCATTTACATGACTTACAACAACACCTAGATAATATTTATCTAAACTACATGATCCTAGCCATATAACATACAAAACAAGAGTGATTCAACATCATTAGATATGGAAAAGCAATTACAAAGATAAAAACAAAGGAAGAACAATCAAATGTGAGAGTGGAATGGTCCACAGTCGCCAAGGATCGGTCCGCAAATGATTCGTCTTCTCAAATGATGAACCTCATCTTCTTGCTCTCTCAAGAATGGCTAACGAACCCTAAGCTAAGGTTAGTAACGTTCAACAATATTTTTCACAAGTGGGGGAGAAGTATTTATAGGCTCAAGGTTTCAAAAATATCTAAAAATATCTTTTTCTCTGTGCAGAGTTGACCGCCTAGGCGATGAGTAAGTCGGTTAAGCCTTTGCCGCAGTGGTGGAGGAGGTGGTGAATTCAGGAACTCTCTATCGTTTTATCGCCACGGCGGGAGAATTCCACTGCGGCAGTGAAACAGTCTTCAAACTCTCTGATCTTTTACCGCCGCGGCGGTGGAATTCCGTTGCGAAGATGGGATGTCGGGCTCAAATACCCCTTCTTTACATTCTCACCGCCACAGCGGTGGCTTTCTGTCCTAAAACCTTGTATTTTTCCATTGTTTCTTCACATTTTTCCCACCGTTTTGCTCATTTGTCACTTGTTTACGTCCCTACACCTGATTTACATAAAAACAAATAAAATGAAATTAAAACATTAATAAAACAAATCAAAAATTGGAAAATTCAACTTAGAAGTAGATAGGTATTTTCAACCTATCAGTTTGATTCTGAGTGTGTGAAAATAGTTAGCTTAGTCTTCAGCCTATAAAAACGATTGTAAGGGTTTGGTTCCTACCTGTGAAATGAATTGGAGTTCAGTGGATTTCAAATCTCCGTAGAGCTTGAGGGACCGGATGTGGGTAAGAGTAGCTTATCGAACCAAGATATATCGTTGCGTACTGTATTGTTTTATTTTCGATTATTTGGGTGTACATTTCAATAACCATATTTTCGCTGCGTAACAAGATAATAATCAATTTAGAAATTTTGGTTATTCGTGTTTAAATTAATTATTTTAATTTTTGTAACTACCCAATTCACTTTCCTCTTGGGTAGATCTTTAGGCCAAAAAATGGTATTAGAGCTAGTTTTAGCTCAATAAGGTTAACATCCTAGCTAAACACAATCACTTGGAGTGCACTGAGAATATTATTGTGTATCCTAATGTTTTGAGTGAATCTCTAGCTTGTTCTAATAATCAATGTTCTGTTACTAGGAATGACAGAAAAGTAATAATGAGGCTACTGATAAGGCTATTGAGAAATTGATTACTCTTACATATATTTTTGGTAAAGAAAATTAAAAGCTTTCACAAAAAAATCGTGATTTTTTAAAATAAGAAGTTTAGTACTTCAAAATCTCTTAAAATGAAAATTTTGGATAAATATTTTGAAACTACCGAATTTTAAATTCTCTATCCAAGATAAACAACCTTCTTAAAAAAGTTTAATCCCTTGAAGAAGAAAATACTTTTCTAAAAAATGATGTTTCAAATCTTCAACAAGGAGTTTCGAATTTTAGAAATCTTGAAAAATTAAATGAGGCTTTAAATGTTAAGTTGGAAAATTCAATTCGTGAACTTGATAAAGTTCATTTGAAAATACATTCAGTTGAAAGTGATTATCGCATTTTGAAAAATAATTTTGAATTTATCAAGAAGAAAAATTTTGATCTTCAAGTGAATGTGAGTTCTTTAGAACGCTCACTTGAGCAAACTCAAAAAGAGCTTAATGAGACTGTCGATAAATTTAAGAATTTTGAGAAAACTAAAGTTTTTAAAAAACCAATAGATCCTAAGACAGTTCCTCAACATCAGCATCAGCATCAATATTATGCTCCCACAGAAAGTTGATTATCCTAAGAAGTAGTTGAATAATTTTAGATATTATTATGGGAAATTAGGCCATCTTAAAAAATAGTGTTATCAATTGCATGATTACCCTATTGGATCCAGAAATAACTGGATAACTAGAAAATAAATTTTTCATGCAAGTATGAATAACAGATTTACTGGACCAATGAGAATGCATGAAAATAATTTACAAATGAAAGATGCAAGGCTCGTTGGCTCAAAGATGATGAATGGAAACAACATACAAAGGCATAAAATGTATGATATCAGAAAGCCATGAGTTCAACGAAATGATTATCATTGGAAGAGAATGCAACCTCCAAATCAGCAGAAACCGATTTACAGAATTATTGCAGATCACAACAAAATAAATCAACCAGTAGTGTATAAAGGATAATTACAATGAGGCAACAAACAAAATCATCCCCAAGGGCGTTAAAGGTACACCTAACCCTTCTCAATTTAAATTCATTAAATTTGTTAAGAAGATAGGTGTCCGGCCTATCGATTAGGTAAATCGGTAATGGTTTCCTAAACATGTGCTAAAATATGTATTTTTTTGTTATCTTAGAATTATTGCATGATGATCAGATAAGTTATATTTGTGTGTGGTTTTATTATGTTATACTATATGAGACCTACTAAAAGCTATGTTTGAAAATATGTGACATATATGACGAAAATTAATCGTTTTGTATCAATCCATGACTTGTTCATCATTGAATTAAATTGATTTGTTAAAATGCATGACATCTTAATCTATTTGAAATATTAAGTTAATATAAATGATAAAAGAATGATCTAGTTGATGCATTTATATGATTTGAATTCTAAGTATTAATCTGGACCTTGATTTGAATTGATCATGACCTTGATAAAACTCGCATGGTTGAAATTAGTTTATGAAATCATGTTTATTCTTTTTTATACCATCTGCATAATCTTTAAATGTATATATAGTATATCAATCGGTGTTTATTATTATTAAATTATTAATACTTTTGCAAGCAATTAATATATTTTGGTATTAGTTGCTTAGTTGTATGCATGATTCTTAGTGTGAATTATTTTCAACATACTTTCATCATCTTCTAGTTTATATAGGAAACTGAATTTTTGTGAGATAGCAATATGACAATATATGATTATCTATGTTTAGGCGTGCATTAGACTATATCAATTAGTTTCATAAATCATCATGATTGAGATATGCTCCATGTCTTTGTGCTTTATTGTTGAAATGAGTTTGAGTATATCTAAAGGGGGTTATTAATTGGCATTGTGAAATAAAACATGTTGACTCATTTGAAATTATATGATTTCATATTGTATTGAAATATTTTGATGATCTCTTGAAGTTGCCTCAAGATGATTAGATTAATCTTTAAAAAAAAAAAATCTCTTCATAATCCCCACTTTTTCATGTGACAGAGGGGGAGAGAATCTGATACTTTCGTTCTAATATTATTGAGAGAGACAATATGATATTAAGGTAAAAAAGTTATATGATGTTGTATGTGTTCTCCTAGTATGAATTCATGAGTATAATTAGAAAGGGGTAGACTATAGGGGGATAAATCTCTTATTATGTTTGTGTTATATTGAAAATGACTCATAATTTTATGTTTCTCATTATGGTTCTTAAATGAGTTAAAAGAACTCATCCTCAAATTTAGGGAGAGCGTGGTTACATTATCTTTTTGTGAAAACATTAAAGTTAATTGTCGTCAAAAGAGAGAGATTATTGAAACTAATGTTTTGATAGACAATTAAGTGTTGATATTTTTAAGGGACTAATATTTTTACTAAGTGATTTAAGATTTATAGTTTCGTGTAATTTGATTAAGAAGATGAATCACCAAAGAATATACAACAGGTGAAAAATGGAGATGATGAAGACCTAAAGTGTATTGAAGACATTGAAGACAACTAGGTGAAAACAACTCTTTACTTATTTACTCTTAATGCATCCCGAATTAGGATTACACATGACACTTTAAAATGAATTAATCTTATGTGTGTTGTGATAATTTTAAGGGTTTAAAGTGTGTTTTATAACGTACTAAGTATGTGAAATGGTTTTGGACCTAAATGAAAATTTGGTTTTAATACTAACGAAAATAGTGTATTTTGAAAGTGAAAGGGGTGACCTACTAGTCCATTCGGTCAACTGACACGATGGGTCGGTCGACTGACGAGAACAGTAGCCAAAATTGGAAGAAGTGTAGATCTTCTGGTCCAATTGGTCAACTCATTGGACCAGCACGATGGTCAATTTAGTGATCGTTGTGAGAGGTCAATCAACCAATGACAGGAAACCAGTTGACCTACATGGTCAGTCTAAAATTTGACTAATTTGTGTCTAGTCAATCCAATTCGTTTTTCATGATTCCAAGGAGGTTTTTAAGGGAATTTAAATATTTTTTCTATATATCATGAAATATGTGATTCCTATTTAATTGTTCTATTTAATTAAATATTCTTTTAATTAAACTGATTAAATACTTCTTATTTCTTTGGATTTCGATTTGAAAAATGTTTAAGGACCAAAATGAGTTTTCTAAAGAATATTTTTGAATGAAAAAAAAAATTATTTTGAATATATATGATATATTGGGGTCTTGGGATGTCATTTTTAGTCATGATATTTGAAAACTAGTCGTTGGAGGCCTAGTTTTAGGTCTATTAATAGAGACATGTGGGATTGAGTTTAAATACATCAAGAACATTAGTCATCTATCATTCTAACAGAGATTTTATTGTTGAGATTTATAATCAAAATTCTTGATCTAAGGCGCTCATTGTTTGTGTCACTGGTTTGTGTTATTTATTGCGAAATCATTATCACTTTTAACGAATCACGGTGAGATCCTTCCAAGCTTTCTTTATTGCTTTCTTAGATTACAACTGATTTATTCCTTTGTTAAGGTGTCTTAGAAACATCGTTCTTGAATTTAGTTCTTGAAAATCGTTTAAACGATTTTTAATTGAGAAATTTGATTATGTGCTACATGTGTATTAACTATTTTAAATCAAATTTGTTTGCCTCACATTGAATCTATCACGTAGTAATATTCGGGGCATTAATTGGATATATTTGTATTGAGGTAATAGAATCTCTTTGTAGAAAGAAACTTGTTATTTTTTTGTAATTGCAAGTTTGAGCAGATTAAATACGTTTAGTTTAGTGTCTAATCTAGGTACCTAGGTTTCGATCTTTAGCCTAAGAAAAAAATTAGGGTTTGATCTTTAGCATGCAAAAAGATTAGGTTAGCCTTTTCCTAAAAAGATTAGGTTTTAATTCTTCCTGTAATAGAATTGAGTAATTGTAAAGGTTCTTCCTAACGATGGGAAAATTATACGTGTTATAGTGTGAGAGAGTAATAGGTTGATTCTGAACCTGTGAAAAGAATCAAGGTTGTAAAGGTTGATTCTAAACCTGCGAAAAGAATCAGGATAATAAGGGTTTGATTCTGATCCAGAGAAAAGATTTAGGTTAGTCTTCAGCTAGTAAAAAAGATTGTAAGGGTTTGATTCCTACTTTTGAAAGGAATTGGGATTTAGTGGATTGCGAATTTTCGTGGAGCTTGGGGACTGGATGTAGGTAAAAGTAACTTACCGAACTAAAATATATTATTGTGTACTGTATTATTTTATTTCTAAGTGTTTGGGTGTGCATCTAGATAAATACATTTTCGTTGCATTACAAGATAATAAACGATTTAGGGAAATTGATTATTTATGTTTAAATTAATTGGTTAAATTTTTGTAACTATAATTCACCCATCCCCCCCCTCCCCCCCCCCCCCCCCCCATCTCCCAACCCCCACCCACCCCTCTTGGGTAAATCTTTGGGCCAATAGGAGTACCTATGGCAAGAGCAGTTGTGGGTCCAGAAGTAGATGCCAGACCTAAGTGTTGCAAAGTTGGGCAATCTGAGACCTAAGTTGGCTAAGCTGAAATAGATTATGATAAAGTATGAGTTACATCAGCTATAGCATTGGTATAAGAAACATTTTTACCACGCCCACCCTTTTAGTTCTGAGAGTATTGTTGCCCTAACTCAGGATGGCACTTAAAGCAGTGGGTAATGAGATAACCAGTCTTGCGAAAATATTGACAAATTGGGCTTAAAATCAAGAGTAGGACGGGGTAGCAACGGCCATCTATTGTTGAACTATATAGGAGGGCTTAAGTTACAAGAGAAGACAATGTCGTGCTTCCCCATCTACAATTGCAACTACATTGTGTAGATTGGGAATAAAAAATATGTTTAAAATCCAAGTTCAAATATTCTTAAACTCAGGGTTTGAACCCATCAAGAAGTGATAAGTCCAATGACGATCCAGGTGCTTGGTTTCAATAGTAGCATCATTTTGGAACTCGCTCAAAGGTTCATGCTATGCCAAGTCCAGTCATCTAGTCTGAAGATACCCAAAATAAATAAACCACTACAGACAGTCCCAGGAAAGCCTGTGAGGCATGTGAGATCTAACTGTAGAATTTGAAGATTCGAGAATCATTACGAGCATGTATATACATCTTTGTCAGAATAGTCCATAATCCACAAACCGTGTCATGAAACATGAACATATTATAAATGCAATCGTACATGGAGTTGAACATTCAACCCAAGGTAACACAATTTTTCGCCGTTCACTATTTTAATTTAGGATTGGCAATGTATGGTTTTTTCCAGTGACTAAGTTCCATCTAGTCCTGCGTTTCACACCAATATAGAGCCCGAAGGAACGAGACCAAACATGAAAATTTCTCCCATTTAATAACACACTTTTAACACATTGAGCTAGTGCACTAGGTTCTCGATTGAGATCTGGACGCAAAATATTCTCCGATTAAATAATGTCTGCCTTTTCGGTAGCAATGGGTCCCCATAACGAAACATGCCAAAATAAAAACTCAACAAGGAGAAAAAACTACTAAAGGAGTAGAGCAACACAACAAAGGTAACCGAACACTCGGTTACCTAGATAAACAAAACAAAAACAATTATTTTTCCAGTACATCCGGTTTAACAATGTAGTAAAAGAACTGTGAGACCATGTGCATGAGTACAAATGTTAAAAAAGGTTGATTCACTCCTCAAAGCCTCTTATAGTCTTGATGAACTCAAGATGTGGACGAACAGAGACAACAAACCAGAGACAAGGGATGGTAGCGATGGCGGGAAAGAGCACAACAGCTGATGAGTGAAGACGACAACGATGGACGACGGTAGATTGATGATGGATCTGAGATGCAGATTTGAGATTATTTGTTGTGATGGTGAGTTGCGGGATGGTAAATGCTCATAGCGACAGAGAGAACGGCAACGACTACAACTATGGACTATGACACGCAGGTAACAACGACGGTGGATTGATGATCAATCTAAGATGCGGATCTGAGACCGTTTGTGATAATGATGAGTTGCGAGATGGTAAACGGTGGTGGGTTTTGTGAGATGCTAGTTGACGGTGGTTATAGATGATGGTGAACAGAAGGGCGGTGATGACTTTTTTTTTCCTTTCTTTATTAGGGTTTTGGCTCTAAATGTCAAAAAGTACATAGGAAAAATAAATTTTTTTTGTATATATCATAAATAGAATCTACACATTTCTTTTCATAAGCAAAAGTGGAGATTAAATTAGGAAATAAATAAAAATAAGAATCCTAAAAAGGATAAAAAAAAAAAACAGACATGACCTAAATATTCTAACTACATATTTCACCGGCCTTCAATCAGGAAAGATTGGGTGATTGGAACGTTTATTTGTATTTACTGATTTACTATACAACTAGTAAAATTCATAATTTTGGAACGCGCATTGATGCCCCCAATATTGTTGCACGTTCACAACCAGTAAACAAATTTAAGTCAAATGCACAAATGTGAAACTTGAGGGGCCGGATAATCAGTCATGAAATTAAATAGTCAAGGTACAGAGAAAAACAATGTCCATAACATTAAAGGTACAAAATGTAATACTTTACATTTCTTGCACAAGACATATCTCAAAAAATTCAACCTTGTCCCCAAAACAGCACTAAATATTAGAAACAAACTATCAAACATTCTTAATCCAAACAAGCAACCAAAGCTTCAGTAATAACACACACAACCTAAAAAAAAAACAGACTATTCACTAAACAGAAGATTCCATCCTCGAAACATGAGACGCAGCATCCTCAAACTGATCATCATCGGACTTTCCACTGCCCAAACATGGAGGAACATACGACCTCACAACAACCTCCATGTTCGGAGCTTCCTTCATGTCACGGCTCACAACCTCAAGAGCACTAGCCTGGAAAAACCGATAAAATTTCTTTTTGCAAGAGTACATGAATATAAGGGAGAGTATTGGGAGCGGAATCAGAACTGGAGTGAAGTAGAATTTCATGACTCCAAAGTAACCGAACATTGTTACTTGGAACAGAAGCAAGGCGGCCACAACACGAGTATGAATGTGAGGCCACATCCTTCCATAACTCTCATATGACGGAACATACACTTTAAGCACCTAAAAAGAAAACAAAAAAAATATTAATTTGAAGGGGAAAAAAATTATGGTAAGTGTGTCCGGACCAACTTACGTGTACCTCAACTACTCACCTCCTCAGGCGACCTTAAGGGCTTACTCCCCCATTATCAACCTGGTGCATTCAGAATTAAACTCAAGATTTAATTCGTGAAGTACTCCGCAGGAGAGTCAAACCCTAGTTGACAAGGAAATGAACACCTCTCCTTGGCCTACCGAATTACCTTATTGAACATGATTTGATTTTATTCAACAAACAAAGTACTAAATATGTAAAATCTAGAGCTTCCCTAACTTCTGAGATCTTCATTTTTTACCCTTAATACTGTTTATTGACTTGAAAATCCAAACGGTAAAAATTGAAAGAGAAACTGTATGTATATACCTGATTTCGAAGAACTAGCCATCCCAATCCAAAATAGAGTACGCCGAATGGAATAATTATAGGAGCTATAACTGAGTAGCAAAGAACGATAGTAACAATAAGCATGTCACCAGGAACCCTAGTTCCATATCTAAGATCTCCGGGAGCCCAAGCCGCTCTCAACTCGGCTTCGGTCTTGCAAAGAAATTTTCGCTTTACATGAAATATGAGTAGAGGAACTATTCGTGATAGCTCGAGCCCATAGCCAACAAAGAACCTGAAATATAAATTCATAAACAATAAATTATTAGCTTTCTGTACTTCATTTTTCTAAAATTTACCAGTATGAATAGTATTAGCGGAATATAGTGATTCTCAAAAACAAAGAATACATATTCGAGTTGTTGACCAAACATCGTGATTTACCATGCAAAGAGAGAGAAGAGAGAGATCATACCTGAGAGCCACAAAGGTCAAAAAGAAAGTAGCATTGTGAGGGAGGCTCCTAGCAAGCATAGGAATGATCTTGTTAGGGTTTTTCTCAATCGTTTTGAACGTATCAAAAAGCGTCCCGCCCACCGTAACACCGATGAACACATTTAACACCGTGAAGTAGAAGTACTTCCCAGACGCAGCCCTTGCCGCGTGGCTCTCAGAAACGATCCCCTCGGCCTTGGACAAAAACAAAAGAAATTTCGGGAGCATTGCCAAGAACACTAAGAGAGCAATCTGAGGAAGATATGCTTCCAAAACCGTCCTGATCGCTTTTCTATCCACAATCGGCTTCAAGAACGGAAGAATCTTCCTAAGATTCTCGAGAGTTGTGAAAGCAGAGATAAACCCGATCGGAATCATGAAAAAAACTATCGTAAGAAATACGATGAAGTATACCAAGTACTTTCTGATTTGTCTCTCATAGAACTTCTTAGGAAGATTTGTCCAAATCAACTGTCTTGGCTCAGGCGCTTCCATTACAGTCCAAGTATCGACCATTTGAGCGTGTAGGGACTGTGCAGCAGAAGCCACGGTTACTCTATTCGTGAAGAAAATCAAAGCCGCAGCTTGATTTTTGTCGCGGATAGTGATTTTCTGTTCGGATTCTAATTTGGGTATCGATTCGTTTATCTTTTCGTTGTAGTATTCGATTGAATCGACCTTCTTACCGATTAGGCCGAGAAAACCAGTTCTGTTCATGGGTCTTGTTCCTTCCGGATTGCCCGTTTTCTTTGACTTTTCATACACAGCTTCAGATCGTTCGAGCTTCTTTTTGTATGATTCCAATTCTTCCCAGATTTTGTTAACCTGAAGAAATCAAATAATATGAAGGTACTGCTAAGCTAAACTCAAATCTGTTATGATTTTTAAAAAAGAGAATTGCGCAGCAAGATTACCTTCTTGTTGTCTGTTACAACAATTGACCTGAAAAAGGTATCCGGATATATCGATTTGAAATATGAATCGACCTGTTCTTTTCTTGTTTGGCCGTCAGGCGAAGGAGGAATGTCTCTTACAAGAACGGTGAATTGCTCGAATCTCATTTCGGGGGACATGAGAGCAGAAGCTCGGAGGTTCGAAACGTGTTTATAAGCTTTCCACGATAGAAAATAAGTAACAAATGAGATCCAGTAAGTTGCCACAACATATGCCCACAACCTCGGACTGCTTTCCTGTAAAAATCAGACCAACAAGAGAATATAAATTGAAAAAATATATCTATTATATCGACCTTGAAAATGGTTAATCATTTTTTACCCCCATGTTTTTTCTCTTCGAATAAGTTTTGTCATTCTTTTTAGTCATTCTGGTCAACAGCGAATCAAAAAAAAAAAAATTGATTTTGAGAGGGATAAAAAATATTAGAAGTTTATTAGATATTTATATAAATCAGGGGGGGACTTATGTAAAATTTTAAGGGTTCTAATTAATTTTTTATAAAAATATAAGGGTAAAATGAAAATTTTCAAAAGTTGAGGGAGACTTGAGTCCCCCCATCCCCTCGGCCTAATGTGGCTCTGCCGCTGCTTCTGTCAATATCAACTACTTGTTGAATCCATATAATTGTTCTTCAGTTAATATTAACTAAAAATTAGTTGTTCTAAAGACAGGAGAAAATGTGGAAAACATTAAATATAGAATTATAAAATAAGAATCCATATAAATTTAAGCAGAACCACCTATTTTTAAAAGTTTTTTATTAAAAAAAAAAAAAAAAAAGAAAGAAAGAAAGAAAAAAAGAAAACTTTACTTTGACATGGCCCATTGATAGTCTGTCGAGCTCGGTGAAGGTCGCATTGGTGGTGTTTTTGCTTGAACTCAGGCTGTTTTCGGTGGCTGCAACCGGTAGTAGTAATGGTAGAAGCACAAGGCCGGACAAAACCAATATTCCCAAAACTGAAGGAAGCCAAAAATTTAAATATGAAGTTTAGAGTATCTTTGAGAGGTTCCAAACAGCACTTTGTAGAGTCCAAACCAGTAAAAGGAAAATAAGAAATAAAAATTGAAACTTGTAGGAACTCAATGGGCCTAACTCACTCTCAAAATGGGAAAGGAGGATTGCCCTAGGCTTTATATGTAGCTCAGGATCAGGCAACACAGGCAATGTGGGATTCAACACACACCCCCTCACACACTGGGTAGATTTTGCCAAACTACTGCGAATCGATATCGGAGGGTCCAACATCAATGTAGGATTCAACACGCCCCCTCACATATAAGGTGAACTTTGACAAACCATTACGAAAGGATATCGGGGACCCAACATCAATATAGGATTCAACACGCCCCCTCACACGTAGGGTGGACTTTGACAAACCACTATGAACGGATAATGAGGGGCGGGCCCAACATTGACGTCGGATGCAACAAGCCCAACATACAAAAGATATATCTTTGACATCATGTAAAATTCCAATGGACCTAACTCACTCTCAAAAGATGCCTTGGGAAAGAAGAATTGTGCTAGGTTTTATATATTGCTAATTAAAGTATTTATTTAATCCTCACAGCCAAACACTAAATTATAACTATCTATAAATTTACTAATTGAAAAATAGTGCAATTTTCAAATTAAAGGACAACTAAAGAGGAATTGACAGAAGGACACCCCAGGTCTTAATTTGGCTCAAAAAGGGGAATTCCACCGTTTTTAGTTGGTGGAGCAATTTGTCTCTTAATTCCGTAGTTTAGTGTTATTGTTTTTCAGATTTCTGGTAAAAAAAACTTGGAACATAAATAAAAATATTTTCTGGGAACAGAAATAGAATTATAGGGAAAAATTGTGTTTCCATTTGGCTCCAACAATTTAGAACAAAATTGGGGAACATAACATAATTGTTTTTCGGTTCCAAATCTTTTGAAAACATAAACAGAAATCTAGGAACAAAAACACTTAACAAACAAACGACACCAAAGTTTTATTAAATTTGAGTACCTTGCACACGTATATTTACAAAGAAAATTATAGAAATTTTTGTTTTTAATAACAGAATCATATAGATCAAAACTGCTTTAAAAGAAATAAAAAAAGAAAAGTAACAGACGCATTTACAGAACATTATAATATTGTAGACTATGTGTGTATGTAAGAGAGAGAGAGAGACGAACCAGTGGTGAGGAACACGAAATAGACGGCGGAATCGACACCGGACATGGAAAGGATGTCTTGTTCGGAGGAAGAAAGTGCCTCCCGGATCCAGGCAAACGGGTTCCTGGTCCCGAACCCTCCTCCCTCATACGGGTCCATTCCTTTCAGGATCCGATTCGGATAGTACACCACTGCATTCCCGGGCTTCCTCGACAGCCACGTAAACAAAAGCACGAGTACGAAGAATATAGCGCACGACGTCGCCAGGGACGTCAAGAACGAAGCGAAATCCATCGCCTTCTTCCCCTGAAAAACCCACCAAGTTTCTCTCCCTCTCTCTCTCTCTCTCTCTCTATATATATATATATGTAGTTTTTTTTTGTGGGTTGGGAAATTGTGGGGAGTTTGAGAGTAGAGAGACCGGAGAACGGTCGAATTGGCCGTTAATGGGTGTTTGGGATCATTTAAAGCGAGAATAGTAACGGTTGGATAATGGGGGATTGGAGAGAAGCAGAGTGTGGATGAAGAAACGATGGAGAGTTGATGAGAACATGGCTTGATTCGAAAGCGATAAAAGAAAATATCTGGGTTGTCCGATTTCAACATTGGCTTTTTCTTTTATTGTCGGGTTAAATCATATGCGTAGTATACAATCTAAATTGGAGAGAGAGAGAGAGAGAGAGGGGGGGGGGAGATGATGAAGCGAAGTGGATCAAGTAGAAGGTGGCAATGGCATGGAGGAGAGAGAGGGGGAGAAAAAGGAGGAGAACGAATTTCCAAAAGTACCCTCAGAACGAGCCAAAATTATAATGTCTATATCTAACAAAATTACACTAAAAATTACCCCCTGTATAATTGGGATATATCACCATCAGCCCTGTACTTTAAAAAATACCACAAAGATTTTTACCCAAAAAATACTAGTCAATTACCTCTTTCACCTTTAGTTTTTATCAATTAAAAACTTTAAAAATGAAACTATTATAATTACTATAATACCCTTATTTATATTTTCCTTTCCTTTTCTTTTTTCTTTTTTTTTTTAATTTTCTTTTATTTCTCTCTTCCTCTCTTTTCACTGTTCCAGTTGAATAATCCAACTTCCACCATCACTTACTACCACCGTCGCCACTTGCCACCACAATTTGCATAATCCGATGCATTCGTGTGTGTTTGTGAAAGAGATGGAAAGAGAGAGAGAGAGTTGTTCGCAAGCAACTTATGGCCAGTCCATCACCACCATGTAGAGGCAAAGCTCGGGATTTGCAATCCCTCCACCCCAATCCACAGCCACCAACTCACATTTTGATTTCTTCTTCTTTAATTTTCTTGATCCTAAGATTTTAATGAACAATTAAATTATATTTTTTGTGGAACTAATGAATTTATTGAGTGTTTCAGTTTATAAATTTCAGTGAATATATTATCATGAAAAAAATGAATGCTGAAGAGACAGACAAATACGATGGACGTTAAGAAACTAAAGAAATTGAAGAACCTAAGAAAAACAACTCAGGTTAAATTTTTACTCTTAATGTATCCCGATTAGAATCACACACGACACGAAAAAAAAAATTATAATTATGTGTTTTTTATAGGATCCTAATTAATTAACATATTTGCTCCTATGTGTAATTGAAAAAAGATAATTGATTAAAATTGAATTTAAGAATTTAGTGGAGCTAACCAAAAAAAGAAATCAATTAAAGGGGCAAAAATGTCAAAGAAATTTAATGAAAAATAAATTGAGGAACAAGTTCCAACAGGGCACGGTCGACTTATGGAAGAGTAGCGGTTGACTTTTGAAAATGAGCCAAAGTCCATGAAATGTTCAATCGACAGGTAAGTCGACCTATATTTAGAGGATGAACTCTTTGGATCTTCCGGTCGACAGGCAAGTCGACCTGTGAATTGTCCGATCGACTGGTGAAGGATGGGCGGTCGACCAATGGGCGAAGAGATTTTGGCTTGAGCTACATCCTGAATTGGGCGGTTGACTGATGGGTCTTGGGCAGTCGATTGATGATTTTGTTTCAGGGTTAGAGGATTTCGAGGATTCTGATCAAACAGTAGTCGTTACTAGCCGTTTATGGTTAAGATATGCGAGATATATTAGGGATCTGATATATTTTGAGCTATTTAATTAATATTTAAATATCTCTATAGATATGGTTCAAATATTTTTTATATTTCTCAATTTGATACATGAAATTCTTTCTATCTTATCAGGATTTAGTCATAATGATATATTATTAAGTGAATTGTACCAGGATTTAGTCATAATGATATATGGGGTCTATAAGTGTTGTTTAGATACTTATTATTTGAAAACTAACCATTGGAAGGCTTGTTCTAATTTATTATATATAGACCTGTGGATTTCACATAACAAGAGGACAATACACACAATATCAAGAACTATTCAGTTCTTAAGTTTTTCTAAGAGTCGTCATTCTGATATTATTTTGAGAGATCAATTGTGAGATCGATTATTGAAAAGTTCTTGAGTTAAAGCGCTATTTGAGTTAGCGTCACCGATCAAAGTTGTATTGCGATACTACGTGCAATCTATTTTGTGTTTTCCTGATGAGATCGTTCCAAACTTATTCTTTAATTGAGTATTTTATTATTATTATGTGCTTGGTAATTGATCTTTTTGATAAATCATTTTTGAACTTTAAAAGTATAAAAATATTTTAAAAACTATTTGTGTGTTAATCTGATTACGTGCTTAATTGTGCTACCCGCATTCTTTATTATAATCAGATTTTGTTTCCTCACTTTATTTCTTTCACTAGTATCGGGACATTAATTGAGTATTAATTAATCTGGAGTGGTAGAAGCTCTGAATGGGAAAAAAAACTTATCAATTCTGTAATTGGTGAGTTGTGCGCCGATTAGATATTATTGGGAATATCTAATCATGATAGCTTTGGGTTTCGATCTCTTTCTGTAAAGAGATTGAAGTTTGATCTTTGCCTAGAATACAAAAATGTTAAGTTACTATTTTCCGATTGAAAAGAGTTTAGGTGTGATTCTTCCTGATTAGGATCAATTGTGAGTAAATTGTAAAAGTTTCATCCTTACCTGAGAAAATAATACTTGGAGTAATTGTGTAAAGGTCTTGATTCTTTAGCCTAAGGTATAAAAAGAATTAGGTCGTGATTCTCCCTGTAATAGAACTAGGTTAATCTTTAACCTGTAAAAAGATAGGTTATTCTTGAACCTGGAAAAAAGAAGAGGTTATTCTTGAGTCTGGAAAAATGAATTGTAAAGGTTGATTCTGAGCCTGTGAAAAGAATCATTGTGAAAAAAGGTTTGGTTCCTACCTATTTAAAGGAATCTTAGTGATTAGTGGGTGCGAATCTCCGTGGGGCTCGGAAGACTGAATTAACCAAGAGTAGCTTGGTGAACCAAGATATATCTTGGTGCGCTGCTTTATTTACTTTATTTATATATTGTTGTTTGGTGTGTACCTAGTTGATAACACATATCCACTACTATAAAGATAATAATTAATTTTAGGATAAAATTAATTGTTTGATTTTTTGAAGTGTTATATTCTGATAATTTTTAATACTACTCAATTCAACTCCCCTCTTGGGTAGCTCACTGGGCCAACATATTTCTTTTGCGATTTCTTCTTCTTCTTCTTCTTGGTTTGATAGTGGCATAGGGAGGGTGTAGAACTGTGTTGGTGGCACTAGTTGTGTTGGTGGTGATGAATTGTGGAGTTGGAGGTAGCAGTGACAGTGATGATGGTTGTATAGGCTGAAAACCAGGTAATAGTAAGAGATGGGGGTTCATCTAGGTTATGCAGAAAGAGGGATTCATATGGGTTAAAGGCAGAGAGAGTGGTAGGTTGACTTGGGGGTGTTGGGCAAGGACTAATAGGTTGGGGATGGTAGTTGCGATTAGGGTTCACGGTTCGAGCAGGCTGAATTTGGGCATGTACATTAGGTCGAACAGAACATGGGCGGGTTAGCTGAGTATGGGCCGAAATGAAAACAATTTTTCAGGTTTGGTCCCATTTATGGCAGGTCAGAGGTCAGGCGAGTTGGGCCTATTATATTGGACTGGCTTGTTTTGGACAAAAAAGCATAAAATACACAGAATTTCTAATTTGGGTCGATTCTTTCATCTATTTGGCCACTTACATGAATTCTTTTCTTTTCTTTTTTTAAATATGTAACAACCCAAAACCGCACTGCTCAACAGCCCAAAAATATGCAACAGAAAAAAAAATTGAAATAATAAAATCAAAAAATCAAATTCAAAAACAAAAACAAAGCAAAATTATTACACATCACACAACAATACTAATAAACTAAATAATTGAAATAAATGAAAGTCTAAAATAACCAAAAAAAAAATAAAATATTTAAATCACTTAGAGGTTAAAGCTAGACTATTTCTCTCCAAAACCATATTGATCACCTGTTTCAAGTTTCAAAAATAAAAAATAAAAAGTAAAATTTCACCCAAAAAAAAAAATAAAAAAATACAAGCAAAATACAATATATATCGACAATTTAAGAATCCTTACCTTGAAAAATTAAATAAGCGTAACATCAATCAATCATCAATTAATGTAGTTGCCAAACTTAATTCAACAAATCTTAACACAAAAGGATAACATGAACAAAAAAAATTTATAGTCAAGTCCATAATCAATAAAGGATAAAAGAGTTATTAAAATAAATAAATATATATATATATATATATATATATATATATATATATAGTAATAAATATTATTTTCCTCGATATTTTCAAATTGTTCAACTTCTTCCATTGCGTCCCGAATATTGATTAACTTTGAAAACCGCAACCAATTCTGAGTGCAAATCAAAGTCTCAACCATGTTTGCCGATAAAGAACTACGAAAAGGATCTAAAATTTGTCCATCCGTACTAAAAGCAAACTCAGAGGCAACCGTGGACACCGAAGTTGCTAATACATCCCTTACAACTTGAGAAAGAATTGGATATTTTGTTGAATTACTCTCCAACCATCCCAGAATTTCAAACTCATATGACGGAAATCAATCACATGTCAAATACGAAATTACTCACATAGATGAATTATGTCACAAAAAAATGATGGAAATACTAACTTGAAACGATTTGAATATTTCAGAGTTTAATATGTTTCAATTGAAACGATAAGGGCTAAAGTAAAATTTCTTAGAAACTTTCAAGGTGCAAAGTGCAAAAAGCTTAAAAAACTACATTAATTGATTTTGTTAGGTAGAAGTATTTTATAGGGGTTTTATGTAATTTTAATATTTGTGGTAGTGCATTTCCGCTTCATCATTAGTGCTCAGGCTAAAACGCCTAAAGTAAGATTAAGGAATGTACTTAGTTCTCTTTTCCTTTTTTAAAATTATGTGTATGTAACGCCTGCAATTGCATATTATTTTGGACAAGAAAAGTGGGACAAATAAGGATAATGGTTAACTTTGCATTTAATCACCTTAAATATTACATGGTTTTTTACTATTTGGGAGTAATATACACTTTGGCACCATAAAGAATGGTTTGATTTGTACTTTGGTGTCTGACTATATATCTTGTTAATTTTGGCCTCTCAATTATTACATTTGTTAATTGTTTGATGAAGTTTTTAGGGGGAAAGTTTACCTACCTAATCTGACTGAATAACACTGTACACTCGTGAATTGTGTGACTTGTTACATGTTCCACTCTAAGTTTCAAATTAATCACTTTGTTCCTAAAATTTTCACATTTTTGTTTAAATGGTCCTTTTGACTTGGTCCGAACATTGTTTGGCCAAGTTTCATTACCATTTTGTAAAAAGTAATGCAATTTAATGATGAGATTTTTATGGTTTTGCATTGTATTAAGAGTTACTGTGAGGAATTAATCAAATAAAGAGTTTTATCTGTAAAAAAATCTTTCAGAAATAATGTGTAGAAATTAGTTCTCGACGGTTGATAAAATGCATTGGAGCTGACATTGCTACCCCATGTAAATCATGGATAACTGCAATGGAAAGTTTGATTGATTTGTCAATTTGGCGCCATCAACTTATCTCTTTCCTCAACATCTAGGGTTTCACAAATTAAACAAACAATATTGCTCCTCATAGAGAGATTGTTAATTGATTTTAAAGTGACATTTTATGTGGAATAAGGTCCCTCGACTTCAGCGTCGTCTACGGGAACTCCGACTTCTCCCCCAAAAAGACTCTACCTCAACGTATCGTTTCTTTTACAAGTCTAACAATTGGAGATGATCAAATTTGTTCCTTGATGAAACGCACTGGCAACGTTCGATGTTAGAGAGATAACTCGATTTCATCTCCATTCGCCAATTAATCCTCACAACTTCGATCAATTTCATATGGGTTAGGCTTCTCTTGGAAATCCTAATCAACAATAGTAAAATCATCTACTAGGGTGGGAACAATTTTGACGTCGTGATTCAAATCCAATTGGCGCCATCAACTTCTCTCTTTCCTCAACATCTAGGGTTTCACAAATTGAACAAACAATATTGCTCCTCATAGAGAGATTGTTAATTGATTTTAAAGTGACGTTTTCTGTGGAATAAGGTCCCTTGGCTTCAGCGTTGTCTGCGGGAACTCCAACTTCTCCCCCAAAAAAACTCTACCTTAACATATCGTTTCTTTTACAAGTCTGACAATTGGAGTTGATCAAATTTGTTCCTTGATGAAACGCACTGGCAACATTCGATGTTGGAAGAAATAACTCAATTTCATCTCCATTCGCCAACTAATCCTCACAACTCGGATCAATTTCATCTGGGTTAGGCTTCTCTTGGAAATCCTAATCAACAATAGTAAAATCATCTACTGGGGTGGGAACAATTTTGACGTCATGATTCAAATCCAATTTGTCAACACCTCAATGTCCACCATCTTCGTCGATGGTTGCCACGCCTGTGGGTTGAACATCACCAGTTTTCTAGTTTGCAGATGAAGCAACACTACCCTTGTGTGCTTTAATATCGTATGCCTCGATATATTGGTTTACTACTAGTTTTTAATTCTGTCTTTGTTTTCAATTTCTGGTGTTTTATGAGTTATTACTTCGAAATAATATAAATATTCACAACAGTACAACATCAATGTGAATGTTCACATTAATAATCTTGTTAAATTTTGTGTTTTACGTGGTATTGTTTTGAAATAGTGTGAACATTAATAACAGTACAACAACAATGTGAATGTTCACATTGATAATTTTATTAACTTTGGTATGTTAAGAATTATTGCTTCGAAATAATGTGAACATTCACAACAATATACAAATAGTGTAAATATTCATTTTTAAAGCAAATATGCATTTACCTATGCAAAACTTGACAATATTCCAATGTAATAACGCATCTAAAACTTAACGTTGCAGTAAGTTATAATAAAAGAATGTGAATGTTCACAATATAATTACTGCCGTTAAAATGGAGTATAATATTTGAATATTTCATATTAATAAATTGATATTTGGTGTTAAAGAAAGTCACAAATATGAATATTTGCAGTAGTTCACAACAGTTAATATATCATTGTATTAAATAGTCAAAATAACAAAAAGAAAAATGTGAACATTTACAGTTAAATGAGACATTCATTTGTATATGCAAAACCTGAACAATAACGCAAAGTGGTAGTGCATCTAAAATTTAACATTGCAACGAGTTATAATCAGGGAATGTGAATGTTCACATCATTCAAATGTAACATTTGAATGTTTCACACTAACAATTTCATTTTTATTGTTAAAGGAAGTCAAAAATGTGAATATTCACATACTCATCACAATAAATTTATTTTCAATGTGAATGTGCACAAAAAACCCATAAATATGAATGATGGAAGCCAATTTTAGTACCCAAAATCGATAACAAAAAAGACATTCTTGTATATATTCAAAAACTAATAATACTTTGCTCCACATACCCAAGCAATAGTTCAGCTAAAACCCAAGGAAAGAAATAAACCTCAATATGGAAGGGAAAATGAGTGGGGGGAATGTGGGTTTCAAAAGTTTTAGGAATACATAATCCCGACCAAACTGCTGAAATTAGGCAGTGGTATGAACATTCACAAATCTGTAAAAAAAAAAAATATGCAATAGGTATATCAAAATGAAGATCGTGAATTTCATATTAAAATTGTAAAAAAAAAAAAATTACATTGAAAACGTTCACAATATTGATTTCTTTAGACAATGTTTGTTACATGATTTAATGGACTTTTCATTTTTATTTCAATAATTTCAAGTTTTAATGGTATAATTTGTAAATTGAAGATTAAGCATAGTTAATTGATTAATGTAAAGGGGTGACTATTTACGAAACTTATGGTAAAGGAGCAAAAATTTAATTACAATTTTTTTTAATAGTTTATGCCATTTTTGGAGGATTAAATAACAAAGAAGAAAAAAATCTCTTCAATAATTATGGTTACTTTGTTTTTTTAAAACATTACTCTATTTTTAGTTTAGTTAGATATTAACTTTCACTATTTTTTGAGCCTTTTATTATTTTTTTATTTATAAAATAAAAAACCGAAATAGTGATTTTTGAAAATTACTAGTTAAATATTATCTTTTTTAGTTTAGTTAAGTAATAATTTTACCCATTTTTAATTATTTATTATCTATTTCACTTATAAAATAAAAACTCAAGTTAATATCCGTATGCACGCAGAATCAGTAGCCGACCTCCAGCTTAAAGGAGGACTTACAAATCAACCCAAAACATAAGAAGTCAATATAAATCGGGCTATACTTTAGGAGGGTCAAAGAAAAAATTGACCATCACAAAAGTTAACTAATATTTTAATATGAAGGCCAAAATACCTATTGACATAATTTAGAGGTACTAATACAATTTACCTCTCTTTTCCTTTTTACTATATTAGATATTTCTTTTGTCTTTACATAAATACCAATCATTCTTTTATTATTTTATAATTTAAACCATTTACTTCTCTCCTATATATTATTAATGACTAAAATATCTTCAAAATAATTTAACTTCAATAAAATTACATAAATATCCTTTGCATCTCTCTCTATAGGACCCCCAAATGAAAAATCGCTCGGAAATGGCTAATTTTTACAGTGAGAGAAGAGCATCGACGACCGATGCATCATATGTGAAGAGCATCGCCGTTGATTTCTGACCCGATCTGAGTTTTGGCGTCACATCTCATCGTCAAAACATTACATCTCCGTCATACAAACCGCCCACCACCAACTATCCACCATATTTCTCCTCGCCGAATCTGTAATTTCAGACCCGATCCTTTTTCGACGGTTTCTCTGAGGGGCCATCTCCGAGGCAATGGGAGAGTATGCATTTGAGTACGTCCTTTGAATCATCGTAGGCGGTAGGGAGAGGGTGCTCCGACACTCTCCTTTAGTCGACGAAGACGATGACGATGTTTGCTTTGGAGACGAGCCTATTGAGGGAGTGGTGGTAGAAGGGATCCCTGATTGACGAGATGCAAAAAGCACCGCCGTGGAAGTATACAACGACCAGAAGTTTCCGGTCATTGGTGGCTCCCCAGGATATAGAGAGAGAAAAAAAATGAAAAAAATGAAGTCATTACATTCTAGTCGCCGTCTTAAGGTTGCTGGCATCCAATTTCACATGGTTTAGATCCAATTTGAGAGAAAGAGGTCGTCGGAGGATGGAAAGAGAAATCTAGGGAAGCTCTCCGTCGCCACCACTCCAATGACAAACTGCTAGAGAGAGAAACAGGAAGATGAAAAAAAAATGAAAGGAAAATACATTTTGTACCTCATAATTTTAGTTGACTTTTAAATTAACCCTATATAATTTATTAGAGTAAAATGACTAAATTACTCTTAATTTCTAAGTGAAAAGATACAATTTTCCCTAATTTTAAACATTAAAATTAGGGGTAAAATTGTGTCATTCACATTGAAATTAATGGTAATTTGGTTATTTTGTTCTAATTAATTCACAGGGATCTATTTGTAAAAAATTTCAAAACTAAAAGGGTCAAAATGTATTTTTTATAACCCATTTCTATTTTTGTTTTCCACACCTTCTGTAGTACTTCGGCGGATTGATCGGCAACACTCCCGACCATGAACACACGGCCACCACGACCGACTAAAAACACACATCCACAAAGATAACACTCCTATCTCTCTCTCTCTCTCTCTCTCTCTCTCTCTCTCTCTCTAAAAATCCTGCTCAAGAATAGGAGAGCATTTTCTCTGTAGCTAAGGATCCCTACCCATTTTCTCTCTCTTCTTCTTCTCCTCAAGAACAAAGAGCATAACTTTGCGCTCTCTCTCTCTCTCTCTAAAAAACTTATCTCTTTTGGTGTATATTTATATGAGATTACGTGAGTTGTGATATCTATATGCATAGAGTACTGAATTGAATTTTTCAAAGTTTCTCTCTTTAAAAAAAACAACAAGGCCTGAGCGACCATATTTTGGCCGATAGAGAAAAGTTTTGCGCCCACAGCACTGTCGTGGTGTGTCTGTCCGGTAGCAAACGGCGGGCGGCTCTTTTCGAAATTGCCGAGCAGGTGGTGGAAAACCCATCTTCATTCTCTCTCTCTAAAAATTCTTCTAGGTTTCCCATCACCTGCTCATGGAAACCCCATCACCTCCTCCGATGAACTTGGCAAAGTCGCAACCAAGCAGCCTCCTTCGATCTTCCTCCTCCGATGGCTAAGTAATTTTACTGAACAAAAGCAAGGGGTTAATCAGTAATTTTATTTTTTTATTTTTATTTTTATTTTTATATAATATCTTAACAAAAGCAAGGGATAAAATGGTATTTTCACACAAAAATTTGGGTTGATTGGTATTTGCAAAAGAATAGGGAATGTATCTGGTATAGTGCAAAAGGACAGAGGAAGTAGATGGTATAAATGCTAACTTAGAGGGATCAAAGTATAGTTAACCCAAATTATTATTATTTTATTAGTGAAATAATGCAAGTGTCGGCAACGGCAGTAGTATGATTTCTTTCAACTACTTTCTATTTTCCTTCCTTTAACCAAAAGCTGATTAAACTAAAACATAGTTGTGATGGAACATCACCCTGATAATGATTTCTTTCAATTGCTTTCTACTTTTCTTTTATTTTTTATTACCTTTGATATTATTTCTTTGGGGAAATTTCGTTGGCTTTATATTATTAACATCATGGTTTCCCCCAGCCCCAAAAAAATAAAAAAATAAAAAAATAAAATTTCATAGAGGTGAATTGAAAAAGAGAAAAAGTCTACAAATAATGTGGAGAATTTATATATATATATATATATTATTTTATTTTAATTTTTTTTTTCCTCAAACGACTTAGAAAATAAATAAACAAATATATATTAAAATATATTTTTATTCGGAATCTAGAAATTAATTTTAAAGTCTAGCAAAAAAATATAATAATTAAACTTTTGAAGCAATGATGGATCCAAAAAATGATTTTTTGAGTACTTTTCGACCCGATTATTTATGAGACTCAATCTTAGATTGGGACGTATGAATATTTCAATATATTCACTTTGATGAGAAAATGAATGTGGTATATTTCTTCGTGAAAAAATCATTTAAATGTGAATTAAAATTATTCATTAAAGTATTTACTTAAAGTTGTTGATTGATGTGTCCCGTAGATTATCTCACATTGGTTAATGAAGAATATGAAAAATAATTTATTAATACTCAGGGTACCTCTAGAAGGTAACCCCTTTAGAGCGTTTAACTGATATGGACAAAAAATAGGCTAATTGTTATAACTTAAATAAAACCACAAACGCGCCACCATTGCCTGTCATACCATTAGTTGTGATTGCACCTATTGCATAGCTATACCTAATTCTCATGGAGAGAAGCCGGAGGAATTTGATGGGAATTTCTTCAATAAATAGCAACAAAAGATGTTCTATTTGATAACACTGAACCCAGCAAGGTTCCTCTGCGAAGATGCTTTTGCTATGACCGATCAATCAGATACATAGACTGTAGTTATGGTGGATGCATAAAAATACTCTGATTTCTTATACAAGAACTATATCCTTAATGGACTGAGTAATAGATTGTACAACGTATATTTCTTATTTACAACGGCCTAAGAATTGTGGCAGTCCGTGGAAAAGAAGTTCAAAATTGAAGATACTAGGACTTCGATTTCTTCTTATTTCCTTGCTTTCTTATTTTCTTTCTTTTTCTTCTCATTTTCTTTATCCTTCTTCGGTTCGGGACAATCATTTTGAAAATGACTGGTTTTACGACAGTTGTAGCATTCCACTTTAGACATGTTGAGATTTCTTTTCCCACGGAATGTGCGCCGAGTCATTCTTCTAAAGTTGTTTGTGAGAAGTGATACATTCTTTTTTTGCTCACTATCAAGACTTTCATCATCACTGTCATCCTCTTCTTCAATTTTTTGAACTTTTAGCGCCAAGGATTTCCTCTTGCCATTTCCGGTATCATCCTTATACTAGCCGATTCATTCCTCATCAGATTGCTAATGAGATCATTAATATCGTATTTGCCAAGATTCTTAGCTTCCTCGATTGTCGTCACCTTTGACTCTCATATTTTTGTCAAGGACCTTAGGACCTTTCGTACTCTGTCCTCCATGAAGTATGGCTTTCCGAGTTGACTCATATTATTGCATATGTTGTTGAAGCGAGTGTACATCTCATGAATCGATTCATTCTCTTCCATCCTGAACAGCTCAAATTTTCTCAAAAGTGCATTAATTTTTTACTACTTCACTTGACTTGTCCCTTCGTGGGTGACTTATAGTTTATCCTATATCTCTTTTGCGGATTTACAACCTGAAACTCTAGAATATTCGTTAGCGTCTAAAGAGCAAAAGAGAATATTGATAACTTGAGAGTTAATGGAGAGTTTTTGCTTATCGGAAGCAGTGAGTTGTTCCTTCTTTTTCTCAACTCCGTTTTCCATTGGAATAAATGGACTATCCTCGATTGTTAGCCATGCGTCATAATTTGTAGCATAAAGAAAGGCTACCATCCTATCTTTCCAAAACAAGTAACTTTCACCTAGAAACAAGGGTGGTTGGTACATAGACTGCCCCTCAACTAGTATGCCTACTATGTGCGCCATGTGATCTTTATGAGCTAAAAAATTCGAGTTAAACCAGCACTGATACCAATTGTTGGCCTAGTAGAATACCCAAGAGGGGGGTGAATTAGGTAATTAAAAAACTTATCAGAATAAAAACTTGAATAAATCAAATAATTAATTTTAAGTCTAAATTAATTATTATTTTTATAACACAGCGAGATTAATTAATCAAGTAGGTGCACACCTAAATAGCAAAAATAGCAAAATAAATATAGCAGCACACCAAAGATTTATACTAGTTCACCAAACTACTCTTGGCTAATCCAGTCCCCTGAGCTCTATGGAGATCGTACCCACTAAAACCAAGATCCCTTTAAAGATAGGAACCAAACCTGCACAATGATTCTTTTATAGGCTTAGAATCAACTTTTCAATATCATTTTCTCAAGTTAAGGAAGAACCTCTATTTTTTACAAGTTAAAGAATAATCTAATTCTTTTTAACACTAAGGCACAAGAATCAAAATCTCTCAAAACACTCTAACTATCCTTTTCACAGGTAATGATGGAACCTTTACAAATCACTCACAACGCAATTCTTATCCAAAAAGAATCACTACCTCAATCTCTTTACAAGAAGAGACTGAAACTCAGCTACCCTTGATTAAATATCCCCAACGGTATTTAACCCATCACAACTCACTAATACACAAATTGATAAGAAGTAAATCACACTTGGAGCTTCTACCACCCCAGATAAATAATAACTCAATTAATATCTCAACTAGTGATAGAAACACGTGAGATATAAAAATATGATTTTAATAAGAATATGGGTAGCAAATTGGAGCACGTAATCAGATTTAAGAAATTGTTTGTAAAAAATATTTTCTTCAAAAATCAGAAATAATTTCTAAAATCAATTTTCAAATATAAAATCAATAAACAAATAATAAGCAATTTGGAAAGATTTCACCCGGAATCTACCGAAAGAAAATAGTATTGCAATGTAACTTCAAATCGGTAGCAGCAATGATCAGGAAATGATTCTCTTAGAAAAACTCACTCAATTCTTAATAAAATATTGATGAGGGTATTTTTGGGCACCTCTGAATCAACAAATGGGACCAAGCCACGTGTCAACTCTCGCAATGACAGGAACGTATTCCAGAATCCACAACTCCACGTTAGAGCGTACATCGACTAAGGATTCTCCCTAGAATCTCGTTTGCACCCAGGGAGGAGCGAGGAGCCCCGTAGGGACGTGCCACTCTGAGCTCTGCGCCGTGCCCTCGACGATCAATTTCAAGGACTCAGCCGTTCACCTCGACTGGCTCCTATTTTCACCTTGTTTCTTCTCCAGGACTCCACGGATCTCCACTCTCCTCCACCAGCTCATCGCCGCAGGTCTGACAAAGGCCTACGGGCTTCGCTAAATGGGCCCAAAAGCCCAAGCCCAACGATTATCTCCTAAACGCTCCAGATTATTGGCTAAACACAAGGTTTCGACTAGTTAATCGTGTTTAGGTCCGACTAATCATCTCCAACGCCTATATATATCATGGGCTATGTAAGCCCGAGGTACGCTTGAATGACTTACATTATACGCGAGTTCATTTATTTGCTTACTATATTCTATACATTTTCTCTCTGAGTACTGATTACCACGCTGGAGGGGCTTTACCGGGACAAACCCCGGTCTGAGCCTTCTGCAGGTATACTCCTTGAGGAACAGGACTCTAGACATTGCAGGTCAGTCCTCCCAGGACCCAGCACAGCTCACGCGAGGACTTTTCAACTGACGACTCCACCTCAGCAAGAGGACCCACCTGTCATCCGACTGGACCATACTCGAGGTGTGTACCAGTTTTATGCACCAACAAATATCTCTTAGAAAAGCTCACTCAATTTATATATTCTGATCTCTCTTGATAATATATGAGTTCTCTCTCTTAGAATGATTAGTCATAAATAAAAATTCGCAGGTCTATATATAGGAATATGAAATCAGTCTTATAACGGCTAGTTTACATGTGTCATGACAATTAATAACACTTATAGACCCCTTATATCATAATAGCTTCATTTTGGTTGAATTTATTTAATAACAACATTCAAATCTCTCAATTAAACCCCCAAAGTATTTCTCAATCTCAATTAATAAAAATAAAATCTATTTCAAGTACTAAATTGAGAAACATTAATATTTAATTAACCAGATTAATAGGATTTAATTAATATATGAACCATATCTTAAATATAGAAAATATCTCTGAAATCTCTCTCAAATCCCAACAAAAAATTGCTACTTTTAGATATAAACTTGGATAGAACAGAATCCTGAAACAGCGCGTTCGGTCGACTGCCCAATTCAGGTTGTAGCTAAGCTATCGTTCCTGCGTGCATCGGTCGACCTGCCTGTCGACCTGTAGATTCAAAGAGTTTTCTTTTCCTTCATCGGTCAATCTGTCGGTTAACTTGTAGATTCAGAGAGTCCAGCCCTCTTAGCCGGTCGACCTGTCAATCGACTTGTAGATTCAGAGAGTTCAGCCCTCTTGGTCGGTCGACTTAGAGATACAAAGAGTTAAAGCTGCTTGGTCCGATCGACTCACCAGTCAATTGTCATCTTCTGGATCTCTCATCTGAACACGTTTTTAACTTATTCTTTTTACGTTATCACCCCTTAAACCATTTTCTCTTCTAAATTAGCTCCACTAATATTCTTCTATTCCATTTTAGTCATTTAAAATTATTTCTTTTCAAATCATATAGGAGCAAATAATTTCACTTAATCAAAACACACATAAATGATAAAAACCTTTTGTGCAATGTGTGTGTTCCTAATTGGGATATTAAGAGTTGAAATTTACCTGAGTTGTTTTCTCTAATTTCTTCAAACTCTTAAATCTTCAACATCATCATTTAACATCCATTTAATTTGTATCTTTATCACTGGAACTTAAATTACTGAAACACTCAATTAAAACATTAGTTCTACCAAAATATCAACACTTAATTAACAGAGATGACTCTTGAAGACCTTGTTGTTAAATTGAGAATCGAGGAAGAGAATCGAATTTCTTCTAAACATGAGGGTTGTCATTCTATGATGTCAAAAGATCATGTTATAGAAACTCACAAGACCTTCAAGAAAAGGAAGCAATCTAAATCAAGCTCAATCAAAGGAGTTGTGAAGAGAAAGTTCAAGAAAAATTGCTATAGTTATGGAAAGATAGAACATCATACTCAAGATTGTCGCAAGAAAGTTATAATAACAAAAGGTAAGAAGTCTCATAACCAGGCTTATGTGACTGAAGTGGAAAACCTTATTGATGAGGTTTCTGAGATCTATTTGCCAGCGATTGTATCTAAAGCTAACCTCATCGACAATTCTAGAGAATCGTATATAGATATTGGTGCTCCCTGCCATATATGCTCGAATAAGCTTTGTTTTTAGTTGAATAACCAAGAAAAATACCTTCATCGGATTTAGCATAAACTTTCGAAAGATTTTCTTTATCATTAAGAATAAAACATTTGCAACTGAAAACTTTAAAATAAGAGATGATGGGGATTTTACCATTCCATCGCTCGTATGGAGTTTTATTTAAACCTCGACGGATTGAAACACGATTCAATACATAACAAGGTGTACTTATGACTTCCGGCCAAAAGTATTACGGTAAGGAATGCTCGTTTAGCATAGTCTGAGTCATTTCTTGTAAAGAGCGATTTTTCCTCCCTACAATGCCATTTTGTTGAGGTGTTCTAGGGGTTGAAAAATTATGACTTCCGGCCAAAAGTATTACGGTGAGGAATGCTCGTTTAATTTTTTTTTACTCAATTATAACTAAGTGTTTGTGTGATGGTGTTAAGTGCACAGTGAATATTCAATCAAACAAACAATCACAAACACAAATATAAACAGAAAACTAAATAGTAGAGTTAGAAAGATTGACACCGATACTTATAGTAGTTCGACGAGAACCCTTTGCCTAGTCTATTCCCCCGAGCTTCTTCGAAGATTTTACTATCTTTAATCTTCTTTCAGGTGAAGACCAAACCGTCTAAATGAGTAGTTCGTATCTTAATATTTTACAATTTAAAGTGAATATGTTCCACTCACAAATCTCTCATCTGGAGCAAAACCTTTACTCAAGATTTACAATCAAATTCTTACCATCTCTCAAAATAGAGCTTCAACACTCATAAGATAAAGAACTCAAGAATCTATGTATGTGAAGCTATAATACAATAACCACTCAAGAAAATTAATCAAGAAAGAAAGAAGTAATTATGCACAGAATTTTGCTTAGAATCTTTGGTAGTATATCTCTTTGAAGTTCTTTGGTGTGATTGATCTTTTAAGCTCAATTGGTTAGTTCACTTAGTTTTTTCTTCCAGCAATCTTTCCTTTTTTTATATATGTGGAGAAGTGTTGAGAGGATTTCACAAATGAAGTGTTAATAGGATATGACCGTTGCAATGTGATCTCTTTAAGTGTCAAGATATAGGCTCCTCTCCACTTTCATTATCTGTAGATTTGTCAAGAATCCAACTACTTTTTCTAACACCATAAATGCTAGACATATCTTATTAATTGGATAGGACCCATTGTCCATTTTTTCATTATGGTATTGGAAAAATACAGCAAGACATTCAAATTAGATATAATGGAGTATGGTTGGTCATTATTACATTTAGACAAATCTTGGTAGAGGTCTTCTAAAGTAGGTATGGATCATTCAAGACATGGATCCTCCAATTTGAAAATTGATCAAGATAATAAAGTATGTGGTTGTCATGGAACAAGATAATTTAGACCATAACTTTGCCTACCCTACCACAAAGTATGAATGCATTTAATACCCAACCTCTTGCACATGTTTGTCAAATTCATATATCTCACGTGTATAATACTAGGATCACGAATTTATACATCAAATACATTATGTATATTGACATTTCTACACGAATAAAATATACTTGATCATTTAGAAGTATTCAAAACAAGATTCAACACTTAATCACATTTTGCATGAAAAACAGAATTTTCAGAGTAGTTTAACCAATTTGTGATTAATCATGGATACAATGTTGAACATATAAATTGATCATGTATATATCATATAGACATATTATACTAATAGATCATAATGTGATTTGAACAATCCGATCAAGATTTGATATGTAAAACTAATTTTTGGTTCATGCAAAAAAACTGTCAAATTTGTTCTTAAACCTTTGAAATAGTTTTGATAAAATTAATTTAATCCAGTGATAATTTGATCAAATTGAATGATTGTTATGATATAAAACGCCTTAAATAAGGTATAGGAACATTCAAAACATATCAAGAATAAACTACGATCAATCCGAAAAGCAGAGTGAAAACAGGACATGAGAGAGAAAAACTACTGAATTTTTTATAAAGGGCTATTGTTTTATAGGAAAAACATATCCAAATTATAAATAATATGAATATAAATAAAATTAATTGAGTTAGAGTTCCATATAAAAAATAATCACCCAATTTGGACTCCAAGTGAGTGAGATATGATTAATTGAGTGAGCAAAGGTCTAGACAGGATTTTCTACAAAAAACAGCTACTAACTTTTGGCGAAATGTTAAAATTTGAATAGAAAAAACAACTTGGATCAACATTAAATTTATATGATTTTAAATATATTTGAATTAGCTTTCCAACCATATAAGATTTAGCAGATTTAGACAAGTAATAAGAGAGATATAACCAATTTATTACATAAGCTCCATTCTGATTTTTTGGACAGCAACAGTCGATTGCTATAGTGTTTTCAACACAATTCTATTTTTCTTCATCCGTTCTTGGTTTTGGTCGATGTATTTGATCATTTTTCATCCAAACACCGTTAAAATATTATTTCAAACATATATGAATAATTTTCATAATCAAAACATGCAATGTACTTTATGATCACATAGAAACCAAATTTAAGCAATTTGAGTATTTTTGTGATCAAAATGTGAAATTTCCAATTAAGTAAGGCATGAACAATTTTATTGTATGGATCATGATATAATGATAATATGGACATATTCAAAATATTATATCAATGATATTTGAAGTGTTTTCATATTGAGATCATGCAATGTACTATATGATCACATTAAATAATGCGATTTTTTCATTTCGACAACATTATTTAAGATATTGAACTCGGAACTCTATAGGTTGCACACACACACACACACACACTGAGAGTGCATACATTTGTGATGGTTTGTTTCCAACATGTTCAATATACCTATATATCACAATGCGTATTATATATTTAATTACCCTAAAATAATTTATTTTTAAAGAAATAAAAAAAGAGGTTTTTTTTAATGAACATGGTACACATAATCTCTTTTTCTTTGTTTGTTTCAAAAAAATAAAAAAAATCCAAAAATTATTACCTTTTCTTTCAAAAGCAATGAAAGCAAAAATTATGTCATTTTTCTCCTTCTCCTTTTCTCAAAAATTTCAAATGTCTATGTTTCCTAGACAAATGTGTTTGTTCTTTATTAAAATTAAATTAAATATTTTTTTGCTAAATTAAATTTTTTTTAGTAGTTCTTCAAAGTCTATAATCCATGTTTCCAAGCAAGAAAAAAAAGCGAAAAACAAATATTGTTCATCATTTATCAAAATCATGTTTTCATATAAAGAAAAAATGATTATAGAATTTTCCTTTTTTCATCATTTGAATGCGTTTGAGACGCCCATCCTTTTGTTTTGCCAAATTAATCCAACTTAAAAATTCACCACATTAAAATTCTCCAGGATCATTGTTGTTAAATCATTAATATTTGATAAGCGATTGTACCGGGAGAACATTTCTCAAAAATACCAAAAACTTTTCTCACCTAATATTTAAAAAAATATATATATATATTTTCCAAGAAGATTTCAAAATAAAATAAAATAAAATATTCAGACTTAACTTTTGATTGGATTTAATTAGATACGATAAGAGTATAACTGACCTCTAAATATTTTTAAAATGAATCTTTAGGCGGACCATGTCTTTTGGAGTCTAAATTTTACATAAGTTATTTTTTAATTATTTTCTAAAAAATCGTTGACCTGTCATACCATTTAAACTCAATGATATGTGATGACTCTCTTTTTTCTGAAAATTGACTTAAGTTCTTCTATGAGAAAATTGACGGTTTTGAAAAATCCATCTCTTTACTCATTTCTGAAAAATCACTTTTAATCATTTTCACAAAAATCTAGGGTGTGTCATATATATTTATGATCTATTTTGTGCTTATCTTGAAATAATCTGTGATTAGATATTGAGTTTTCACTTGAAATCATATTTGAATCTGATAAAATAGTTTTATGTAAAACTCATTGATATTTATTTTTAAAATCTTTTCTAAGTTAAAACGATTTTGAAATTTTTGGTATATTTGATTATGTGCTCCACTATGATAAAATCTAGATTTATATAAACACGATTGTTGACTTGTTTATCTTTGAAATCATGATCACTTCTATCACCTCGTTCGAGTTATCAATTGAATTTATCTTTATAAGTGTTGGTGCAAGCTCTTTGTGAGAAAAAAAAAAATTGTATTATTATGAAGTTGTAGCTGAGGCCTAAATGTCCATGGTTTAGGAGATAGTGTGATTGATTATAAAGGGAACTTGGTCAATAGGAATTGTACAGGTTTGAATATCACCAAGTAAGGATGAACGTTTTAGTAGATTAGTTCCTGCGAGAGCTCAGAGGAGTAGACGTAGGCAATAGTGGCTTGTTGAATTACTATAAAATTTGTTGTGTCACATACCTCTATCCATATACTAGGTGAATAGCATGTGCGAGGCACATGCTTGTTATATCTTTTATTTGACAAATTTATAACCTTTTATATTATTTGTTCATCAAATATCACACTGAAAATTTACATATTAATTTTTTAAGAAAATAAATCAATGAAGAAATATGGTATATTATAACCTTTTATATTTTTTGCTCATCAAATATCACACATAAATTTCTATATTATATATATTTTTTTAAATCAATGAAGAAATATGGTGTATATAAATTTCTAATTTCTTATTTCTTATAATGTTAAATATGGAAACTTATTTAAAACCATTAATGGAAGTCATTTCATGTAAATGAAAGAAAATATTATAGTTAGCTAAAAAATTGAGATTAATTGAATGCAGATATTATGCTCTAGATTAAATGATGATAAGAAAAGAAAAAAAAAAACCATAAGTATAGTGCGAGTGAAATTTATCATGTCTACTAATTAGGGGTGTAATTGTTACCCAAAAATTCGACTTGACCCACCCTACCTGATGGCGGGTCAATTGGTTATGAGTAGTTATTTTTTTCTTCCATACCCAAACCCAACCCGTCCAAACCTAGAAACACTTTGGCTCGGGTACCCATCTACCCATAGTGACGCACCCCGAATTTTGATAGCAGAAGAAGTAGAGAATCGGGAAGGGGAGAAAAACAAGTTTCATCCCTTCCTCTCTAAGTCGTCCAAATCTGTTCATTTTTTTAAATGGTTTTTCAAGGGATTTTCTAGACGTCAGTTTTGGAAAAACTTCTTGAGCCGAGATTTTTGTTAAAAATGAAGTTGCTACCTAGCATGGGGTTAAATGGTGTGCTTGGTCACTAGGATATTGGAAATTCACTTTTCCTTTTGAAATGGCCCGTGTTTTTACTTCCATAGGTCTATGTACCAGAGATATTCTTAACGTTCGGGAGTCGGTTATGCTTAGGGAAGGTGTTATACACCCCAAGACACCCGTTCGAAGACGGTACCTCAGTCTAAATAGATATTCACTGTTAAACACTATCCAAACAGTTTTTTTTTATTGACCTAAAATAATTCTCTTTTTTTAAGTTTTTGTTCTTTTTATGTATTTTTTACATGATTTAATGGAAAGTAAGTAAATACTACTAGTCAGCGACACCCAATAACAGTTTATATAAAGACAGATATATCCAAGATATACTAAATGAAATGCAAACTAAGACTAAGTTGTTCGGATATGCTACCAAACCCGCACATGGGTTGCCTACGCATCTCGAATGATAATTAGGTCATTACATAGTTCATTCTGGTTAGGGTAGAGGATATGGTTTATTATTAGAGGTGTGACCGAACCCTTATGAGTTGCCTACGTACTTTGGGTAGTTACTAAAGATCAGGTCAGACGTAGTTCAGTGTTGTTATGGTTTGAAAGCCGAGTTGGTTTTAGTTAAAGATTTGGTTTGTTTTGGTTGATTATCAGTTAGTTTTGGTTGTGAACAACTTGAATCATAACCTTAATTAGCTATTATTAATAGTTCTTAGAGTTGTGAACAACCTGAATCAGAACCCTAATATATACATAATAACCCTTTGATTTTGTCAAGAACCTTAAACAAACTCCTTTGTTTTGGTTAGTTTAGTGTTAGTGTGTGAGTTGTTAGTTAAAAATGAAAAGAAATATCATATATTTATGCCAGTTCTACACGTAACTAAGGAAAACGAAAAAGTTTCTAAAGACGAATCACACATATCCCCGAAAGAACAGAGGCCCTCCCTTTATCCCGAATTCTTAGCCACAAGGGTCTGTCGTTGTAGTATATAAGTAAGTGTGTGTGTGTGTGTGTGTGTGTAGTGTGTGTTTTGTTTAGCATAAAAAAGAAAAGAAATACAATGTTATTGGGGAAATCATATAGCCTATGCACAACTCATGGTATGATAGAAGTTTTGTTTGAATCCTCACATATTCTTAACATGTTGTTGGATGATTTGTTGTTTTTGAATGTCTTTGAATATTTTTGAATGTTCTTGAGATGCTTGAAATGGTTTTGTATGATTTGACCCTAGTTAGGTTGCTATAGTTAAGATTAGGTGTGCGTTTGATGTTCTTGACAAAATCAAAAGCTTGTTTGGTTGTTTTATGGGTTTTATGTGTTATGTACATGAAATTTAAGTGTGTTATCTACATGATCCTACTATACACAAGCAATATGCACAAGATGAACCAAAGATCATAGGGTGTCGACTATGATCTTCTTGGGGGATATGGTCTTCCCTAAGTGTTTACCTCATTTTCCTCCTTGATCTTCTTGGTTGGTGGTTGATCGGTGGTTGTCGATTCCTCGAGTTCTTAGCCAAGAACTCGAGAACACCCTACTTAGGGGATGTGGTCGTCCCTAAGTAGCTAACATTATTTCCTTTCTTGCTCATCTTGGATCAATGTTGATTAGTGATCGTCGATCCTTAGAGTTCTTATTCTAAGAACTTCAAGAACACCCTCAATGATCAAATTTCAGTAGAATAAAGATGTGTTATTTGAGTAATATACTTGAGAGGCCTAAGACCCGAGAAAGTTGCTTGAGTTTAGAGAGAGAAGCCCGCCCTTCAAGACTTGCAAAAATAAGAGGGGCAGCCTTGTATTTATAAACTTGGGGGCTTGCGCATTGACCAATGTGCAGGCTAATCTAAGGTATTTCTTGGGTGGTGTTTGGCCCAGGGGACTACTTTCCTTCCTTTGGTTTGGTTTGGCTTCGAATGAAATTAGGATGGGAAGTAAGATTATTAAAGATTTGGTAATGATTGGAAATCATTACCAATAATTTAATCTCCTCCAATCAAAATCTTTGCACATGGGTGCATTTATGATTTTATGTGATAGATCTGGTTCGGTTTAGAGGCTAAGTATTAGTTAGATCCACTATTTCGGTTTGGTCGTCATAAATGCATCCAAGGTTCATTGCATCTAGTCCTTGGGTGTCACTTTGAATTTAATTCAAGGTGATGAGTCATGACTTGGAGGGAACTCCTACGGTTGGATTCGGATGGAATCAGGTTAACTTACCTTGTAACTGACGGTTGGTTTTCAAGTTCCTAGTCAACCCTAAGATGTTTTGGTGAAAATATCTACATAATTTAAACCTATACATTCCATGACATCCCAAGAATTTAAGGATTGATTATATGTACATTTAATTCATTTCTTGGAGGCCACTCATCTGGTTTGGTTTCAGTAACTGGTCGTCACGATAAAAGATTTTCAGTTGGTTCTATGATATTTTGCTTAAAATATCTAGATACCTTGAATGTGATATTAATGTGTCATCCCAAGCATTTAATTCTTATGGGATGGGCATTCAATGCTCACTGAATGCCTCACTTAGGTGGCGAACCAAATTGATTTTGTTTCGATAACGGTTGGTTGTCCTTAAGTGTCTTGATTTCCTTCCTTAGCCATTTGGTAGGAATATTATAAAAAGGTTCCTTGGACATTATAAGGCTTTATTTTTGGGCCTTAAATGATGGCTAGGCCCTTGATTTCTTGGGCCTAGGGTGGTTTGTCAAGACTACTTGGATTTAGTGTAAATCCAAGTCAAGCCGAATTCTTAAATCACCTTGTGATTTAGGGCTTTGTCATGACCTTTCCAAGTCTTGATTAAAGTGTCTTGGATTGTTTCTTGGTAGTATGTGATGTAATATTCATAAATGAAATGAATGTTTTTGGTGTTAAATTGACAAGATTCAGGGATAATAAATGTTTCAAGGTCGGGATGGGCTAACTGAGTTAATTGTTTGAAATGTCCTATAATTTAAGAGTAGTGACTAAGATTTATCTATACTAAATATTATTTGATGAAAATCAAACTTTAATAAAGTCATTTTAGACCTCCTTAAATCATGGGAATTTCTAGTTTGACCCGAAACTTTTACTTAGCTGTATTTTGTCAAATTCAACATTTTTGCATTTTTGTCATGTTTTTTGGTTGTTTTTGTATAGTATATAATGTAATCTTCGATAGAAATTCATTCACTTTAAACCTAAGTTTAAAGTTTATCTGAGCTTGTACTTGATCCGACACTGATTAGGGGGGACAAAATGCGGTATCTACACATACCCGATGCACCCAAACCCACACAAACCCTAATAATATGTATTTACAAAATACCAAGGCATATTACAAAAATATCGAATATATAAATATAACCGTAATCAGATTCAAATCATTCCATTTCCAAATTTCAACCCCAACGTGTCGCTCTCCTTCTCTTCCTCCTTATCTCTCTCTCTCTCTCCCAGATCCGTTGTCATTCATAAAACTCTAATGATGATTCCTCAATGATTATTATGATGATGATTCCTACATTGTATAATAATGTCACCGTTGATGATTTATGCAACGCTGTTGTTCATCTGCATCAATGACTCGTTTTCCTTGTCTATTTCCTGCTCAAATCTAATGATCTCTAAGTTTTTTTTTTTTTTTTTAATTATTTATTATGTTACTTGATTGTTTTTCAATCTCTGTCTCAAATCTCTAAATTTTTTCAAATCTACAAATTTTTAGTATTTCATTTTTGCTTTTTTTTTTTTTTTTCGTTACCCGACTACTGACCAACCCGATTGACCCGACTAACCCTGAATTAGATAAGGGTAATGAGGCCACACGGTTGGCTTTGTCCGGGGGAGCTGCCGAAATTTTTCTTCGGTTCGGCTGACTGAAATCTTTCAACCCCAATCCGATCGACTGATTTACACCCTTACTACTAATAATAAGTATGTGCACATGATATAATCAAAAGATGAAGGTTACTTCCATATAAAAGAGCTACAATTTTGAAACTATTTATGACATATGCTCTTGCATATATTGCTTCTTCTTTTTTATGTGTTATGATAAAAAATAAAATAATTAATGAAATAAATTTAGCAACGAAATGTTGAGATAGTAAGATTTAGTGAACAACACATTTGAAAATGTCATAGTTAGGTTGACCAAATAAGTCATATAATAGTAATAGAGTCACATGAATTTCAATCGCTATTAAGTAACACCGCTTATTCATTTTATATGTTATAATTAAAAAAATGATTGATGATATTAATCCCACCAAATTATGAATGTGTAAAAAATAAAATTTATAACTATTATGAAAATAGAAAAATAAAATCTATAACTATTATGAAAGAATAAAAAAAAAATCTTTAAGTATCAAAAATATCAAATTAATATAATTTTTGTTCTAAATAGAGTGAAAAATATCATCTATTATTTTCAACATATGTTTTAAAACTACTTAAAAATTTCTTAAATTAAATATCCAAATTTATGTTTGTAGTTAAATATTTTTTTTAAATTATTTTTACATTTTATATTTTGATTAATTAGTTTGAATTTTTCTTTATACCAAATACTATTACTTTTAAGTATGCAATACAAAAATAGGTAGACTAATTTTTATAAATTTATAAGTGCAATTTTTAAATCTACTTTGTGTATAAAATTGTCCTACAAAAAATATGTCTATGACATATATATTATTATAATATATAAAAATATTCAATGCAGTTTTTTTTTTAAAAAAAAAATGAAAAGTGAACTTTTTAATATATATATATATATATATATATATATATATATATATATATATAATAAGTCAAAATGTTTACCTTCTAGTTTTCACAAATTTTGAAGACAAATATGTAATTTTACCTAGGCAAATGAATAAATAAGGAAACCTTGTATAATATGTATAGTTGTTTGTGTATGCTTAGAAAAATACTTTTGTACTTAATCATATAAATCGACTAGGTTTAATTTATTTGATCTAATTTTTAAAATTACTTAATTCACCTTCCTCTTACGTAAACCTTTGAGCCAATATTTGGTATGATCGTTTGGGACATGTTAATTATGATATTTTACATAAATTAATTAATATAAATTTTATTCCTAAATGTCAAAATAATACAAATCACAAATGTGAGACTTGTCGAGATAAAATTGACTCGAATTTCTTTTTATTCAATTGAATGAAAAACCGAACCTCTAGAGTTAGTTCACAAAGATATTTGTGATTTAAAATTTATATAAATTAGAGATGAAAAAAAAGTAGTTTGTTACTTTTATTAATGATTGTACGAGATACTATTATGTTTAACTTTTAAGGAGAAAAGAAGAAGAATTAGACATGTTTATGCATTATAAGACTGAAGTTAAAAATTAACTTAGTAAAAAGAATAAACTATTGTGTAGTGATAGAGGTGGAGAATATTATTGCACGTTTTGGTGAGTTGTATGCACAACGTGGAATAATTCACCAAGCTACAACACCTCATTCACCTTAACAAAATGGAGTTGCTGAGAAAAAGAATGCAACTTAAAAACAAATTATGAATTATTCGTTAATAAGTTATGGTCTACCTCAAAATTTGTAGGGTTAGGTTGTTCTAACAGTGAATTTTGTTATAAACAAATTAACTCATAAGAAATTAAATAAGATTCTTTATGAATTATAGAAAGATAAAATTCTTAAATATTTATATATGAAACTGTGAGGTTGTCTTGCAAAAGTTATTGTTCCTCATCCTAAGAGGGTTAAAATAGGACAAAAATCTAGGGATGAAAATTATTCGATTTTGGGTCGGTTTCACTAGATATTAAAATCAAAACCAAAATTGAAACAGTCGGTTTTTAAGAAAATGGCTTTAAAATCGAACCGTTTAATTTTATGCAAAACCAAAATCAAAACTACAAAACCGGGAATCCATTAAGGTTTTTTATATTTTATATAAAACAAAAATCCATGAAACATTGTTTTTCATATATAAATAAAAGTAAAACTAAAACACCGAAAGAAATTATGAAAACTCTAAAATAAACCCAATTAATCATATAACACACACACACACACATATACACTAGGGGTAAAAATAAACAAAAGAGTAAGGGTGATATATGTATAATAAAAATACATCTAAAATACTGATTTCAATGTTCGGTTTCGCGGTTAATATCTCAAAACCAAAACCAAAATCAAAGTCAAAACTAAAACCGCTTAGATTTTAAATTTTAAAACCAAAATCATTTTTATCGGTTTCACAACCAAATCAATCAGTTACCCGTTAGTTCGGATTGAATTGACATCCTTACCAAAAACTATTGATTGTGTATTCATTATATATGCAAAATAATAATGCAAATTAATTTTTGGTTCATAAATCAAAAATTAAAAATGTAAATGAGAACACGATTATTGAATCGAGAAAAGCTTCTTGTTTTTTTGAAAATGTGTTTTCTTATAAGACTCTAGTTTAGTCGAGTTCTTCAAAGAGAACTAGTGATATTAAATCTTCCCAAGATGAAGAATTTTGAATCTAGACGTAGTAAAAGGATAAAAGTTTCAAAATCTTTTGGTCATTAGTTTGATACCTATATGATAGGATATGAATCTCAAACATTTAGAGAGGTTATATCTAAACCTGAAGCACCTCTTTGAAAAGAGAATGTGATTAGTGAAATTGAATCTCATAGAATTATATTTGGAAACTAGTGGATCTTCTATCTAGAACGAAATCACTAGGATATAAATAGATCTTCAAGAAAAATATGAAAGCAGATGAATCAATTGACAAATATAAAGCAAGACTTGTAACTATAAGTTACAAGCAAAAAGATGGCATAGATTATTTTGATACTTATTCACCAATTACAATAATCATATCTATATGTATGTTACTAGTATTTGAAACTATATATAACCTTGAGATACATCAAATGAATGTTAATACTACATTCTTTAATGATGAATTAGATATAAAAAAAAAAATCTATATGGAACAATTAGAGAGGTTTGTGATTCTTGAAAAAAAAAAAAAAAGTGTGATGACTTGTAAAATCTGTGTATTGATTAAAACAAGCGCCGAAACAATGGCATGAGAAATTTGATAACATTATATTCTAAATGATTTTAAGATCCATTAATGTGACAAGTATGTTAATATTAAGCCTAGAGCATTGTTACCTTATTGTATGCTTATACATAGATGGCATACTTATTATTAGTAGTAGTAATAAGATCGTAAAATCTACTAAACAAATATTAACTAGTAAATTTGAAAAAAAGAATTTGGAAAAAATAAACGTCATTCTTGGAATTAAAATTTCAAGGGATTTTGAAGGATTGATCTTATCCCAATCTAATTACATTGATAGGATCCTTGAAAATTTAACAAGGATAATTCGGGTATAGCAAGAACACCAATAGATGTTAATCAATATCTTTTTAAGAACACTGGTGAGAGCATATCTCAGTTGGAGTATTCTCGAATAATAGGTAGTTTAATGTACATCATGAATTGTACAGACCTAATATTGGTTACGCAGTAAGTAAATTAAGTAGGTTCAATAGCAATTAAAGTAGAGAATACTGGAAAGTTATAGTGAGAATTTTGAGATATTTGAGATATACTCAGAATTATATTTTGTATTACACGATATATCCAGTAGTACTCGAAGGGTGCAGTTATGTAAATTAGATATCTTATACAAACCAAATTTACGAATGGATATATCTTTCTATTAAAAGGAGTTGTCATGTCATGAAAATCCTCTAAGCAAATGTGTATTGACAGATCGACATTGGAATATGAATTTATTATTTTAGATAAAGTGGCAGAAGAAACAGAGTGTATTCGAAAATTCTTGGAAGATATTTCAATATGGATTAAGTTTGTGCCAGCTATCTGTATGCACTGTTATAACCAATCTGCAATTAGAAAGTTACAGAGTAGTATAGATAACAGTATGTCTTGACACATACGTTGAAGGCATAATCCTTTGAGATAGTTACTCTCTAATAGAGTTATCTTAGTTGACTATATTAAGTCAAAAGATAACATTGTGGATCCATTGACCAAAGGTCTTACACAAGATAGAGTAAACTGCTTATCGATGAAAATTGGTTTAAATCCAATTATGAAATAGTCATTATAATGGCAACCTAACCTAGTCTACTGGAGATTCCAAATTCTAGGTTCAAGGGGAAAATCAATTTATAAAGGTGATTGTGTATGTATCACTAAGTAGACAAAAATCTATTGCTCATTATTCCTATGTTATAACAGTGATTACTACAATATCGCTAAGTATAAGTATGACTTTTAATTATTCCTATATTTGGAATTTCCAAGTGAGATATAGCAGAATACTCTTTGTAGGCAACTATCTATTAAAGGGATCAGATATTAAAAACTACCAAATCTACGCAATGGAATATAAAAAATTAAATCTAATTTAATATCCAATTCATTTGGGCAGATCTAACTTATTAACATTAAAACAAGAATATTGGCAGACAATATTCAAAACACTTTAAATATACCTCTTTCGGTGCTACAACCTTAAAATTGGTAGTTCCCGATGCATGATTTGAGAAGGCTCTTTTGAGAGCATCTAAACACAAAAGATAACAGCAACAGAAGGCACTCATTCTCTAGAAGCACTCATGAACTTATCAGGGTGTTTACGGTTAAAATGAATGCAACCACAGAACAAAAAGTGTCTCAAAGAAAACTGTGTAATTTCTATTACCTTGCTTTACACAAAAGGCCAAACATTTCAAAATATCATGTTTACCATTCACCTGAGTAAATCCGATAGATTTTTATTATGGAATATTTTTTTTTGAGCTTTCTCTCTCTCTTGTGAGTTTGCATTACATATACATGTTTATTTCATCAATTTGTATTCATGTGGCAGACTGTTACATAAAAATAATTTTTTGTATTTTTTTATCCAATTATTTGTGGGACCCAATCATAAATTAGGGCATATGAATATATCAATATATTCTCCTTTATGAGAAAATAGAATGTGGTATATTTATTTGTGAAAAAATCATTTGGAGTTGAATTAAAATTGCCCCTTAAAGTACTCACTTAAAGTTGTTGAGTAATGTACCGTTATCCTACATTGACTAATGAAAATATGAAAAGTCATTCATTAATACTCAAGTTATCTCTTTAAGGTAAGCCTCCTCGAGCCTTTACTTGATATAGACAAAAAATGGGCTAGTGATTATAACTTAAATAGACCTACATGCGCACACGTTATGGCTGCCGCCTAACCGTCGGACCAGGACGGGCTCTGGCCTAGGCTTGATCCCGGGCTCGGGATTGAGGGGCTTGGGGAAGGCTTGGCTTGACCTTGCTATCATTTTAGACAAAAACTAATACGAAAATCATATTAATCCCAAATAGAGTTTAACTGTTCAGATTCATAACTGTAGAGAGTTACAAAATCTGAACGAGAAATCATAAAATGATTGTCGTGGTCTCCTTTTCGGGTATTTTGATTTTGTTTCTATTCTATAATACAATGTCTCTAATAACTTCTTTATTTCCTTATGCATTAGATATTTCACTAGTGTAATTTAATTTTGATTCTGTAATTTTTATTGTATTATGTTATTCTGGAATATTTTTGGTAACCAAAAATATGTTTCAACTTTCTAATTTCTATTATATAATTAATTAAAGAATTAAATAATTAATTATTTAATTACTTAATTAATTTTTGAGTCATTTTCAAACAAAAATTAGTCAAGAGGAGATTAAAAAATATTTTAAAGGATCTACTGAATATTTTTATAAATTAAAAGAGTACATAAAAAATTCTAAAAATTTTACTTGATTTTTTTTTAATCTATATAATAAAACAGGACGTACATAAGTGCTCTAGGTAAATCTCAGTTACGTTTTATACCCCGCATAAACAACGGTCCAGATCGATTTCCTAAATTAACATAAATTTAAATAAATATTTATATTTAAGGTTATGTATCTTATAATTAAGGAAAAATATATTTTGTATAACCTCTATTTAATTACCTCCTAACCCGGCCGCCTTTGTCATGTCTATTGCTCAAGCACTTTCTCTCAAACCCTAAACTTCAATCTCTCTCTCTCTCTCTTTCTGCCCTCAATTACCTCAAGAGGCCTCTCTTTCTCAAACTCTAAACCTGTTAAGTCGCCTCTTTCCCAATTCTTGATTAGTGGTGTTGCCCCATTCATGCTTCTCGAGCCTACTCACGACTGAGAAGACTGTAGGTCGACGACTGTGGGCGCGAAGAGCTTCCACTAGGATTTCCATTTTGATCCAACATCGCCGACGACGAGAATAGAGTTAGATACCATAATAGGACTTGATGGTTTTAATGGCAAATTCGAAGAAAACTTGAACCAATGATTGCTATTGTTGGAGTAATACTGTGTGGCGAGCTGACCAGGACGGAGTCGAGCTGCGGGAGGACCAGATCAGAATCACCAGAGCGCTCCCGCTCTCGTAGTCATGTTCCCGCTTCAATGGTACATCTCTCTCTCAAATCACCGCATTTCATTTCCAATTTGCCATATTTTTTTTTTGCAACAACTGGATTTTGTTTTAGGGGTTTTTATTTCATTTCTTTTAAGGATCTGATTTGATTCTTTTTTTGGATTTTAATTTCATTAGGTTTCAGGGATTTCGATTTTATTTCTTCATTATAATAATTTAATTAATTTTAGAGATTTTGCCTCGTTTTTTATTTGATTCTTTATAGGGATTTTTATTTGATTTCTTTATTTTAGGCATTTTGATTTGATTTTTTTTTTTGTTTTCAGATCTCGCAAGCAGATATACTACTTTAATATCTACAGCTTCTTTTGTTTTACATCTGATTTTGTTTTTCTATTGGTTTCTTGAGTTATTTCTATAGATTGTTGATTAATTGAGTTGTTTACTTATTTAGTAAGTTTGGATCTATTGTTATTAAATGTTGAATTCAATTGTTATGCTCTATATGCATGAATTATCTGTAACTGTTTTGTGCAGTTTATCATTTACTAGAATCTGGAAATGGATAGCATGAAGATTGCAGTTTTCTTACCATTTCTTATTCATTTCTTAACTTCAGTGTGTGTGTGTGTGTGTGTGTGTGTGTTCTTCTGTATATTATGTGTCTCAAGTCAATGTTGAGGAGACTAAATTTCTGATTGTTGGGAGTAAAACTTAGTATCTTTGGTGTTCATTTTGCAGGGGCAATCATAGTAGACCAGATTCGGGTAATTTATGTATTATACTTCTTTGCAATCAATTATGTAACCATTTTTTAAGTGCTTTATAAATTGATATGTATCAATTCAGCAGGAAGTAGGGAACGGGGACGATGCAACAAGCATGGCTCCGGACAATCCTTCATCAAATGAGGTAAGACAATATGGTAAGGTAGCATTTGGTTTCATAGAATTAGAGTTTTTGAATTGGAATTGGAAATGAACGCATGTAAAAATCTTAAAATTTAGATGTTCATGTCTAAGACCAATCCCATGGCTTCAATTCCATGCCACCAAACACAATCTAAGGATTAATTAGTAGTTTATTAGAGCATAATATGAGAAGAGTGTTGTGCATGATTTTTGGTTGAAATGTTGAATTCTTTTTTTGATTTTTGCTTGAAATGTTATGGTACGTTTGGTTTCATAATGACTCCTTTATGTGTGATTTTTGGTTGAAATGTTGAATTCTTCACTATATAATGCTATTAGATAGAGAAATCTGTGTGATTTTGATTGTGTTTTTGGTTAGTAAGTGGTGAATGGACGGCCATAGCGTCACCTGTTCTGGTGCTCTGGTTGTGCATGGAAGGTAATGTGTGTGTGGGAATATATTGGTTTATTATATCCAAGTTTTTTATTCTGATTTTTTCTATTTTTTTCATTTATGTTTTAATTAAATCTATTTTCTATTTTTTTGTATGTTTAATTAGGCGAAGATGTGGCAAAACTTTATAGTTCTTTTTCCCTATTTTCACCATTTATAATTTGTGATACATATTCACTTATGTAGTTCCATTTATAATCTCGCCTACAAATTGAGTGCGGCATGAGATTTGTGTCAATATATCGATTTTTGTGAGGATTGTTAATATTTTTCACATGGATTTGTTTATTTTATTTATTTAACATATTATGTTTTTTAGATTTAGAATGCCCTAATATGGATTTCTTCATTTTTTGTATCCATTTGCAAGACAACCATGGTTTGGATTATCATTGTGCTTATAATTTAGGCAAATTCAATTTCACAATAAATTTATTTAAATGGATTAGTTAAATGTTAAATTCCATTTTTAAGCTTTCAAGATTCACTTATTTTTATATTTAAAGATCTGCAGAATATTCGTTTTTTTTGGATTTGGTTCAATCATTCACTATTCTTGCTTTCAATTAGTTTGTTTCATGTATTTTTTGTCTTTTTATTATTGGTGTTTAAGGAATGTTCATTCTTTTTCCTTGCTAATTTAGTGCACTCATTGTAGTTTGTTTTGATCATTGAACTTCGAAATGTGGTCCAGCTTAATGCTTGCAGACTTGGAAAAATACTGAAACAAGTCCACTTCAAAGCTCAATTTCAAATGACAATTTTTGCATGGATAAATCTTAAGTGGATATAGAAGTCTTATGCCATCTTCGTGAATGTGTCAAAAGGAAAGTTTGATGAAGAGAAGTATAGATCTTATATTGGTTTTGACATCTCAAATATCACTTGGAATCTATAAGCTTCAGAAACGATATAAAGAAGATGCACCAGATGTTGGCTTGCTTTAATAGAGATGCGGTGAAGTGACTGCCGAATTAGCTACGAATAGAATCCAAAATTAAGGCTAATTCAGAGATATTAACCCTGTAATTTCTCTTTGACTGTAATTTAGAATAAATGTAATTTCTTTTCTTTGTACAATAAATGTATTAACTGTTAATCTTTTATGAACAATAATTTTATAAATGTATCATTTTTAGCCATCTCCCTTTGGTTCCGATTGATGCATTGGGCAAAGCTTATAAGATGATAGAGGTGACCCCTTATTTTGCTAAACATGGGGATTGATATTGATGTGAATTAAGGTTGTGTATGGTTGTGGAATTTGAATTTTTTTTAAATTGGATTTATATAAACAAAAAAAATTAATTTATGATTTCAGTTTTGCAAATTAACTTCTATTGATGCCAACCATTGTCTTAGTATTTATGTTTGTAAGATTTGTATTGGTTTTGGGTCTTTGTAAGAAGTGAATTTATGGGATTATTTAACGGTTTGGTTTAGTTTATTAGACGTGAAATTTTAGAAATATAATATACGAATTTGTAAATTTAAAATTTACGAAAATTACATAAATAATATATAAATATTAAATTTAGTAATAATGTTGAAACATTAAATTTACAAAGATAAAATTAAAGAATAATATAAAACAAGAAATATAATATACTGAAATTATAGACATTAAATTTATAAAAATTATAGAAATAATATATATACACACATTAAATTTAATAATAATATTAAAATATTAAATTTATGAAAATTAATTTAAGAATAATATAAAAATAAAATATAATATACGAAAAATTATGAATATTAAATTTACAAAAATTATAGAAATAATATATAAAAATTAAATTTAGTAATATTAAATTTGTAGACATTAAATTGAAAAAATAATGCTAAAGTATGTTTAATTTTTTTTTTTTTTTATCCCTGTGACTTCAGGCACGGACCACCCGCTACTATCAAGATAAAATAAAATAAAAAATCTAAAAGTTTGAGTGGCTGTTGTTTCCCTTTTGTCATCGCTTGCATTTGCCAGTGGCTCGAAGGGTGTTTTTCGTATTTTTCATAAAAAAATTGCTCTTGCATGACTTTATCACTTTCCCTTTGTATTTTTGCAGGAAGGGAGACGTGGGCCACGGACGAATACGAAAACTGGACTGAAGACGTGTCACCAAAATGGATAAACTAGATATCTCAATTTTTTATTTTATTTTTTTATTTTAGGATAAATATATATTGACACGTATCTTGATTAATTATTTTGTTAAACAATATTAAAAATGCATTCTCAAAGGTAATATGATATAATCATGGGATTAATAGCACTTACACCCCTCAATTTTTGACCGAAACTACAGAAATTCTCTCAACTTTCAAAACTTTCTGTAACATTCCTTAAATTATTTGTTCAAAAGATACCTAAACCGGATCATTTTTTATTTCAAAAATACCATTTAAAAGTCAAAATTTTCATTTTGACTATTTTCTTTTCAAAGTAAATAACTCTATTACTCTTTTATGGCGATTTTTATGACCAAATAATCTCTGTAAATAGAGGGTTCAAAAAAAAACTTAATAAATTTTTTGGGGTATATATTGTAATTAAAGGAGTGCTCTTTTGGCCTTTTCCCCCATCCCTCTTCCACTTCTAGCCCCAAATCAACCACTACCATCGCCGAACACCGCCACCGCTGAACACCACCATCGCCGAACTTCGACGGTCGCTTATCTTCAAACCCACCATCCCTTAAAACACCCCTGATTTTCTCCCTAAATGAAGAACAATACCCATCACTCACCCTTTCTTCTTCTTCTTCATCATCATCTTCGTCAATGGAGATGGTGGATGCTCATCTTGGGTCCATTTCAAGAACCCAAGAGGAAGAATAACCCAAGGACGATGGAGAATAACCCATGCGAGGACCCCATGGAGAATAACCCGATGACGATGAAAACGATCGCGAAAACGACGAAGAACCCGACGACGATGAAGACGATCTAGATCATTATTGGAGATAGAGAATAACTTGACGCCATTTTGGCAAATTTTCAATCTTCTTTGGCGCAATTTTTTTTCTGTTCTAGCAAAATCCAGCGATTTTTTTAAATAATTTTGCGGAGGAAACACCAACATCAATGGAGGTAAAATTGAATACATTGAAATGCTTCCATTGTTGCGCAGAAGCAAAACGATGACATGTTTTGTCTCCCAATTGCTCATCCTTTTTAGCTTCTCCAACGCCATCTCCAAGCTCTCTCGATTTCTCGACAACCCTTGTCGTTTCCCTCGCTTTGTAACTCTCTCTCACTCTAGCGCTCTCTCTCTCTCTCTCTCTCTCTCTCTCTAATTGGTTATTTGACGACCGATTTCACTGTGAATACAAGGTTATTCGGGTTTCAATTCGAGGTTTGATTTTTGTGGAGTGAGGAATGGCGAGTAAAGCGGTTTCATATGCGCAGAGCTCGCAGTCAATTTCGTATTTTCGCTTGTTTTGTGTCCGATCTTCGTTGTCTTAAACCAGGAATCGATGGTGTTGGGCGGTGTTGTTTGGTTCGGTGGTGTTGTTCGGCTCGGTGGTGTTGTTCGGCGGTGGTGACGTTTGGTTGTTCGGCAGTGGTGTTTTGGTTCGATGAACTGATGAAGAAGATGAATTGGTGATTGTGATTTGGAAAATACGTTTTGACCCTTAAATTTTAGATTAGTGATAAAATGCAATTTGATGGATATAAAGTGTCATTAACCGAATATGGAAAAAAAAAAATGTAAAAAAAAGGGATAAGGGCAATTTAGTCATTTACTATCTTAGATTATTTTATTACTTTTTTGGTCTAAATTAATAAGGGAAAAATGGTCCATTCATTAAAAAAAAGCTCAAGCAGGCAGTCGCCGTGATAGTTTTGAAAGTTAAAAAAGTGTATGTGAAATTTCACTATAATTGAAGAAGTGTAGGTGGTATTAACCCATATAATCAAAATAAACATTAATATCAAAATCATTATAATATTACAAAATTTTAATTTATATAATATTTTTCAAAGACAGAAAAATAAAACTTGACAAATAAACAATTAAATATCTTAAATTATCACTTATTATTTACTAGCGTATAACCCGTGCTTAAAAGCACGGACATAAAACATACATCATTTATTTGGACAATTATATCAATTTGTTTTGTTATTCAATTTTAAATGTTTTATCAATTGAGACAATTACAGTTATAATAATATTTCAGGATAAATAATATTTATCATGGACAAAGATCTATATTCGGAGAAAAATACACTTAATCGATCAAATGATGTATACCTTGATAGGGCCACATATAGTTGACCGTGACTAAAAACTGGTGTACTCTAATCAACTCCAACAAATTTCACTGATTGTCCTTGTGATTTATTTATTGTCATAGCATACGCCAAACGAATTGGAATAAATAAAACAGAAAAAAAATAAAAAAAAAATAAAAAAGAACATTGAAATAATATATAAAATAATTATTATTTAGGCAAAATATAAAATAATATATAAAATAACAAAACTAGAACAGAACAGGAACAAAAGTGGAACAAAACAGGAATCTGAGTTCACAACAAACGACAAATAGTTTTGTATTTAAAAAAACAAATACATTTAGGATCAGAAACAAAAACAAAGAAGAGAAACAGAAGTAAGATCAGAAGAAGAAGAAGAAAAAAAAATAGAAACAGAAACAGGGAACAGAAACAAAAACAAAAACAGGGAACAGAGCATAAATAGGAACGTAAACGAAAACAGAAACAGAAACATAAACAGGGCTTCCCAAAAGAGTTCCTTGTATATCAAGGGTCAAGGTTTTTGAGGCGGAACAGGGAAAAAAAACATAAACAAGAATGGTAAATAGGGAACAAGAACAAAAACAGAAAACAGAAACAGAAACAGGGAACAGAAACAGAAACAAAAAACAGGGAATGTATTGTAAATCAACTAAATAGAAATCTGAAGGTACGGATGTAAAACAAACAATAAATAATAATATCATATGATTTTTTTTTACATGATCTCTGTTTAAACAATATTTTTTTGATCTCTTAATAAATAAAAAATATGGCAAAGCTAAAACATTATGTTCTCACAAAACAATCATAAATAAAATGTTTAATTTAATGACAACATATAATAGTAAAAAATATTAATAAAAAAAATCAATAATTACAACACAATTTTACTTGGAGATACATTTGAAAAAATTAAAACATATCTAGCTAGGTAGCTAAGCTCTAAGGTTCAGTTAGTTCAAAAATACCTTGCGTATACCGAATTCCAAATGGTGATGGCGGCGGTTCGTGGCTCCCAACCGTGGTTCCTGAAGATGGTGGTAGTCGGGAAGTACCTGAACTCGAATTCATAAAACAATATTTTTTTGATTTCTTAGCAAATAAAAAAGCTAAAACATTATGTTCTATCTCACAAAACAATCATAAATAAAATGTTTAATTTAATGACAACATATAATATTAAAAAAATATTAATATAAAACAATCAATAATTACAACACCATTTTACTTGGAGATACATTTGAAAAAATTAAACACATATCTAGCTAGGTAGCTAAGCTCTAAGGTTTAGTTAGTCCAAAAATACCTTGCACATACTAAATTCCAAATGGTGATGGTGGCGGTTCGTGGCTCCCAACCGTGGTTCCTGAAAATGGTGGTGGTAGTCGGGAAGTACCTAAACTCGAATTCAAAAATAGATCATTTGCAAATTTCATTAGTTTAACATGATAGGTCAGAAACAGGAACATAAACACAAAATAAAATAATTCTTAAAACATTCAACAAACTGTCAATTTCAACCTAAAATTTGATAAATCAACCAAAACCGAGTGCATAAAATCAAAATAATCCTTAAAACAATCACCAAACTGTTAAATTCAACCTAAAAATAGAGAAATCAACCAAAAGTAAGTGCAAAAAATTAAAATTGTCCTTAAAACAGTCAGTAAACTGTCAAATTCAACCTAAAAATTGAGAAATCGATCAAGACTTTGTGCAAACAGAATAGAAACAGTAACAGAAATCAGAAAGTGGCCTATATGTTATGGACAAACCTACTATCATTAGATCAAACATGAAATCAGTAGCATTATTCATCATTCAAGCATTTCATCAAACATGTAGTGCTCAATATGATTATAAAGCAATCAATATGAAATCAGAATACAAATTCAGACATGAAATCAGTAATCTAATTATAGTCAAACAATGGAAATTGAAATTTGCAATATGAAATTCGCAAACATCAGAATATAAATTCACAATATGGAAACTGACCTTCACAAAGAACAGAACCGAATCACAAACTCGCTCTATTTGCAAACACTAAGAACAGTAGCAAATAGAACTCCAAAGCAAACATAAAATAGAAGTTGACCTTGGTATAAAGTGAAGACCGATTGTTGTGAAGGTCGTCTGATGCGAGTGTCTTATAGACGCGAGATGGAGGGATTCCACTTGGGCAAGAATGATTTTCAGGGATTAGGGCAGAGATTAGGGATGACTAATTTTTAGGGATTAGGGAATAGAACATGGAGATTAGGGATTAGGGAGATCGGGGGAGATGAGAGAGGTGACGACCGCGAAGATGAGGGAGGTGACGAAGCGATGATCGAGGGAGATGAGGGAGGTGACGATGGTGAAGATGAGGGAGGTACCGATCTGTGAGATCGGGCAGTAGAATAGAGAGAGAAAGCGAGACAAATCAGCCGGAGATGGGGTGGAGAAGAAGCCGACATAGATGATAAGCGATGATCGCTCGGGCAATGGAGACATAGATTGAGAGAGTAGCTTGATTTTCAGTGGGTAATGGAGAAAAAACAAAGCGGCGATCGAGAGACAAAACCCTAAAACATGTGGAGTGTGTAAAATAAAAGTCATCCAACGGTTAGAAAATGTCTAAGAGTTTGTCTCTCATCCGACGGCCGTGAATATACCCGTCTTGATTTATTATATAGATGATTGAATATAATAAATATTTTTTTTCTCACTTGCATTTTTTTGTTAAATATTTATTTTTGTCTATTAATAATTTAATTATTATATTAAATATAAATTAAATATTTAACTAAAATTAATTATTAAGTAAATAGTTTCAATTTAATTGATATTTTAATAGAAGCATTAAAAATTCATTCGAATGAGTAGAAAATTCATGCAAAAATAATAAATTATTCACTCGGTTTATAGAGAAAATAATATTTAGCAAAAAAATTTCGTAAATTGATTTCTTTTGGGAAAAATATATTTTTGCACATATTAAAAAAAAAAAAAAAAAATCTTCACTCTAAAACTCAAAACACTTAGATTTTATCAATACTTTTTGTTTTTGAAAAAAACACTTTTAGATAAACAAAAAATAAAATAAAAAATAAGATAAATGCGCTATTTAATTCATAATAAACATAAATTTTAATATTAAAAAATAAAGGGTAATTTTTTTTTTGTCCTCCATAGATACCTTATTAAGAAATCAGACTCCCCTGACATCTTCAATTAAGTATTCAGCCCCCACAGAATCTTTAGAAAAATGTCCTGCATTTTGGTCCCCTGTTAACGTTTATTTATAATTATGTCATTTTGTCATATGCAACATGACATTAACGTTAACGTAAATATTCAACAATCTTTAGGAAAGAGTCCCTAATATTACTCATAACTGTTCATTTATATTTACGATTCTATTATTTTGTCATATGCAATAAGACAATAATATGCAACATGACGTTAACGTTAACGTAAATGTTCAGTTATACACCTTGCCTATTTTATTTTATTTTTTCAGTCAAACTTTGCTTATGTTATGAAATTACGATTTAATTTCACATTAACGTTAACGCATTTTTCATGTCTTTTTTCTGTGTGTTCACTTTAACGCATCTTCTTCATCTGTTTTATGTGCATTAATGTTAACGCATTTTCACCATCGGACTGTGGATTTTAGCATTAACGTATTTTATCTTTTAGGGGTTCTGTGCGTTAATTTATTTTGCTTGAACATTTACGTTAACAACATGTTGCATAATTTTGTCTTGTACGCGTTAACATTAACTACCATATGTGATATTTTATCTTTTTGAGCTGAATGTGTGTTTTGGTTGGGTTTGCGTTTACGTTAATGCACATTTTTTGGGTCTCTCTCTATGTTAACGTTAACACATTTCTTATTGTTCAGAAAAAACTTATGTGAAAAAATCACGTAAAAACACTAACGTTAATGTAAAATTAACACCCCCTCCACCTCCAACTCCACCACTATTCATTTCCCCATCACCACCAAACCACATTCAATATGAACATTTTAGAAAGAAAAAAAATCTATAAACATCAACAACTCACAAAAAAAAAAAGTACTAAAATCACTGCAAAAATCAATTCAAATCTGGAAAACCCAGATCTGAAAAAATAGATCTGGAAATTCCAAATCTGAATATTTAGATTTGGAAATCTAGATCTAAGAGAGAGATATACATATATATAGAGAGAGATGAGAGAAATAGTGTTTGACATGGCAGCCCTGAGTGTCCCAATCGTCGTTGTCCTAAAGGCTGAAAATCCATATATATAAATAAGAAAGAGAGAAAGAGAGAGACATAACCGGGGAACATGGCGAGATGACAAGGTTGGATGACGGTGCGGTGAAACGGCGGCGAGCATCTGGACAACGTCTCAACGATAGCGTGACGAGATCTAAGAATCTCAGATCTAGAAATCCAGACCTAAGAGAGAGAGAAGAGAACTGGTGAGCAGACTGGTAGGATGACGACAATAGACGGCGGCTGGACGACGACGAGGGCGGACGACGACGGCAACGCAAGGCTTTTGCGAACACGAACAAAAGTATAACGAAATCGTCGTCTCCAAGGACAACAACTCCATTTCCATTCCCAGCCAAATAGTGTAGCCCTTACTGTTCTTCATGTAGGTATGTTTATAGAACAACCACGAGCAACGTTTGTTGGTTGGCAACCAGACGCAAACTTGAATGAGAGAGAGAGAGAAACAGAGACAGAAAGAGAGCTAAACAAGAGAGAGAGCTATGGTTATGCGGCTGAACATGAGAAATGAGAAATAGGGCTAGGGTTTATTTGAGAGGGAATAATAAAGAGAGAGATAATGTTAATGTTATTGAGAGAGATGATTTTGTTTTACAGGTATATTTGTCTTTTTATGAGCCTTTTTTGTCTGTCAATGACTAAAAACTTAATTAGTTGTACCTTGAGGTCTAATCCCTAAGTAAACAGTTGAAAAAGTGTTTTTTTTTTTTTTTCTAGATGGTCTCTTAAATAAGGACTAAAAAAATAAAACCTCAAAAATAAAAAGAATGATATGAAACGTGAAATCAAGTAGTTTTGGTGGTGTAATAAAAAAAAAATTGCTAATTTTGAAAATTTTCAAATTTAATTGAATTGGGCAAATATTTTTATTTTTTATTTTGTAGATAAAATTATAGTAATTAATTTGGATGTGCGTCAAATAATTGTCAAAAAAAAATTATTAACACATAAGAAATGCATCGATTTTAAGATAAATAAAATAATAATTTTCATCAATTGTTTTTAATAATATAGAGACAAAATTAAAAATAATACTTTTACTTTCAAAATTAATTAAGAGAATATAATTAGGGATGTCGTTGGTTTGGTTTCGGTCTGATTTTATATAAAACCAAAACCAAAACCATTATAAATATATGAAACCAAAACCGTCGATTTTTTTGAAACAGTTTTAAAACTAAACCATTTAAATTTATACAAAGCCAAAACCAAAATCGCGAAACCGCGAAATCATTTAAGATTTTTCAATTTTATAAAAACCATAAATAAAATCAAAACTGCGAAATCGCGGACCGTTGCTTTTTATATAAAACAAAAATATAACTAAAATATAAAACATAAATTCTAAAAAACAAAACCAAACCACAAAATAACCATAATTAAAGTTTCTAAAGTAAAAAAGAAATGGAGGAACAGGCCGAATGACTGTAAAATCAGAAATGAAAATTATGAAAATCTAAGTCCCTTTTCATTAAATATACACACACACTAGTGTATAACCTGTGCCTGAAGGCACAGGTGTAAAACAAAACGACAAAAAAATCAATGTTTTCACATAATTCTTCTTTTTATATAACATTTTGCACATATTTTATCTGACCATCAATAATAAAAATTGAACAATAATAATAACTAACCATAGAGACTAAACTTTATTTTTACTTAGTTTGAGGACTATCATCATTACTTTCTTCTGGCTTCCCCGTTTCGTCGCCCATTCTCTAACCGCCGGATACTTGGTATTTGTCTTTTGTTTTTTTTTTTTTGTTTTTTTTTTTTTTTTGGTTTGGGGGGGGGGGGGGAGAGGTCTATTTGTTCAGATCTCAAAAATTTGTTAAAAAAAACTGGGATCAGAAAAACAGATTATGTTTATGTTTCTAATCCAATTTTAGTATAAATAAAAACATTAAAAAAAACTAACCAAACAGAACCTTAGTTCTATAGAACGCAAGTTTTTTTTTTCTTTTTAGGGGGGGGGTGGGGGGTTATTATTACTCATCTATGTAAAAGCCTTATTTCCTTTTTAAAAAAAATGGCAGTAGATCTAACTTTGCACTAACAGTAACTCTTCAGTCCAAAAAACTATGAGCGAGAAAAGAACAAAAGAGAAGTTCAAAAATGGGTAAATTTTGACATTGATTATTTTATCATTGTCAAATTAGTCCAAAAAGTTCTAATTTACTCAATTAAGTCCCTAAACTTTAAATAGGGCAACAAATTGGTTTCAAATTCCAATTTCACTCTTCAGTCCACTACATCCAATTTCACTCTTCACGTCAATAATGAATTTATTTGTTCCTACATCCTAGAATAACAGAAACAGAAATTTGGGTGCAAAACAACAAAACAACCCGGTTCATCACGTTCCTCCATGATCCTAAAATTGCTCTCAACTTCTCTTATGTAAAGTCAACAAATATATAGATACTATATATAGATATAGATATAGTATGAGCATAAATGCAAATTCATTTATGCTAATTTATATATAAAGATGATCATAACTTTACAATGTCTCAATTCATGAAAAAATGTGTAGGAAATTACTAGGACCTGCATTGCATGGTTAGGTTATTATTACATAAAATATTAATTTAGGCCTTATCACTATTAGGTTCGCAGGCACCGGAGTACCGGTAGAGGATAGTAGGAAAAAGTTTTCGAAACGAATAATCAGGTAAGTGTACTGTCTTCTTGCCAAATCTATTTTCAAATATATGATGGAAAATATGTTTACTTAAAATTTGATAAATTTATAACTTATATGGATCAAGTGGATTTGGGTGTTTTGGAAATGTGGATTATGTTGGTTTTTTTTAAAGAAAATAGAAAATAAATAATTTGATGAATCTAGTTGGTTTTAAAAGAGGATGAAAAAATAATATTTGGATTAAATCGGTTTTGGAGAGGGAGGTGGCGGGGAGAGGGAGGTGGCGGGAGAGAGAGAGGAAGGGGAGGAAGAGAGAGAAAAAAAAATTTAAAAATTTTAAAAAAAATTAATTAAAAATGATTAAAAAATTTTAAAAATGTGAAAAGACCATTTTGCCCCTGAGATTCTGTTAGTTTTAACGGAATCTCTGACGGATGGACGAATTTGAAACGTTATGATACGTAGAGGGTTTAAAATGAAACGTTTAAATTTAGAGGGACCACTTAGAAATGTGTCAATAGTTAGAGGGTCTAAATCGTACTTTTCCCTTGATTTTATCTGCTTCGGCAGAGCGTTGATTATCTATTGAGTATATTGTTGTTGTAGTTGAGGTAGAGATAAATTGTTGTTGTTGACGTGAGGTGGAGATTGGTGTTGGATATTCACCTGCTTGGCATAGTCCAGTAGAGCGGTGTTTCACTCACTTGGCATAGTCCAGCGGAGCGTTGTTCACTCGCATGACATAATTCAGCGGAGCGTTGTTCACCTGCTTGACATAGTCCAACAAAGCGTTGTTATGTCCCTCTAGGAAGGCATATCCGACGGGTGGTACGATACCGTTGCAACTCCCGATTGTGAGGTTAAAACAATCACATGGCTAGCCGAGGTGTGGTGTGGTGTGGTGTGGAGTGATGTGGTGTTGTAAGTTGTGGTGTCATATGTGGTGTTTTGTCGTATATGGCATTTATATATATTTTATTTTATACTGACTTGGTGTATCCATTTACGATGATATATCTATTATTTCAGTTGCGTTATACTATATAGTTGCTGTGACGTTCTAGTTGATTTTTACTGCTTAGTTGAAATGTTATAAACATATATACGTGGTTTTCTGTGGTGATAGGAAAAATGAATTTTTCTTTGTGATATGTGATATTTATATGTTTTATACTTGATCCATCTAAAATGTTTTATTAAAAAGGCAGTACACTAGCAGGTACAGCAGATAGGAGTAGGTCCCCTACTAGCACTAGGTAGAGTCATGTGGGAGTTTTTGAGATGAGCTACTTGAGGCAAACCTGTGAGAGGTTCAGGGTTATTATAGTTGGGGACGGGTATGTCCCCCCTATGAGAGGTTGTATATGGCATGTATATGCGATTATATATTTATGTGTGCATTGTGTTGTTTTCTAGTTGATTTGATGTGCAGGCGATATTGTGTCGACGTCACGCCGGCCCCAGAGTAACGGGTGTCCAGGGTGGGTTGTGACATAAACCCAATCATTCGCAAACGCATCCACAGAAAACATGTATAGAAAATAAAGTTGTAGTAACTATATTTGAAGATCACAAACTAAGGGTCTTGAAGAATTGAAAATTAAAGGAAAAATGAATACATCATAAAACTAAAACCAGAGAATCCACACCAAAGCATTCAACTTTAATTGATAATCCTTCATGTCTGTAGCTGAAGAAAGGTTAATTACTGTGATTTGAATTCATTATAAAAGTAACCAAATTGTGGAAATGTGGTGGAAAGTTTTAAACATTAAGTAATAATGTAACATATGAGAAGTGACCATTGGAAATCTCATTTTTTTGAGATGGAAGATTTTAGTTTTGAAGTGTATCAATGGTAAGAATCAAGGGAAACAGAAGACAACGGGAAAGAGGGAACCTTGCAGCTAAAAGATACAAAAATGTTGAGAGATGGACATACCTTGCGGTTGAAAGAAATGAAATGAGGAAACCGTTTCTGCTGATGAAGGAACCCTAGGGTTGGGAGGTGGACGATTCGTGGTGGAGCAACAGAGAAAAGCCGGGACTGCTGACTGGACGATGACGATGGTGGTGCTTGCATCAAAAGTTGTACACGACGGTGATGTACAGTTGGTTCTCCGGTCGTACACTACGACGATGTAGGGTTGGGACTTAGGGAACAGCCAATTCGCTCTTAGATCTAAACAAACTGAACATAAATTGATTTCAAAATTGAATAAAAAACCTAAACTAATCAAAATTAATAATAAACCTAAATGAAATTAAAAATCAGAAAAGAAGGGAGAGAGAAGGAGGGAGGGAGAGAGAGAGAGAGAGACGAACCTGGAACGGAAGCGCAGTGATGGTGATACACGACGATAGAACGACGATGAAGGCACATTCGGTGATAGTGATGCACAGCGATGGATCGACGATGAAAGACGCTGCTAGGGTTTTGATGGAAAGGTGAGATCGGTGGTGGCTACATGGAGATCGAAGGCTAGTGATGGAAACCGCCAGAGGCGGTGCGTAGATAAGGAGGCAGGAAGTAGGAGGCAGAGAGATGAGGGCAATGGAACTGGGTGGAGTAGAAGTGACCGTGGCGTGGGGATGGCGGAGGAGCAAGAGAGAGAGGGCTGAAGCCTGAAGCAGAATGAGGTGAGCGAGAGAGTAACTTAAGGCGTTATCAGTGTGTTAGGCGGCCACGAACCCTAATTGTTAAGTTATTTTTTATCTAACGACTATCAATATCTAGAGGTTTGTCTCTTGATCCAACGGTTCTCTTTATAAATGAGATGATTTATTATATATAAAATACGAATATATATGTAATAAAAATATATCTAAAATATTAGTTTTGCGATTTCGCAGTTCGATTTTTATTTCAAAATTAAAATTAAAATTGTTTCGATTACTAATTTCAAAATTAAAATCGCAACTAAAATATTTGTCGATTTTAAAATCGAATTATTCAGTTTGATTTCTTTCAGTTATCCATTGTTTTGGTATTTTGTGGCATCCTTAAATGTGATTGATATTTGTTATAAAGGGTTGGCTACAATACAGGAGATGCTATCCAAATAAAGCGTAGGAGAGCACAACATTTTTCGGGGGGGCCCATTCAGAAAACTTGGTGACACGGCAGCATGTGGCACAAAAGCATATAAGACATTCGTTATGCAGCCCACACATGGCAAAGTTTTTCCCTACTCACATGGTATGTCGACAAAGTTTAAGGGCCTGTTTGGTTGTGACCCAAAATGGTTTTCTTATAAATTTTGAAAAGAGTTTCAAAGATAACTTTTTGGAAATTTTGGAAACGTTAATGCTATCAACACGTTATTGAAAAAATTATTCATTCAGATAATCGGAGGTTCTAAGAGCATCTCCAATCTGCTCACCACCACCCTCAAAAAAAAAAAAAAAAAAAAAAAAAAAAAAAAGACGTTTTGTCTAATCAAATGAAGAAAACAAATCTCCAAAGCGCTCGCCATCATTCTTGCCAAATTGCCGAGCTCCGATTTTGCAAGCTATTCCTACCTACAATCCACATGTGAGGCAAACTTTAGTACTCAAATTTTAGACTGTTGGCCCTAATTTAGGGTTTAATTAGTTCAAAGTCTTTGGGCTTATTATGTTTTCTTTTTCTTTATTTGGGCTGGCTAATCCATTGGGCTTAAATTAATCAATTGAATTTTATTTCATAAATTGATATTTAATTTGATTAAGGGGTTTATTTGAATAATTTATTTTGGATTAAGTTAATGAATTAATTAGGGTAATAAATAAAATATTATGTAATTAATTGTTATAAATTGATATGAAAATTTAATAAAATAAAAATGCCTAATCTCAATGCTTATTTAATTATTTGGATTGATATGTAAACATGTTTTTTGTTAGGCAAAACACTATTTAACTAGGCATTTTGTTCATTTTTCTATTCCAAAGAGCTATATGGGTTAGAGTTGCTATAATCGAACAAGATCCCCTAATATTTAAATATTTTTTTAAATACTTATAATTTTTATAAATAGTCCAAAATATAGAGTCTAATGCACATTTTTATCTTATTTTAATTTAACTCAAGTGTAAATCTTTTAATTATATTTTGATTTATATTTTAATCTTGTGATCAACGTTCCCTTATATCTTCAATCAAATGTTTCTAATTAAGGTTTGCATCGTCCATCCTTTGTTGCCACCCGTTGCCGAATCTTTGGATTTTGATTGCCAAAATCTGATTACCGATTGTCGAATTTTTTTTTAATTACATGTAACTATTTTTTTATTTTTTAGTTACATGCTACTATTTTTTTAATGTATTTTTTGTTATATTTTTTAAGTGTATTTTTAGTTATATTTTTACATTTTTTTAGGTACATTCACCCAATTTTTCGGTGACGGGCAACCGAAAAATTAGTTGAATGTGATTAAAAAAATGTAATTAAAAAAATATTACTAGAAGATAGTTAAATGTAACTAAAAATAATTCCGGCAACCGGTGACTAAATTTTTCGCGACCGGCAGTGATAGGACAGTCGTTTGTAACGCAACCCTAATTAAAATATTTGTGTTTCCACAAACTTTAATAGATGAGACTAAGGGTTTGTTTGATAACGACTTAATTTTTAAGTACTGAAAATTTAAGTGTTGAAAATTAAGTGTTTAAATTTTAAGTGCTGAAAATTTAAGAAGGTTGTTTGATAAAATTGTGCTGAAAATTTAAGTACTGGATTTTTTTTGTTTATTTAATAAGTACAAAATTTGAATGTTGAAAATTGTTTAATTTACATAATTGCCTTTGAATCAAGATTATACAAGAAAAAATATAGAGAACAAAATAATAAAATAAAAATACCAATAATATACCAAAAAGTTCAAATATTTAAATTATCACAAGTCAACAATAACATAGAATTCAACCAAAAAAAAAAAATTAAATCCAAAAATTAAACAATTCAATTGCAATTCTCTCTCTCAAGTTAATCATATATGATTGATCTGCTTGTTTGCTTCCACTTCTAGTTTCAATTTCTGAAGTAATTATTTCATTATCAGATGATTCATTTGCTTCATGACCTTCAGTAAATTGTTCAAAAAAATCATCTGTCACAATTGTTTTTCGAAAATATTTATGAATAGCTACACAAGCAATAACAATATGCACTCCAAATGTATATGATGGCATCAACTTCAAGATTGAAAAACGCATTTTCAAAACCCCCAAAGCTCATTCAATTACATTCCATAATTTGGCATGAGCATGGTTGAAAAGTTCTTCTTTCGTTCTAAGACCGTTGTTCTTAAAGTCAGATAACCAATATCGTACATTACGATAGGGCGCCATAAATCCTCTTGTATGCGTATATGCAGCATCATTATGATTTGCCTCTTCAAGACATAAATCCAGAAAAAGTTTATATTGATCTGGATCCTTCCAACTAACTCTAGTATCATTAGTCGATATACCTACACTGGTTTGATTGAAAAAACAGAGTACAAGTGTAAAATAAAAAATAGAGCAGCTTGATGTTTTACCCCAAATCAACGCATTTATATCTGTCTTTGTTTATTATAAGTATAATATCCTGTCTTTGTTTATTATTTGTTATACTTTGTAATGGGTCGTAATTTGAAACTATGTTATACTATGTTTGTCATGTAATGCAATATGAAGATGCAATATCAACATTTGCAGGTTAATAAACTAAATAGTCTTCTGTATTTTAGTGACTCGAAAACTATATGCTTTCAAGCAAAAATTTCATTTAAACAAATCAACTCATTCAAACAAAAAAAAAAAAAAAAACAGATTTTTCTACTGTCGCCCTCAATCAACACAATAAAACAACTAAGCAAATTTATCTTTGATTCTACCAATATTGACACCCCTGATATTTACCTTAAGATACAGTGGCATTTAGCCATTGAACACTAATCTCAAATGACAAATTTAAATGGGTTTTGTTAGATCTTAAAAAAGGGGTTAGGATTTGGATTCCTACGAAGAAGAAGAAGAATGAATGAATGAAGGAGGTATGAGGAAGAAGAAACTTCTCAAAACCAAGAACAAACTACTCCAGCAGTTTATTTTTAGAACAAGAATATCAACCAAGAACAAGGATCTGATTCACATATATAAACCAAAAACGAAAGCGATTCTAATCGGTCGTTCTTCATGATTTTGAAACACTTCAGATAAGAATGAGGATAAACATGGAATTAAAGGGGTTTTCATAATCAGCAATTACAGAGAACTTGTTTAAGCTTTTTCTGTTTTCGGTTCTTATTTTAATTCATGAAGGGTATTCTTGTTCTTCCAAGAACAAGAATACACTTAATTTTTAAATGCTCTTAAGTTCAAAAGGTACTACAAGAACAAGAATCTCAGATTTCAAGTAAAAATTTCAGATTTCAAAATAGAAAAACAGATATACGCTAAACGATTTATGAAGAACGATTTCAAGCAAAAATTTCAGATTTCAAAATGTGAAAAACAGAGAAAAACAGATATACATCCGTTTCAAATATCTAAATTATCACAAGAACATACCTTGTTGAAGTCGTCGTTACCGCCTCTCTTCTCAACTCGCCACTGCCGTCTCTTTTCTCAAATCACTTCTATCTTCATCGCCTCCATCTCCATTGCCTCAACACTTGCCGTCACAGCTCTGGACAAGCCCGAAACAAAACCTATCGAATGAACAAGTTGAAGAAGAAATCCTACATCCCTAAGGGCAAAACGGTCAATTCTTTTTTTTTTTTAATTTGAAAAATTGCTGAGCGTTTTTTGGAAAAAAAAAAAAAAGGCATGTTTGATAAAAATAAAATAAAATAAGGGTTTAAAACTGATTATATTAAGTACTTAATTAATTAAATATGTTTGATAAATGCAATTAGTATTACTTAATTAATTAAGTTAACTTAAATATTAAGTCAGAGTAAAAAATTAAGTTAAGATCCCTTCACTTATTTCATTTTACTTAATGCACTCTATTATTTTTCACTTTAAAAAAAAATTATGTTTTGACTATTTTAGGGTTTTAATTTTATTTTATTTAAATTATTGTTATAATTTAATTTAAGTAAACAAACTGCATAAAAAATACATAATATTATATATTTTTAGGTTTATTTTTACTTTTAATTTTAATATAATTTTTTTTAAAAAATGGCACATTGATTTTATTATTTTGGTCTCAATTTTTTTTTCCCTCCATGTTATCTTGATTCAAAGATAATTATATTAATTAAACAATTTTTAGTATACAAATTTTGTACTTGTAAGAAAAAAAAAAAAATTCAGCACTTAAATTTTCAGTACAATTTTATTAAATAATCTTCTAATATTTTCAGCACTTAAAATTTCAACACTTAAAATTAAGTACTTAAATTTTCAGCACTTAATTTTTAAGTAGTTATCAAACATGCCCTAAGTAAAAGGGACTTTACTAAATTTTTAAGTTAATATTTCACTTAATTTTTAAGCTAACTTAATTAATTAAATAATTTTCATTACATTTGTCACACACACTTAATTAATTAAGTGCTTAATTTACTCAATTTTAAATATATATTTTTTTTTTTATCAAACATGCCCTAAATGTAAAGTAATTATTTGCTTTGAGAGTTTTTATTAATTTGATATTACTATTACCACGTCCTACCAAATGTTCCTATAATTTTTTCATAAAATTAAAATATAAAAAATAATAGTTAATATTTTTAGGAGTCTGAACGACTGCTTTAAATTTAGGAATAATAACGACCTCAAAATTTAGGAGTCATAAGCGGCCGCTTTGGTCGCCTCGCTCAAAGGCCAGCCCAAAATATCCCACCTCCGAAAGCAAAATAAAATGGAAGTGAGCCAAGAAGAAGCCCTAGAATTACAATTTACTCTGTTTTCATTACAATTCTCTCAACGTCCCATTTTACAACACGCCAAATCTGCCTGGACTAAAAACTACAACACATTTTGATTCATTCTTCATCAATCAACAAAACCCATTGCCCAAAATGCCCTCAAAATAAACTTTAATTGAACCAAAAAAAAAAAACAATCATCTTCTAGAACTAGAAGTTGCAGCAATGGGCTCGACCCCTCGCCAAATTGTCCCAAAGGCAAATCATCTGCCTTGGCGATTGATAATGCGCAGTGTAATAGTCCACCATACACCCATATTGACAGAACTTCCAACTGTGCGAGTACTGAACCCGTTTGGAGACGTTGAATTGTTCTACCCACATTCCCATGCTCACGTCTTCCATCTTGAAGAGCTGTCAATAACACAGCTTTTTTAAAAACAAGAAACAAACAGGCAGGTGCTTCGAGGGCAATATAGGAAGATTAGGTGTAAGGATGTTAGTGTTACATACCCTTAGGCTTCGGTTAATGTGTTGAGAAACAATGTGTTTGGCAATGTCACTAGAGATTATGTATCCGGGGCCATTGGCGTATGGAGGGTAAACTTCTTCTGGCCATTCCTGCAATATCAGAAGATAAACAAATTTAGATTTTGTATGTTTCGTATTTTCAAACAATCTTCTGGGAAAAAAACACTAAGGTGGCGTTTGTTCAGTGTTTGTGTTACCAGATTTCTGTTTCTCTCTCTCTTTCTCTTCCCAATAAATTGGAACCAAAACAGAAAGTTGGGAACAATTCTTTTACTTTCAAAAACAAATGTTATGAAAATTTAGGAGCCAAACAAAAATATATATACTACTTTGTTCACGTTTCTATTCAAAATTGGGAATATGAAAACTAAACAGATATCAGAGCAGAAACAATTTTTTTGAGTACATTTTCTAGAAACTTAACCAAAAAAAGAGTTATTGGTCAATGGTCCACAAAATTGAATTTTTTGTCCACACAGTCACTCAATCACAATAATTATGTGAAAAATTCAATAATTCTATAAGAACTCTAAAGTCACTACATTACAAGAAAATCACTGTAAAAGGGAGCAGAAAAGAAATAGATTTTATGTTCCCATTTTTCTCAAGAGCATAACAATCAAAAATCAGAAACCTTTTTGCATACCTCATAGGTGACAGCCCATTTCCCGCTTCTAAGAGGCCGATGCAAGAGGTTAAGATTGCCCATATAAAGTGATCTCCTAGGAGAGACGCCATCGATCTCTCTCAAAACAGTATCGACCCTAATAAAAGTATCGTCATCTCCTTTCATGATATAGGCAGCCGTCACGTTTTGAATCTGCATTTAAGGAAATAACACTAATCAACATAGGGGCAAAATTGTCTAAAAAAAATCTGTTGTTATGATAAAATAGAAGAGAAAAAAAAATCGAAAACTCACCCCGTACTCGCAGATTGCAATAGTTTTAAGGACAACAAGCTCATAATGATCCATAAAAGGTAAGATCACAATATCACCAAAATAAGCAGCCTCTTCCTTTAGAACTGCATTTACCTCCTTCCTTGGATTCTAGAAAAAAAGGTTATTAGCTCATATAAAGCATCGTATATTACATGAACACCAGAAATCATATGATTATTAATATCATCCAAAGACCACCTAACAACTAATCTGGTGCCCGATGATCATAAAGCTGTTTTTTGTTTCTGTTCCCAAAGAACTTGGAACATAAACAGTATTTCTTTTTTGATCCCGTATTTTTATATTTGCTCCAACTTTTCTGGAAAAGGGAAAAAAAAAAAACACTAAGCCGGTGTTTGTTTACTATTTCTGTTCCCAGAAAATTTGCTACAGAAACAAAAATCTGGGAACATTTTTGTCCTGTACCCAGAAATTTATTCTGAAAAACTAGGAAAAGAACACCATTAATTGTTCTCCCCAAAAATTTCTGCTTTTGTTCCCAATTCTGGGAACACAAAATATTAAAATTAAAAAACAGGAACATGCGAACACTAAACTAACGCAAAGACTGTACAAGCACGATTAGGTTAAGCCTTTATCAAGAATACAATGATCATTATTATCTATCTTTTTCAACATCGCATTTCAACCAATCGCATCACTTTAACTTCTTAATTTTGTAACACATTTTTATTAAATATTCTGTTTTTTCAAAACTATACCAAACAATTTTTCACAAATTTTAAAAACCAATTTCTAAACTTTCGAAAATAAAACCAAACAGGCTCCGAATAAATCAACAGATTATTATTTGTTTAAACCTTACCAGCGCAACGAAGAAACGAACCACTACATTTGAAGATTTAATTGCTGAAGATTGCATCCAAGTTTTCCTAACGGCCATTCGTTCAGCAAAGTGATTTGTGGCGGAAAGCACTCCGATAAAAAGTTGAATGGGAGATTTGGGCAAAGGATTAGCTTTCCACTTCGGAGACATTTCTAAGACCCGTTGGGGTGAAAAACTTGGATGAGAAGTTGGCAAAGAGGTAGCATAAACCGAATGCACATCCACATCACCTTTAATTGCTAGTCCCGTTGCATCTTCAAGCGTAAAACCCTGAAAAGAAAAAATGAACCAAACAAATTAATTAAATAAACAACAATTTAACAATGTAAATACATGAAAATTATGACGGTAAATTGCAATGATAATGTGTAGGCAGAGGATGGAAAAATGAAGCTAAGGGGGTGTTTGTTTAGTGGTTTCATTCGCAAATCTCTGTTTTGGTTCTTAAAAAAAAATTGAAACAAAAAAAGATATCTGGGAACAATTCTATTCTGTTCCCAGAGATTTGTTCTAAAATGATATTCCATATTACTGTTTCTTTTCTCAATTTTCTGAGAACAGAAACAAAAACACTAAACAAACGCCACCTTAATTGCTCAAAAATATTTTGATTGAAGGCCTCTCGGAAAAAAAAAAATACACAATAAGGAAATATCCATTCCTTGTAAGAGGAGCATATAAGGCCATCACAAAAAGACCAACCTTATAATACAATATAAGAGCATTTTCTTACCCTGAACACTTAAAAAAAGAAAAGGTCAATAGAACAACTGGTAACATCATTTAGAATTTCTTCACTCGATATAGCACAGCAAATGATCAACCAATTATCACAAACAAGGCCATTTTCTAAAAGGGAAAAAAAAAATCCATGCCAAATAACATACCGTTCGATAAGGGAATGATGTCACATGACGACCCCCCACATTTATATGGTATCCATCAACACCAGCACGAATGGTCAAAATGAACATTTTACCCTCCGCAAACGGGAAAGGCCAAGTCATGTCCGGTTTCTGGGCACGGCCTATAAATCTCTTAAACCATGATGTTGTCTTTGACTCTCTTGAATCAACAATATCACTACGCATCCACTTTTCACATCTCAAATATCCATCAACTGCCAAAGATAATATATTACATGAGTACAACACACACACATAAAATGGTCCGGGTGGTGTGTGTGTGTGGGGGGGGGGCTAATTTTTTTATTTTTTATTATGGGTTTGCCAAATATTTTTATAATTCAAAAGGGGCTTATGTAAAATTATGAGGGATTTAATTGACTTTCAAAAATAAATATAGGAGTAATAGTGAAAATATTTAAAAGAAAAGGGGGGCTTGAGTCCTCTTGGGGCTTAATTGATCTGCCATTTTTATAGAGTATAGACACACACATACTCCAAATTTCAATGCAATTAAAGGAGCAAAAATATAGTCCCAAAACAAATAACTCTGGATAAAGTAAGTTCCGAAAAATAAAGATCATGCTTCAGTTCAATCACGAATGATTGAAGCTCACCTTTTCAGTATTAGATTTAGATTTCTTTGTTTATTTATTTGATACCTGTACCACATCTTTCTTAAATCTATGGAAGATTGAATTTTTTTCTGCCTTTGTGATAATCAAGAATATTAGACAATTGTGATGTTTTAACTTGCTGGGATTTTTATATCTGATTTATTAGATAAATTTTCTTATATGTCTTCTTGCAACAATGCGTTATTGTGACTTAAGTCATACAATTTAGTTAATAGCATGCCGTTATTACTATAAATATACAACAAAAACTATATTTTGCATGTTTTCTATAATATCATGAAGTTATACAATTTAGTTAATAGCATGCCGTTATTACTATAAATATACAACAAAAACTATATTTTGCATATTTTCTATAATATCATGAAGCCATAACATTGAAGTTATACATCAAATGAGAAGAAGGAAAGTCTGAACTATAATAGTCCATTTGGGTGAAGTATTTGAAGAAGGAAGTTAATTTAGAAGATGGATATTTTTATGAAACAAAATTTCTTAGGTAGTATTTGGTTTCACTGATTTGGGGCTTTGGAAATGGAATTTCATATGAACGCAGTTAAAATTTTTAACAATTACATGCGTTCGTTTTCATTTCAATTCCAAGGCTTGAATTTCATGCTACCAAACGCTACCTTAAAGAACTTCTACACATCCCTTTTCTCAATAAAATTCTTTACTCAAGTATTTTAACCAATCGCAGTATAAAGTAAAAAGTATTGAACTATATTATATTGTAAATTATAGAAGAAATGGAACCAAAACCAAAATTGAAAATTCTTACCAAGCATATCATCGTCGTTCTTCGATGGTAAACCATCACACCTATGAGCCGTTCCCCACTGCATTCTGTAACACGTATTATGCTCAATAACAGGCCTACGGCTCCAATCTCCCCTCAATCGAGGATTCAAATGAAGAATCTTAGGCGGATCTTCCCCAACCACAGACTTGAGCCCTTGTAATTCAACCATGAACTGCGAAACCAGAACCAAAGTATCACCGTTCCTCAATTTAGCCCTTTGAGGAACATACTCTTGATGAGCATAATGGGGTGTTCCCACCACCGTTATTGAAGATCCCCCAGCAAGCCCACAAGGAAGAAACATGACACTGTCTGCCTTACTGAATTCCTCTCCACTCATTGATACCCATGAAGGGCACGATTCGGGTTGAACCTCAAATATAGAGCTCTTAGTTATCTCTCTCTTGTCATATTTGTCTACTTCTTCCCATGCTTTTAACCCTAATGTCCAAGCTTCATCAGCCATTCTCTCTAACACTGATAAATCACTTGTTCTATTCCTCCTCCTCTTCATGATATCACCCGTTATTCGACCATATCGATGTTGAAGAGGCTTAATGGGTTGTGAATGTGATCCTCCTTTTTCTTGTTCAAGTGTTTCTTCTTGTGGCATTAAGGGCGCGCTTGGGTTTTCATCATCTAAAAATCTCCTTTGGTACTTTTCGTTATAAAATGAACCTAAAAATGGTTTGCTTAGTTCACCGGTTTGTGAAGAATCTCCATCCATAGTTACATAACTATCATCACCGGTCAAAACGGATGCAATCTCAAAGAAATAGGAGAACTTTAAGCAGATAAAAATCAAGTACAATGCAGCTAGAGTGATCAAAAGATGAGGCAATCTGATCCTCCTTGTGCCAGGAGGAGCTTCACTTTTGAATCTCTTCATTCTTATGATAACCCAAGAAACAAAAAAAAAAAAAAAAACAAATACGCTTCTTCAACGACAATTATCACGACAATCCATTGTTCTTAGCGCCATTCAACTATATACATACAATTTCCCACTTCAACATACGAATAAAGATCGGCATTTTCTCAAGAATAGACCCTCATGATTAATTATCGAAATGGGTCAGTAGGAAAAATTAAAACTGAAGCACTCAAAATCAGCATGGGGTCCAGAAAAATCACCTTTCAAGAATCAGCGAGTACTGCCACAAAATTGACCAAATCATTGCATATAAAATCGTTCGAACCCACGTAGTGTTGATCGAGAAAAGCATCCATCAGACCCTAATCAACTAACATTAAGCAATTTACCATCGGCATTGTCCAAATTACTCCAATCAAAACCCGAAGAGAAACCCTAGCAATTATCTTCACATAAAACCCAAAAATTAATCTATCAAGAACAGCTGAAAACCCTAGAAATTACAGGAGATCCGTGCTAAGAACTTCCAGCGAAGACCCGGGTTGGAAAAACCCAGGTGGGTGCCGAAGAAAAGGTGAAGCAGAGTGATTTATGTGTGAGAGTACCGTGAAAGACGTTGGAATTTCCTGCGCTTAAAAAACGAATTCTCATTGAAAATGGGGGCAAGCTGGTTTCTTATTGGTCAAAAATGCGTCGTGCAGATCTATGTTGGTGAACAGTTTTCGTTCTATTTCTAGATGGCTTCTTTTCTTCTTCCCTTTCTATAAAGAAAACATTTAAAAAAAATATTTATATATTTTTTTAATTATTTTTGAGTAATAATCACACTCAAAGTTAATTAGCACACTAATTTTTTTAATTTAAAATTATATTATGTAAAACTCACCACTTTAGAATAAAGATGCCACGAACTCGAACTGGGACACGATCCCAAAACACAATACACAATCGACACGAAATTAATAGGTTAAAGCTGTATTACTTTGGGAAATTTCAAAAATAAACAATTGGATTAGGAACGGCATTTTATTTCATGTTCGATATTATGTTGACACAAATTCATGTTAACCCTATTCAAAAATAACAACACAAGAATATTGACAACTCTAATTAACATAAACTTCCATAACACTTACATGTCCTTTCACATGTTTAATAGGATTTATCAATGTAATATTATCTCACTTTGACATATTACTAGTTTTAGGCTATGCTAAACGTGGATTTCGAAGTAATTTGAATGTGTATTTTAGTTCAATGTGTAAATTTAATTTTTATATTAGTTAATAAATTTTTTTATGTTATTTATGTGGGTTAACTATGAGTTACTAAGATAATTATAAATATTTTTTTTTTCTCTGATATTTGTTTTTAATTAATATTATGAACATTTTAGTATTATGAACTGTGCGGTAGTGAATTCATTTTTTGTATTTGTACTACAGTAAAAAGTAAATATGTTTTTTTTTTTTTAAAAAAAAAATCTTATTTGATTTGGTCAATTTTTATTTTTATTTTTTTGTTATCTTTTCTCTTTATTTCTATCTTCCACGATCCCTCTAAATAAACAATCTACCTTTACACACTCTAACTAAAATTATAATTATATACATCTTTAAACATCTCTAACAAAAATATATAATTATATAAGAAGAATTCACGAAAATTGAGAATAAAGTATTTGGTGGTAAGGAATTGGGGCCTCGGAACTGGAATTAAGATTATCAATTCCAAATCAATACTTCCAATTCCCTTAAACAAAATGTTACCTAAGGTAGAATTTGGTTTCATGGAATTGGAGCTTTGCATTTAGAATTTGATATCTTCATTTCCATTTCCAATTCCAATTCCAATTCCAATTCAAAGGCTTCAATTCCACGCAACCAAATGCCACCTTAGTGAAATTGGACAATGACACTTACATATACGTGTTCCTAGTTGTTCTAGTGCCACTTGATTATGCACCATTTGTTTTCATTTAGGTTCCAAGATTTAGGGGAACAAAAAATAATTGTTTCTATTTTGTCATCCAATATTTTGGAATAAAATTCTAGGAATGGAACATAAATGAATCAGACAAATAACACTTAAATGTTTTTTTTTCTTGTTTTGTTCCATAAAGCTGGAAATCCGAGAAAAAAAATAAATAGAAATAATTATTTCTATTTTGATCCTAAATTAATTGGGTCAATTTGGTTAACCAAGAAAAGCAATTGATCAATTGAATAAAACATTGAATTTTGGAGTTAAAAGGAAATGCTACTAATATAGTCGGTCAATCGAGAAAAACAATTGGTCAACCATTTGAAATAGTAGCTGAAATGGGTAAGGAAGTGAGTACACTGATCCAATCGGTCAACCAAATGAAGAGAGTTGATTAACCATTTGAATTAGTGAATGAAATGGTGGAAATTAGAAACACACTGATCCAATCGGTCACCGATTGGGCGAGGTCGGTCAACTGATAGGTGTTGTGCCAATAGCGAATTTGGAAGCCTAGCACAGTTGGTCAACCGAATGGGACAACTTGGTCAACCAACTTCTTCAGTTACAGATTCGACTGATTTGGTGTTTTGATAAAAAAAAACTATCATTTTTTTAATGATTTCACGTGAGAGATTTAGGGAATTTGAATGTATTTTGAATAAAAATTACCTATTTAGTAATCCCTATTGATATGGTCTATAAATTTTTAGATTCTTTTAATTTAAATGATTTAATATTTCTTATTTCTGTAGTTTTAAATAGAGAATAATTTTATGAATTTAAATGAGAGATTTAAAAGATATTTTTAAGTGGAATATATCCGAAATGAAAGATTATGATATATAGGGTCTTAGAGTATCATTTTATGGCATATCTTTAAAAAAATTAGCCGTTGGAGGGCTTGTTATTGGTATATTAATAGAGACCTATGACTATTGAATTAAATACATTATGAACATCAGTTTGAGCTATTATAAGAGTGACATTTTTGCTGAGATTTTTACGAGTGACTCTTTATGAATTCTTGATCTAAAGTGCGTGTTGTTTGGTGTCACTGCTTGAGTTCTAACTATAATGATATTATCATTGTTGTTGGCCCAATGATTTACCCAAGAAGGGGGGTGAATTGGGTAGTTATAAAAATTAAATCAAATTATAAATTTTTAACACTTAAATAATCAAATAATTAATTTAACCCTAAATTAATTATTTATCTTTATAACACTTGAATTTTCAAACAATTAATTTTAATCAATTAATCAATTTATTCTAAATCGATTATTATCTTTATAATGCAGCGGATAAATGTTCAAATCTAAATGCATACCCAAATAACAGGAAATAAAGAAATTAATAATGCAGTACACCACGATATATCCTGGTTCACCAAACTACTCTTGGCTAATCTAGTCTTCCAAGCCCCATGGAGATTCGCACCTACTAAACTCAAAATTTCTTTCCCAGGTAGGAACTAAACCCTTACATTGATTCTTTTTGCAAGCTCATAATCAACATTTACAATCTTTTTCACAGGCTTAGGAATAACCTTATTTTTTTTCAAGCTCAAGACTAACTTAATCCTTTCACAGGCTAAGGATCAGACCTAATTCTTTTATACCTTAGGCTAAGAATCAAACCTCACAATCACTTAAAGTATCATTTTCCTAGGTAAAGATGGAACCTTTATAATTCACTCAAATTCAATTCTAATCAGAAAGAATCACGCATATCTCTTTACATAAGAAAAGAGTAACCAAACTTTTTTGTACTTAGGTAAAGATCAAACCTCAATCTCTTTACCAAAAGAGATTGAAACTCAGCTACCCCGATTACATACTCCCAATAGTACCTAATCCGCACACAACTCACCAATTATAAGAAATTGATAAGTTCTTCCAACTTGGAGATTCTACCACCCCAAATCAATTTAAACTCAATTAATGTCTCGATAATTACTAGTGATAGAATTAAGTGAGGAAATAAAAATCTGATTATAACAAATAATACAGTTAGCACAAAATGGAGCACGTAATCAAATTATCACCAAAATCGTTTTAAAATAATTTTTATGCTTTTAATGGTAAAAAACGATTTGATAAGATTGAATAACCAAGCAAGAAATAATATTAATAAACTCAATAAAGAATAATCTCACTAGAAAAATACCGAAAGATTACAAATCAGATCGTTAGACAGCTCAAATCAGTGACGCCAAATCAATTAGCGCTTTAACTTAAGAACTTTAACTCTAAAATAATCTCACAATATTTTCTCATTATAATATCAGAATGATAACTCTCAGAAAACTCAGAAACTGAATAGTTCTTGATATTAATAGGATAATTGGGATCTCTCCAACTAAAAAAACGCAGGTCTATATATAAAGATTAGAAATAGGCCCTTTGTTGGCCTAATGAGCTACCCAAAAGGGGGTGAATTGGGTAGTATTACAAAATATCAGATAATAACATTTCAAAAATTCAAACAATTAATTTTATCATAAAATTAATTATTATCTTTATAGCAGCGAATTATGTATTATCAACTAGGTGTACACTCAAACAATAAAATATAAACAATGTATATAATACAGCACACAAAAATTCATATTGGTTCACCAAGTTACTCTTAGATAATCTAGTTCCATGAAGATTCGCACCCACTAAACTCAAGATCCATTTAAAGGTAGAAACTAAACTCTCACAAAAATTCTTTTCACATGCTCAAAATTAACATTTACAATTCATTTTTCCAAGCTCAGGAATAACCTCTTTTTTTTCCCAGACTTAAGAATAACCTATCTTTTTACATGTTAAAAATTAACCTAATTCTATTACAAGTAGAATTACGACCTAATCCTTTTTATACCTTAGGCTCAATAATCAAAACCTTATAATCATTCCAAATATCATTTTTCCAAGTAAGAATGGAAAATTTACAATTCACTCACAAATTCAATCAAAAAAGAATTAACACCTAATATTTTTATATTCTAGGCAGAGATCAAATCTCAATCTCTTTACCGGAAGAGATTGAAACCAGGTACCATTGATTAGAAACTCTCAGTAGTATCTAATCCGATACTCAACTCACCAATTACAAACAATTGATAAGTGATTTTCCCATTCGAAATTTCTACCACCCCCGATAAATTCAAATTCAATTAATGTCCTGATACTAGTGATAGAAAAGTGAGAATTTCAAAATCTGATAAATAAATATGGGTACTAAGCAATTAAGCACGTAATCCGATTTTCTCAAGAAATTGTTTCAAAATTAATTTTCAATTAAAATCCGGAAAACAATTTCAAAGATCAAATTCCAAATAATAAATAATATAAGCAACAATTATAGTAAGTAATTTAGAAAGATCTCACCAGGATTCTACCGAAAGAATATTGATTAGTAATGCAACTTCAAATCGGTGATCGAACAAATAATCTTCAAAGAATGATTCTCAAGAAAGATCTCACAAACTCTCAGTTTGATAACTCTTAGAAAGTACGAAAACTGAATAGCTTAGAATGATTTGAATTCTCTTGATATCTAATAATTTTTGTGTTAAATTTGCAGGTTTATTTAAAGCATCTTAAAACAATCCCTATAACGGCCAATTCCCATAAATCATAACACTTAATTATACTAATAGACCCTCTATATCATAATGATTCATTCCTGGTATAATTCACTTAAAATATCTCTTAAAATATTCAATTAAGTTCCTCAAACTTTTACTCAAACTCAATTAGATAAGATTGAAAGAATTATATGTATCAAATTGAGAAATATCAAAACTACTTGAACCATATCTATAGGGATAATTAAATATTAATTAAATAACTCAAAACATATCAGATCCCTAAGATATCTCACATATCTTAATCATAAAACGGCTAGTAACGGCTACTTTTTTAATAAAATCCAAAATTCCTTAAATCCTGAAACAGCTCCATCTGTCGACCGGCCAAGACCCATCGATCGACCGCCCAATTCAGGATGTAACCAAGCCAAAATCTCTTCGCCCATCAGTCAACTGCCCATCCATCACCTGTCGACTGAACAATTCAGAAAGTTTCATAAGTCGACCTATTTGTCGACTTAGAGATTCGGATAGTTCATTCTCTGATCACAAGTCGACTCACCTGTTGACCTAGAGATTCAGAGACTTCTTGTTTTAAGCTCAGGTCAACCTACCTGTCGACCGAGAGATTCAACAACTTCATTCATTGATCACCGGTCGACTTACCTGTCGACTGAGAAATGTTGGAATCCTCTCCTGAATTCGTTTTAAATCTTATTTCATCGATGTTTTTGCCCCTTTAACCGATTTTTTTTCTTGGTTAGCTCTATTAAATACTTAAGTTCAATTTTAGTCAATTATCTTTATTTCTTTTTGAATTATACATAGGAGCAAATAATTTAACTAATTAGGATCCTATAAAAACACACATAATTTTGAAAAATATTTTGTGTCGTGTGTGATCCTAATCGGGAAATATTAAGAGTTAGAATTTAACCTGAGTTGTTTTTCCTAAGTTCTTCAATTTTTTTAAATTCTTAATCTTCCATCATCTTTGTCATCATCTTTAGCATTACCATAATATCTTCATGATCATTTTTATCACTAGAATTAATAAACTGAAACACTCAATAAATCGTTAGTTCTACCAAAAATATCAACCTTTAATTGTCCATCAAAATCTTAGGATCAATAATCTCTCCCTTTTTAATGATGACAATTAACTTTGATATTTTCTTCAAAACAATAATGTAACCACACTCCCCCTAAATCCGAGGACAAGTTCTTTAACTCATTAAAGCAAAGTAATGAAGATAATCATAATATTTTCAACAAAGAACAAATTTCAGTACACTCATTTCAATGTACTCCCCCTTAATATATTCAACAAGATAATTCAAGCTCCCTTTTTTTTTTAGATGACAAAGGGGGAGAATTAGTTGATATTTTAATAAATGTCTCAAGGGGAAGCTTGAATTATCTTGTTGAATATCTTAAGGGGGAATATATTGAAATTTGTTCTTTGTTGAAAATCTTATGATTATCTTCATTACTTTGCTTTAATGAGTTAAAGAACCCATTCTCGAATTTAGGGGGAGTGTGGTTACATTATTGTTTTGAAAAAAATATCAAAGTTAATTGCCCATCAAAATCTTAGAATCAACAATCTCCCCATTTTTTATGATGACAATTAACTTTGATATTTTTTTCAAAACAATAATGTGACCACACTCCCCTAAATCTAAAGACGGGTTCTTTAACTCATTAAAGCAAAGTAATGGAGATAATCATAATATTTTCAACAAAGAACAAATTTCAATAGACTCATTTCAATATACTCCCCCTTAAGATATTCAACAAGATAATTCAAGCTCCTCCTTAAGACATTCATTAAAACATCAACTAATTCGCCCTCATTGTCATCTCACAAAAAATTGGGGAGGGGGGAACTACAAATAAACACTACTCTAGGCCATCATATAATATACTTGAAAGAGTAAACCTAAAGTAATTAAATCAGGATATATATATTTAACTCCTTTAAAAGCACATTGAATCAACTCATAAATTCAATTTTAAGAATTAAAACATATTTTAACAAATCAACTTTTAGGCACAAAATAACAATACTATGTGGATCATCATTATAACTAAATATTTATATAATCAAGTCTACTCAATCTATCAAAGTCCACAAATTACTAAATTAAGTCAGTAGGTCTTTCTCATGATAACAAATAATACCAAGCCATGTAATCTTTAACGCACTAGAACAAGAACTATATCTCAATAATAGTATGCGTATTAAATGTATTATTTATCCCTTCCTCAATAATAATCATTTAAAAACCAGGAGATATGAAACTTATAAGAAGAAAATTATCATGTATATAGCAAGATACTTAATATCCATAAATATATCCATATGCACAAAGTATCAACATAAAACATTAAGCACAGATTAATACGCTATGAATATTCAAATGATCACATATATGGTATCAAAAATATACTTAATAAAATTTTATAAAATGATACCACCCATGATCTGCTTAATCTCATTCAATATGTCAGTCAAATAAGATCATGCTAAAAACAGATTTTATCAAATATATAAGAGATAACTCAGGCTTAATCAATGAATCAATATTAGCTAACAATAAAATTTCATGTAAGCATATAATCAAGCTTAATTTAACTTATTTGTATCGAAGATGTATTCATGAATAAGAGCACATTATACAAATAATCTTACTAAAATGCATATGCAACAAATTATTGATAATACTTAGTGAGATCATAAACATTCGATTCATTTTCTAAATCACGTAACATGTTTTAAAATTAACATATGATTACTACTTGATATAAGCATATAAAAATATGTTAATACTCCTTAATTAAATATGATTCATATAATCACCATGTCGTGTTTCTAAGACAACAAGTAACACATCATTTAAAATATGTCTTAGAGACCATTACCAACTTACCTATTTGGTAAGTTGGACACCTCCCTCTTTAACAAATTTAGTGAATTTAAAATATGGAGGGTTAGGATTATATTTTCTCTCTTTCGGGACAATTTTGCTCTTTACCTCATCTATATCGATGATTAACTTGGGTGCGCAATTTATCTTAACCTGTCTGTATCCTTTCAACCTTTGATTATTGTCATTTGATTTTCTGATACTTCTATTTGCACATGTCACTTATGGCTTCCTGGTGATATCTCATATTGGCTTTGATAATTCTTTTCTAATTGCACGTTTCGCTTGTGGCTTCTTTGTAGTTTTACATTCTGTCTTCGGTGCATCTTTTTGCTTTGCACACGTCGCTTATGAATCTTTGGTGACTTCTTATCTTAGCTTTGATAAAACATCTTTGTTTGTTTCATCTTGTCCACTCCCAACATTATGTAATTCTGCACAAGACATTTTAACAGTTCTCTTCGGTATCTATTTTATTTTGGATCCATCCTTGTTAGACATAAATTTAGGGTTTCTGAACAGACATGATACTTTAAAATGCCCAACCCTATTACAATAATAACATCTCAAATCCAATTCATCATAGAAAGCACGAGATGTAAAACAAGAATCATTTCTAAGAATAGAAACATAACTATCACTGGCTTTTGATGAAGGATGAGACGATGAAACATATCCACTTTGCTTGAAAAAATCATTCTCAAAATCTCTCGAAATAGACTTAAGGTCGAATTTTGATTTTCAAAATTTTTCTTAAGTAAATTGATTTTAGAAACAAGATCTGACCTTTGCCTGGAAATCATGTCAAAATTATTTTTTAAAACTCTATTTTCATTTTCAAGAGAATCCACTTTAGAGAGCAAATTATTAATTTCAAAAATAACGTCCGAAAATTCTTTTGTACCACAATAATCATCCAAATGTACTTTAAATTTTCGAACATTTTTTTCACCATTTTCAAAAGAATTAATTTTTTTTAAACTCAAGCTCTCTTTAGCAAAAAGGAGTGTGAAAGAAAGTAATTTTTTCATAATAATATGGACATTTTCATTATCATCATCTCCATCACTACCACTAAAATCACAGGAATCATACATCACAATGTCATATAAGGATCTATCACCATCAAGAGAGGATACACAAAATATATTATTCAAGGTGTGTGCACGTGATCGGTTTAACTAGGATGTTAAGCCTAATCAAGCTAAAACCAACTCTAATACCAATTGTTGGCCCAATGAACTACCCAAGAGGGGGTAAATTGGGTAGTATTACAAATATCAGATAATAATACTTCATAATTCAAACAATTAATTTTATCATAAAATTAATTATTATCTTTATAGCAGTGGATTATGTATTATCAACTAGGTGCACACTCAAGTAATAAAATATAAATAATATAAATAATGCAGCACACATCAATTTATACTGGTTCACCAAATTACTCTTGACTAATCTAGTCTCCCGAGCCCCATTGAGATTCGCACCCACTAAACTCAAGATCCCTTTAAAGGTAGAAATCAAACCCTCATAATGATTCTTTTTACAAGCTCATAATCAACCTTTACAATTCTTTTTTTCAAGCTCAGGAATAACCTCTTCTTTTTCCCAAACTCAAGAATAACCTATCTTTTTACAAGATAAAGATTAACCTAATTCTATTATAAAGAGAATCACGACCTAATCCTTTTTATACCTTAGGCTCAAGAATCAAAACTGTTGATCCTAAGATTTTGATGAACAATTAAGTGTTGATATTTTGATGGAACTAATAGTTTGTTCAAGTGTTTCAATTAATTAAGTTTTTGTGATGAAGATGCAATGACAAATTTATAAATGGATGTTAAATGATGATGTCAAAGATGATGAGGAATTAAGAGTTTGAAGAAATTAGGGAAAACAACTCAGGTGAATTTCAACTCTTAATATTTCAATTAGGAACATATACACGGCACAAAAAGTTTTAATTGTTTGTGTCTTTTGATAAGATGAAATTATTTGCTCCTATGTGTATTTAAAAAAAAATATTTATAATTGACTAAAATGAAATTTAAGAAATTAGTGGAGCTTATTTAGAAAAGAAAATGGTTAAAGGGGCGAAAACGTAAAAGAGAATGAGTTAAAAACGAGTTCAGAAAAAAGATCCAGCATATATAAGTCGACTTGTCAGTCGACCGGACAAAGCAGCATAAACTTTTTGTATCTCTAAGTCGACAAGTAGGTTGACCGATGAAGGTAAATCAAACTCTCTGAATCTCCAAGTCGACAGATAGGTTGATCGATGAATGCAACAACTTTGATCCTGAATCTAGCAGTCGACTGAGGGTGCTGTTTCAGGATTCTGTGCATTCCGAAATCATATCTAAAAGTAGTAATTTTTGTTGGGTTTGAGAGAAATTTAAGAGATATATTGATATTTAAGATATGTTTCATCTATTATTTAAATCCTATTAAGTTAGTTTATTAAGTTTTAATGTTTATCAATTTGGTACATAAAATTGTTTCTATTCTATTTAATTGAGATTGAGAAATATTTGAGGGATTTAATTGAAAGATTTAAAATCCATTTATTAAGTGAATTGAACCAAAATGAAGTCATAATGATATAAGGGGTCTAAGAGAGCATTTAAGTGTCATGACATATGGGAACTAGCTGTTAGAGAGGTGATTTATATCTCATATATATAGACTTGCATTTTTCATATATCATTAAGCAGTGAATCAAAATCAAGAGAAGTGAGCTTAAAAAGATAAGATCATATTATGCTATTCTAAGAGTTATCTTTATGAGATTTTCTGAGAGCTATTCTAAGAGACGATCTTGAGAATCATTGCTAGTAATCTTTGCTGCTATCGGATCTGAAGTGACATCGCGCTATTTATTTTTTCTGTGGATTTCGAGTGAGATCTTTCCAATTACTTTCTAATTGTGAATTGCTTGTTTATCTTTTAGAAATTTATCTTAGAAATTGTTTCTAATTTTTATTGAAGAAAATATATTTATAAACAATTTCTTGAATCTGATTACGTGTTCAATTATTTGCTACCCATATTTTATTGAAAATCAGATTTTCAATCTCACACTTTTCTATTACTAGATTTAGAATATTAATCGAGTTTTAATTTATCTGGGCTGGTAGAAGCTCCGAGTGAGATAATTTGCTTATCAATTTGTATTGGCGAGTAGTGTGATGGATTAAATACTGTTGGGGGTGTTTAATCAAAGGATAGCCAGTTTCAGTCTCTTCCTGTAAAGAGATTGAGGTAGTAATTCTTCCTAGATAGAATTGTTTTGAGTGATTTTGTAAAGGTTCCATCCTTACTTGGGAAAATGATAGTTGGAGTGTTTTTGTGAGGTTTTAATTCTTGAGCCTAAGGTATAAAAAGAATTAGGTTATGATTCTCCATATAATAGAATTAGGTTATTCATGAGCCTGTAAAAAGTAGAGGTTATTCCTAAACCTGTGAAAATGAATTTGTAAAAGTTGATTCTGAACCTACAAAAAGAATCATTGTAAGGGTTTGGTTCCTACCTGTAAAGGAATCTTGAGTTTAGTGGGTGCGAATCTCCGTGGGACTCGAAAGACTGGATTAGCCAAGAGTAGTTTGCTGAACCAGGATATATCGGTGTGTATTGCATTATTTATTTTTTTGATTTTATCTTGTGTTATTTGAGTGTGCATCTAGAGTTTATTATACTTATCCACTGCTATAAAGATAATAATTAATTTTAGGATAAAATTAATTGTTTGATTTTTGAAGTATTATTATTTCTCTGATAATTTTTTTAATTACCCAATTTACCCCCCATCTTGGGTATTCCACTAGTTCAACAAAAACCTCACAATCACTCCAAGTATCATTTTCCCAAGTAAGGATGGAACATTTACAATTCACTCATAAATTCAATCAAGGAAGAATTAACATCTAATCTTTTTATACTCTAGGTAAAGATCAAAACCTCAATCTCTTTACCGAAAGAGATTGAAATAAGCTACCCTTGATTAGATATTCTCAGTAGTATCTAATCCAACACTCAACTCACCAATTACAAATAATTGATAGTGATTTTTCTACTCGGAACTTCTACCACTCCAGATAAATTTAAACTCAATTAATGTCCCGATACTAATGATAGAAAAATGAGAGTTTCAAAATCTAATAAATAAATATTGGTAGCAAGCAATTAAACACGTAATCCGATTTTCTCAAGAAATTATTTCAAAAATAATTTTCAATTAAAATCAGGAAAACAATTTCAAATATTAAATTCCAAATAATAAATAATACAAGCAATAATTAATAGTAAGTAATTTGGAAAGATCTCACCAGGATTCCACCGAAAGAATAATGATTAGTAATACAACTTCAAATTGGTGATAGAATAAATAATCTTCAAAGAATGATTCTCAAGAAAGATCTCACAAACTCTCAATATGATAACTCTTAGAAAGCACGATAACTGAATAGCTCATAATGATTTGAATTCTCTTGATATCTATAATTTTATGTTAAATCCACAGGTCTTTTTAAAGCCTCTTAAAACAAGCCCTATAACGGCTAGTTCCCATAAATCATGACACTTAATTACACCAATAAACCATGTATATCATAATGATTAATTCCTGATATAATTCACTTAAAATATCTCTTAAAATATTTAATTAAGTTTCTCAAACTTTTACTCAAACTCAATTAGATAAGATTGAAAGAATTATATGTACCAAATTGAGAAATATTAAAACTACTTGAACCATATCTATAGGGATAATTAAATATTAATTAAATAACTCAAAACATATCAGATCCCTAAGATATCTCACATATCTTAACCATAAAACGGCTACTAACGGCTTTTTGAATAAAATCCAAAATTCTCTAAATCTTGAAACAGCTCCATCTGCCGATCGGCCAAGACCCATCGGTTGACCGCACAATTTAGGATGTAGCCAAGCCAAAATCTCTTCGCCCATCGATCGACTGCCCATCCATCACCTGTCAACTGTACGATTCAGAGAGTTTCATAAGTCGATCTATTTGTCGACTTAGAGATTTAGATAGTTCATTATCTGATCACAAGTCGACTCACCTGTTGACCTAGAGATTCAGAGACTTCTTGTTTTAAGCTCAGGTCGACCTACCTATCGACCGAGAGATTCAGCAACTTCATTCATTGATCACTGGTCGACTTACCTGTCGACTGAGAGATGTTGGAATCATCTCCTGAATTCGTTTTAAATCCTATTTCAGTGATGTTTTCACCCATTTAACCAATTTCTTTTCTTGCTTAGCTCCATTAAATACTTAAGTTCAATTTTTTTCAATTATCTTTATTTCTTTTTCAATTACACGTAGGAGCAAATAATTTAATTAATTAGGATCCTATAAAAACACACATAATTTTAAAAAATATTTTGTGTCGTGTGTGATCCTAACTGGGATACATTAAGAGTTAGAATTTAACTTGAGTTATTTTTCCTAGATTCTTCAATTTCTTCAAACTCTTAATCTTCCATAATCTTTGTCATTATCTTTAGTATTGCCACAATATCTTCATGATTTATTCATTGCTGGAACTAATAAACTGAAACACTCAATAAAATCATTAGTTCCACCAAAAATATCAATTTTTAATTGTCCATCAAAATCTTAGGATCAACACCCTCTAACGGCTAGTTTCCACATATCATAACACTTAATTGCTCTTATATCCCCTTTATATTGATATGACTCAATCCTGGTTCAATTCACTTAATTATAGCTTTTAAATTATTCAATTTAGTCCCTTAAATATTTATCAATATCAAATCGATAATATAGGAAATATTAAACGTACTTAATTGAGAACCACATCAAATATATGTACCATATCTATTGGGATATTTAAATAAATATTTATATCTATAAAATATTTAGATCCCTAGAATCTCTCCAAGATATCAACCAAAAACGACTAGTAACGACTACTTTTTGATTAAATTCATGAAATCCTCTAAACCTAAAACAGACCCATTGGTTGACCAACCAAACGCCATAAGTCGACCGACCAATTCAGGTTGTAGTCTAAGCCAAAAATACAAGCCAGTCGGTCGACCGATCCTCCATGTATCAGTTATCCGATTGATTCAGGATGCTCCCCAAGCCATTTCTTAGCCATGGTTGGTCGATTGATCTTCCATAATCTGTCGACTAATTGATTCAGAGAGTTCATGTATCAGCCATAGGTCGATTGATCGCTCCACGGTCGATTAACCGATCGATCCAGAGACTGCACCATTTTCTCGCTTCTCCTTATCAGTTAACCAATCCACATTGGTCGGTTGACCGATCCCTACTGTAATTCTTTCTCCATAGTTAATTTTAACTCCAATTTTTTACGTTTTTACCCCTTTAACCAATTTCTTTTTCGGCTAACTTAATTGACACTTATTAATAAATTTTAAGCACTAATATTTCTTAAGTCAATATTTCTTCTTCAATTTCACATTGGAGCAAATATGTTAACTAATTAGGATCCTAATAAAATCACACATAAATATAAATTCATTTTTATGTCGTGTGTGATCCTAATGGGGATAATTAAGAGTAAAAATTAACCTGAGTTGTTTTCACATAAATTCTTCAAAATCTTCATTCTCTTAATACTTGTCTTTTTGTCAGTCTTTTGTATCCTTAACCATCTTCAATAATTTCTTCATGATAATCATCAATGGAGTTTTTACTCTGAAACACTCAATAAACTCGTTAGTTCCACAAAAAATATCAACATTTAATTATCCATCAAAATCTTAGGATCAACAATTGTCTTCGGTGTTTTCCTAGTGAGATCTATCCAAACTTTATTACTAGCTTTAAAGTTATATTTATATTGATATTGATTGTTTGGTTTAGCATTGTTAGAAAATCGTTTTCAACTTAAAAGCTTGAAAAACTTTTTAAATGATTTTTGTCTGTTTATATGATGATGTCCTAAATTGTGCCACCCACTTTAATTAATAATTAGATTTTATTTGCCTCATATTGTACCTATCATATAGTAATTATTTGTGACATTAATTGAGTATATCTCTATTGAGATGGTAGAAGCTCTCTGTGGGACGAAACTTACATTTTTTGTATTTTTGAGTTTGAGAGGATTGGACACGTTTGGGACGGTGTCTAGTTAAGGTAGCTAGATTTTGATCTTTTTTTTGTAAAAAATATTAGGGTTTGATCTTTGTCTTGAAAAAAAGTTAGCTCATTCTTTTCCCTTGAAAAGAACTAGATTTTAATTCTTTTGATAAAAGAATTGATTGATTGTAAAGGTTCTTCCTAAGCTTGTGAAAAAGATAAGTGTAAAAGTGTGAGGGAGTGGTAGGTTTAATCTTTAGCCTGTTAAAAGGATCAGGTTTTGATTCTTCCTGTAATAGAATTAGGTTATTCTTGAGCTTGGTAAAAAGATAGGGTTCTTCTTGAGCCTGTAAAAAAGATAATTGTAAATGTTGATTCTGAGCCTGTGAAAAGAATTGAGATTGTAAGGGTTTGGTTCTTACTTGGAAAACAAATCAAGGGTTTAATGGATTGCGAATCTCCGTGGAGCTCAGGGGACTGGATGTAGGTAAGAGTAGCTTACCAAACCAAGACATATTGTTGTGTGCTACATTATCTTATTTTTGATTGTTTAGGTGTGCATCTAGATAGACACATTTCCATTGCATAACAAGATAATAATCGATATAGGAAAATTGGTTATTAGTGTTTAAGTGTTTAATTGTTTAAATTTATAACTAGCTAATTCACCCTCTTCTTGGGTAGCTCTTTGAGTCAACACCTAGTTTTTTCTCTTACAAAAAATGGGAACATTAAATCAAATAGTACATTGTATGTTAAACTAAACATTTTTATCATTTATAGGATTGAACACTTTTTCCATTGTTCGTATTTAATTTTGATTTTTTATAAGAAGAAGAAAGTGCGATATTATTTATACCTGGCCATATTGTAATTGAAAACATAGATGTAAGAAAGATGTCAATCTTCATCAAGGGCAGCGCCCAAGAGTTTCCATGTGGCTCCATCATCACTACTTCTTGTCACTATGTTGAACCAAATATTTTGATGGATAATTAAATATTGATGTTTTATGAAACTAATATTTTTATTGAGTGATTTCAGATTTAAGTTTTATTTGTTGAAATTAGAAGCATATTTGATTGAAAAGAAGAATCGTTGAAGAATTTATAACGGGTACAAAATAAAGACAATGAAGATTTGAAGAGTATTGATCCTAAGATTTTGATAGATAACTAAATGTTGATGTTTTTGTTGGAACTAACGATTTTATTGAGTGTTTCAATTTATTAGTTCCAGTGATGAAAATGATCATGAAGATAGTGTGGCAATGCTAAAGATGATGACAAAGATGATGGAAGATTAAGAGTTTGAAGAAATTGAAAAACTTAGGAAAAATAACTCATGTTAAATTCTAACTCTTAATGTATCCCGATTAGGATCACACACGACACAAAATGTTTTTTAAAATTATGTGTTTTTATAGGATCCTAATTAGTTAAATTATTTGCTCCTATGTGAAATTGAAAAAGAAATAAAGATAATTGAATAAAAATAAAATTAAGTATTTAGTAGAGCTAACCGAGAAAAGAAATCGGTTAAAGGGCGAAAACGTCAATGAAATTTGATTTAAAACGAATTCAGGAGAGGATTCCAGCATCTCTCAATCGACAGGTAAGTCGACTGGTGATCAATGAATGAAGTTGCTGAATCTCTTGGTCGACAGGTGAGTCGACTTATGATCAGATAATGAACTCTCTGAATCTTTAAGTCGACAAATAGGTCGACTTATGAAACTTTCTGAATCGTCCAGTCGACAGGTAATGGATGGGCAGTCGACTGATGGGCGAAGAAATTTTGGCTTGACTACATCTTGAATTGGGCGGTCGACCGATGACTCTTGGCCAGTCGACAGATGGATCTGTTTCAAGATTTATGGAATTTTGGATTTGATTCAAAATGTAGTCGTTATTAGCCATTTTATGGTTAAGATATATGAGATATCTTAGGGATCTGATATGTTTTGAGTTATGTAATTAATATTTAACTATCCCTATAGATATGGTTCAAGTAGTTTTGATATTTCTCAATTTGGTACATGTAATTCTTTCAATCTTATCTAATTGAGTTTGAGTAAAAGTTTGAGGGACTTAATTGAATATTTTAAGAGATATTTTAAGTGAATTATATCAGGAATGAATCATTATGATATAGAGGGTCTATTGGTGTAATTAAATATCATGATTTATGGGAACTAGTCGTTATAGGGCTTATTTTAAGAAGCTTTAAATAGACCTGTGGATTTCACATGAAATCAATCAGAATTATTAATCAAGTGAATTCAAATCATTCTGAGCTATTCAGTTTTCGTGCTTTCTAAGAGTTATCATGCTGAGAGTTTGTGTGATCTTTCTTGAGAATCATTATTTGGAGATTATTTGTTCGATCATCGATTTGAAGTTGCATTACTAATCATTATTCTTTCGGTGGAATCCTGGCGAGATGTTTCCAAATTACTTACTATTAATTGTTGCTTATATTATTTATTATTTGAAATTTGATCTTTGAAATTGTCTTCCGGATTTTTTATTGAAAATTATTTTTGAAACAATTTCTTGATAAAATCTGATTACGTGATTAACTACTTGCTACCCATCTTTATTTATTAGATTTTGAAATTCTCACTTTTCTATCACTAGTATCGGGACATTAATTGAGTTTGAATTTATCTGGGGTGGTAGAAGCCCCGAGTGAGAAAATTACTTATCAATTGTTTGTAATTAGTGAGTTGAGTGTTGGATTAGATACTACTGGGAGTGTCTGATCAAGGGTAGCTGGTTTCAATTTCTTCCGGTAAAAAGATTGAGGTTTTGATCTTTACCTAAGATATAAAAAGATTAGGTGTTAATTCTTCCTTGATTGAATTTGTGAGTGAATTGTAAAGGTTTCATTCTTACCTGGGAAACGGATACTTGGAGTGATTGTGAGGTTTTGATTCTTGAGTTTAAGGTATAAAAATGATTAGGTTGTGATTCTCCCTGTAATAGAATTAGGTTAATCTTTAACCTGTAAAAAGATAGGTTATGCTTGAGCCTAGGAAAAAGAAGAGGTTATTCCTGAGCCTGGAAAAAAGAATTGTAAAGGTTGATTTTGAGCTTGTGAAAAGAATCACTGTGAGGGTTTGGTTCCTACCTTTAAAGGGATCTTGAGTTTAGTGGGTGCAAATCTCCATAGGGCTCGGAGGATTGGATTAGTCAAGAGTAGCTTGATGAACCAAGATATATCATGGTGTGTTGTTTTATTTATTTTACTTATATTGTTGTTTGGTGTACGTCTAGTTGATAACACATATCCACTGCTATAAAGATAATAATTAATTTTTGGATAAAATTAATTATTTAAAATTTTGAAGTGTTATTATTATTCTAATAATTTTTTAATACTACCCGTTTCACCCCCCTCTTGGGTGGCTTACTGGGCCAACAAAGAGTATTGAAGATATTGAAGACAATTAGGTGAAAAAAACTTCTTACTTCGATACTCTTAATGCAACCCGAATTAGGATCACATACAACACCTGGAAATGTATTAATCTTATATGTGTAGTGATAAGTTTTTAGTCCTAAAATATATTTTATGAAGCAATAAGTCATTAAAATGTTGTTGGTTAATTGAAAAAGTGGTTTTAAAACTTGAAATGGTGTATTTTCGGGTCAATTCTTTCAACTGAAAAAAGGGATCGGTCGACTAACTAAAACAGTGAGTTAAGAAAGTAAAATATTTGACTTACTATCCAATTTGGTCAACCGACAAGTTGAGTCGGTCGACTAAAGAATCCAGTAGCTGAAAATAGAAAAAGGGTTAGACCTACTAGTCCAATCGGTCAACCGACCAAATGGTTAGTCAACCAACTGGTTGCAGTTCAATAGCAATATAAATGATTGTTGAAGCAAGCAGTCGACTGACAGTAAGGTTCGGTCGACCGACAGAATCAGTCAAGTTTTTGACTGATTCAGTTTTTAGGTCAAATCATCTAGGTTTTTTATGATTTCAAGAGAGTATTTCAAGGGAATTAAATGTATTTTTGAAATATATCATATATTATGTGTTTTCTAATGATTTGGTCCACATATTTGTTTATTATCTTAATTAAATTGATAAAATACTTCATATTCTTAAGAATTTTGATTTGAAAAGTTTTGCGGACGAAAGTAAGCTTTTCTAAAAGTATTTTTAAATGAGACATACTTATTTTGAAGGTATATGATATATAGGGTCTTAAGGTGTCATTTAATGTCATGACATTTTAAAACCAACCATTACTGGGGTCTTAAGGTGTCATTTAATGTCATGACATTTTAAAACCAACCATTATTGGGGTCTTAAGGTGTCATTTAATGTTATGACATTTGGAAACCAGCCATTATAGGTCTAGTTTTAGGTTTATTTATAGGGACTTGCGGGATTAAGAAAAAATAATCAATAATATTTAGATTTTGACTTTCTAAGAGAGATTTTTACACTGAAAATTATAAGTGAGATTATTAAAAGAGTTCTTGATCAAAGGTGCTCAACGTTCTTATCACTGGCTTGTGTTTTGCTATCGAGTTATCATAATCATTTTTGACAAATTCCAGTGAGATCTTTTCAAGCTATTTATTTTGCTTTTTTAGATTATTTGATTAATTGCTTGGACAATTTGTTTGTGAAAAATAGTTTTAAAAACTTATTTCGTAAAAATCTTTCAAATTGTTTTTGTTTAAGAAATCTGATTATTTGATATTTGTGCTTTAAATTGTTTAAAATTAAATTTTTACATCACATAGAATCTATCACTTAGTATTTCGGGACATTAATCGAGTATCATTGTATTGAGATGATAGAAGTTCCTTGCGGGAAGAAACTAATAAATCTTTCGTATTTGCGAGTTTGAGCGGATTAGACACATTTGGATCGGTGTCTAATCAGGGTAGTTAGGTTTTAATCTTTAGACTGTGAAAAAGATTGGGGTTTAATCTTTAGCCGGAAAAAGGATTAGGGTTTGATCTTTAGCCTGAAAAAGGATTAGAGTTTGATCTTTAGCCTGCAAAAAAGATTAAGTTAGTCTTTAGTCTTTGAAAATATTAGGTTTTAATTATTTATGAAATAGAATTAGAGTGATAATAAAGGTTTTTCCTAAGCCTGCAAAAAGGATGAGTCTAAGAGTGTGAGAGAATGATAGGTTGATTTTGAACTTGTGAAAAGAATCAAGGTTGTAAAGGTTGATTATAAGCCTGTGAAAAAAATCAGAATTTTAATGGTTTCGTTCCTACCTGGTAAAGGAATCATGTAAGGGTTTGGTTCCTATCTGGTAAAAGAATCAAGGGGAAGTGGATTGCAAAGTCCCTGTGGAGCTCGGTGGACTGGATGTAGGTAAGATTAGCTTGCCGAACCAAGATAAATTCTTATGTGCATCATTGTTTCTTTTCGGTTTGTTTGGGTGTGCAGTTAGCTAAACATATTTTCGCTGTATAATAAGATAAAATTGATATTTTGAATTTGAATTTATTGTTTATATTTTTATAACTACCCAATTCACTCCCATCTTGAGTAGATCTTTGTGCTAACAACATCAATGTCCTTGTATTCATGGTAGTTCTCTCAATAAAGACACGGATCGAAGGTTAAGATCTGGGTTGTGAGGAAGTGAATGCCCGCCTATTTGTACCATTGGAGAATTAGTTGGATCTAGATTGTGAGAAACGAAGGTACATTACAAATTATTAGAGGGCAATGAATGTGAGAGAGGAAGAAGAAGATGAACTAAATATTTTTATCATTTGTAGGGCTGAACACTTTCACCATTTATTCCCATTTAATTTTTATTTGTTTCCCAAGAAGAATAAAATAAGATATTATTTATAGGAGGCCATTGTAATCAAAGACATAAGCGTAATAAATATGTTAATCTTCGTCAAGGGCAATGCCCAATTGTCTCCGTGTGGCTCCCTTATCACTACTTCTTGTCACTCCAATCTCTCATTGTATTTGTGGTGGTTGTCTCAACAACGACACAGATCGAAAGGTAAGATTGGTTAGATTTGGGTTTGAGGGAGTGAATGTCCGCCTGTTCATACTTTGGAGAATCGATTGGATTTGGATCGTAATAAACGAATGTAAATTACAAATGGATAGAGGTGGATAGACGTGAGAGAGAGAGAGAGAAGAAGAAGATGGAGAATAAGAAGCAAAGCAGTTGTTGGATCTAGATCGATGCCACAATTCAAGGTAAAGACAACGACTAGATCTGAATTGAAGACACAATTCAACATGGTGACTATAAGTCAAGGTGATAACGGGTTAAAGAGCCATGAAGTAAGAGTAGGGGTTGAGACTTTGGGAAGTAGGAGGCAAGACAACTTTTTTTAGGGTTAGAATATTAAAAGGGGAATGAATTAATTAATAGAATATTAATAGCAGAATGAATTAATCTTAGCCATCCATTTCACATTTCAATAGGATTGAAGAGATAACTAATATTTAACTCTCATTCACTCCAAGCTATTATCTTTAGATTTTAAGTTTTACTATTAAATTTTATTCACATTAAAAGCATCTCCAATCATGATTTATTTTAAAATGGTTGAAAATTTACTTGTTAAGCATGATTTGGAATTAATACTCCAATCATGTTTTTTATATTTATTTATTTAAATAAACTAGTCTCATTTGACTTAGTAGATTTAACAAAAAAATAAAATGCAATATCTAGGTAAATAGTTATATTGAGGAAGAGAAGATGAAGAGGGTTGGGTTTGTATTTATCATGAGAACGAGAGAAGAGAGAAAGAAATCAGGTAAGCATCTCAAGCCTTCATTCAATTCAATCAGTTTACAACATATGCAATAAGGCATTCATAGAGAATACCAATTGTAGAGAATAAAACAAGAGAAAATTCTGGAAGAAATTTAGAAGAAAAGTTGTTACAAACTAATTAGGAATCTGAAGCTAACAACTTCTAACAAATAGAATATGAGTTGGAATTTGTTAACCAAATGACTAAAACTTCTAGAATGAGATTAGTTAGATCATCACACACTCATGCACAATGCATGCACAAGTCAGGTATTTCCTTCTTGTTTTGTTCTTGTTTGTCTTCCTCTTCTTCTTCTTTGATTGTACTATTATTAGCCATTCGTAAACTTGTTATTGGATTGCCAATTCTGAGTTTGTGTCTAAGGAACATAAATTGATTTGTAGCTAGGGATTTAGTCAAAATATCAACAATTTGTTCATGATAACTAACATAATCAACATGAATATTGCCATTAAGAACTTTTTCTCTAATAAAGTAATAATCCGCTTCGATGTGCTTGGTTCGAGCACGAAAGATTAAATTTGCTACCAAAGGTAAAATCGATTGATTACTATACCATAGTGCAGGGGTGATATATGTCTGAATGTTAAGATCGTCAAGTAAAAAGAGATTTACAAAAGTTTAGAAGTTGTTTGTGCCATGCCCCTATATTAAGCCTTAGCATAAGATCTGAAAGTAGTGGGTTGTTTCTTGGGGGCCCACGATGTTGGGGATAAACCTTATAAACAATCTTAGGTAGACTTATTTATGGTAATAATCTCAAGTAATTAAATAATCGAAAAGGGAAAACTTGGTATTTCACATACCAACGTGATCTTTTATATATCACTATGTATGTATTATATAGCAGTCAAGATTCCTCGAATATTCGATCGAAATGCCTTACGTTTTTAAAAAGAATAAAAATGATTGAGACCCAAGACATTTGGCATTTAAATATCCAAAAATATTCCCTATCGTAGGTGTCAAACCTAATGTTTTGATGAACAATTAAACGTTGATATTTTATAGAACTAATATTTTTATTAAGTGATTTCAGATTAAAAATTCCATAGGTTGAAATAAGAACAAGAATGGTCCAAAAACGTTTAATCGTTGAAGAATTCATGGAGTGGTTATTCAAGAATCAAATGAATTCAAGACGGGTGCAAGATGAAGATATTGAAAATGTTAAGAGCATTAAAGACATTGAAGATATTTAGGTGAAAATAACTCATTACTCTTATGATTTTAATGCAACCCAAATTAGGATCACTCACGATACTTTAAAATGAATTAATCTTGTGTGTAGCGATAATTTTAGGGTTTCAATGTGTGTTTTATGATGTGCTAAGGTTTTAAAATATTTTTGATTAAGAACCTAATTGAAAAAATGGTTTTAATACTTAAAATTGTGGTTTCTTGGGTTAATTCTGTCAACCGGAGAAAGGGGTTGGTCGACTAACTAAAACAGTGTGTTTAGGAAGTGGAATGGGTGACTTATAAATTAATTCGTTTAACCGACAAGTTGAGTCGGTCGACTAATGAATCTAGTGGCTGAAAATAGAAAAAAAGAGGAACCCTCTAGACCACTCAGTCAACCGACCAACGTGGTCCGTCAATTGACTGAAGCTAAGACAACATTCATTTTCTGACCATTAGAGAGGGTGATCGCAGGTAGGATTGGCCAGCCAACCGAGTTGCGCAGTCAAATTTTGGACTAGTTTGTTTTCTTGGTCCAATCATCTCGTTTTTATGATTTCAAGGAAGTATTTTGAGGGATTTAAGTGTAATTTGGATATATATATATATAACATATTAAAAGATTCCTAATTAATTGGTTGATTTATTTAATTATTTTCTTAATTAAAGTGATTAAATACTTTGTTGATCCTAAGATTTTGATGGACAATTAAAGATTGATGTTTTTGATGGAACTAATGGTTTGATTAAGTGTTTTAGTTTATTAGTTCCAATGATGAAGATATGATGACAAGTAATGAATGGATGTTAAAAGATGATGACAAAGATGATGAAGGATTAAGACGTTGAAGAATTTGAAGAATCTAAGGAAAATAACTTAGGTTAAATATCAACTCTTAATATCCCAATTAGGATCACACACAATACAAAAAGTTTTTAAAAATTTTATGTGTGTTTTGATAGGATCCTAATTAGTGAAATTATTTGTTTCTATGTGTTATTGAAAAAAAAGTAAAGATAATTTATTAAAAAGGAATTTAAGAATGTAGTGGAACAAACCAAAAAAAGAAATTGGTTAAATGGGCGAAAACGTCGAAGAAAATAGATTAAAATTTAATTGAAGAAGGATTCCAGCATGGTAAGTCGACAAGTAAGTCGACTTATGTCCAAAGGTGAAAGTCTTTGAATTGGTAAGTTGACAGACAGGTCGACTTATGAAACTCTCTAGATTGGTAAGTTGATAGACAGGTTAATTTATGAAACTGTCTGAACTGGTAAGTTGACAGACAAGTCGACTTATGGTACTTTTTCAGGATTTTGTGGAAGTTCGATTTTTTTTTCTTCTAAAAGTAGTCATTTTTAGCCATTTTATGGTTAAGATATTATAGATATTTTAGAGATTTGATGTTGTTTGAGATATGTAATATATATTATGATATCCCTATAGATATGGTTCATTAAGTTTGAATATTTTTCAATTTGGTATATATAATTATTTCTATCCTATTTAATTGTGATTGAGAAATAATATTTGGGAGACTTAATTGAGAAGTTTAAAAGCTATATTTAAGTGATTTAAACTAGGATGAAGTCTTAATGATATAAGGGGTGTATAAGAGCAATTAAATGTCATAACAAGTGGGAACTAGCCGTTAGAGAACTTATTTTATTCCCTTTTAAATAGACCTGCGTTTTTTACTTTAAAGGGTGATGGGATATCAATCATTCTGAGCTATTAAGCTCTCGTGCTTTCTAAGAGTTATCATACTGAGAGTTTTGTGAGAATTGTCTTGAAAATCATTCTTGAGATATTGAAGAAAATTATTGTTGATCACTGATTTGAAATTGCATTGCTAATCATTATTCATTCGGTGGAATCCGGGTGAGAAATTTTCAAAATACTTTCTATTTAGTATTTCTTAATTATATTTGGAATTTGATCTTTGAAATTATTTTTCGATTTTTTGTTGAAAAATATTTTTGAAACAATTTCTTGAAGAAATCTAATTACGTGCTCAATTACGTGCTACCCTATTTTTGTTTAAATTAGATTTTGAATATCTCACTTTTCGATCACTAGTTTTGGGATATTAATTGAGTTCTAATTTATCTGGGGTGGTAGAAGCTCCGAATGAGAAAAATCGCTTATCAATTTGTAATTGGTGAGTAGAGTGACGGATTGAATACTATTGGGAGTATTTAATCTAAGGGTAACTGGTTTCAGTCTCTTCCAGTAAAGAGATTGAGGTTTTGATCTTTGCCTAAGGTAGAAGAAGATTAGGTGTTAATTCTTCCTTGATTGAATTTGTGAGTGATTTTGTAAAAGTTCCATCTTTACCTGGGAAAATTATAATTGAACTGTTTTTGTGAGGTTTTAATTCTTGAGCCTAAGGTATAAAAAGAATTAGGTTGTGATTCTTTCTATAATAGAATTAGGTTAGTTTTGAGCCTGTAAAAAGTAGAGGTTATTCCTGAACCTGAGAAAAGGAATTTGTAAAGGTTGATTCTGAGCCTGCGAAAAAAATCTTTGTGAGGGTTTAGTTCCTACCTGTAAAGGAATCTTGAGTTTAGTGGTTGTGAATCTCCGTGGGACTCGGAGGACTAGATTAGCCAAGAGTAACTTGGTGAACTAGGATATATCGATGTGTACTGTATTGTTTATTTCCTTTATTTTATCTTGTGTTGTTTGGGTGTGCATCTAGAGTTTATTACACTTATCCACTGCTATAAAGATAATAATTAATTTTAGGATAAAATTGATTGTTTAATTTTTGAAGTGATTTTATTCATTTAATTTTTAATACTACCCAATTTATCCCCCCTCTTGGGTAGCTCACTGGGCTAACATACTTCATATTTTTAAGGTTTTTGACTTGAAAATATTTTAAGGACCAAAATAAGTTTTTCCAAGAGTATTTTTTAATGAAACATATCTATTTTGAATATATATGATATATGGAGGCTTGGAAATTCATTTATTGACATGAGATTTGAAAACTAGCCATTGTAAGGCTAGTTCTAGGTCTATTAATATAGACCTGCTGGATTGAGTTTGAGCACTCAAGAACATTAACCTTCTCGTAATTATAACAGACATTTTGCTGCTAAAATTCATAATTGTAATTATACTTATAGTTCTTGATCTAAGGCACTCCTCATTTTTGTTACTAGTTTGTGTTTTCTATCGTGAAATCATTATCGTCTTCGACGAATCTTGGTGAGATCCTTTCAAACTATTGTTATTCCTTTCTTATATTATTATTGATTAATTGCTTGGATACGATATTTCAAAAAAATCAATTTCGAACTTGATTCTATGAAAATCTTTTAAAACTATTTTTATTTTTGAGAAATCTGATTACGTACCATTTGTGTGTTAATTATTTTAAATTAGATTTGGGTCTCATATTGAATCTATCATGTAGTAACATTCAAGACATTAATTGAGTATAATTGTGTTGAGGTAGTAGAATCTCCTTGTGGGAAAAATCTTGTAGATGTTTTGTATTGGCGAGTTTGAACGGATTAGACACATTTTGGTCGGTGTCTAATTAGAGTAGTTAGGTTTCGATCTTTTGCCTGAGAAAAAGATTATGGTTTGATCTTTGGATTGAAAAAAAATTAGGCTAGTTTTTAGATTAGGCTAGTCTTTATCCTTTGAAAATATTAGGTTTTAATTCTTAATGTAATCAAAATAGTGTATTTGTGAAGGTTTTTCCTGTGCCTGTGAAAATGATAAGTATGATAGTGGTAGGTTGATTCTTAACCTGTGAAAAGAATCAAGGTTGTAAAGGTTGATTCTGAGCCTACAAAAAAAATTAGGATAGTTAGTGTTTGATTCCGAGTCTGGAAAAAGAATTAGGTTAGTCTTCAACCTGTGAAAAAGATTGTAAAGGTTTGGTTCCTACTTATTAAAGGAATCAGGGTTTAGTGGATTGCGAATCTCTGTGGAGCCCGGGGGACTGGATGTAGGTAGTTGTGTACTGCATTATTTTATTTTTGATTGTTTGGGTGTTGTTGGTGCGTAAAAGTAGTACATACCTCAAGTATGGTTCAGTCGGATGACAGGTAGGTCATTTTGCTGAGGTGGAGTCGTCGGTTGAAAATTCTTCGAGTGAGATGTGCTGGGTCCTGAGGAGATTGACCTGTTGTATCCAAAGTCTTACTCCTCAGGGAGTATACCTCTAGAAGGCTCAGATTGGGATTTGTCTTGGTGAAACCCCTCTGGCGTGGTAATCAGTGCTCAAAGATAAAAGGTACAGTAATGCAGCAAGTAAACAAATGAACTCGCGTGTAATTTAAAGCGTATTAAAGCATACCTAGGGCTTACATGGTCCCCGATATATATAGGCTTTGGATATGATTAGTCGGACCTAAACATGGTTAATTAGTCGAAACCCTGTGTTTAGCTGATAATCCGAGGCATTTAGGAGATAATTGTTGGGCTTGGCCTTTTGGGGCCATTTGGCCAAGCCCGCATGCCTTTTCTAGGCCTATGGAGAAAATGTTGGCGATAGTGGACATAGGGCCGAGGCTCAGGTGTTGACGGGGCTCAGGTGTTGACTCGGTGAAGCTAAAAAATACCCTCATCAGTAGCGCCCTAACCTTGTGCAGAAAGGGAAGCAAGACGGTCAAGAATATCAATTCCTGACTGGAATGGACGTACTGGAAACTTTAAAGCATGAGAAATACCTCTCGTCGATATTTTTTCAAGAATTAGTTTTTTCCTGAGAAGCTTATTCGAAATTGACCTCCACACAGTCGGGGTCCGAGGTTAGGTAGCACAGTAGCGCGACCCCGACTTTCTTCGATTTTCAAGATGACAAGTTTTCAAGAGTTGACTTTTTCTAGGGGGCGAATTTGAAATAGGGCTCCATACAGTCGGGGTCCGGGCTCAGTTATCATAGCAGGGTGACCCTAATTTTTTTCAATTTTTAGGGCGTCGTTTTTCCTACGGTTAGCTTTTCTGATGATCTAATTTGAAATAGGCTCCCATACGGCTAGGGTCTGGGTTAGGTAGCATGACAGGACGGTCCTGAAATTTTTCGATTTTCAAGGTGATACACGTTCACCGTGAACAAGCCCTGAGCACGTACAGACTTTTACCATGGAGAAAATTGAGGTAAGCCCTAGGAGGTGCGCGTCGTGGATGGGCAAGAGGGCGAGGAGGTGCGCCCCCTATTCAAAATTTAAGGGGGAAAACTTTTCCCCCTAAATTAAAAAAAAAAAAAAAAAAAAAAAAGGAGGAGGGGGGATAGCCCCCCTCACACTGGCCCTTGGACTAGCTCTACTGCGGGCCTAAGGGGACCAACTCTACTGCTGGCCCGCTTAACCAGCATCCCTTCCCCCTCTTAATTTTTTTTGCATGTTGCTTTCTCCCTTTATTTTTATTTTTTATTTTTTGGGAGGAAGGCAACGGCCTCTCCCCTTTTTTTTTTTGCATGCCCTCCCCCCTCTATAATTTATTTTTTTATATTTTTTATTCATTATTTTTGCACTCATGAATTTTTTTGAGGGGAGAATTTGGGATAGACTCTCATCTACACCCAACTGGCCTGAGGCAGCACAACAGGACAAAGAGAGCCAGATAAGACGACGCCAGCCCGAGAAAATGTGGTAAAATTTCTGGACGACACTCTTAGACAACATTCTTGGAGAAGGTTGTTACTAGACCCTTCTGGCCAGGAGTAGCACGGCAGGGCGGTGTCCGTGGCCACCCGGACCCTACTGTTGATGCTCATCAAACTTGATAGTTCAGGTTATAGGGCACTGAGGCTGAACCCCTAGACGGTGCCACGCACAAGGGCGCCGAGATGGACCGTGCTGACGAGGGCCCCCCCGATGAGGACGAGATTGACTCCACTTCTCCTCGCACGGACGTTCCTCACAACAAGGGCGGAGAGGACTGAGCTCGGACCATCGCTTTTTCAGGACTTAGGATTTTGTAGACTCTTTTTCACTTATTTCTATTTTTTTGCGTGCGAGCGTGTAAGCTTTTGAGTGGCATAGTCAGGGTACTTCAGAGTCTACTCCTTTCTCTCGACGTTTTTGCCAAGTCGCTTTCTGCTTTGTCCTGTTTTTAGAGTTGTAAAATTTTAAAAATTTTGTTGAAAAACTTTCTCGTCTCTGCTCAAGGCCACGGATCACTAGCCCCCTAATTCGAGACACAAGTTGATTGTAAAGAAATTGTGTCATAGACTTAGGAAGAGGGTTTCCCAAGGTGCCTGGTCCTCTCGGTCCGCAGGGGCGCAATGCGATGGTTGGGAACCCATGGTCGGTCATCGGGAAGTTCTCCGTAATCAGGCTCATTCAAGACCCCTTTCAAGTTATCTCTATTTAGTCTATGTAGGAGCAACTTCCCCTTTAGAGCGTCGTACTTAGTCGATTGGTGGGGAGAGGTACTTAGCTGTTAGTCCTTAGACCCGATCAATGTCCTTCTAGTGGTGCAAATTAACACACGCCACTTTCACCACAAGTGTACGGGTCAAGTTTTAGTATTGATTAGGAGAGTTAGGGTTGTCGTATCCACAGAGATTGGATTAGATGATGTCATTGAGTACCGCGATTGTCATAACCGGACTTTATTTAGGCAATAAAAAATGTAGATTTGTTAATTAAATATAGTAAACTAATCTAATTAATTATACTAATTTACTAATATATGACGTTAATGAGAATTATTGTCTAGGGATTAACTTCGTTCACCAAAACGCATTCAATTCAATCTAGTTTACATTAATGGCGTTCAAGCTATCCAATAATGTCGGTATTGAAATCTCAAACACTACATCTCCCGAGTGTAAAATGAATGAATATGTGACTTCGCGTCAATGAATAAGTCTCCCTTAACGTCTATATGACACTAGGTCACATGAGTCTCGGCCCAAGCTCACGGATTTCACACTTTCTAACTCTCTCCCAGGTTATTAGATCATTGCGTTGTGTTTAAACCCTAGTCTGAATCCGAGGTTAACTCTCCCGAGTGTTAAATCTCGTATTCTCAATATATCTGAACAAGCATATAAACATGGAAAACGGTAAACACAATCGGATAAACAATAACAAACTTTAACGAAACATAGATTTTATACAAATAACGTTTTCATGAAGTCAATCACTCCCTAGACAGTATATGTTTAGCTACAAATGGCCATAACCCTATATACAATGAAATACAAGCTAAACATATACAAACAACCAACCAAATCTAAGAGTAAAGAGATAAACGAGAAGACTAGCCGTTATCTAAAGATTCGCCGCTAAAACCGCTCTGAGAACGCTTTCTCCTTCTTGGCCTTGTGATCTTCCCTTGGTTGGATGTTGGTTTGGAGCTCTCAAACCTCCCAAAACGTTCTAGGGTGTTTGGGGTGAGGGGAATACATATGGGATCCTAAAATATCAAGAAAATATTCCAAAATATCTATTCTATTGGCAGTCTGACCGCCGTGGCGGTAGAAATACAGAAAGTTTAGCAACTTTCTGTTGTTTTACCTCTGCGGCGGTGACACCCTTTGGTATTTTGGTTGTAACTTTCACGTCCAAACTACGATTGAGGTAATTCAAAAACCTATGAAAATCTGAGACAAATATATACAACTTACATGTTTTGAGTTTGTCCAAAATCGAGTCGTATCATTGTCCAAAATGTCCTTGAAGTTACTACACCTGTACCGACTTTGCCTTTTTTTACCCATTTATTCAAAAACTTAAAAAATAATACAAAATATATTAAACTAACCAAAGTGCTTGAAAACACACAAATATTTGAATCTAAAAGTACTTGATTTGTTGATAAATAAATCACTCATCACCCGCCTTTGGTGGATGACCTCGGTCTTTTCCCGGGTATAAACTATTGACTTTCAGAGAGAATCTGGTTGTCACCCTTGATGCTGAGCACTGGGATGAGGCTTGTGGAGAGTCACTCATGACTCTATGAGTTAGGATGTTTATCTGGAGAATCATCCGCCACTAAGAGGGTCAGAATGAAGCCGTGAAAAATAACTTGCAACGCTGGGATCCAAGATGCGACTCGGGGGGTCGGAATATAACCATGGAGAGTCATTCATAATGCCAAGAGTCAGGGTACAACACAGGGGGTCGGAATGTCGTTTACTAGAGAGAACACAAGGCACATTGCAGAAAACACATTCTTTATTTTGATAAGCAAAACTGCAACACTTTGTACAAACTAAAAGTTGTTCACAAAAGTGGATCTTCCCTACAGAAGCTACACTTCAACTAGTCAGCGCTCCACAAGTGCCTAAGCAATAGACCCTACTTTGTTTCAAATTTGTACGTGCCCGGACGCGTGCCCCTAATAACTCTGTACGTCTACAGAGCTAAATTCGCCGTGGATGAGGTTGATTTCACCATCCACGCGTTGGTGATCCTCCTCGGCCTCAGCCACTTGGGGAGATGGATAGTTGTGGTTCCCCCTTCTTCTTTGGGCTCGAAGCTCTCCTTGTGGCTCATCCCCATCAGGTTGCTCTTGATTTTCTCTACGAACAGAGTTCCTAAGATAGCCTCTTCGGATGAGAGCTTTAATCTTTTGTCGGAGCTGGAAGCAGTTTTTTGTGGAGTGGCCTCGATCTTGGTAAAACTTACAGTAGTCAGTCATTGAACTCCCAACCGGCCTTCCTCTCTGGGGTGAAAGAGGAGGGAAGAAGTCCTGCCCCGAGTTTTCTACGAAGACGGTAGTCACCGAGGCTGTGAGTAGAGTGAACTCTAGTTGGTGATACCCTGGAGGAAGAAGTGGCCTCTTTTCTCTAGGTAGGGGTCTGAACCTCTCTTCAGTTTAAAATCTTCTTGAGCCTCTATTCCTTGGTTATCTCGGCTTGTTTACTCCTTCCCTTTCTCTCCTGGTTGCAGCACGGAGGTCAACACCCTTGGATTCTAGTCCCACAGTCTAGAGATTGATCGAGAGTTGGAGTAGGGTTGGAGCAAAGGTCGTAGGACAATCTCTGATGTCAGAGCCCGTCAATGAAGGCATTTAGTGCAATAGTGTCAGGAAGGTCGTCGCACATATTTGCTTCTCGATTGAAATGCTTAACGTAATCTCCCAAAGTTTCAGTGGGCTCCTACCGAAGAGTGAGGATATGAGCCACAGTTCTCGGCCTCCGCCGGGAGCGGCTGAAATAGGTCAGGAACAACTGTTTGAGTTCTTTGAAGGTAGAGATAAACGCTGGCCTCAAACTCTGGAACTATGTTCTTGTTGCACCTGTGAGGGTGATGGGAAAGGCTCTGCATCGCAAAGCTACAGAGACCAATTGCATGTCCATATAAGACTTGAACATAGACAGGTGGTCAACTTCATCTAACATCCCATTATACAGACTCATTTGGGGTTGAGTGAAGTGCCTCGGTGCTACTTTTTCCAGAACCTCATCCACAAAAGGAGAATTCACCTTCGGAATAACACCCGGTCCTACCCGGTCTCCTTGTACCTCCTGGAGACTAGCTTCCATGTTGGCCAGGTGGTGCTCCATAGTCTCCCCTACCAAGGGGCTTTCCTTGTATCCGACTGCCTACAACTCGGGCCGCAGAGTGATGGGAGAGAGGTGAGTAAGAGTCAACTTCATGCTCACGCTAATCTCTGTGGTCAGACTTGGTGGGTCAATGAAGAGCTCGATCATTAGGGGACACCGACATATCCCTTGGCACAAATTTGTGTGGAAGATGAGATGGAGATCTCGGCATTGCAGGAGAATCCCCCTCTTATCCTGCAAACTCAGGGTTGCAAGGTGGATTACGGCCCTTGGGCTCCTGCCCATTCAGAGTGTCCATGAAAATATGACGGTCTTAAGGTGGCTCCTCGGGTGCTGCATTCTAGAGAGCTGGTCCACCTTGAACAGGGGGCAGCGATAAGTACTCAAGGAGGAATTGTACACAAGACTTGAACTCTTGCATTTGGCATTCAAGGAGATCAACCTAGGATGCCTCCAAGGCTCCCAAGGTCTGTCTTGTAGCCCTAAGTGGCAGAGTTGATGGTCCTTCCTGGTCCTGGGAGGGCAGTTATCCTTGTTGGTGGGAGTTGGAGGGTGTGCCCTTGGAGTCCTTGACATATTTTCTCGTTCTTCTAATTTGGGTCTATCTGTCTGTCCAGACCTTTTGATCATCCAGGCTCAGCTGAGCAAAGAGTAATGATCAGGGAAAATCTTTTTGCATGGTTCCCACAAACGGCGTCAAACTGTTGGTATGTAAAACTGGTACACACCTCAAGTATGGTCTAGTCGGATAACAGGTGGGCCCTCTTGCTGAGGTGGAGTCATCGGTTGAAAATTCTTTGGGTGAGTTGTGCTCGGTCCTAGGGGGTTGACCTACTGTATCCAGAGTCCTGCTCCTTAGGGAGTCTACCTACAGAAGGCTCAAACCGGGATTTACCCTAGTGAAGCCACTCCGTCGTGGTAATCAGTGCTTAGAGAGAAAAGGTACAGTAATGCAGCAAGTAAACAAATGAACTCGCGTGTAATGTAAAGCGTATTAAAGTGTACCTAGGGATTACATAGCCTCCGATATATATAGGTATTGGAGATGATTAGTCGGGCCTAAACATGATTAATTAGTCGAAACCCTGTGTTTAGCCGATAATCCGGAGCGTTTAGGAGATAACTGTTGGGCTTTGGATTTTGGGCCCATTTGGTAAAGCTCGCGGGCCTTTGTCAAGCCTATGGAGAAAATGTTGGTGCTAGTGGACACGGGGCCGGGGCTGGGGGCCCAGGTGCTGACTCGATGAAGCCCAAAAATACCCTTATCAGGTATGCATCTAGATAAACACATTTTTTGTTGTATAACAAGATAATAATCATTTTAGGGAAATTAGTTATTTGTGTTTGAATTAATTCTTTAAATTTTTGTAACTACCCAATTCACCCCTCTCTTGGGTAGATCTTTGGGCTAACAATAGGATTATTAATTGGTACTTAATAATCTGGATAAATTAACTTGTGAGTTTTTTTATCTATTGAAAATGATGAATCTCAAATCCATTAGTACGAGATACTGGAGCAATTGTTGGTCTAAGTATACCCAAGATGGATGAATGGCTTATTGTAAAAAACTTTAAATGATTTTTAGCTTTTTTTTAATCTACTTAACACTTGACAAATATTCAATGTAATCAAAGTGTCAAACAAATATTGAAGAATATAAATATGAAAATAGGAAAACACAAGAGATTGTGTAGGAGACAAGAAACACAACCATTTATAGTAGTTTGGTAAGACCCCTTCTTATCTACGTTTACTCTCCCACGCCGCTTGGGGTATTTCTCATCCACTAATAATTTGGATCTTATTACCCCGTGAAGACCAAATTGTTACACCCTCACAGAACAGGTTCATTTATGTTCTGCTACAATTCTCACAAGTCAATCTATGTTTATGCCTTGTTATTCTGTCATAACGTAAGGTATGTTTATTCGTTTCTATAACTCTTTCACAAGACAAACTCAATTATATCTTGCTACACTCTTACTAGACGAGTTACGTTTATTCCTAGCTATGATTTTCTTGCTTAGACCAACGCTCTGATCTAAGTTAAAATTCACACGCTCATAATGTAAAATTTTATCGTTGTTATATTTATGTGAGTATAACCCTTGGAGCTTCTATAAATCTTCTATAATATCAATACACCATGTATTGACTCTGCTAGGTACTTGTAGAAGTCTATGTACAGTGATATATCAATTAAGCATGTTGATCCTAAGATTTTGATAGACAATTAAAGGTTGATGTTTTTTGTGGAACTAACAGTTTAATTGAGTGTTTCAGTTTATTAGTTTCAATGATGAAGATATGATGACAAGTAATGAATGGATGCTAAAAGATGATGGCAAAGATGATGAAGGATTAAGAGATTAAAGAATTTAAAGAATCTAGGGAAAACAACTCAGGTTAAATTTCAACTCTTAATATCCCAATTAAGATCACACATGACACAAAATGATTTTTATAAATATGTATGTTTTTCATAGGATCCTAATTAGTTAAATTATTTGCTCCTATGTGAAATTGAAAAAGAAATATTGATAATTAATTAAAATTGAATTTAAGAATTTAGTGTAGCAAATCGAGAAAAGAAATCGGTTAAAGGGGTGAAAACATCGATGAGAATGAATTCAAAATAAATTAAGGAGAGGATTCCAGCATTGGTAAGTCGACAGGTAAGTCGACCGATGCATAGAATATGAAGTTGCTGAATCTCTCGGTCAACAGGTAGGTAAAATTAAATTATCATCGTTTGTTGACAATGTTAACCTAGGTAAATGAGCAGTAAGACTTTTAATTTTTCTAATTTTATTAGAAAGTTTTTCTGTCCAGGTAAACTTAACTCATTTTTAAGCAATTTTTGAAAAGGTTGCCTATGTTTGGCTAATCCTTCAATAAATGTTTTAGCGTAATTAAAGACTCCTAAGAATCTCTGAATTTGTTTTTTTTTATCTTCAAGTACATCTGGGAAAGCAGTTATTTTTTCACAAATATGAGGTTGCATTTAAATTCTTGTAGCATCAATTATTAGTTCTAAAAATTTTATGTTTTGTTTTCCTATTTCAGTCTATTTTTTGGAAAGCACATTTCTTCTTTCTTTACATAGATATGCAAAAATAATAAGATGTTTTAAATGATCTTTTTCATTATTAGAGAATATAAGTATGTCATCAACATAGATAATACAGAATTCTGATAACCTACCAAATACCTTATCCATCCTCCTTTGAAATATTTGAGGAGCGTTGTTTAATCCAAAGAACATCACTAACCATTCATAATGACCATTAGGTGTACTAAAAGCAGTTAATGGAATAGATTCCTTGGTCAATTTTATTTGCCAAAATCCACTTTTGCAATCAAATTTAGAAAACATCTTTACTCTCTTGAATCAATTTTAAATTAAGCAATTCTTGAATTTGTGTGTCAAATTCTTTGATATCTTCTTCAGAATATCTCATTGGTCTTACCCTTATAATGTCAATAGGGTCAAGTAATTTAATATTAGCATAGGTCTTATCAATATCCCATAGAGCAGTTAGATTTTCTCCAAAATTATTAGCAAGCTTCTGGACAATTTCCTCAGCAATGTTAGCAAGAAATATATCACCACGTTTTTGCATATAAACAATGTTGTTATCGTATAAGCGATATATTTTTATCCAATGAGCACATGGCGTAAGGAATTCAACCAATTTTTATGTAACACATGTTTTCTTAAAGAAATTCACAAAATCGTTTCCTAAGAGCAATGGTATACCCATGGTGTTTTGTTGATAAATCATCGGAATTTTTATATATCGATCTCTTAATTTTATTATAATATTGTATGCTATAGTGTTTAGCTCCATGAGTTTTCCTTCAAAACCTTTAGCTTGAATAACAGATTTAATATTTCTTTTCCACATTTTATATGAAAACACTTTTTTATTCATTAAATAAAGATCAACACCTGTATCCAATAAACAAAATAGATACACTTCTTGGTGATCTAATTTTATTCCTACTTCAAATATAATAGGGCTTCTCATATTATCCGTGGAACATATATTTGTTTTTCCCTTATGGTAAGCATAATGGTATCATATGTAATATTATATGGAAAGCAATAATCTAGAAAGTTATTTCCAAGCAATAATTCCATTTTTTTCATCTTTATCAATATGTATTGAAAATATCAATTCTTTATTTCCAATAATCAAAGGAATATCGGTTGTTTGTGCAATAGTACGTTTAAATCCATTAAGGTCTTTATAAACATATGGCTCATCAAGTTCCTTTCTAGGTATTTATATTGATAGCTTATTAGGAGAAATATGACTAATCGATGCACCGGTATCGATTAAAGCTTCAATCTCTTTTAATTCATTTCCATTGAAATATTTAACTTTAATTTTATATGTAGGAACATCAGTTTTCTTTTCTATCATTCTCTTATCAATAGAACATTGTCCTATTTCTCCATCAGTTATTTTCAAAGAAGATATTCTCTTGATACTGGTTAGTCTATTAGCATTTGATAATCTGACAACATTTAATTTTGGCTTTCTATTGATGTCTAATTTCCAATTAGTAGGTAAATCAATTTCTTCGACCATCTCTGGTCTATAAATATTAGCAAGTGGTTCAAATACTTTATCAATTTCAATAAATTCGTGTTTAGCGAATTTGTCACTATGATAAATGTTACTAAGAAAGTAACCAACATGATATGTTATGGAGTAAGGGAATCTTCCTTCTTCCATGAAATCTTTTCTAACACATTCATGAGCAAGACTAAAAGCTTCATTGATTTTAGGTTATTTTAAACTAACAACGTATTTTGGGTATACTCTTATCCCCAAAATTCCTTGACTAAGATTTCCATGAACAACTCCTAACAAAGAATTTGTTCTGTCTATTATCTTGTTATCAATAATAACAGCTTTTATTGGGAAGTTAATTCTTTCTATGAAACGTGCTTTAAAAACAATTTGAATTCCTCTAATATGTATATAACCAATCTTTTCTTTGTTTTTTCCTAATTTTTCTAATTGTCTGTTTATCATGTTTCAATTTATCAATGGAATGTTTACTTTTCCTTTAGATTCTTCAGTATTAAAAGCCGCTTCAAATTGACAGGTTCCATAGTAATAAATATTTTTTCTATTAAACTTTTCTGCAAAACTTTTTCGAAACAACTCATTATTATTAAAGGTTTCAACTTTTTTAAGCAATTTGTTATCTATTAAGACTTCAGCCTTATAGTCTCATTTTCCTTCAGCAGGTTTAATAAAGAAATTAGTACTCATACTCACCTCCTGATTCATCGCTTGTTTCTTCTAGATAATAAAATTCTTCTTCCAAATCAATAGTAGAAATACATTCAGTTTCGCTAATGTCAGACTCATCTTGTTCAAGAAACATTTTTATTTTAGCAGTTCCTTTATTTTTAATATTAGGACACTCATTAGAATAGTGGCATATTTCATTGCATGCCCAACATCGACATGTTTTAGCAGTTTTTCCTTGAGCAATTTTAACCTGTGAGGGTTTTTTAGCAAATTTCTTTTTCCTAAAAAATATTTTTGTTTTAAAAGGTTTTCTTGGTTTGAAATTTCTTTTAAAAGTCCTTTTTAATTTATACTTATTTTTCTTAGCGGTATTTTTACTAAGGTATATGTCGGCACATCCACATTTCTTAGGAGCTTCATTTTGATTATCACAGCAAAGTCCTAGCTGGTGATCTTTTCTATATAATTCAGCATTTTTAGCCGCAGCGCACTATACTCCAACTTGTCTTTGAGCATATTTTATTTTTAGCACCCATAGAATCCATCTCTTCCCAATTAGGTGTAGATTTATATCATATCATTAGCTCTTTTGCATAATGAGAAGATAGTTTTCTAAAATACATATCAAGATAAACTTGTTTTTTTGATTCGTTAAAATTAGCTTTATAATAATGTTTGGCAAATTCATTAGTATATGGCTCAAAGTAGCACATATTACAAATTCTCATATTTATCAAATGATTAATTATATCAACTCTAGTTTTTATTTGAGTTTCTTCAGCATATTTGTCCTAGAATTGTCCTATGAATTATTTTCTAATAGATTCTTCAAATCTTCCAATTAATTTTTGAGTATTATGTTCAGAGACACAGGCGTCAGGGTCTGAAGTCCAAATACCTGTCCTAATCTTATTGTTAGCTAGTAAAGAAAGATTAGTCCACTAGTTACTAACGTTTCCCATAAACGTCATAGGAATCCATCTTGAAAAAACGTTTTCAGTTATTTCATCTGCTCCTAAAACATTTTTAAATATAGCAACAGTATATAAGATTTTATCCATTTTGATACTATTTTTTCAAGAGCTGAAGTATCACCCATGTAATTATCAATATTTAGATGTATCCTACTTTCATAAATGTTTTTAGTTCTTGGTTCACTGAACCTTTGTTTCATCAATTCTTTATTGGCTTCATCTATTCCTCTTCTCGAATCTCTAAAAGCAGTGTTCGTATTAATATTATCAGGGAATGTCTCAAAAATTGTGGAACGAGTAAAGTTCGAAGGATCTCTAAAAAAGTTACTAGTTTCTATAGTTTGTGATCTCATAGGCGGAGTACTAGCACTTGTAGTAGCCTGTTCAGCTAGTTGTGTTGTTTGAGCACTTTGCTCGGCTGTTTGCGTATCTACATGTTGTTTAACACCACTAGCTTCTGTATTCATTAAAACATTTAATTATTCTAGAATTTCTATATTATCTTCACAATTTAAAGAAGCAGTTTTATTATCATCGACATTTATCATATAAGCTCTTTTATATGAAGGTATAGGCATTTCTCTAATCCCTATCCTTTCAGGCCTAAGATTTTCAATTAAACCTTTGTTGTTGTTAACAACATTCATAATTTTTTCTTGATTAGCAGTAATTATAGCAAGTCCTTTTGGAAACTCTGTATTTTCATCAATTTTCTCAATTGACATATTTAGCAAGAATTTTTAATCAGAGTGATAGGATGTAGATCCATCATCAAAAGTATAAACAATTCTTTCTTTTTGACAAAGATTTATTTTAGCAAAATGATTATTCAAATCGTTTAATACAATCCATTTTATTTTTTGTTTTATTTTAGGTAATAAGTCAGATTCACTAAGAGCATAATTAACTAAACGAATAAACTTATAGTCTTCTTTAGGATTTTTTTTCTTAACCAGTTAATTGAATTATATCCAACAATAGAGGTAGCGGACATATAAACATCACTGGTGGTCGCAATTACGTCTCCCCACTTTTGCCGCAAGCGTACGGATCAAGTTTTAATATAGATTGGGAGATTTAGGGTTATCGCTTTTGCACAGGGATTAGTTGAGATTTCTATCGAGTACCACGATTATCATAACTTAACTTTATCTAGGCAATAAAAATGTGTTTAATTTATACTAATACTAAACTAAAATACTAATTAAATTAACTATACTATAAATACTATATTGAGATTGTTTAGGGGAGTAGATTGCCTAGGGATTAACTTCATTTACTTAAACGTGTTTGATATCGTCTGACTTACGTTAACGGTATTCGACCTCTTCGATAATCTTTATTCGTAAACTCCCTCGCCACCTCTCCTGAGTGTAAGACGGGAGAATACGCGACTTCGTGTCAACGAAAAAGTCCCCCTCAAAGTCTTATCGACCCTAGGTCACGTGAGTCTTGCCCCAACGTCATCGATTGCACATTTTCCAACTCCCTCCCAGGTTATTGGATCGTCGCGTTGTGTTTATCCTAGTCTGAATCCGGGGTTATCTCTCTTGAGTGTCAAACCCCGTATTCTCAATATATCTTAACTAGCATATAAGCATAGAAAACACGACAAACACAATCGAATAACAAATAACGACTATTAACGAAACACCGATTTCAAAATCACATATTCATAAATATTATTGATCCCTAAACAATATCCATCTAGCTAACGGCCATAATCGTATATACAATGATAAATGAGCTGAACATGCTCAAACCATAATCCAAAGTTAAGAAATAAATAAAGAAACGAGAGAAACTAGTTGTAGTCCGAAAATTCGACGCTAAAACCATTCCAAGATCGCTTCTCCCTCTTCACTTTGTAATCTTCTTCTTCGGATTTGGTGGAAAATTCCCCAAAACACTCTAAAAAATATCCTAACCCTGGAGCTCTCTAATGGTCGGGCTTAAGGAGAGGAGAGAGGACGAGGGTTTAAATAGGGAGCAAAATATCCAAAAAAATATCTAATCTGTGCAGAGGTAACCGCCGCGACGGTGGGTATGTCGGTTTAATATTCACTGCAGCGGTGGAGAAGATGGTGGATTCAGGGAAAATCCTGCAGTTTCACCTCCGCGGCGGTGGATGTCCAGCAAGACTTTACCCTTCTCTGCATTTTCACCGCCGCGGTGGTGGTCTAACGCCGTGGCGGTGGGCTGCTGATCTGATTATTGCCTCCGTGCTTGTTCTTCTACCATTCTCTAACCGTTCTTGGTCCGATTTGATTGTTTACGCTCCGATTTCATACATTTTCACCCCACACACCTGATTTATACAAAAAAATAAAAACTAATTAAAACTTAATAAAAACGTACTAAACGTACTCGAAAACTAACAATTTTGGTTTGGAAATATATAGGTAATTTACACCTATCAATCACGTATTTTAGGCATTCTTGCACTATTTACTTCTTTATCACTTTTTTCATAAGAAACTTCATAGAAATTGGTAATTTTCATTTTAAATGTTTTGATTATTAGATATTCAATGTTTTTATCAATCATATTATAAATAATAGGTTTTTTCTTCATGAATAGTTCCAGAGCAACTTGACTCTAATACCCCTCTCTGATACCACTCTCGAGGGGTCGGAGTAGTCAATAGAGATAAATTCAACAAAAAATTCTTTTTTAGCACGATTTGGATCATATGGATCACATCTACTATAACAATCGATGATTATGTTTCTTAAAAAGTGGCGAATAGAATATAGTAATTCGAGTTTCCTAAAATCACTCAATCTTTTTTCTACAAAAGCATTATTAATAAATCGACTTTCATGAATAACACAATCCATATTCATCATTCTTTGCATACCATTTATTGCAAAATTTATTTGGTCATAAAATATATAAACATCTTCTTCGGATCCAATAATAATTTCATCAAAAACAGGTATAAATTTGTCCAAAAAGCTTTGGTCATTCATTATGAAAAGTATTATAAGACTGACTAACTCTAGGAACCGTTCTTCTATTTTGTTGTCTTCTAGCAGCATACTCAGTATGAATGGGATCATTTTCAGAGAAATCATTTCTAATTATTTCTTCAAGACATCTTTTAATAGCAGTAAGACACTCAACTTTTCTTCTATCACTTTGTCTTTGTCTATTATAAAACCAGGTTTCAACATAGGTCATATGAGAGTTAAGTTGTGGATATTCATTTATAATTTTAGTATAAGCAATTTCCAAAGCACTAATTTCGTCAAGAAATTCATAAATATTTTGAAGTGAACCAAGTTCTATATCATCAAATATAGGTAAGAAGTTTCTTATAAAATTTTGTTTATTCATGGTGTGGTAAATTGTGTGTAGAGAATAGAGTACTCATTAGTAATATTGTTGGGCCAGTGAGCTACCCAAGAGGGGGTGAATTTGGTAGTATTAAAAATTATCAGATAATAACACTTCAAAATTCAAACAATTAATTTTATCCTAAAATTAATTATTATCTTTATAGTAGCGGATATGTGTTTTAACTAGGTGCACACTAAACAACAATATATAAGTAAAGTAAATAAAATAGCATACTACGATATATCCTGTTTCACTAAGCTACTCTTGGCTAATCCAGTCTTCCGAGTCCCACGGAGATTCGCACCCACTAAACTCAAGATTCCTTTAAAGGTAGGAACCAAACCCTAACAAAGATTCTTTTCGCAGACTCAGAATCAATCTTTACAATTTATTTTACCAGGCTCAGGATTAACCTCTTTTTTTTTCCCAGACTCAAGAATAACCTATCTTTTTACAGGCTAAAGATTAACCTAATTCTATTATAGGAAGAATCACGACCTAATTGTTTTTTACCTTAGGCTCAAGAATTAAACCTCACAAACACTCCAAGTATCCTTTTTCCAAGTAAGGATGAAATCTTTATAATTCACTCACAATTTCAATCAAGGAAGAATTAACACCTAATCTTTTTATACCTTAGGCAAAGATCAAAACCTCAATCTCTTTACCAGAAGAGATTAAAACCAACTACCCTTGATTAGACACTCCTAGTAATATTTAATCCGATACTCAACTCGCCAATTAAAAACAATTGATAAATGATTTTTTCACTCGGAGTTTCTACTACCTTAGATAAATTTAAACTCAATTAATATCCTGATACTAGTGATAGAAAAGTGAGAATTTCAAAATCTGATAAATAAATATGGGTAGCAAGCAGTTAAGTAGGTAATCAGATTTTCTCAATAAATTGTTTCAAAAATAAGTTTCAATAAAAATTCAGAAAACAATTTCAAAGATCAAATTTCAAATAATAAATAATAGAATTAAATAGAAATTAATAATAAGTAATTTGGAATGATCTCACCAGGATTCCACCGAATAAATAATGATTAGTAATGCAACTTCAAATTGGTGATCGAACAAATAATCTCTAAGAATGATTCTCAAGAAAGATCTCACAAACGCTCAGCATGATAACTCTTAGAAAGCACGAGAGCTGAATAGATTAGAATAAATTCAGATTATATTGTTATCTGATTCACTATTGTAGTGAAAAATGCAGGTCTATTAATAAGGGAATAAAACAAGTCCTCCAACGGCTAGTTCCCATAAATCATGACATTTAATTACACCAATAGACCCTCTATATCATAATGATTCATTCCTGGTATAATTCACTTAAAATCTCTTAAAATATTCAATTAAATTCCTCAAACTTTTACTCAAACTCAATTAGATAAGATAGAAAGAATTTCATGTACCAGATTGAAAAATATAAAAAATACTTGAACCATATCTATAGGTATATTTAAATATTAATTAAATAACTCAAAGTATATCATATCCCTAAGATATCTCACATATTTTAATCATAAACGGCTAGTAACGGCTACTTTTTGAATAAAATTTGAAATTCCATAAATCCTAAAACAACTCTATTTGTCGATTGGCCAAGACCTATCTATCGACCACCCAATTCAGGATATAGCCAAGCCAAAATCTCTTCGCCCATCGGTTGACTGCCCATCCATCACCTGTCGACTAGACGATTTAGAGAGTTACATAAGTCGACCTATTTGTCAACTTAGAGATTCAGAGAGTTCATTCTTTGATCACAAGTCGACTCACCTGTCGACCTGGAGATTCAAAGACTTTTTGTTTTAAGCTCAGGTCGACCTACCTGTCAACCGAGAGATTCAACAACTTCATTCATTAATCACCGGTCGACTTACCTGTCGACTGTACGCGCGAGGATTTCACATCATCATCCTCGCGGTATTGACTACTTGAAAGTATACAAGGTCTAGTTTTAATATAATGGATCTTGTAAGATCGGATATCGTTCCACTGGGAATGACGTGTAATTCGATTGAATATCATGATTAAAATAGTTTTATATTATCTCAACTAATCAAAATTTGTTTGTTTTCTATTTAATCTACTAAGATAAATGACAACTATAAGGTTAGTTCTAATTACACTAATTACTTAGGTATTGATCTCTTTCATATAATGCATAATTGACGTCATTTAGTTAGCTATAACAGTTTTTATCTATTCCGACAATCTCTGTATCGATAACTCCTCTGCTACCTTTCCCGAGTATAAGACGGGGGATTACACGACTTCATGTCAATGAAGAAGTCCCCTTCAACGCCTTAACGACCCCAAGTCGCGTGAATTTTAAGCCAACGTCATGGGTTGCATACGTTCTAACGCCCTCCCGGGTCGTTAGAACGTCACGTTATATTTACCCCAGTCCAAATCTAGGGTTACCTCTCCCGAGTGTCAAACCCCGTATTCTCGGTTTATCAATACAAGCATAATATCAAGAATAACGGTAAACACAATCGAATTTAGACAAACAACACATTAAAATAACATTAATTCATTCAACTAAACAATTATATGATTTCAACTATACCTAAGTAACATTTAACTAATCCTACAAGTTCTTAGCCATATACCATACAAAATAAGAGGGATTCAACATTGTTAGATATGAAAAAGTATTTACAAAGATAAAAACAAGAGAATAACGATCAAATCTGGAAGTGAAACGGTCCACTGTCGCTAATGATCGATCCGCAAGTGATTTGTCTTTGCTTGAATGATGAATCTCCTTCTTGATCTTCAAAATATAGCTTAAGAACTCTCTACAAGGGTTAGGGTTCATCAACAACCTTTTTCAGACGTGGGAAAGGGGTATAAATAGGCCTAGGGGTTCAAAAATATCTAAATACATATTTTAGCCTGTTTTACGAAATGCGCCTAGGCGGTAGAAACTTCGCCTAGGAGGAATTTAAGTCGGTTAGAAATCCGCCTAGGCGAACCTAGGTGATGGTTTCTTCGCCTAGGCGGAGGACTAACTTCTTTGTCTTCATTCTTTCTGATGGATTTCCGCCTAGGCGGTAGAATTTTCGCCTAGGCGGATTTCAGCAGTTCAGCATTTCCAGCAGTTCAGCTCTTCCAGCATTCTAACAGAATTCTGCCTAGGCAGTGGAAACTTCGCCTAGGCGGATTTTAACTTTTCAGCTTCTCAACCTTCTAATGGATTTCTGCCTAGGCGGTGGAAACCTCGCCTAGGCAGATTTCAACATTTCAGTTTCTCAACATTTTGACGGAATTCTGCCTAGGCGGTGGAAAATTCGCCTAAGCGAATTTCAACATTTCAGTATTTCATCTTTCTGACAGAATTCCGCCTAGGTGGTGGAAACTTCGCTTAGGCAGATTTCAACATTTCAGCATTTCATCCTTCTGACGGATTTCTGCCTAGGCGGTGGAAACCTTGCCTAAGCGGATTTGTGCTGTTACTTTGAAACTTTTTTTTTTTTCATCTTTTGGCTACCATTTTTTCCACCATTTCACTCTGTTTCTCGATTATTTACGTCACTACTCCTAACTTATAAAAACAGTTAAAAAGATATTAAAACTTTAATAAAATACTCGAAAACTGGCAAATTTGGTTTAGAATTAGATAGGTATTTTACACATATCATCGACCGACCACTTTTGGAACACCTTTCCTTAATTCATTTTCATTTAATTTTTTTGACTTTTTCATCCCTTTAATCGATTTCTTTTCTCGGTTAGCTCCACTAGATATTTAAGTTCAATTTATCGACATTTCTTTTTCAATTACACATAGGAGCAAATAATTTAACTAATTAGGATCCTATAAAAACACACATAATTTTGAAAAACATTTTGTGTAGTGTGTGATCCTAACCAGGATACATTAAGAGTTAGAATTTAACCTGAGTTGTTTTCTCTAGATTCTTCAATTTTTTCAAACTCTTAATCTTCTATCATATTTGTCATTATCTTTAGCATTGTCACAATATCTTTATGATCATTTTCATCACTGAAACTAATAAACTGAAGCACTCAATAAAATCATTAGTTCCACAAAAAACATCAACCTTTAACTGTCCATCAAAATCTTAGGATCAACAAATATTACTCATAAAATGTGAAGTTTAGTGATAAGTACTCCTGTATTTACCAAAATTTACTTTATACCTTTTAAGGGTCCACCACGTTTTCTCTTGACTGAATCAAAGACTGTATCCTTCTCCAAGGAATGCTTCAGACCTCCAGTGCCAATCCAAATCGCCAAACACCTTCACAAACGGCTTACGACTGCAGGACTCCAGGAACAACTCTAAGCTTAGGTCGCTCCAGATTCGTAAAAGAACACATGATTAAACATTTAATGGTAATTTGGGTAAACTTGCTAAAGAACACGAGACACTTATTTTTTAAACTCTCAAAACATTTTATTCATAATATACTAACTTTCCTCATAAAGTTTTATACACACGGGAGGAGGTTAAACATCTGGTAGGTGTTCCCAGTCTATCTATCCTCTAAGGAGATGATCCGTTTATATAGTCACAGACTCGAATATTACAATTCATTCCGATTATAAAAGCAAGCAGTGAAAGATTACATTTTCAAAAAGATGAACAGTAAAAGACGAACAGTAAGATTCTTTGCCAAAGCTTTTGGACAAGCGAACAATAGTTGATGGTTGATAGAAGATGTCCTGTGGGTCTTTCCATTATTTCGACGGAATATTGCCGACACAAAATGACAAGCAATCTTTTTTATCAACAGTGGACTCGGGTTACAAGTTTTTACATCGTGCCGGTTGGTCCTTTTTTCCTGGTGACGTTTTTTTTAGAGCATTAGAAATGTATCGATGTCATCATTACTGATTTTATCTCCCTACTTGATTTTAATCTTATTACTACTGTCTCTACAGTATCGGCAACTCCCTGGTTCGTGCTTTATCAATTTGCAAATGTTTTTCTTAACTTCTTCACTAGCAACAAAATCTAAAGTATTGATTTTTTGAAGCAGACTTCCAACACTTTGCTTAGCAGCACCATATAATTCCCTACATTTAGTTGTAAGGATTAGCAGTCCTTCAGTGCTCATGGGATAGACATATCATTTGTCCCATGCAAGGAATTTTTTCAGTTTCTTTTCTAGGACAAAAAATCCAAGACTTCCTCTGGAGATTATAAATTCTTCAATTTGATTAGCGTTCTCAAGGGTATGATAGTCTTTGTAAATATGATCAGGTTTGAATATAGGAATCCTCTGAGGACGATTTCTTGAAAGAGTGATAACGTGATAAGCTTCATATCCCTTTTCAGGAGCAACAATGAAACATTTAACAATAACTGTCTTAACTCTTCATTGTTCTTTAAAACTTTTAATAGCTTCTTGCACCCTTTTTGGGAGTCCTTTTTCAGCACTAGTATTAGGATTAGTTATGAAAGTATCAAGGAATCCAAAATCAAAAAAAATTCTAATCGACTCAGCAGATGTTTCTGGCATGCAAGCCACCCTTGGGTATCTTCCCTCATGGAATGGGAAAATGTTGGCATCTTCATCAAGAACATGAATTTCATAAGCGAATTTAAGGTGTTTTAGATATTCAGCATAAAAGTCTTTAGCAAGGAATTTGATCATTGATTTATGAAAATTGGAGGAAGGAGAAGTGATTTTAGTGAAGCTTTTTTCTGGTATAACGGGTTTTGAAGGAGTTTTTGCGAAAGGAACAAGCTTTGGAATAGAGGAGGAATGAGTCATAAGGATCTTCTTTAGCTTTCATCATTTGGTCAATGAATTGATTTGGAGAGCGAATAAGAGTAGCGTTTTGTAGATCTTTGACAATCTGACTTTTCTGAGCATTTGAATTCTCAGTAAATTCTCATATTTATCAAATGATTAATTGCATTAACTCTATTTTTTCTTTGAGTTTCTTCAACATTTTTATCCCAGAATTGTCCTATGAATTCTTTTCTAATAGCTTCTTCAAATCTTTCAATTAATTTTTGAATATTATATTCAGAGACACAAGCGTCAGGGTTTGAAGTCCAAATACTTGTCCTAATCTTATTCTTAGCTAGTAAAGAAAGATTAGTCCACCAGTTACTAACGTTTCGGATAAAAATATTTATTAGGTTAAATAATTAAAATTTACTCCATAGTTATTCTTATAAATCTCAATTATTGTATTGATAAAAAATAATGTGTAAGAAGTACACCGTATACAATAAGGTGATATTTGCTTAGTGTTTCTGTTTCCACTTCTAATGAACTGGGATGAGAATTCTATTTCCGTTCTGGAGCATTCCAGAAATATAAATATGTTTGGTAACGACTATTATCCTGAAATTGTTTCTTTTATTTTATGAGAACAGAAACAGGATAAACGTTTGGTTGCTACATTTGTTCTTTTCTTTTCTTTTCTTTAAATGTATGGTGGTCAAAGGGATTGTGGTATCCAGCGAGATAGTGATGAGAATAGTTTTATGGGAGTAAACAAAAATCAACATATTTTTATTTCTCAGATTTTTAAGAAATTCAGGCCCCGTTTGGTTAGTGTTCCCAACCAAACTCAACCCAACCCAACCCAAAAATTTTGGGTTTGATTTTTGAGAACGCGTTTGGCAAACATAAAATTCAACCCAACCTTACCCAAAAAATAGGAATTGATTCTCAAAATCCTAAAGAAACCAGAAATAAAAAAAAGTTGTTTCTTTTTGTGCCCAAAAAATTCAACCCAAAGTTCTCAACTTCCGTCTTCATCTGCCGGCCGACCACCACCATCCGCCGCTATCGGTCACCGTCCGGCGACCGACCGCCGTCTCCGGCCACCTCCGCGCGACCGTCCGCGCCGCCAGCGTCCACCTTCGGTGACCGACCGTCGTTTCCGCCCACCGTCCGGCGACCTTCTGATGCCGGCGTCCACCTCCGGCGACCGTCGTCGGCCACCTCCGCCGCCCGCCGGCCGTCCGGCCGCCGCCGCCGCCTGACACCATCGCCGACGTCCGACCACCGTCTGACACCGCCGGCGCAGTCGCCAAACACAAAAAAAAAATTCAAAAATAATAATTAGTTTTAGGATAAAATCGTTACCAAACACATTCTATTATTAGCACAAAACAAAAATTGTCGTTACCAAACGCAATTCTGTTCCCAAAATTCTCAACCCAATCAAATTTAACCTAACCCAATTGGGTTCAGAAAAGTGGAAACACTAACCAAACGTCACCTTAGAAAATAGTTTCAAAATTTTGGGAACAGAAATGTATTTTACTAAATGCATTTTTTTATATTAATCCTAAAATTTTAAGAGGAATTAGGAAATATTAAATATAAATTATAGTTTAAATATTTTTGATGTTAATATATTTTATAAATTCCGTGTTCTGGCAGCCAAACCAACCAAATGGGGCCTAAGTATCTCGAGTCACTTGAAATTAGACAGTGCCAATTGAAATAACCCACGTTTGGCTCCAGCCGGGTCAACACCTAACCCGATTCTCCCGACAGGACTTTATCTTCACTGTCCCAAGCCCCAAACCTTAAACCCACCATGAAACCTCCATTTTCAAATCAAACATTTTCTTCACATTCCATTTCAGTACAATCGACTTAGCAGAGCGAGGTGCAATAGAACCCCCATTTTCTTTCTCCATAGATGTATATTTATTTAGCTCTTGTGCCAAGCTATCATCTTCCATAGAAATGGCTTCTCTCTCACCTACTTGGTTATATCAAGGTCTCCTTCTCTCTCCCTCTCTCTCTCTCTCTCTCTCTATATATATATATATATGCATACATACATATTATATCTCGACGTATTAGGTCTGTTTTCTTTCAATTGAGTATATGTATGGGCCTATATTTGTTCTTGCAGATGGGGTTTTGGTTAAACGGCCATCCTTCCAATATTTGCAGGTAATTTTGAACCTAAAGTCATTACATGCATAGATTGATGTTTTACGTCTGTAGTTACTGTTGGGAGGTTCTATTCTATTTCCTTCCCCTTCTTGCTTCAGCTAACTAGTTTATTTTTTTTTATTTTTTTTTGGGAGTGGTTTTTGTTTTCTTGATTATGATCGTAGATAGTGTTTGGTAGCACGGAATTCAAGCCTAATGTTCAGTTTGGATTGAGAGAAATGTTGAGAAGAGGATAAAAGTTTCAGTTTCCTCTTTTATCTTGTTTGGTAATTTAAAGAGGGGAGGAGGGTAGAGAATAGAGGATAAATTGAGAGAAAATTTATTTACAAAGTAATCCCCCCCTCGACACCCCCCCCCCACCCACCAGGGAAAAAAAAGGGAATAAGAAAAGAAACTTGGAGAGGAAATTAGCGTAATGACCAAAAAAGTCCCTGCATTTTACATTTTTTTGTTACAAACATTGGGGGAATAGATTTTGAACAGTAGACCTTCCACTAGAGAGACACACTAGGTAATTGCTAGGTTAACAATAGTAATCATACTTTCTCTTATTTTCTTTCAATGAAATATCCAAACGCAATTGAGAAAAAGTTATTCTCCCCTGCTTTTCTCTTCTCTCTCTCTCTCTCTTCCTTTTTTTTTTTCCTCTTAATGATTTCTTTTCTTCCCATTTCTCTCGCAATCCAAACAAACCCTAAGAATTGGAATCGAATATGAAGGCATTCCTTCATTATTTTTTTATTTTTTATTTTTTAAATTTTTTTTGACATGCATTCATTTGTAATTTCAATTCCATGAAACCAAATGCTATCTTAATGTGAGAAAGTTCCATATGGTATTGTTTAATGAAATGGGCGAACGGGCAAGCTTTAAAACTAGTCGTCTTTATATTTTTATTGACATTCAACTCATTATCTATTATCTATAGAGTCTCCGTTATTGTTCTTGACGTGTAAGCCAAAAGAGTTGTCTCATGTATTGTTTTCTGTTAACACAAGAGTTTTCTTAATATGATTGAATCATTAATTAAAGCCAATTTTAAACCAATTATTGGTACTTAATTATTTAATTCTTCATTTTACCATCACTTTGTAATTTCATTGTGTGGACTGAGTGAAAGATAGGGTGGTGTTTGGTTAGTGTTTTTCGTTTTTTGTATTGTTCCAGGAAACTTGGAACGAGAACGGAAATACGCAAATAGGGGTGTGCGGCGGTCGGATTGGGGCGGTTTGGGGTAAAACCACAGACCAAAACGATACTATGCGGTTTGGACTACTTTGAACCGTAGACCGCCCAATAGTATGCGGGTTGGGGCGGGTTGACTACTTCAATCCGTGAACCGCCCAATAATGTGCGGTTTGAGTTTCGGGCTGGACTAATAAATATTACTTAAATAAAATAACATTTTTATTGCTTTGAAGGATGCAAGAAATAAACTAAGATTTAATGTACATAAATAGCAACATAAAACAGCAAACAACAAACTACAAAAAAGAAAACTTCATTCATTAGTCTAAAAACAAAAACAGCAACATGAAACAAGTCAACAACAATAAATAAACCAAATAACCAAGATTTAATATAAAGAAACAGAAACAACATGAAACATCAAACAACATAAACAGTAGCATAAAAAATGAAAACTTTATTCATCACAAAAACAGAAACAAAGGAGTAATAATCCATGTCATCAACAAATTGTAATGGTACTTGATTGTCCGCTTGTTGAACTTGAAGTCGATTGATTTAGACCTTGTCATAAATTAAATCAAATAATTAGTAAATCTAATCTCAACATTATGAACAATAAAAAATTGAATTATATAAAATAAAAAACTTACATAATACAAATCTGATTCGATAACTTTTTCAAATTCCTCGACTTCATCCATTATATTGTGAAGAGATATTGGCACTGAAAATAATAACCAATTTTGTGCACAAACACGACGCTCAACCATTTGAGGAGATAATGAACTACGAAATGAATCTAGTATTCGTCCCCCAGTACTAAACGCAGACTCTGACGCCACAGTCGACATAGGAACAACCAATACATCACGAGCAACCAAAGCCAACACTTTATATCTACTACAATTAACCTTCCACCAATCCAAAATATCAAAATTTTCATCCTTAGTCCTTTCAGGTAATTCGTTTAAATACTTTTCTACCTCAGACTCGCCACCCATATCCATTTTTCCTTCCATAAAACTCTCAAATTGTGAAGTAATTAACTTATGTGGATTTTCATTCATAATATCTAAGTCCATAATTGACGTAAATGTTACATCCCCGCTCCCACTCCCATTTGGGTCACTTCCACCCTTGGTTTCAACATGCGTATTTATTGACTCCATAGAAGAATAACATTCATACAACCGATTTATAGCAAGCTTAACATTGTCAATCAATAAATTTGTAATTTCAATAGAATACATTTTCGAAAAACAGAATTGGAGATATGAAAGCTTCTTTCTTGGATCCAACAAAACAGCCACATACAAAATAACATTAATCTTGTTCCCATTTCCCCAGTACTTGTCAAATTTTGATTTCATATTCATCGCCATTTTAGCCACCTCATTATCTTGATTCAAGATTAATCGATCAATTGCACTTCGAATTATAAAAATCTCATCAAAAAAAGAGTTCGAAGTAACATATAAAGTACCAGAGAAAGGTTTCGTTGCCTCATAAAACAGTTTCAAAAATTTAACAAATGCACGAGATCTTACCCAATCTTCATCATTCGGAGGAAATCCAGTTATATCACTCATATCTTTTTCAAGAAAATAAGCACGAAATCTAGGATCCTCGACATCTAATCTCTCAAATGCCTTTTCAAATTTCCCAGCAGACTCTAACATTTTGTAGGTGGAATTCCATCTTGTTTGCACATCAAGGCACAAAAGACTCTTAGACTCAATTTTGAACATATTGACGCATTTTAAGAAAGATTGAAGTCTACTAGGCGAAGATTTTACAGCTCCACGAACCCTTTGAATAAAATCATCCAAGTCTTTTAACCCTTCCACCACTATCAAATTTAAGATGTGAGCACAACATCTCATATGTAAAAGCGCGTGACCTAAAACTGTACCTTTCCAACTTTTTGTCACCTTTTGTAAAAATTTAATGGTAAGATTATTTGAACTAGCATTATCCACTGTTAAAGTGAAAAACCCTTCAATTCCCCATTCAAGCAACATTCCTCAATTTTCTTACCAATAGTCTCTCCCTTATGATCGTCAACAATGTAAAAATTCAATATCCTTTTTTCAAGTTTCCAATCATCATCTATGAAATGACATGTCAAACACATATAATTTAAATTCTGAATAGACGTCCATATGTCCGTAGTCAAACATATCTTACGACCCTTGAAATTTTTTCTCAAATTTTCTCTTTCTTCATAAATTTTTTTCATTATATCGCAAGCAATTATGTATCGAGAAATATTTAACCATTTCGGTTGCAAAGCATTACAAAATCTCCTAAACCCATAATTTTCCACAAATTTAAAAGGCAATTCATCAATTATGATCATCTCCGCAAGAGCCTTTCTAGCGTCCTCTTGATTAAAACTTAATGCAACTAGTTGATCAACTTCTTCCCCAATTTTTTTAGCTTTAAAACCTAATGTTGCTTGTCCCTTAAGTTGTTCTCTATAAGGATATTTAGGACAACTATGCAAATGATTTCTTAAACTACTTGTGCCGTGAATCTTTGAATTAGCACTATAAACTTTTTTACAATATTTGCATGAGGCTTTCGGTTCACCCTCTATTTTAAATTCAACAAAATGAGCCCACACTTCAGATTTTTTTCTTTTACGTACCATACTTTCAGGAGGAAGTTGCCCATTCGAATCAATATTCCTATTCGAACTGTCCACTTTCACTTCATCTATTACCGTAGTGTCCATCACTAAAAGAAAATATAAACCAAGATAAACAAAATGACAAACTGAAATAGAAGCAAAAACAGAAACAATAATGCAAACATAAACAGAAACAGAAACAGAAAATAGAAAACAGAAAAAGATGCAAACATAAACAGAAATAAGAGCATAATATGAACAATAAACACTACTCAGAATATAACATGAACAATAAAAACTAATCAGAACATTATGAAAACTATAAAAACTAATCAGAACATAATGAAAACTATAAAAACTAATCAGAACATAATATGAACAAAAAGAAGAATGCAAACATAAACAGAAATAATAACATAATATGAACAATAAAAACTAATCAGAAAAAAGAATGCAAACATAAACATAACATAATGAAAACTATAAAAACTAATTAGAACATAATAAGATTAGAACAGACTAAGATCGTAATAAGAACATAATATGAACAGATGCATGATTTCAAAACCAAATTTCTCAAACAGGTTCTTTGCTATCTTATCCAATTCAACATTATTACAAAATATAAAGAAAATCAATAGATAACCATATTGATTTTAGGTTTAGAAAATCAAAAACGAAAATCAAAAACAGAAAACATGAAATAAACACAGGTTCATTCGATCAGAAACATGAAACAATAGATAGAAACAGAAATAGAGTTAAAAAATTCACCAAACAGAAACAATGCTCAATTTTGTTAGATCCTTAACGGGATATTAGTAGGAATTGCTCTTTCAAATTTAAAAATTAAAAGCAGAAAATCATAAGATGGAAAGATACGTACCTATGAAGAAAAATCGGAATCGAACTCGAATGTGTACGGAATTTAAATCGAATGTGTATAGGATTGAAATCCAAATCGAATAGAAATCGGAAGCTCTTCGTCTTCGTCTTCGAAAACGAAATCGAAATCGAGTGTGTAGTTTGCGGTTTGCCTTCATAGGACTTCACTATTGTATTATATAGATCCAGAATCAGAAAGCATCAATGTTTCCATAATCGAAATTGGAAATCGAAAATTTTAGGAAGGTAATTAGACATCTAGATCAAAGATTTATGGAAGGAAAAGGGAAAAGGAGATGCGGGAACCCTAGCCGTCGGCGAACATGGAATGAGAAGAATCCTTTGAAGTTTGAACACATACCAGGCTATACGACGTCGTTTTGTCAATTATTGCGGGCGGGCGGGTCAACCCGTGAAATACACTACCCAAACCCGCGATCTGCTCCGAATCTCAGCGGGTTGGCACTGTTCACACCGCGCAATGCGCGGGTCTGTTCGGCTGGTTCAAATTTCGGGCGGTTTTGGACGGTTTGGGTTGGTTTTACGGGTTGAGCCGCCCCGTTGCACACCCCTATATGCAAACAAAAAATTAGGTTTTTGTCTATTCCTAGAACTTGTTCTAACATTTTGGATACAAAACATAATCATATTTTTGCATTTGCTTCTATTTCTTTTTCTGGTGCTGTTTCAACTTTTTTGGGAACAAAAAAAAAAAAGACAAAAAAAAAAAAAAAAAAAAATGTAACAGAAACACCAACCAAACATCACCTTGATAGTTCATTGTCATCTTCTGAAATCTGAATCTCCTTGAGTTTTCCGTCTTCCCCAAAAAACTTGTAATGAAAAACAAGAATATGGAAACAAAAAAAAAAAGGTTTTGTCTGTTCCCATTCTGTTCTATAATTCTGGCAACAGCACAAAAACATATATTTATATGTTTTTTTTTGTTTCTATTCCATGTTTTCTAGGAACAACAGCAGCAACAAAAAAAAAGAAAAAAGAAAAAAAGAAGGTAACAAAACACTAATTCGATGCTCAGGGGAATCAAGCCCCCTCATCCCCCAACTTTTAGAAATTTACATTATTATCCATATCTTTTTTTGAAAGTTCAATTTAAACCCTTCAAATTTCATATAAGGCCCTTATGATTTACATAAATTTACGATGAACCTAAAAAAGGAAAAAAAAAAAAAAAAAAGCCCCCATTCAAGTTTCTGAATATAGTTCATTGCCATCTTCTGAATTTCCTCGAGTTTTCGTGTACAATATAATATTCTATGATTCCCCATTTACATCATTCAATGATTCATCTTTTTTACAACATCAATGTAGCAGGTTAGGATCAGTTCTATCAATCCCCTTAGAAAAAAAACTACTCTACTTCCACGTATAAGGTGCGAGAATGAAGAAAAGAAAGTGGATAAAAAACCTATTGAGGAAGTTACTGTTGAGCGCTACCCCTATCACAGCTATATGGACTCTATATCCGGACAGATCGAACCAGCCTCAGGCGCTCGTGCAAGTATTCCCGGACAAGACTTATGGCCGGAAGGCACGGCTAGCCGTGTTAAAGCCGCCCAAGCGCCTGAACCAACTGGGGCTTCATCTACTTCTCCCTCTTATGGTAAAAAACCGGGAAGTAGGAGGAGAAAATATAAGTCTTCTGTTTCTGTTTCTTCTGCTAAGGAGTCTTCTTCTGAAACGGCCGTGCTTTCAAATTCTGAGTTAGAGGTTGAAGCATTGGACGATGGTTTGAAAGGGAATAAAGATGTTTCGTCTGAGTATGTTGTTTATGAGGAGCCGAAGGAAGAGGAGTTGAGTGAGTATGAGTTGAACAAGAGAATCGGACTTCCTCACCCGTTTATTGAGCCAAAGGCAAAGGAGATGGAAGAGAAGGAGCTCACAAGTGATGAACTATGGTGGAATTGGAGAAAGCCCGAGAAAGATCATTGGTCCAGGTGGCAGAGGCGGAAGCCTGATGTTGAAACGGTCAGTACATTCCTTCCTTTGGCTGAAGATAACTAACATAAGTTGATCACAAAATATATTCTGATGACTTCATTTTTTTATTAAAATAAATTTTGTGCTATTTCATTGATTTAGTGTATATTACATATAAGTAAATACATGCTAGCGCTAAGCATGTTTGTTTTTGATATTACAGTTAATGTTAAACTAAAATATTTGTAAGAACTAAAAAAATATGTTGGAAAATAATTTTGTAAGTATTAAAAAAATAAGTTGCTCTAAAAGTAGGATTAAAAAGTTAAAAAATAAATAAATTAGAGGACTATATAATAAAACCCCTTGTTTGTATAATCAAAATGGTCATAGGACAATATAGCCTTAGTCTTACCCATTTGCTTTTTGTTAGGTGTTTCTTAAAGCTATGGCGGAGACGGGGCAAGTAAAGCTTTATGGTAAAGAACCAACGCTGACTGAGACGGCTCTTTATAGAGCTAGACGACATATTTATAAAGAGGAAAGGTAATTTGATTTTTTATGCTCCATGATTCACCACATCGTATTGTAGCAGCGTTTTTGCTAATTATTGCTCTATATTTTCCTTGCTTGCTTTTTATTAGGAACCTTTATTGTGTTGTTATTCTTCGAATTAGCAGTCTAGCATGCGTGATATACAATTACAATATTACCCCTTTGTTCATGTGAATTACAATGATTAAATGCGATAAATAGTATTAAATGCAAGGGTTATTATAGGGAATACTATAATTTGGTGGGGAGTTTATTTTCAAGCGCAACTCAAAAACCATTTTAGACAACAATTTTCACAATTCTCTTTTTAACATCATGCATGTATTATTTTACTTAGAAAATATGAGTAAGGAATATAATTTTTATATTGCAAAGAGTGAGTCTTATAAAGAGAGCAATTACAGCACAAGAGAAACTAATTAAAGCTAATAAGGAAACTAATTAAGGCTAATATTTGACAGCTTCTATTTTCCTATTTTTCCTGATTTTATATAGCATTTACTATCAACCTTTACATAGAAAGACATATTCTAGAATATCCCTAGAATTGTGATTGAATCAAGGCCTTAATTACCGAATTTCCAACACTCCCCCTCAAGCTGGTTTGAAGATATCTTCCATAGCCGGCTTGCTAGTCAGCTTATCAAATTGCTTCTTGTGTAGTCCCTTCGTTAGCACATCAGCTAATTGTTCATCTGTTGGAAGATAGTCATACATATTATTCCAGCATTGAGTTTCTCCTTGATGAAATGTTTATCTACTTCTATATGTTTTGTACGATCATGTAGAATTGGATTATGAGCTATAGATATAGCTGCTTTGTTGTCACAATAGACTTTCGTAGGAGTCGAGTGAGAAAGTTTCAATTCTTCACGAATTCTTTTGATCCACACTACTTCACAGATTCCATGGGCAACAGCTTTGAATTTTGCTTCTACACTACTTCTAGCTACTACATTCTGTTTTTTCCTCTACCATGTAACTAGGTTCCTACCGACGAAGGAATAGCATCCAGATGTTGATCTCTTGTTTGTAACACTTCCTGCCCAGTCCGCATCTGTGTAGACTTCAACTTGAAGATGTCCATGTTTCTTGAACAGTAAGCCTCTCCCTGGAGTTCCTTTCAGATATCTTAAGATCCTATAAACGACCTCAAAGCACTCTGCCCCTAGTGAGTGCATGAACTGACTTGATGTTAGCCCCTAACAACGTTGGAGAACCAAACAGCACTGGCTTGGTGCACTTTGCTATCGGATACGGTGCATGCGACACGAATGGGGTTGTTAGCAAGGAAGGCACCAACTTGGTGCACGTCGGTGGGTAGTGGCGTTGTAGCACAACATAAGTAGGTGTTGGGCTGTGAGAAAGACCTTGGTGTGGCACCGAGGCAAGGTGGCACAACATAGGTGCAACGCTATATTGTGGACAATGTCATGTGCGTGGCATGACAAACTGTTGGGAACGGCGGTGCATTTTGGTGCGGAAAATGCATAAAGCGTTGGGACGTCGTTGGTGCAACGACGCAACGAGACAGTACGTGGGTGCAAGACGCATGGCGAAGCGTTGGCGAACGTCGGCATGACTATGGGACGGGATGGCAACGAGACAGGATGTTGGCATGATGAAAAAATGCTGGAATGAAGTTGAGCTCGTGGTGAGCTGATGGATTTGTAGTTCTGGACAGTTTTCTGGGCAGTTTTGGGTAGTTTTCAGACAGGAAACTACCTCCTGTGGGTTGGACACGTGTCGGACAGGTGTTGGTGCCTGCCTAGGCAGTTGGGGCTGTCAATTGCTGTTTTCTCCTATAAATAATCATGTTTTGGGTCTATTTTTGGTTAGCGAATGTATAGCTGCGGATTTATAGACCATTGTTGTAATCGGTTCCTTGTAACCTAAGTTATATAATACAAGGTTGAGTTTTCCCGTAAACGTTGTTGTACCGTTGCATGGGTGCGTTTCTAGTACTGTGTTTCGGTGTATACTCTATTGTATAATGTTGTAGGAACGTGTGTGTTTTACATACGGTCGGTGTATTTTCGTTGCGTGACAGGACATTCACGGGGCTGTTAGTTGTCGGTGCAACTAAGTCATCACTCGATTATAATTTTTGCGGTAAAAATTTAACCATGTGGCACTTACCATGCTAACTGCAAAAGTGATAAATCAATTTCCCTACAAGTCTTTGATATTGTTCCCTATCTTTTATTTCTTTAGCCATTGCAGCTTGTAACTTCATGTTTGGTTCAATTGGAGTCTCCACGATCTTACAACCAAGCAAACCTGTTTATCCAAGGAGATCAAGAACATATGTTCTCTCGTTAACGAATATACGTTCTTTGGATCTTGCAAATTCCATTCCGAGGAAATACTTGAGGACTCTGAGATCCTTAATTTGAAATTCTTTTACAAGTCTCTTCTTGAGGGCTACTAATTCTGCTTCATCATCACCATTTAAAATGATGTCATCAACATAAACAATCAAAATTGCAACTTTATTGTCTTTTGAATGTTTATAAAATATTGTGTGATCTGTTTGACTCTGCAAGAAGCCATAACTGATAATTGCCTTTTCAAAGCGTTCAAATCACGCTCTTGGTGATTGTTTGAGTCCGTATAATGACTCGTTCAATCTACATACTTTGTCACTACCAAGTCTCTTCTCAAATCCCGACGGTAGGCTCATGAACACCTCTTTTTCAAGATCACCATTGAGGAACGCATTTTTAACGTCAAGTTGATGTAGAGGCCAATCTAAATTCACTGGAAGAGATAACAAAACTCTGATGGAATTTATTTTAGTAACAGGAGCAAAAGTCGCCTGATAGTCGATACCATAAGTTTGAGTGAAGCCTTTAGCCACCAGTCTCGCCTTTTATCTCTCAATGCTTCCATCAGCTTTACATTTTATCGTAAACACCCATATACAACTAACTATTTTCTTGCCTTTGGGTAGATCAACTCTCTCTCAAGTACCACTTCTCCTTAAAGCATTCATCTCCTCCATGACTGCTAATTTCCAACTCGGATCATGCAATGCTTCCTGTATATTCCTTGGAACAAACAAGTGTGAAATCCTTGATGTGAAAGCCTTACGGTTTTTAGACAGTCTTTGATAGGAAAGATAATTTGCAATCAGATGTTTAATGCAATTTTGGACACCTTTGCTATAGGAACATCAAGGTAAGAAATAGAAGGAATATGATTACCTGAAGTTTTGGTGCCAGAACTCGGATTTTCAGATTCGTTTTGTGCAAGGTTGACATTCATGTCTTTATTCCTTAGATGAAATCTCTTCCTAGTATAAACCCGAGGCTCATAATTTAGATCACGTTGATCCGTTTGTAGTACTCCCCCTGAACGAGAATCTTCTTTACTAGGCACCAAAGAACCTGGTTCTCCTAAGCTATCATTATTAGACACATTTGGATTTCCTAAGTGACCATTCTCAGAAATATATGGTTCTTGTGTAGGATAAATGATATCGGGAAGTGAAATAGAAATATCCCAAAAATTGTCTTCTATTCCGCTTGTTTCCCCCTGAAGAGAATTTTTGGTAAAGTAGGTTTTTGTTTCTACAAATGACACATCCATACTCACATGGAATTTCTTTGTTTGAGGGTCGAAACACTTATACCCCTTTTTGTTTGGTGAATAACCCAAAAAAACACATTTTATAGCACGTGGGTAAAGTTTTGAACGAAATTGACTTGGAACATGAACATAGGCAGTACATCCAAAAACTTTGACAGGTAAAACAGAAAACAACCTCATTTTAGGAAAAAAAAGATTTTTAGACAATCAAGAGGTGTTTTGTATGTTAACACCTCAATAGGCATCCTGTTTATCAAATAGGAGGTTGTTAAAACTGTTTCACCCCATAAATACTTAGGAACATGCATGTAAGACATTATAGCACATGCTATTTCAAGTAAATGTTTATTTTTTCGTTCTGCAATTCCATTTTGTTGAGGGGTATCTTGACATGTAGATTGATGAAAAATGCCCTTTTTTTTTCCTCCAAAAACTCACCAAAGTGTTCATTGAAATATTTTGTTCCATTGTCAGAATGTAAAATACCAATTTTGGTTTGAAATTGGTTTCCAATCTTATTGTAAAAATTTGTGAATAAATTTTTTACGTTAGATTTTTTATTCATCAAATAAATCCAACATAGACGAGTATAGTTATCAATAAATGTAACAAACCATCTTTTACCAGAAAGAGTGGTAATTTTAGAAGGGCCCCAAACATCATTATGAATCAAATAAATATGTTTGGAGGCTTGGTAATGTTTTGGCAAATAAGTAGAGCGATGATTTTTTGCAAAAACACAACTTTCACAATGAAAAGAAGAACAATCAAGCCCTTTAAATAATTTTGGAAATAAGTGTTTCAGATAAAGAAAACTAGGTTGTCCTGGTCTACGGTGCCATATCATTATTTTTTCTTGAACAGAGATTGAACTAATACTATTAAAGCTCTGAGCTATTTTTATTACTAAAAAGTACTTCATCAAAGTAGTAAAGACCTTCAATCATCCTAGCACATCCAATCATCATCCCCAAGTTTTGGTCCTGAAATTCACAATGGGATTCAAAAAAGGTAACACGACAATTAGAATTCTTAGATAGTTCACTAACAGACAAAAGGTCGCAGGCTAATTTGGGGACGTGAAGAACAAAATTGAGATTAATTTTCTCGGTTAGTTTAATTAGTCCTTTTCCTGCAATAGGTGAAAAACCACCATCGGCTATTTTAATTTTTTTCATGTCTAGAACAAGGGAAATAGGTACTAAATAAATGAGGAAAACTAGTCATGTGATCGGAGGCTCCGGAATCTATGATCCTCGGAGAAAAGTTTAGGCAGGAGAGGGCTTTAGGATTTTTACCTGTTTGTGCCAACGAAACACTAGGAGTACCGGATGAGGAGTTGGATTTTATCAGCTTCAAGAGTTGATCAATTTGTTCTTTGTTGAAGGGACTTGAGTCAGCTTCATTGGCAATAGGAAATCCACGACTCTTCTCTCCTTTTTTGCTGCTTTTCCAGTTGGCAGGTTTGTCATGGATCTTCCAACACGTTTCGCGTGTATGGCGAGACTTGTTGCAAAAATCGCACCACCCCCGTGGCTTATCATCAGATCTACGCACGCTGGTAATTTGCAGTCTTGTAGGCCGCAACATCACTAATTAAGGCAGAATTTTCAATTGACTCACCAGTACCTCTTTTCTTAAGCATGACGCTCCGTTGGCTTTCTTCCTTTCTGACTTCGGCAAATACTTCGCCAATGGATGGGAGAGGAGGTCTGCCGATAATTCTTCCTCGCACTTCATCGAACTCAATGTTGAGGTCGGCAAGAAACTTGTAAATACGGCTGTCTTCCACGGTTTTCTTGCGGTGGTTACAGTCATCAACTAATTTCCATTCGTATGTGTTGAAGATGTCAAGATCCTGCCACAACCTTTTCAACGAGTTAAAATATTTGGTGACGGAATCATTTCCTCGACGAATCTCCCCCAACTTCAAAGTCAATTAAAAAACTTGAGATTGATTTCCTAGGTCAGAATACATCTGACTAACATTATCTCACAACTCTTGTGCAGTAAGATAGCACATGTAATTAGAGCTTATATCCTCCTCCATGGAATTGACCAACCATGTCATAACCATGAAGTTTTCAGTGTCCCAAGTAGTGTAATGCAAATCATCAACAACAGGAGCCTTTTTGTCACCTGTGATGTAGCTGATCTTTACTTGCCCACGAATATACATTCGAACGGATTGTGTGACCACCGGAGAAAGTTATCACCATTTAGGCGGATGGTATTAATTTGGACAGAGTGAGAGTTGGAGTGGTTTTGCAGGGTCTCGGATGTTTTCATTGGGATGACAGCGGTAGGGATTGAAGTGGTTTCAGACATGACTTCCGACATGGCTACGAAGGTTTTCTAGGGCTGCTATGTTTTAGGGTTGTAGGTACGTGGGGTTGCTGTATTTTGCTCTGATGCCAACTTAGAAAATATGACGAAGGAATATAATTTTCATATTACAAAGAGTGAGTACAGATTCTCTCTTATAAAGAGATCAATTAAAACACAAAAGGAAACTAATTAAAGCTAATAAGGAAACTAATTAAGGTTAAGATTTGATAACTTCTATTTTCCTATTTTTCCTGATTTTATATAGCATTTACTATCAACATTTACATAGAAAGGCAGATTCTAGAATATCCCTAGAATTGTAACTGAATCAAGGCCAATCAAGGCCTTAATTACCGAATTTCCAACAATTGTAATATTTTTCTCTCTTTACTCACATCTCTCTCTCACGTGCTCACATTTTTAAACAATTATGTTAAAAATCTCTATTGTTTTTAAAAATTTCAATCATCCACGCTAATCACTTCTACTTTTAATCTTTAGCACAATTTCAATAGAGATTCTATTTTCAAAAAAATTTAATCTTTCAATGTTAAAATCTCACATTGAAGTTGTGAGGCTTCCAAAGTGGTCTATATATAAAAGGAGTTATTGCACTTGATACCATATGGTTTTAAGTTGGAACATCATAACATGGTATCAGAGTTAGGCTTGGGAAGTCTCGTTTGTTTGTCCCCAATTGTTTGTCTTATCTTTTCTGTTGTTTGATCGCATAACGTGCAAGGCAAGATTGCACGGGACAATGGGTGTTAAAATCCCACAACGAATTTGTGGGACTTTTCAAATTAGTCTATATATGAAAGGATTTACTTCACTTGACACATGATTTTAAGTTGGAATCTTCTAACATTCACAATTTCCAAAAACAATTTTCGAAAACTGTTTTCAAAATTTTCAGATACTATTTTCAAATTCTTTACCAAACAGGCTCTAAATGTTTTTGCAAAATCAAGTAGACTTTTCGGAAGCCAAAATCATTTACATGAATGAACCATTTCTTGTTTGTTTTTAATAGGCTGCAGGCTGAACAAGAAAGACTTGAAAGAATCGGTCCAATGGCATACTACTCAGAATGGGTTAAAGCGTGGAAGAGGGATACTTCACGTGAAGCTGTTCAAAAACATTATGAAGAGACCGGTGAAGATGAAAATATCCAACTCATCCATATGTTCATGCATCAAACCGATCGAGAATATAGGATAATGATGGGGACTGATCCTCGTATTCGTAGGGATCCTTTGGCCATGCGGATGCGTGAGGATCAGATAAAACAAAGTATTTACTCTTTTTTTTTTTTTTTTGAAGTTCTATTATGGTTTGCTTTTCCTCATAATTTCTCTAAGGTGGTGTTTGCTGGCACGGATTGAATGTTCAAAATTAGATTTAGAAATGAACATGTGTAAATTTTCAATTTTTTTTTTTTAATTCTTTCATTGCTAATTCCAATTCTGAATCTCCAATTCCATAAAGCGAAACACTATGTAATTGGTGTCATACCTCATGTTCTTCGATTAGTATGTTGTACAATCTTCCTTTCTGACACCATAAGGGACAAACAGAAATCCGGGAACAATTCTGTTTTGTTCCCACAGAAAGAAACGAAAAAAAAAAAAAGGAAAAATCCGAAACAGAATTGCTTCTCATATTTCTGTTTCCATCTCATGTTTTCATGGAACAGAAACAAAAATCTGGGAATAAAAACACTAAACAAAAGCGGCCTAAGCCCTGAGCTATTGGGTTTCTCTCTGCAGTATGGGGTGGCGATCCTGTGTATCCAACAGTGAACTACATTCAAGATCCAAATGAGGTGATTGATTTCAGGGGTCCAGATTTTCATGAACCAACACCCGACCTGCTCGCATATCTCAAAGAGGTTAGCTGCTACTAATTTTTATTTAATTTTTAATGTAATTTTTTTTTCTGCTGAATTTGTTATTAATTTCTTTTAAATTTCTATTGCTTAACCCTTGTCTTTTTCATTTATTATATGCAAAAAAAAAAAAATGTGATCAGGAAGGCAAAATAATAACACGAGAAGAGCTCAAGAAAATCCTTGCCAAAGAGAAAAAAGTTGAAAAAGTTCAGGTAATTAAGGCCTCGTTTGGTTACTGTTTCCGTTCCCTAATTTCTGTTCCTGTGCCCAAAATTTTGGGATTAATGTACAGAAACACGTTGATAAACACCTTTATGTTCCCAAAATTTTGGGAGTAATTATTGAATTCCGTGAGAAACAAAAAAAAAAAGAATGTTGATCCCTATTCACTCCCGCAAAACTAAAAATGTGGATTCACTTTCACAAAACTATTTCCACTACTACCACGCTAGCGGTTACCATCCCTCCGGTCACCGCCAACCGCCGGCCACCACCACCTTTTAGTAGCCACCACCCTACCGGCCATCACCACCATGCTGGCCACCACCAGACCGCCGGTGACCATATATTTAAAGGAAAAAAAGAACAAATGTTGCAACTAAACGTATTTCTTGTTTTTGTTCTCATAAATTAAATGAAAAAATTTCAGGACAATGGTCGTTACCAATCATGTTTTTATTCCCGAAATACTCCAGAATGGAAACAAAATTCCTATCCCAGTTTATTAGAAGTAGAAACAGAAAAGCAGAAACACTAACCAAAGGCCACATAAGTAATTACGCACTGTGAAATACACATTCGTATCTTTATTTTCTATTATAATTAAAAGAAAATAACTTCTTTTTTTATTTGAATATTTTTCATAAATGAAGAAAAGTTACAATACATTTTTTATATGCCTTTTGCGCAACCCCCCCCCCCCCCCCCCAAAAAAAAAAAAAAAAAACCCCACCCACCCACCCCCACTCTTTATGAACGAGCGGGCTTTATATATACATACTAGTAATCTTGGCACATTGCAATTTTTTATATTACAAATGAGAGTAGTATAATTTTATTTTATTTTATTTTTTTTTTTTTTTATGGTAGGGGCATTATAGACGTTTCACTTGTTATTGGATTGAAAAATAACTACATTGCTCTCCCTTTATATATATATAGTTGCCCTTTTTATTGCTTCATGTTTCTAAGTAAGGTCTCTTTTGGTACAGGTAACAGATATGGATGAAGCCATGGCTAAAGCTGTTGACATTGGAGAAAATGATGTGAGCTGTTCCCTTTGTTTGCCTTTTGTTTCATCAATTTATCTTTATCTTCTTCTTATACTGATTTTGCGCCCCCCCCCCCCCCCCCCCCTTGCGGCGCTCTCTCTCTATTTTATTTTTATAGGATGAAGGAGAGGATAGTGAAAGTGAGGGCGACGAGGAAGAGGATGAGAAAATAACACGCAATTGGAGTGTCCTAAAAAGCACTCCTCAGCTTCGGAAGAAGACAAAGGTGTGATTAACTGATTTTTTTCAACCCCCAATTAGCTTTGTCTGTGTTGTATAATGCTTTAAATTTCGTATGAAGCATAAATTTGTTTTCAGCATCTGTCCAAACAGATCTCCTTTTCCGTAAAATTAGATCCAATTTTTCGCGCGGGGGGGGGGGGGGGGTGGTGTTCCCTAAAAAAACACGGTAAACAATCTTTAGCATGCAAACCAAACTGACCCTTGATGATTTCGGGGGGGGGGGGGGGGGGAGGTGGTGTTCCCTAAAAAAACACGGTAAACAATCTTTAGCTTGCAAACCAAACTGACCCTTGATGATTTCTGGTCCCAGTTCTCTTGAAGCAGAAATAGAAATCAGGGAAAATAAATGGTAAGGCAAGGTTTTGTACTTTTACTGAAAAGATATAGAAAAAATCATGTTTATATTACCCCTATAAGTGACCTCTTAATCCCCCAAAAAATAAAAATCATAGATGTTTGAAAAAAAATCGGTGAAGATGTCTTAATCAATTGATATTTCGGTGGAGATGTCTTAGTCAATAGATATTTTTTAATTAAAATATATATATATATATATATATATTTATTTTTTGCTTTTTGAAAAAAGTACTTAAAATCACGTCTTAACTTTTTTTTTTTTGAAAAAATGTATTTTTTTAAGTGCAAATTTTTTTTCTTTCAAAAAAGTATTATCAAATGATGTCTAAAGAAACGAGGCGTGATTCCACTATTTTTTTTTTTGAATAATTATTGTTTTATTCATGTAAATACTTAATTATTCGTTTTCTCCTTTCAGAGCAAACCTAAGAAGGACAACTTATCTCTAGAAGACGCTATAGATGACTCGGAGAACTTGACTGATTTTCTTATGGATTTTGAAGAGAACGAGTAAGGTGTGTTACGAATAACATTCTAATCTTTGAGGTTGCGCTTTTATTAGTGTTTCTATTACGCCAATATTCTTTATTTTCTGTTTGTTAATTTGTTAGTCTGTTGTGCATAGCTAGCATGATGTGTAATTACTTCTTGTTGAGCTTAGCTATATGTATAGCTGAAGTTTATTGTATATGGAATGAAAAATGGGAAATCCTTTCTCAATCGTTCATTTTTAATATGGTATCAGATGAGAAAATCTTACTTCTTCTTCGGTTCAGTTCAGTTCTTCACCGTGCCAAAATTAGGGCTCCCTTTTGCTGAAAGCTGAAGCTCTTTCCCTTCTTCCCCAAATTAGGGCTCTTTTTTTGCTGCTTAGCCACGATATTCTGTGAGCCATGATTCTTCTGACCATCGAACAATTAATATCAAAACACCTCTTCTAATTAGCATAGAAACGTCTCTTTCTTAGCTGAAGCTCTGTTCCTTAGCTGAAGGTCTGTTCACTATTAGGGATCCATTTTTGCTACGCGATTCAGGTACAGTAGCAGCGTACCATGATGTTCTGCCCTGGATTTTCCTCACAAAACTCTGTTCACCGCCGTCGTTGACTGTTCTCTCGTTGTCGACTGTTATATCATCGTTGACTGTTCCCTCGTTGCCGGCCGTTCTCTCTCTCGTCGCCTCTTCTCCGTTTGCTCACGATCTGTGTTCTTCGTGAGGTCAGCCTTGTGTTTGTCAAAATCTCACAAGGACTTCTCTGGTTACTCACGATCTGTGAGTGTGAGGTCTCCAATTGTTTATTACGTACAGAAGAGGAGATCAACAACATTTACCCTCACTTTTTGGAAAATTATATGAGGGACCCTTTATTTTTCATATTTCTAGTACTTGCACTGTCTCGTGTTAGTATCATCGATGTTTCTGTTTGTTCCAGTTTCTGCACGTTGTTCGAACTCCAGGATTCATCCGGTGAGCGCATTATTCAGGAATACCTAACAAAATTTCATTTAAATCATATTTGATTTCCATGGACTCACCAGAATTTGTAACTTCTAAGTGATCTGCTATTGATGAACCTTCCAGCCCTTATTTTCTTCATCATTCGGACAGTCCAGGCCTTGTTTTGGTCTCTCGCAGCCTCTAATCAGAGATAACTACGCCTCCTGGAGTCGGGCAACGTTAATTGCCTTGTCGATCAAGAACAAGTTTGGGATTCATAGATGGTTCAATTACTAATCTTGAAGGTGCTGATCTCAACCTTCTTAATTCTTGGATACAAAACAATAATGTTTATTTCTTGGATTTTGAACTCTGTATCTCGCGAGATATCTGCTAGTATGATTGTAGCTTGACCTTAAAGATTGTTTTCAGCAAAGAAACAGACATCAAAATTTTCAATTACATCGTGAATAATGAATCTTGTTCAAGATCAATGTTCTGTTAGCATTTACTTTACTAAATTGAAGACTATATATGGGAAGAGTTAAACAATTTAGACCTGTTTGTACCTATGGCATCTGTACATGTGGTGGAGTAAAAGATCTCATTTCCCACCACTAAATGGAATACATCATGTCATTTCTTATGGGACGCCATCACTCTTTTGCTCAAGTTCGTGGACAATTGTTTCTCCTGGACCCTCTTCCGCCCATCAATAAGGTGTTTGCCTTAATTTCTCAAGAAGAACATCAAAGGAAAGTTGGCGTTAACACAAGTGCAGGTTCTGAATCCACCAATCATATGGCCTTTGCTCTCAAGAATGAAAGTTCTAAGAGAGTTGGAAATGGTATTGGAAGTCAATAGTCTGGTGGTTATCAAAATTAGAGGAAAGAGAGACCCTTTTGTACCCACTGCAAATTCCATGGCCATACCATTGAAAAGTGCTACAAGCTCCACGGATATCCTCTTGGTTATAAACCAAGACAGAGGGATCATCCTTCATCTTCTAATAACCAAGCTGCTATCAACCAAGTGTCCAATCAGCTTTGCTACCGTTCAGATATCAACACAGCTCGCTCAACCAAGCACTGGCGGGGATTTCGTTAAGAATCTTAACTCAAATCAATATCAGCAGCTCATGTCCTTACTTTCTAATCATTTAGCATCTTCTGTCAAGATGTCTAATGATCAATCGGATGTCCCAACTACTTCTTATACTACAGGTATATGCTTCTCGGTTTCATTGAATCCTGTTTTCTCTTCCAATCAATTTTCGATATTTGATTCAGGTGCTACTAGACACATTTGTTCCAGCTCTGCTGCCTTTGTCTCTATGAGATCTATACCGCATTCATCTGTCACATTGCCAGACCGCACTAGTATTCCTGTTAATTTCATTGGTGACATCATGCTAAGTCCTACATTAATCCTCAAGGATGTTTTATTTGTCCCTCAATTCAAGTTTAACTTGCTTTCAGTAAGTGCTCTTACCAGGGATTCACAGCTTACAATTGGTTTTCTTCCTGATTGCTTCATGATTCAGGACCTCGACCGCACGAAGATGATTGGAAAGTGTAAGAAATTTGAAGATCTTTATGTTCTTGATACTGCTGGTTTATCTTCTGCATTTACAATGCACATCAACAATGTGTCAGCTCACATATGGCATAATAGACTCGGCTACTTATCCTCCAGAATATTGGATAGTTTGAAAGCTCACTACGTTGTGCAACTTCCAAGGTTGATGAAGTTGTTTCTTGTTATATCTGTCCATTAGCCAAACAAAGACGTTTATTTTTCGTTTCTAATAACCATATGTCTCAGTTTCCGTTTGATTTGGTTCATTGTGATATATGGGGATCTTGTCATGTTTCGTTTTACTCTGTATATTGATATTTTGTTACTTTAGTGGATGATTGCACTCGTTTCACATGGATTTTTTTTTTTTGCTATATCACAAATCTGATGTTAGTGTTATTGTTCCCAAGTTTTTCAATGTGGTGGCTACTCAATTCAATGTTCATATAAAAGTGTTCCAGTCTGATAATGCACGGAAATTGGCATTTACTGATTTTTTCAATGCCAAGGGAGTGTTGCATCAATATTCTTGTGTAGACACGCCACAACAAAACTCAGTTGTAGAAAGGAAACACCAACACTTCTTAATGTTGGCCGAGCTTTATATTTTCAATCTCGAGTTCTTATTCAGTTTTGGAGTGATTGCATTCTCACCGCCACGTTCCTTATCAATAGGACTCCTTCTCCATTGTTGAATCAGAGAACTCCGTATGAAACTCTTTTTAAAACTGTAGTAGATTACTCTTCGTTCAGAGTATTTGCCTGCCTAGCTTTTTCTTCAACTCTCAAGGCTTATCGTACCAAGTTTCAGCCACGATCTCGGATCTGTGTTCTACTTGGCTACCCTCCTGGTATGAAGGGATACAAGTTGTCCGATATTCAGTCAAAATAGATCTTTATCTTCGGAGATGTTTTTCACGAAGAGATCTTTCCCTTCCACACTATGATTGCTTTAGATACATTGGTTGATCATTTTCCTAACCTTGTTTTGCTTATACCTTCACTCGAGGTTGCTGGTGTCTTTCAACCTCCACCTATACCGAAGTCTCAGCCACATCTACATCCATTTTTCCATCTTCTTTTTCATCCGTTCCTCAACCTGTGCCTCCTGTTCATGTTCATTTTTCAGACATCCCCAACTCTTGATCCTTCATCCACTGAAGTTCCTCCTAGGAAGTCTTCAAGGGTTACTAAACATCCTTCCTACCTTCGAGATTTCCATTGCAACTTCTTGTCTCCCCCAAAATTACCTACTCGTGCCACTTCATATCCCTTGTCCAAATATTTATCTTATGATTCTCTATCTTCATCTCATAAGAATTTTGTTCTCAATGTCTCTTCTCATTATGAACCTCAATTCTACCACCAAACAGTCAAGTTTCCACAATGGAAGGAGGCCATGAAAGCCGAATTGAATGCTCTGGAATTGAACAACACGTGGTCCGTTGTTCCTTTACCTACAGGGAAACATTCCATTGGTTGTAAATGGATTTACAAAATCAAATACAAGTTCGATGGCACTTTCAAACGACACAAAGCCCTATTGGTTGCTAAGGGCTATACTCAACATGAAGAGGTCGATTTCATTGAAACTTTATCTCTGGTGGCAAAGGTAGTTACTGTGAAAGTTTTGTTGGCTCTTGCTAGTCAAAATTGACATTTGGTCCAACTTGATGTCAACAATGCTTTCCTTAATGGGGACTTATTTGAAGAAGTCTATATGGACCTCCCTCTTGGTTATCGAAGTGAGGGGGGAGAATCTCAAACACGGAAAGTAGTTTGCAAACTTCATAAGTCCATTTATGGTCGTAAGCAAGCTTCGAGACAATAGTATTTAAAATTTTCCCATGCTCTTATTTGGTTTGGTTTCACTCAATCTAAACCTGATTGCTCTTTGTTTACCAAAGGCTCTGGATCCTCCTTTATTGCATTATTGGTGTATGTTGATGATATTATTATTACTGGCTCTAACATTCACATTATCGATTCTCTGAAGAGTTTTCTTCACGGTCAATTTCAACTCAAAGACTTGAGATGTTTAAAGTATTTTCTTAGCCTTGAAATTGCCAAATCTGCCAAAAGAATCGTTCTTTCTCAGAGGCATTACAACCTCCATTTGCTTGAAGATACGTGAACCTTGCTTGCAAACTTGCTAACCTTGGACCCTAAAGTTCAGCTAAATGCTAGTGATGGTGATCTCCTCATTGATGTATCTCTGTATCGATGGCTCATTGGTCGTCTTCTTTATCTTACTCTCTCTAGGCCTGACATAACATTTGCAGTGCACAAGCTCAACCAATTTTTGGCTCATCCTCACGAACCGCATTTGAAAGCAGCTCATCATCTCCTTAGATATGTCAAGTCTAATTCTGGTCAGGGATTGTTTTTCTTTTCATTTTCTTCTCTTCAGCTGAAGGCCTTCTTGGACGCTGATTGGGGTGCTTGCTTAGATATAAGGAAATTTGTTACTGGTTTTTGTGTGTTTATTGGTGACTTCTTAGTCTCTTGGAAAGCCAAGAAGCAAACAACGATTTCACGATCTTTTACTGCAGCAGAATATCGCGCATTGGCTTCCACTATTAGTGAATTGGTTTGATTACGACACTTGTTACAAGATTTTCACACTGATGTTTCATCTCCTGCTTCTCTTTTGTGATAATCAGACTGCTATACACATAACTTCCAATCCTATCTATCATGAGCGCACTAAGCATATAGAGATCGATTGTCATTTTGTCCATGATAAAGTTGCTGAAGACTTCATCAAACTTATGCCAATTCGATCTCAACATCAACTTGCGGATGTTTTTACAAAGGCTTTACCCTCTTCTTTGTTATTTCCACTCTTATCCAAGATGACTATTAAAAATATTTACAATCCATCTTGAGGGTATTATGTCATTATTCGTTATTTTCTGTTTGTTAATTTGTTAGTCAGTTGTGCATAGCTGGCATGATGTGTAACTAGTTGATTGTATATGGAATGAAAAATGAGAAATCCTTTCTCAATCTTTCATTTTTAATAGTTTCTGTTCCCAAAAAAACCTCTGTTTGTTTTGCTCCCATATTTTAAGAATTTTTTGGAAATACAATTAAATTGTTCTCATATTTCCGTTATCGTTCTAAGTAAACAAAAATTTGGGAACAAAAACACTAGATAGTAGTTACACAAAACCTATCCAATTGAATTGGATGGAAAGATGCCCTATGAATATAATAGCTCAAAAACTTATCCAAATAGTGTTTCTGTTCCAAGAAATTGTGGAACAAAAAATGAAATGTGGGAACCAAAAAACTCTGTTTGCATTACGTTCTCTTAAATTTTTTCAAAAAAATTTAGGAACCGAACATAATTTTTTTGTCCTCATTTTTCTTCCAAATTTATTGGGAACAGAAACAGTAACCTGGGAACAAAAACTCTAAACGCACGCTACCTTGATCAGCTTTTGAGTTGCAAAAAAAATCATACAAAAAATTGTTCAACAAATTTGGAAGCTGAACATTTTTTTTTTTGTTGTATTTCTTCCAAATTTTTTGGGGAACAAAAACCGTAATGTGGGAACAGAAACACAGATCAAACGACACCTTAATTAGCTTTTGAGTTGCACAAATCTATCTCATAACAGAAAGTGTTTTTTTTTTTTTTTTTTTTTTTTGTTGTTGTTCTTGTACTTCAAAAAAATTGATCAAGAACAGAAATATTTTTCTTTGAACAACGCATTCATGATCGAAATTTCTGCAGGACGTAATAGAGATTTGTAGAGAATGTTCGAATGTATGTATGCTCTCTCTCTTTGGAAGAACATGTTATTACATAACATTTGTTTTTTGCTTTTGTGGAAAAAACATTAGATTTGTATCATCAGAAAACAGCACATTTTTCAAATTTGTGGTGGTTGAATTCCTAATACAAAATGAAAAGTAATTTCCTGTAATAGATTGCCGTTTTACTGAATGTTTATCAGATGGAATGCCAGTTATAAACAAACTGATTATCCAAATTAAATGCAGAACATATATATGGTACAGCGAACAGTGCAAAAATTTAATTAAAAAAAAGGAAAAAAATAAAAATAAAAATAAAAATTGTTAGTCTTTGTGAATGGAAGCAAAAAATATGGTGGTGTTTTGTTTTTGGTGTTTCGTTAGTGTTTTTGTTTTTCTGTTACTACTTCCAATAAATTGGAATTGGATGGAATGAGAATTCTGTTTCTGTTCTGAAATATTCTAGAAATAGAAACATGTGTGGTAAGACTATTATTTTGAAATTATTGCTTTTAATTTATGAGAATAGAAACAAGGAAAACGTTTGGTCGCAACCTTTGTCTTTTTTTCTTTAAATGTATGGTGGCCTGTGTGATGGTGGTGGCCGATGGGTTGGTGATAGCCGGCGGGATAATAGTAGAAATAGTTTTGAAGGAGTGAATAAGAATCAACATTTTTTTATTTTTCAAATTCTTAAGCAATTCAGGATATAGTTCCAAATCACACTCAGATTTTGGGAACAGAAACATGTTTACCAAACGTGTTTCTATACATTAATTTCAAAATTTTGAATGTGAGAACAAGAATCAGGGAACAATAACCAAACGAGGATTTTTTTTTTTTTTTTGTTTTTTCATGTTCTCAAAAATTTAGGAACGAAAATAGAAGTCTGGGAACAAAAATATGGTGCCGAATAGAACATGAGCAGACTCGTAGTGACACTCATGGGTACACTAAAAATTAAAAAGGAGTAAACTTTTTTTTTCTCAAATTTTTATTTTTGTTTCGAGTTGTTAAATAAATAAATAAAAAAAAGGAAAATACAAAATCAAAAACCCTAAACTGATGCCACCTAAAAAAATGGGTCATTCGGTGAAAAATTTCTTATTTCATCCTTAATTTTAAAAAAGTTCCAAAGACGGAAGAAACTTGTGTTTTAATCCCACTTATTTAAAAAAGGTAGAAGCTCCACTACACGCGTCTACACATGCACGGTTATATGTAACAACTTTGTTTGTAATTTTTTATTAAATGTAATAAATATTACTTTATTTTGTAATATGTAACTAATATGTATGTACAATTTTGTTAGATGTGATAAAAATCACAAAAAATACATGTAATTAGTTATATGTAAATAATATTAAACTAATTTATGTGTGTAATATTTATTAAATATCACAAATATTACACTAATATATGTAATTGTAACATGTAACTATTATTACATAAGTACATATAACAAAAAATATGTAGATATATGTAAAAATATAATAATTATTAAATTATAATTAATATTCGTTACACATAATTAATATTCACTATAATACGAATTTACTCACCAAATTCTCTCTACAATCTCTACAATGCGGAATTAAAGCTCAAGTGAAATTTAACTTAAGAGACTAAATCAAAATTTAAATCTCAAGCGAATTTTTTTTAAAACTAAGTCTATTATTTGGGACTTTCGACCGATTAACCCAAAAAAAACACACACTCAAATTTCACAAAAATGTTAAAAATAAAAAATTGAGTTGGCGTGGAAGAACGAAATCAATTGGATACTATATGTGCCCGATGATTTCCTCTTTCACGACGCATGAAGATTTAATTTATAAACCAAACTAGCAGATAACCCGTGTCTGAAGGCACTAAGTGAAAAAAATATTTTAATTTGAAAAAAAATGAACTTTAAAATGGAATTAGAATAATTTTTAAAATATATTTTAGAGTAAAAAACACATTGTATTAGAAAAAAAAAAAAAAAAAAAAATATCCATAAAAACAAAACAATGTTAAAAATTAAAATTAGAATTATAAAATAAATGAACTATCAAATTGTTAAAAAAAAATTCACCAAATAATTCCAATGAACCACAATTATTCACAAATTAATAATATATGTACAAATGTTTTAAAAAATGACAACATTCTCAATGTTTATACAACATTCTCAAGGACCAACTCTTATTTTCAATGAATAGAATAATAACCAATAACAATGAATAAAACTTAACCAACAATTCAAAATAAAATAAAATGACAAAGCACTTTGTTTTCCAAGTTGTCAACTCCTGTTTTTCAAGTGAACACAACAATAATCAACATTTAAAATAAAATAACATTACACAACATTCCCAAACACCTATTTTCAAATCAACACAACAATAACTAATAACATAAACTTAACTAAATTTTTTTGAAAGAAAAAATAACCCATTGTTTACACAACATTCTTGTTCAATTACAACAATTGAACGCTTATTGCAAACAAAAATTTAATGCAAATAGAATTACACTAATTGAAACCGATTGTAAGCAAAAAATAAAAATAAAAATAATACAAATGTGATGTAAAAATAACCAATCGAACTGAATTTGAAACGTAAATTAGAAAAAATAAATGTGAGGATGAGCAGATTGACGTGAAGAGAAATTACTTTCCAATTGCAGATGTATAACTCCTCAAAACAAATATTGCAGGCCTAAAAACATATTTGGAAAGGGCGCGTAAAAGGCAATTGACCCTGTTATTTATTATTTTAAAAAAATAAAAAATCCAAATAGTTAGATAAAACAAAAATAGATGCGAGTATTTCAAGATTTTCTATCCAAGAATTTGAACAGCAATATCAAGTTCAATGAATCAAACTATGCATGCAAATACAAATTTAAATAAATAGGGTTCACTAAACTGTCATGTGATGCAGCACGATTGAACTTCAATTGCACAATAAATGCATATGTTTGACCAATGATAATATATGAAATTGACAGGAATAAATTTTTACGCACGGGAGATAATACGACCATGCTCCACGGTAAAAGTTGATACTTGTGAAACTGTGATGCCTGAAATTTCAAACATGTACACTCCCTCAATTACCCGAACAATCAGAGTTTTTTTTCAAGCATAAGAACACAAACAAAGAAGAAAAAAACATAGAAATGAAAACGTAACTGAACAATAACAAAAAATAACAATAACAGAAATATAGAAACAGAGATATGGGAAAAATAATAGTAACAAAAATATGGGAACAGAGATATGGGAACAATAACAGTAACTGAAGAATGGGGAACATAAATATGGGAACAATAACAGTAACTGAAGAATTGGGAAAATCATGAATTAGTTAGGGAAAGGTTGGGAGCAAAAGAGAAATTAATCTCGTGTTTCCTTTTTCCTGTAACATCTACATTGAGTTTAGTCAGGTAAATGATAAAATAATCAGCAATAATATACAAATGAAAAAAATATATCATCCAACCAAAGTAAAAAAAGGTTTTTGAAATACTCACCTGGGAGACACATTTACTTTAGTGATCTTTTGTGACATTGGAGCCGAATATAGCATTTAAGAACAAACTATCCTAGGGTCCAGAAAAACACACACACTATTAAGTAATTGCCGCAAAAATCTAATGTGTATGAGTATTTGACTGTCCTTGAACATTCTAACGTCCCTAAAAGAACTCGACATTAAAATGCTACTGAATTCATAATGGATTACAAAACACTGTTGTTTAAAATTGAACAAAAACAATAAAAAAAATCAAAGAAACACCTATTTTACAATAAGAATATACAAAAATAAAAATAAAAATAAAAATAAAAATAAAAATCAAATGATGGAAAAATTAGAGATCCCTACCTGTTTGGAGTGCATTTGTGGATTTGTCACTAACCAAAAAGAAAAAATTAAACAGATTAAACCTCTTATGAGATCCATACCTGCTTGCAAATCATCAATTGCTTGCAATTCAAAGGAATTTTTTTAAAAATCACCTTAATCTGCCCTTATTTTGTTTCTTAATAAAGGTGGAGGTGGACGTGGTCGTGGAGATCCATTGAACATCAACATGCGGCGCCGAGGGTGCAACAAAAAGAAGTCGAGACAGAGGGAAATAATCTCGTCAACAGAGAGAGCAACGAATTTCAGAACTGATATAAAGAAATTAGCTGCTCGTAAAAGATGGGAGGGAGGGAATTAGGGCTCGGCTACTCATGAGAGATGGGAGGAGGGAATTACGGCGAATATAGGAAGAGACACGGGAGGTAGATGAAGAGCGAGAGAGAGAATGTGTAACTGATGCATCTAAGGGAGAGAGGAGCGTTGTTGAGAGAGGGAGGTTAGAAGAAGGGGAGGTGATGGAGATGGCACATCGACGGTGGGAGAGATAAGAGGAGTGGAGACAGTAGCCGGATAAGAGAGATGAGAAGGGAGAGGGGAGAGATGGCGGTTTCTTAATGAAAATTAAGCAGTAAACCCTAATTTTTTTAAGGAATAAGAAATAAAATAATTAAAGAATAAGAAATAAGGAGAGAAAATAAGGAATAGGAAGTAAAATTATTAAGAAAACAAAATTAAAAGTAGGAAAGAAATAATTAAAAAGGCGTAGAATTTACTTAAAAAAGGCAATCTCAAATTATTTGGTTAAAAATAAAACAAAAAAATATAATATAATTTTTTAATTTATGTTAATTTAGAGAATCAATCTGAATCGTTCCTTATGGAGGGTATCAATAGTGGCCCAGATTTGTTTAGAAGACTTATATACGTCCTATTTTATTATATAGATTATAACATGGTTTTGATGACAAGTCTTCAAAGTTTAATGATACGGTCAAATAGATCCCAAAAGTTTGAACATTGTGTTAAATATGCCCTTTATTTTAGTTCAACGATCATTATGGTTCCGTCTACTTCTTTCTTTCTCCTTTTACACTTATTTTCTATTTAACTTTGATAAGGGGTATTTTGGGAAGTCCCAAATAATACCATTTGTAATAAGGAGTCCATGTGGACCCCGGGCATCATACATCTAAAACTCACATGTAGCTCACATGGGTTCGAGCTCAGTAGTGAAACCGAGGATTCTACCTGGAATCCTAAAGGTGAAATTGAGAACGACATTAACACCGACCATAAACCAAGGATTCTGACTAGCTTTAGGACGTCCATCCCCCACTGAGCAAATAGCCATGGGCTAAGGATCGTGGTTTGCTCCTAGGCTAGGACCTTGATATCATTCTAGAGAATCTTAGGCATTTATCACACTTTTTGACGTATTCTTGTGCATCATTGGGCATTGTTGGCCAATAATAGCTGATTGTAAGTGCCTTGTGTGCCAAGGTTCTTTGTCCTTGGTGGTTTCCACATACTCATTCATGTATCTCCTACAGAACATAGCTGGGCTCTTTTGGCCCCAAGTAGAGCAACAATAGCTGTGTAAAGGATCTCTTGTACAATTTATCATCAGTTAAAACATACCTTAACACTTTATACAAGCTTTTTCGAGATGAATCTCTATCGTCGGGCAGAGTTCTTAATGCGAACCTCACCAAGGATTAGTGAGACTTGAAACCAACTTAGGGTTTCTTCGTGAGGATCGAACTGAATTAGATTTATAAACGAACAGATAAGAACACGAAAATACAAAATTTAGGATCGATTACTTTAACCCAACGTTTATGAACGAAATGCGAACCAACGGTATAAGGAATGATCTTGACCCGATGATTATAATGAATCACAAACGAAAGATATAGGGTTTGAACGCTGCAAAAAATTCTTGATAAGTTTGGGAAAGTTCATTGAAGAACTTAAGAGAAAACTTTCACAATTGTATTAATCAAAGTAATGTAATTTGCAGGTCTATAAAGCCCCTTAAATTGGTGGCCAAGAGAATAAGAAAGAAACCCTAATAAGTCTTGAAAAATTCGCAGGCCTACATGAAGAAAAAAGGAAACCCTAATATCTAATACTAAATGAAGAATAAGGAAGTTTCCTAATTTGTCTTACATTTCTACTTGGAAAAGAAAAATATTACTTGGCAATCAAGCCTTACAAATCAACTTAAAAAAAATTAAAAGACTTAAAATAATAAAATAAATAAAATAAAATCGTGGGTCTCATCCTAGGCCTGTTCAAGTTCACGCTTTAAGTCTATTCGTTTGCTTTGATGAGGTGGACTAGGCCTTGATTGTTCGATGGGCCTAATTTGGGCTTGACCATTATAGATTCGACCCAAATCTCTTGAATAAGCCCGTTAAGTGCTGCTTTGAACTTTTGGGATCTTGCCCTAGTAATAGGCCCAGCTGGAGCATGTAGCTGATCCTTTGATGTTGCTCATTGATTCTCATCATTCCCCCTCTCTTCAAAAGGATTCGTCCTCGAATCTTCCCCATAATGTTGTTAATAGCTCGACAATCAACACACATTAGCCAAGTTCTATCATTCTTAGGCACAAGTAGGATCGGTACCGCGCACCAACTCATGCTTTCTCTTATGTGTCCTTTGTCCAATAACTCCTCAACTTGTATTTGAAATTCCTTTATCTCCTCCGAATTATGCCTATAGGCTGGTTGGTTAGGAATCGTTGTGTCGGGCACAAAATCGATTTGATGTCCGATCCCTCTATTAGGTAGAAATTCGCTAGGCACATCATTAGGAAACATGTTCTTATAGTCCTAGTTGTTTACGTGGCATCTAGTATGAAATATATTCTCCCTTTGCAGTTCTATGTCACTTTCTGCAACTTGGGTACTTAGAGCACGCCTTGCCACAAGTGACTCTCTCTCCACCGGGTACTCCATATCATCATCATAAGCATCCTCAAGTGGTGGCATCTGATCAACATCACTCTCGCTTTCGGTTTCCACCTCTCCATCAACACATGCTATTATAGTCCTCTTATTTGGGCATTGTGAAGCTCTGTAACCTACTCTCAAACAGCGAAAACATTTAATATCACGGTTACGAGTTTGGGTTTCGGTTTTACCTTTGTTGACATTGGGCACATCGTCTCTCCTTTTTGGTGGTTCGATTTTGGACTTTAACACAACCCTTTCCTCTTTTCTCCCATTCGATCTCCATGAAGTAGAGGAGCTCAGATTTTGAAATAACCGAGTTCCTTTTTATTTAAGCTGTCGTTCCATCTTTATGGTCATGTGAACCATGTCTTCCAACTTCACGTAATGTTGAAACTCCACCATATTGGCAGTGTCCCGATTCAGTACATTCAAGAACCTAGCCATGGTAGCTTCTCTATCTTCCTTGACATTAGCCTAGATAATAGTGATCTCCATCTCCTCGTAGTAATCATCCACGCTCCAATTACCTTGAGTAAGACTTTGTGACTTTTGGTACAAATCCCTACAGTAGTGACTAAGGACAAACCTCATCCTCATTATGGTCTTTATTTCCGCCCACGTCTCGATAGGCCTCTCATGGTTTCTCATTATGTTCATTACATATTGATCCCACCATATTATAGAATAATCAACAAATTCAATTACAACGAGTTTTACCTTTTTATGCGCGAAGTAGTTGTAGCACTCAAAGATCAATTCCTCATTCTTCTCCCTCTCTAAGTACGCTTCAAGGTCGTTCTTCCCTTGGAATGATGAAATCGTCATCTTGATACTCCCCAAGTTATTATCGATCTGCTCCCCATACCTATCTTCTCTATTCCTATATACATGCCCAAATCTACCTAAACTCGTATTAGAGGCGCGATCTTCTTCATCTACGTCATCTCAATAATCAACTTTATATTCATACCGAGGTAGATTCCTTTCTTGTCGTTGTACATTAGGAGCGTTAGGTGGTTACCCTCTTTGTGAACTAGACTCAACTTGGTCTAGTCTCTCATGCATTTCATCAAATTGCCAGTTCAATCGTTCAAACTTTTGCTCCAAGGCTTTCTAGAAAACTTTGACATCCATGACGTCCATCCTTTCCAGTGCTTCATTAGACAAGCCTTTATTTGTTTCTTGAGACATGCTTAATAACCTGCAAAACAGAGTTAGAAAACCTCACAAATACTCCCTTACGTGTTTCCCTCAAGATTGATGGCACTCGCACTTGTGTTTCACTCAAATTCGATTTTTACCCTCTTATGAGCTCACACTCTCTTGCATTTTCTCACTCTTTAGTTCACTCTTCTAGTTCATTATTAAACTTAACCAACCTCAATCAGAAATTTCTTTGTATCAATCTAAACTCAACAAATCGATTCACTACGAATGAAATTTTAGGAACGAAAACAACGCGAACAAGAAGAAATAAAGGAAAGTTTGTAGACTAGAATAAGAAGAAATAGTTTGCATTTTTTTTGGAGGGGGGGTTGAAGTTTTTTTTTTTTAAAAGAATGAAATTTAGCAACCTTTAAAAAAACGAGATATAACCAGAACAAAGGTGCACTGCGTTTTTGATGAAGATCTGACCAATTTGAATAGAACGAAAAAAATGCACAGTACTTTAAAGAAAGTCGAACCAGATTTGAAGATATAATTCGGTCAAGAAAAAAATTAGAAATGAATAGATATTAATGAACGAAAAAGAAAAGGAAAGATGAAAACTGATTTAGACATTACTCTAATTACCAAATGATGTGAACCTCACCAAGGATTAGTGAGACTTGAAACCAACTTATAGTTTCTTCACGAGGATCGAACTAAATCAGATTTATAAACGAAAAGATAAGAACACGAAAATACAAAATTTAGGATAGATTACCTTGACCCAACATTTATGAACGAAACGCGAACCAACGGTATAAGGAACGATCTTAACTCGATGATTATAATGAATTATGAATCAAAGATATAGAGTTTGAACGCCACAAGAATTCTTGATAAGTTCGGGAAAGTTCTTTAAAGAACTTAAGAAAAAACTCTCACAATTGTATTAATCAAAGTAATATAATTTGCAGGTCTATAAAGCCCCTTAAATAGGCGGCCAAGAGAACAAGAAAGAAACCCTAATAAGTCTTGGAAAATTCGCAGGCCTACATGAAGGAAAAAGGAAACCCTAATATCTAATATTAAATGAAGAATAAGGAAGTTTCCTAACTTTCCTTATATTTCTACTTGGAAAATAAAAAGATTACTTGACAATCAAGCCTTACAAATCAGTCTGAAAAGAATTAAAAGACTTAAAATAATAAAATAAATAAAATAAAATTTGTGGGTCTCATCCTAGGCCCGTTCAAGTTCACGCTTTAAGCTCATTCGCTTGCCTTGAGGATGTGGACTAAGCCTTGATTGTCCAATGGCCTAATTGGGGCTTGACCATTATAGACTCGACCTAAATCTCTTGAATAAGCCCATTAAGTGCTGCTTTAAACTTTTTGGATCTTGCTCTAGTAATAGGCCCAGCTGGAGCATATAGCTGATCCTTTGATGGTGCTTGTTGATTCTCATCAGTTCATTCCTTTAGATATCGCACTAGGGGAGTCCTCTAGTCTTTTTCTTTATCCAATTCACCGATGTTAGCACAGAGTTCAATCGATAATGCATTGGACGGTTTCTCTTGAAATTCCACCATTTATGATCTTTGGTTTGGTCCGAAAAATGATGCCAGCACTGATAGTGCGTCAGCTTTCTCATTCTCCGTTCTCAAAATTGCTCCCAGCTTACAACTTTGTACTGTTTTTCTCATCTCCTTTACTTTTTCCATGTTGAGCCGCAACCTTTTTTTATTTATTGTAAACACCCGATTCACCTGGTTAACTACCAATTTGGTGTCTGATCTTACTTCGATGTCACGAGCTCTAAACCCCTTTTCTAGGGTTAATCCGAGGATTATTACTTCATATTCGGCTTCGTTGTTTGAAGTTTGGAGTCTGAGTTGAATTGACCTTTCAATCTAATCTCTTTCCAGTGTTCCTAGGACTATGCCTACTCCACATTCTTTCACGTTTGATGTTCCATCAACCCTTAACTTCTACAATCTAGTTGACTATTCAGAGCATTCACTATCTTCTATTACATCTTCTCCAATGGGGGTTAGTTCAACGATAAAATATGTCACTACTTACCCCTTAATTGTCGTTCTTGGTTTTTACTTGATGAAGAATTCTCCAACTTCTACCACTCATTTCATCAATCGTCCTGATGCTTCAGGACTGTGCATTACTGCTCAGAGGGGATATGAAGTCATTACATTAATCACGTGTCCCTAGAAATAGGGCCTCAACTTTTGAGCCGAGGTTACTAAAATAATGGCAAGCTTCTCCAGGTTGGTGTACCATTTCTCAGCTGGAACCAGTAATTTACTTACGTAAAACACCAACCTTTTGCCCTCCATGATCATCCTTCAGCAGCGCAGCACTGACGACAACTGTGGTTACCACTACGTATAGGTAGAGTTCGTCTCCTGGGAATACCTTGGCCAACGTTTCAACCGAACTGAGGTAGTCTTTAATGGATTATAGTGCATCTTCGCAAGCCTTATCCTGATGAAAGTTCTTACTCCCCTTTAGTATCTTGAAAAAAGGAGCACATCTGTCGTTAACTTGAAGATAAACCTGTTCATCGCTGTCAATCTTCTAGTAAGCACATAAACTTCTCTCATAGTGGTGGGAGACTTCATATTCTGAACAACTTTGATTTGCCTAGAATCTACTATTATCCTCGTTTGATTTACCACGAAGCCCAAGAATTTTCCTAATGTTACTCTGAAGGAGCATTTTTCTGAATTCAACTTTATATTGTATTTTTGCAGAATGGCAAAGGCTTCTTTCAGATGGGTTAGGTGATCATCTCTCTTGGTGATCTTAACCAATATGTCATCTATGTATGCCTCCATCATTGTCCTGATTTTTTCTTGGAACATATGATTCACCAATCGTTGGTAGGTTGCCCCCGTATTTCTCAAACCAAAAGGCATTAATGGGTAATTGTACGTACCTCTTGGAGGGATAAACGTTGTTCTTTCTTCATCCTAGTTATCCATCTGGATATGGTTATAGCCCAAATAAGGGTCCTTCATGCTCAAGAGCTCATGTCCTACAGTTTCATCTACCATTTCATCTATCATTGGTATTCGATAGTGATCGCTCCGCATTTGTGCGATTTTATACCCTTAAATTTAGGTTTGTTAATCGTTCGAACAATATAAATTATTATAAATAAAGTTATTTTAGGTATATTTATATGTTCATGAAAATGGATCAAAACGACGTTAAGTCAGGACAAATGGGATTAAAAACAAATAAACTACGGTAAGCCGAACGAAAATCGAACAAAAACTAAAGATATCGAAACGAATCATTCGATCCCTTAACAATATCAAAAAATTGATTTATTTTATATGGTTTTTTAGGTTTTTGAAAAATGAACAAAATAACGTTGAGTTGGAGTGAATCGGATAAAAAAAGAGCAAATCGCGGCAAACCGAACAAAAGAGTAACAAATGGGACTGCTACAGTACTGAGCCCGCTACAGTACTAGGTCAGCTACAGTACCGCAGCCTCACTTGGACACTTTTACCCCTAACATTTTGGCCCTTTTATATTTTTGACCCTAGATATTTTTCCAGCACTATTTGAAATATCTTTTTTACCCCTCTTAATTCTGTTTTTGTCTATTTTACCCCAAAAATATGTTGCCTATAAATATGGGGCTTGGGGCTAATTCATAAATGTACATATTTAGATATAGAATACTAATCTTAAGATATTTTGTAAATATTTATTTCATTTTTATTTTTTATTATGGAGAAGAAGAAGCTTCGATTTTTAGGGGTTTAAAGTGTAAAATGGTGTTTTGAGGATTGTTTCCAAGAAAACACAACTTTACACAATGATGAGTGATTAATTTTCTCTAATCAAGTTAGAATTGTGGTATTGTATTATTGAAATTATGAAATATTATATTTTTAATTTAATTTAAACAATTATGTGACAATGAAATTTTGATTCTAAATTCAACTGCTTCGTTAAATTTAGAACGTGACATCTAAAATTAACGGTCACATAATAGTATTCACAGAGATTTATTACTAAACTTGATGGTCTATGCCTCAATTTTAATTCACCTTAGATTATATTAATGTAGGAATTAAATATTGCCGATAGATCATGCTTGAGGAATGATAAATCCTATTTTTCTGAGCGTTCTGCCCAAAAGGTTAGCAACGCTCATTTGTACAAATTCAAGTTAAAGGAAAAAAATATAAAAATGTCATAATCTTCGAAGTGCGAAACCCACAATTCCTAACCTGGTTCCTATATTTTTCTTATACTAAGATTATGATGAAACCATGTGTAATTAATTGAGTTTTATGTTGTGTTGATTCCAACCAAATTGCAATTCAACTTTTATGGTTTTTCAATTAAATAAATGATTTCATCTTTTATATGATGTATCATTAATTGTTATGTATTATTTAATGCTTGGATTTTTATTAAACAAGTAACATATTTTGATTTTTTGTTTTCCATTAAATTGTATACACATAATACTTAAGAATTATTGGTTTTTTAAAGATCCAGAAAAACCAACTTGAGATTTAAATCAATCTTAATTTCTAAATGCTTAAGAGGATAGTAAGATCCAGATCTAAAACTATCGCTCAAAATTTGGAGTCCACACAATAATAGAACTAATTAATTATTACATTGGTGGATTCTGAAATTCTAGTATTTTTTCTATTTTCTATTTAGTTAAACTAATTATTTTACTGTTTATTTAGTCTTATTTTTTCATTTTTTTAAACAACAAACAAAAAATATTTTTCAACTAGATTATAAATAAATCAATTTGGACGGATTAAGTATTTTTTCTCTGATAACAATCCTTGTGGGATCGACCTCGCTTCCGTTAATCTTTGTTACATCTGATTCGTGCACTTGCGAGTAAAAAAATATAAATTTTAAAACATGACAGAACACAGTTTCTATCCACAACAGATAGCAATCTTTAGGGCACGCCTGGTTTAGATTAGTGAAGTTCGCACACATTCCTCCTCTTTTCGTTCTTCTTTTTAACAAACATTGGGTTGGCTAACTACCTTCGGTATATTACCTCCCTTATATGCCCTATTTCGAGCAGTCTCCTTACCTTTGACTCGATTACCTCTCTTTTCTAGACTAAAAGTCCATATTTTCTGCCTGACTAGAGAGTAAGATCTTGAGATGTCAAGGCGATGCACTGCTACCTTGGGATCAATCTCTTTCATATCCTCTAGAGCCAATCTAAACACGTCTAGATTTTCTACTAGTAGTCCCTTGACTTTCTCTATCTCTGGTTGGCTTAGTTACATGCCTATCATTAAGTTCTTTCTTCCTTTTTCAAAGGTCACCTCTTGCACTTGCTCAGCTGGTTGAAAAACACTATAATGTTCCTTAAAATCATCTATCTCCTGGAATGACGTGTTAGGTGGAGCTTGTTCCTGCCCCAACCTTAATTATTATTGTGCCTTCTTTTTTCCCTTCATCGCTATTGCAAAGCACTGCCTGGATGTCACTTGATCTCCTTGAATAACAAGTACCGCTCCATCCATCATGTACTTTATGCATTGGTGGAACGTGGATGCCACGACTCCCATTACATGAAGCCATGGGCATCCCAAGATTGCATTGTAAAGGGATGAGAAGTATGTCACCATAAACTTCATAGCTTTCATAAATAAATTATCTGCCTTATTTGTTGTCACTAACAAGGTGATCTTTCACTTAGGAGAGCTGAGATCACTATTGAATCCTACCATAACAGTTTGGGTTGATCCAATGTCCAAACTTAGAACTCCCATCTGCTTCAAGGTGTTCACGAAAATGATATTAGCATAATTGTTGTATCAATTAAAATTCTCTTTACTTCAAAGCAAGAGATCCAGATTATGATGACAATGCCATATTCGTGAGGGTGTACAATCCCTTTGCAATCCTCATCGCTGAACATGATCACTAGGCCTGGTTTTGTGTCTATTGACATAGATTCTCCATTATTCATTTCTAGCTCCGCTTCATGGATTTTCCTCTTCTGCTCATGGTTTAATTCTCCCGTGATTGGCCTAGTGGTATTTATCATTTAGATCACCTCTTGAGTATTATTGGGTCCTTCATCTTCCTGCTTTTTATCCTAGTCGTCAGCTCTTCCCTTGCTCCTGGATCTCTTTCTCTCCCTTGATCGATCCTACAAATAACCATATAGTTGAACCATATCAATTATCCTTTTAATCTCTCTTTTGAGATTCCAACAGTCATCTGTATCGTGTCCGTGGTCTTTATGGAATTCGCAATACTTTCCTTTGTTTATTTTGTTTGGAATCCTTGGAGGCCATTGAACAACCTCGGACGATCTGATTTCATGGAGGATTCTGGAGATTGACATTTGTAGTCCAGAGTGGTTAGGATCCTAGTGTCCTTCTTATATGGAGCCTGAGTTTCTTGACCAATCCTTCTGACGGTCTAAGTTGCTTCCCTAGGATCTGCCATGATCTTTCCCACTTTTTTTGGATTATTTTTCGACGGTATCCATCTATCCAGTACATATTTAACGTCTTCCAGCTTCATATAGGGATTCGCCCTTTCCATCAACTCAATCATGTTCCTTGGGTTATGTTTCATGAGCAAGTCTTGGAATCATCCATAACGTAGCCTCGACGTAAATGCATTTATGATGAGGTTAGTGTTGTATCCCTTGATACACATTAACTCCTTGTTAAAATGATTCATATATTGATGTAGCAACTGTCCCTTTTCCTGCCGTAGAGCCAACAAATAATTTGTACCTTCCATTAACCTTTGGCAGGTTATAAGGGTGCTCATGAACTGCTTTTTGAACTCATAAAACGACAAGATGGAGCAAGGTGGCAAGTCGTGTAACCACTCCAAGGTGGGCCCCTTCAAGGTGGAAGCAAATGCTTTACATAATGTTGAGTTTCCTGCTCTATGTAGTGCCATGACATGCTTAAACTAGGGACATGGTTAACTGGATCCATTTTTCCATTGTATTTTTGAAACTTAGTTGGTTCGAACTTGTCTGAGAGTAGTACCTCCATGATGTCAAAGGTAAAAGGTAGCTCGGTTCCTTTTAGTAGTGCCTCCACCTTGTCGACTGGAAAGTCATTCTTTTTTAACTATGACCTGTTGGAGGGAGACCATTGTTCCGATTCTATTGACCACTCTTCTCTCTGCAATTGGGCGTCCTCCGATGTCTTTTTGCATAGCTCCTTCCTCATGAGGTGGGTTCTTCGGAGCTTCTTGGGACTCTGATTCTTCTCCAAGGCCATCATTATTAGGGGGTGGTTGATGGATGTTCCTGGTGATCTGTTATGCCATCCACATTATTACGCCCTCTATTGTTGACATCTTTTCAATTAGAGCATCGATTCTTACGTCAGTAGTTTAGACCTCTGGGTATCTTGGGCACTCATTTGCCTAATCCAAACTTTCTTGATTTTTGACATTATCAGTTTAAACAGGAAACTAAACAAATATGTTTTGCTATCAATTTGACAAAATCTGTGAAAACAAAAGTATCAGGGGTCAAAAGGTGAAATAATGGTAATTAGTAAAATTTCCTTAAATTAAAGGGTAGAAACTAAATTAAAAATATTAAATGTGATTTTATAGAAACTCTACTTCTAATATTGTTATTTTAGTCCCTACAAATGTTTAGAAATTTCAAAATTGACCCAAAACGTTTGTCTATACCGAAGTTTGTTTGAATTGACGATTTTGTTTTTGGTATCAAACGTAATCTAAGGCGAAAATTTGTCCCATTAAACTTCAGTTTAAAGTTTAACTAAATTTACACTTTAGACCCGATACTTTTTAAAAACTAAACGAGTGAGACAAAATACGGTGTCTACAAGTGTTCACCACCCAACTTTGAGGGTTATACTGCATTGATCGGAGACTTTCAGACGACTGCTGAAATGGTTGATCGATTTAGATGAATTCCACATCAACTACCAGCTGTAAACGGCCATCAAAAGCCAAGCATTGGTGGATTTCATCTTGAAATCCACATTCCCAGAAGAACTAACCCTAGGAAGCAGAGACAAAACCAGCGACCTAAACCAGTGTTTGATCGAATGCTGGATGTCGTACGTAGGTAGATCGTCGAACTACAGCAATTAAGGGTCGGGGCGACATCCTAGATTATACCTTGAGACTCAGCTTCAATGAGACAAACAATGAAGCCGAGTACAGAGTCCTGATTTTTTCTCTAAGGATCCTCAAAGAACTCGGTGCCACCAAGGCTGATGATGGCATACCTGAGTAAAACCGCACTCATTATGCAAGGCTTCCAAAAAATCAACATCAGGTAGAGCCCGAGGTAAGAGAATAGGCACATTCACTGGATAGCTTGGACTCCACTTTCAACTCCCGGGGTACCGGAACATCATGGCCAAAAGCATTCGACAGGCAAGCTGAGACGAGCTTCAAAAGGAAGTAGAGATGATAACACACCAACCCTTTTGGATGGACCCCATCTGCAACTACCTTAACCGCAGGCTCCTTCCGGAATAGAAAAGTGAGGTCAGGAAAGTTTGGTACCGTGCATCCTAGTATACTCAATTATAAGGAGTTTTGTATAAGTGCTCTTTTAATAGGACGCTACATGCATCAGAACGAAGGCCACTAGATCCTCCTGGATATCCATGAAAGCCTCTGTGGTAGCCATTTAGGAGCACAATACCTAGCTAGGAAAACGCTAAGGTAAGGCTACTTTTGACTTATGATATAAGCCGACGCAAAGGAATTAGTCAAGAAGTGCGACATGTACCAGAGATTCGAACTAGCTATCAACACCCCAACCACGAGTCAGTTGCCTATGTCTGGACCATAGCCATTCACCTAATGGGGAGTGGACATCCTTGGGCCTTTCCCCATCGCAACAACTCAAAAGAAGTTCATCGTCGTCGCCATCAACTACTTCACCTAATGAGTAGAAGCCGAAACTGTATCAAAGATCACTTATGCTAAGATCAGAGACTTTGCCTGCTGCCACATCATCTACTGATTCAAGGTTCTACAAGCCATCGTCATTGATCATGGCTCGCAATTCGACTACACCCTGTTTGATAACTTTTGCATAAAGATGGGCATTCGACACCATATGTCAACCTTGGGCCACCCACAGTCCAACGGACAAGACGAGGTAACCAATCGAACAATTTTACACATGTTGAAGACTCGACTGGAAAAGTCCAAAGTTAAGTAGGTGGAAGATCTTCCATCGGTGTTGTAGGCCTACCATACCACCTCGAGGGTCGTTACTGAAAAAAAAAACACCGTTCGCCATGGATTTCAGATGTGAGGCAGTGATTTCCATAGAGATGGGTCTTCCAACCTACAGAGTAGGACACTACGATCCTAACAAGAACTAGTGCTAAGTTTCGATTTGCTGGAGGAGAAACATGGAACACACCCATATCCGACAAACAACCTATAAAAGATGGATGGCCAGATACCACAATAAGCGCATAAAAGCACATTCATTTAAAAAATATGACCTCGTGCTACAAAGAGTCACCATCGCCATGTGAGATCGAGTAGAAGAGAAGCTGGGACCAAAGTGGAAAAGACTCGATTGCTTCACCAAAGTAAGGCATTTACAAGCTCGAAACGTTGGAAGGAAGACAATTTAGAAATTCATAGAATGTAGAACATTTAAAGCAATATTTTCAGTAGCATGAGCTCTTTGATGTTTTTCTGCACAATAAAAACCTTATACTTTGCTCGAAATACTTGCAAGTGTCAACATATGATGAGATAAAACAACGGTCAACACGTATTACTGTACGCCAACCATGAGTGTAGGACGGGGTCGTTGCTAGTTAATGGTGCACACTTGTCCAACCAGCGGCTATGGCTCCAACAGCCTGACTAGGAAAATAGGCGACTACAACACCAACAACCTGATTTGGTCACCAAGTAGCTATGACACCAACAACCTGGCTCAACTAGATGGCTAAGGCACCAAACGTCTTGTTGGGTGCCGATACCTTGTCCCAACAAGTGGGAAGGGGGCTATGACCAGTAATTGGTATGGCTCACCCGACCAGGCGGCTATGCACCCTCAATAGCCTGGATCGACAACCAGATGACTAGGCTACTACGACACCAACAACTTGGTTCCTAGATGGCTAAGGCTTTAACTGTTTAAATGGATGACATAATGAAACAACCCTATGCATAATCAGCCACGATCAATAACCTAAGACCACCTTGAATGAGGGCTGGTGAATAATGGAGAATGTCATCGTCGACGCACTAAAAGACCCTTCCGGATAATCATCCATACCTGATAACCAGAGCCACCCTAGAAAGGAGGCCAACGAGGAGTGGATGATGTCTGACATTGGTTAGCAGACTAGAAGAACCCTCTATAAATAGGGAAAAACCTGATAGCCTAAGCCCACCATAGCCGGGGGCTGCAAGGAGCGGATGCCTTTGACCAACCATCTAAGTTACAAATAACTCCGGATTAAACATCCAGTTTACACATGGCACTCCATATAGTCGGGCAAACTCAATAACCCGTGTCCACCCGAGTAGGAGGCCTGCGAGGAGCGGAGTCAATGTCTTAAAAAACTTGAGCACTTATTACTAGATGAAGAGACCACCAATAGGTACAATCACCACACAAGGGCCAACTGTACACTAGCATTTCTACATATCTATGAAAATTGTTTTTTACTCTATAGTATGAACTCCACTATTTGTGGCCTTATTCCTAGTTTTTGTTTCATCAAAATACACACAATATACAAAAGCAAATAGATACGCAAGAAAAAGAGCAATGTGGAAGCCTTCGCCTGTAACTCTCCTAAACGATCGAACTTTTAACCCATGTTCGATGGATAAAAACTTCCTGGCCTAAGCGTGTACAGATTCTATGAAGGCTCACCCAAGGAAATCAGAGCGCAGGGATGATTAATTTTCCTCACTCAGGGAGCAAGCCACTAAAGAGCCGACTGTCTTTATGCCAAATTGGTGATAACACATCTCTTCTCTATCGCTTGAGGGACTCGCAATGAGAGCTCTTGTACTCCTCGACAGCCAATGGATGCAGGAGGACCCCCTATTGAATCCAAGGTTTTGGTGAGCAATTAAGTATTGATGTTTTTGGTAAAACTAATGGTTTTATCTAGTGTTTCAGATTTATAGTTCAATGCAATTGATTAAGAAAAAGAATCAATAAAGAAAATATAAAAGGTGAAAGATGGACATGACGAAGATATGAAAGAGTTTTGAAGACACTGAAGAAACCTAGGTGAAAATAACTCTTTACTTCTATACTCTTAATACAACCCGAATTAAGATCACGCACGACGCTTAATATGAAGTAATCTTATCTGTATCATGAAAAGAAGTGATAAGTTATGTGCTCATTATGCGAAATGATTTTGATAATTAACCTAAAAGAAAAATGTGTTTTAAAGTATAAAATATTGTGATTTCGGATCAATTTGGTTAGTTGAAAAAAAGGGGTCGGTTGAATTAATAAAACAGTGAGTTTTGAGAGTTAAGTTCTACCGATCTAATTGGTCAACCGAGAAAAGCAACCGGTCAACCATTTGAAATAGTGGTTAAAATGGAAGAGGAAGTGGGCACTCTGATCAATTCGATTAACTGACAGGTTAGGGTCAATAAATTGAATGGTTCAGTGGATTAAGTGGGTGGAAATGGGGGAAACCCATTCATCCAGTTGGTCAACCAACTGCCCTAGTGGAATCAACAACTATTTTGTTGTTTGAGTCAAAACTATCCATTTTTTATTATTCGAAGAGATGTTTTGGGGGGATTTGTATGTAATTCAAATATGTACAACCTATTATGTGATCCATATTGATATGGTTCATATGTTTTGATATTCTCATAATTTAAATGATTTAATACTTTCTATTCGTATGGTTTTAAATTGGGAATAGTTTTATAGACTTAAATGAGAGTTTTAAAGATTATTTTTAAGTGGAACATACCTGTAATGAAAGATGATGTTATATGGGGTCTTAGAATGTCATTTTATAACATATATTTGAAAAACTAGCCGTTAGGGAGCTAGCTCTAGGTCTATTTAATAAGATCTGCGGGATTAAGTTTTAATACATCAAGAACATCAGTTTGTGCTTTTATAAGAGTGAGATTTTTGCTGAGATTTCAAAGAGTGATTCTATATAAGTTTTTGATCTAAAACGCTTGTTGTTTGGCGTCACCGATTTGGATTCTAATTGCGATATCGTCATTATCTTCAGTGTTTCTTTGGTGAGATCTATCCAAGCTTTATTCTTTGCTTTAAAATTAAATTTCTATTGATTGCTTGGTTTAGGATTGCTAGAAAATCATTTTAAACTTAAAAGCCTAAATTTGTTTTTTAAACGATTTCTATTTGATTATCTGATTACATGCTAAATTTGTGTTACCCATTTTATTTATTAATCAGACTTTAATTGCCTCAATTGGATCTATTATGTAGTAGTTATCCAGGACGTTAATAGAGTATATTTGTATTAAGGTGGTAGAAACTCCTGGTGGGAAGAAACTTATTTTTTATTTATTTATGAGTTTGAGCAGATTAGACACATTTGTGATGATGTCTAATTAGGGTAGCTAGGTTTTGATTTTTTTCCTGTGAAAAACATTATTGTTTAATCTTTGTCCTGCAAAAATGTTAGGTTATTATTTTTCCTTGAAAATAATTAGGTTTTGATTTCCCTGTAATAGAATTGAGTGATTGTAAAAGTTCTTCCTAAACTTGAGAAAAGGATAAGTGTAAAAGTGAGAGGGAATGGTAGGTTTGATCTTTAGACTGTTAAAAAGATTAGGTTTTGATTCTTCCTCTAATAAAATTAGGTTAGTCATAATCCTGGTAGAAAGATAGGGTTCTCATGAACCTGGGAAAATGATAATTGTCAGGGTTGATTCTGAGCCTGTGAAAAAAATCGTGATTGTAAGGGTTTAGTTCCTATCTGGGAAAAGAATCAGGGGTTTAGTGGATTGCGAATCCCCGTGGAGCTCAGGCGACTAGATGTAGGTAAGAGTAGTTTACCGAACCATAATATATTATTCTGTGTTGCATTGCTTATTTTCTTATATTATGTTTGGGTGTGCATTTAGTATTAAACACATTTTTACTGCGTGACAAGATAATAATTGATTTAGGGAAGTTGGTTATTTGTATTTAAATGTTTAATTGTTTAAATTTAGTAACTACCCAATTGACCCCCCCTCTTGGGTAGCTCTTTGGGCCAACACCCCCTGTAAGCTTTATTTTTGTCGATGGATGGGGATTAAGATTCATCCACGAACGAATAACGGGTCATCACGCTAACAGCATGATGAATCTCCATTTTTGCCTTCATCATTGTCTCAATTACTAGAGCGCTTCCAACTCAGCCTGGAAGATCTCACCCTTTTAGCCTCCAAGCACCCTAAAATTTTAGGACAACTGCAATACATGGATACAAAAAGAGTTCTAAATTCCTTCGGATAACATGAGCATTGATAGGTGTAATTTACTTATCTATTTCCAAATCGAACTTGTTAGTTTTAGAGTATGTTTATTACGTTTTATTATATTTTAATACATTTTTATTATTTTTGTTATAAATCAGGTGTGTGGGGGTGAAAAGAGATGAAAACGGATCATAAACGATCAAATCGGATCAAGAGCAATGGAAGAACGGTAGAAAAAGAGCAAAGAGGCCAAAATTTAGAACCTGCAGCCCACTGCCGCGGTGGTGGGATCCATCGCCACGACGATGAAACAACAGAAATGTCTCTACTCCCACCGTTGTATTCACCGTTGTGGCGAAGACACTGCTGACATGCCCACCACCGCAGCGGTCACTCTACACTGATTTTAGATATTTATTTAGATATTTTTTAGCCCTATATCTTCTCCTATCCTATCCATTCGAAAAAAGGAAGACCCCTTAGGGTTTAGTATAGTTTGAGAGTGTTTTAGGGAGTGCTCAACCAAATCCGAAAGAGAAGAACACGTTGCGAAGAAAGAGAAGCGATCGTTGAACGGTTTTAGCACCAAATCTTCGAACTACGGCTAAGTTTCTTTCGCTTCTCTCTTTAATTTCTTAACTTCGGTAATTTGTTGACCATGTTTAGCTCTATTCTTGTTGTATAAATGGTTATGGTCATGAGCTAAACGGATTTTGTCTAGGGATTAATAATATTTATAAAAATGTCGTTTGTTTGACTTGTGTTTCATTAATGGTTATTCTTCGTTATTCAATTGTGTTTATAGTTATTCTTTGATTATATGCTTGTTTAGATATATAGAGAATACAGGATTTAACACTCGGGAGAGGTAACCACGAATTCGAACTAGGGTAAACACAACGCGACGATCTAATAACCCGGGAGAGAGTTAGAAAGTGTGCAATCCATGACGTTGGGACAAGACTCATGTGATCTAGTGTCATTAAGACATTGAGGGGGACTTCTTCGTTGACGTGAAGTCGCATATTCACTTATCATACACTCGGGAGAGGTGGTGAGTGAGTTTACGATACAGAGATTGTCGGATAGGTCGAATACCATTATTGTAAACTAAACAAAATCAAACATATTTAAGTAAATAAAGTTAATACCTAGATAATATTTCCCCTAAACATCTCATATTAGTATTTTAGTATAATTAGATTTAATTAACTTAGTATTAGTATTAATTAATTATAAACCATTTTTTTATCGCCTAAATAAAGATAAGTTATGAGAACTACGGTACTCGATAATAATCTCAACCAATCCATGTGGATACGATAACCCTTACTCTCCTCATCTATACTAAAACTTGACATGTACACTTGCGGTGAAAGTGGCGATGTAATATTCTACCACTAAGTTTTTGGCACCATTACTGAGGATCGTGTTTTAGATTATTGTTGATACTGTGAGTAAATAACTTGATTTTAATTTAGGCATTTATTTTGTGTATAAATTTTTTGTTTGTAGTTTTGTTTTTACTTCTTATGTAGGGTACTTGAATATGTTAGATCGATGAGTATTGATGCATTTCTTTCAACAAGATTCTGAGCTATTTTATTGCGCTAGGGATTGTTACAACGAGCTGCTATTTCGGTTTTTGAATCATGGGTTCCCGATAGAATGTCAACTCTCGAATTTCCTCGATGGGTTATCAGTCGCAATAAGAACATGGGTGGAAGGAGGAAACAATACCTCCTCTTTCTACAACCTAACCGCAGACGAAGCCATTTAGTTGTTGGATGAATTGGTAGTTTTTGATTTTCAAAGTTGGAATTATTCACCAAGTCACCAAAGTTTGGTAGATTGTTCCAACACTTCGACACCATGGATTGACACCTCGGACCAATATGTTGAGTCTTCCCCCGCCCTAGAAGAAATATTCGTTGATTTTATTAGGGAGACTCAGGAGTATTGGCGGGAGACGAATGACCAGATCAATGAGCACGAGGATCGTCTTGATAACATTGAGACAGTCTGCACCGAAATCGATGCGACCATAACGTCTCTTCATATGCAAATCGGTTAACTTCTTTACTTCATTGAGTCCGAGTCCGAAGCGGTGGCACTAAGAGACGAACAAATCACATCTGAATGTGAAAACCACCGTGAGGAACTGAATGCAAACGGAAGGCACTTGGGTGAGATCGAAGATGATCAAGCTAATTGGGAGAGAACCCAAGTGTGGATTGGCGATGGAGATTCACATATTAATCGTTGTGAGTTTTTACCGTTTGAATTCCAGTTAGTGATACTGTACTCGATACAAGACGATCGCATCTATGAGGATCCGATGTGGCTTACCTATCCTATCCCGTTTCCAGCTCAGTAAATTCAAGCTCCCCAAGCACATAAATCGGAGTTGAGTCAAGTTAAAAGCTTGGGCCATATAATGCCAAATCTCGCCAAACTTGAAGGCGTAAACAATCAAGACCCATACGTAGTGTTGTACAACACTTACTATGGGCGGAAGCCACTCTTTGACGAGCCATTCTCCGTGTCAAGCCGAAGACATTAAATCATGCGCTTCTTGGGAGGCAACCCAAGGAAAAAGATAAGTTAGATCCATCTCCGTCGACTTGATTCGGAGGTGAGATTCTCTTGCCTCCCAGGTACGTATTCTAAACCCCCTTCGTCAGCATGCTTTATTTCTATATGTTGAGATTGATAATTGGGTCATTGAGGACACTGTCTGTTTTAAGTTTGGAAGTGATGTATAGTATGTTTAGTATATGTTTTAGTTGTAGTTTATGTTATTTTGTTTTTATTGTATGCATGTCTGTTTAGGTTAGTAATAGTTATGTGCTGAGTTTTGACTTCATCTGGGCCATTACCCGATGATGAGTCTGTCCCCTGATTGTTTATTGAGGTCGGTGTGCTTGACGTATCATTTTAGTAAAAGTGATTGTAGATCCTACATACACAAGCACGTAAACTCAATGTATAACTATCCAATCGATTTGAAAACGATTATCCGTTAGCCAAGTTCATGACAATAGGGATTTTAGAACTTAATTTGGGGAAAATTAGAGGCGAAATCCTAGGCGTGGTAGTTCGAGAGATATGATTTAGGCATTCATTTGATTGCTTGAGCCTTTGAAGCTTACTTTGTTAAATGTTTATCCCTCGTTACCCTGTCGAAACCTAAAAACCATTTCAATTCTAAACACTTAACTAATACCATGGCCAATTGAACTTTTTCCAAACCTATATCGTTGAACCCAAGGCACAAATTTGAGTGAATTAAGTTAGCAGTTGCAAATTCTACTCGAAGTGAGCGGTTGGGTTTAGGGCAAACTTTTAATTGGTTCGGTATTCGAGTACTCACTTGTTGTTTTTCTTTCGTTTAAACCACACTCGTTAAATTCTAATAATCGAATAAGTTTGGTGGTGTGGTAAGTTTAAAAAAAAAAACCATATGTACATATAGTACAATTTTCATTTCTTTTGACAAATGAGTACGTCGTTCTTAAATGTATGATCAGAGTTGTTTCGAATTAATCTGTGGGGGTTCGAGAGTGATTATGTGCCAAGCATGTGCCTCTGGTATCGTCAAGTTAACGATGTTAACCTGTTTTCTATTTCTGATATACTTTTGGCCATTTTTCCAAAACCAAACCAAATCCGAATGATCTTTAAAGATTTTCGAGCCTACTTTAGTGGAGAATTGAACCCATGTCAGGATTATGCATTCCCTATACCTTTTTGGGTTTTAGTCATGAGTTTATTTGGTGGATAATCCAATCCGATCGATGGATAGTTGTATATTTGAGTTTTAACACACACACATCATCGAATGTTGAAATTCTATGTTGAAATTTGATAGTTTAAAGGATCTAGAATGACGCTTAATATCATCGAATGTTGAAATTCTAGAACACCACATGGTGTGTTTTATTCTTGAACTTGATAGGATTGGGAGTCGATGAGGGAAAAAATGGTTTGGCCGGTAGATGATATTCAAAACTTGCACATTATTGTTTTTAGTGTTTTTCGTTTTTTGTTTTTAATTTTGTAATTAGTTGTTATCGTTTCTTGTATTGTGTGGGTATTTTGCTCGAGGACTAGCAAAAATCCAAGTTTGAGGGTATTTGATAGGTGTAATTTACCTATCTATTTTCAAACCGAACTTGTTAGTTTTCGAGTAAGTTTATTACATTTTATTATGTTTTAATACATTTTTATTCTTTTTGTTATAAATCAGGCGTGTGGGGTGAAAAGTGATGAAAACGGATCATAAATGATCAAATCGAATCAAGAGCGGTGGAAGAACGGTAGAAAAAGAGCAAAGAGGCCAAATTCAAAACCTGCAGCCAACCGCCACGGCGGTTAATATACAAAGACAATGCCTAAACTTTCTACAAATCCACCACTATAGTGGTGAAACAACAAAAATGTCTCTACTCCCACCGACGTATCCACCGCTGCGGCGAAGACACTGCCGACATGCCCTCCGTCGTGGCGGTCACTCTGCACTGATTTTAAATATTTATTTAGATATTTTTTAGCCCTATATCTTCTCCTCTCCTTTTCATTCAGAAAAAGGGAGACCCCTTAGGGTTTAGTATAGTTTGAGAGTGTTTTGGGGAATGCTCAACCAAATCTGAAGGAAAAGAACACGTTGCGAAAAAGGAGAAGCTATTGTTAAATGGTTTTAGCGCCAAATCTTCAGATTACAACTAAGTTTCTTTCGTTTCTCTCTTTAATTTCTTAACTTTAATAGTTTGTTGAGCATGTTTAGCTCTATTCTTGTTGTATAAATGGTTATGTCCATGAGCTAATCGAATTTTATCTAGGGATTAATAATATTTATGAAACTGTCGTTTGTTTGAGTTGTGTTTCGTCAATGGTTATTCCTCGTTATTCGATTGTGTTTACCGTTTTTCTTTGATTATATGCTTGTTTAGATATATAGAAAATACGGGGTTTGACACTCGGGAAAGGTAACTTTACGTGATTATTTTTTCACGTCTTAATATACTCGCAAGTGCACGGGGTCAAGTTTTAATATAGTAGACCTTTCGATCGGATATCGTCCTCTAGGAAATGTGTTTGATTAATTGAATACCGTGATTTACATAGTCTTATATTATCTCGACGGTTCAAGAAATGTTTGGGTTTGAATAATTAAAAACTAAGTTAAACTAACAACTATTGGGTTAATTCTAATTAAGTAGATTACCTACGGATTGATTTCATTCACTTAATACATGTTTGAGTTCGTTTCGTTAATAATAATGGTGTTTATCCTATCCGATAATCTAGGTATCTCAAACTTACTCATTACCTCTCCCCCTCTAGCGTTTTATATAACACATAGTCACATGAGTCTTGACCCAACCTCATGGATTGCATACTTTCTAACGCCTTCTCGGGTCGTTAGATTGTCGTGATTTGTTTTACCCTAGTCCGAATCCTGGGTTACCTTTCCCGGGTGTCAAACCTCGTATTCTCAAAACCAACCCTAATACCTTAACAAGCATGTTAAAATTGTAATCAAACGGTAAACACAATCAGATTTAGATAAACAGTCGTTAAAGTAACATATATTTACTCAAACATGTATTTACATGAGTTACATCAATCCCTAGATAATATTTATCTAGTTGATAGGTGTGATCTACCTATATATTTCCAAACCAGTTTTGTTAGTTTTAGAGTATTTTTATAGTATTTATTATGTTTTAATTAGTTTTTATTCTTTTTGTATAAATGAGGAGTGTGAGGTGAAAAGGTAGGAAAACGGAGCATAAATAATCAGATCGAACCAAGAACGGTCGACGAACGGTGGAAAAACAAGCACGAGAGCAATATTCAAAAAAGAAGCCCACCACCGCAGCGTCAGACCTTCGCCACGGCGGTGAAAATGTAGGATGGTCACCAAGTTTACTGCTGTTTCCACTGCTGTGGAGATCACTTAACCAACATACTCCACCATCGCGACGATCATCTCTACACAGATTAGATATCTTTTAGGATATTTTGCCTATTTAATCCATTCCCCTCCCTCATTTTTGGGCCTTTCTTGCATGCTACCACTCTTAGAACATATCTAGGGGTGGATTGAGGAGTTTTAGAGGGAGAGCTCACATCCCGAAGGAGAAGAAGATGGTGAAGCAGTCGTTGAACATTCTTAGCGACAAATCTTCGAACTAGGCTAAGTTCTTCAATTTTTTCCTATATTTCTTTAACTTAAGAATTTGTGAGCATGTTTAGCTCATGCTTTATTATAAATACGGTTATGGTCGTTAGTTAAATGTGGATTGTTTAGGGATTAACAATATATTTATAAATATGTGATTCGTATGATTTTGGTGTTTTGTTTATGTTTGTTCTTTGAAGTTTGATTGTGTTTATCGTATTGTTTGTTTATTATGCTTAGATAGATATATTGAGAATTCGGGGTTTAACACTCGGAAGAGGTAACTCCGGATTAAGACTAGGGTAAACAACGCAACGATCCAATAACCCAAGAGAGAGTTGGATTGTGGGCAATCGATAACGTTGGAGTAAGACTGACGTGACCTAGGGTCATTAAGACGTTGAGGGGGACTTTTTCATTGACACGAAGTTGCATATTCCCCCGTCTTACACTCGGGAGAGGTGGCGGGAGAGTTTACAAATTGAGATTATTGATAGGGTAAACACAACGCGACGATCCAATAACCCGGGAAGGAGTTGGATTGTATGTAATTAATGACGTTGGGGTGAGACTCACGTGACCTAGGGTCGTTAAGATATTGAGGGGGACTTCTTCGTTGACACAAAGTCATATATTCCCTCATCTTACACTCGGGAGAGGTGGCGGGGGAGTTTACGAATTGATATTGTCAAATAGGTTGAACACCGTAAACATAAGTCAAACGATATCGAACACGTATTTGTAAACCAAGTTAATCCCTAGACAATTCTTTCCCCTAAAACATATCATTATATTAGTATAGATAATTTAGTTAATTGATTTAGTTCAATATAAATTTTATACATTCTTTTTAGCCTAGATAAAATTAGGTTATGATAATCACGGTACTCGATAATAACGACAACCAATCCCTGTGGATATGATGCCTGATCTTAAAGATCACATTATACTAAAACTTTGATCTCATACACTTACGAGTAGTCAATACGCGATCGTGTAACAAACGCTCATCGTACACTAACCTACCATGATCTTAACCATACATATATTAAAACAAGAAGGATACATCATCATTTGATATAAAAAGTTAAGTTACAAAGAAAGAAACAAAGAAAGAACGATCAAATCTTTAAGTGGAGTGGTCCACTGTTGCCAAAGATCGGTCCTAAAATGATTCCTCTTCTCCAAATGTTTAATCTCCTATTTGAGCTCTCAAAATATGCTTAAGATCATCTTTCACAAGTGTGGAACGTCCTTGAGAAATGGGGGAAACAAGGGTTTAAATAGAAGGCTTCAAAATATCTAGAAAATAGATATTTTCTGCACAGTGAGACCGTCGCGGCGGTGGTTCATCGCTGCGGCAGTGAACCAAAACCTAAACTCTCTGTACTTTCATCGCCTCGGCAGTGAATGACCGTTGCGGTGATGAAACAAAACCTAGGCTCTCTGGACTTTCCCCGCCTTAGCGGTGAGACTGGCATAGCTCATTGAATTTTCACCGCCTCGGCGGTGAATGACTACTGGGGCGGTGACTTCTGCACAATTGTCCCTGTATCTCCACCGCCTCGGCAGTAGCCTGACCGCTGTGGCGGTGGGTTTGCTATCCTGAAACCTTGTTTCTTTCACCATTTTTCCATTGCTTTGTTTGTTTATGACTTGATTACGTCCCTACACCTGATTTACATAAAAACAAATAAAAACACAATAAAATATTACTAAAACACTCAAACTACCAAATTTGGCTTAGAAGTCGATAAGTATTTTCAACCTATCAGTAACCACGGATTCAGATTAGGGTAAACACAATGCGACGATCTAATAACCCGGGATGGAGTTAGAAAGTGTGCAATCCATGACGTTAGTGCAAGGCTCATGTGACCTAGTGTCGTTAAGACATTGAGGGGGACTTCTTTATTGACGCGAAGTCGCATATTCACTCATCTTACACTCGGGAAAGGTGGTGAGTGAGTTTATTACGATAACCATTATTGTAAACTAAGCGACATCAAATGCATTTAAGTAAATAAAGTTAATCCCTAGATAATCTTTTCCCCTAAACATCTCATATTAATATTTTAGTATAATTAGATTTAATTAACTTAGTATTAGTATTAATTAATTATAAACCATTTTTTATCGCCTAAATAAAATTAGGCTATGAGAATTACGGTACTCGATAATAATCTCAACCAATCTCTATGGACACGATAACCCTTACTCTCCCCATCTATACTAAAACTTGACCTGTACACTTGCAGTGAAAGTGGCGACGTAATATTTTGCCACCAAGCATTGAAGTCGTCGATCATCCATTCTCGACTGCTAAACAAGAACCTCCATCTTCTAATAGACGTCACTACGACCACCTTTGGAGCCCATATAAAGGCTCATCAAAAAATAAATAAGGATAATGAAAGAAAAAGTCAGGTATAGAAAAATAACAACAAAATACCCCTTAAATAGGTGCCCCAAATGAAAGGTCAAAGGGCACGCCTCTTAAGTGACGTCAGATGGCACACTTCATTAATGGATGACGGACGAAAAGATTTATGAATCCCCAAAAGCTTGCATGCAGATGTGCTTTATAAAGACTGCACCCAAATATACCTTGGAAATGATGCACTGGGATACATGATGATCATCCCTTCCTTAGAAGTAGGTAAAATATGGCATGTAGCCAGAAAATGACGAGCCTAGACTAAATCAAAGTAGGTACCGGCCTAGATTAACTAGACTGAAAACTCCACCTAGGGAAAGGTCAAACACGATGGAAAACAAGCAGATGAAGAGATAGAGCAAAATAAAATTTCATTGAAAAATTGTTTGTACAAGTCAGAGGCATACCCCACAGATCCGAAGAAAAAGAAGGATAAAATGTACAAAGAGCTATAATTAAAGGCAGGCGCCCCCTCGGGTCAGAGGTTTTTTCCCCGAGTAAGCCATTCCTCTCTCTTCCCTCTAGCCGGTGCAGCAACAACAACATACTCTCGAGTATCTCCCTTACCATTGATCCTAGATCTAGCCGCCTCTTCGACTTGGTAGACCACCATAGCCGTCTCTCCAGTGACATGATCTTCTCTACGGAATCAACAGCCCTTCGCTACGCAACAACAATCTTTTTCCTCGACCTCTCGGGCTTCCTAAGATCTTCAAAAGTAACACGCCCAACCTCCACTGCCCAACAATCTCGATACTCAAGCTAAGACCTCGCTTATCTCATTCCTACTCCAGGATGCTTAGCTGAGATATGATCTCATTCCATTAATCAACTAAAGCAAAAGCACGAGCAACAGTCTATCATACAATGAAAAGAAAGTCAGGTGAAGCTTAAAGCAATTATCAAAGTCATTACAATAAGGAAAAATAAGTATCGTTATCGCAACGCTCGATTGCGACAAGTTCAGCGCAGGATCGTTGCCCAACTCTGTAGCCACTGCCTTAATGTCCCTTAGAGGGAATGCAACCTAAGCCTATCTTGTCGTGTCCTCTAAATTAAGAAGAACCATGGAGCTAGAGAGCCCCTTAACCCTAGGGGCCCATTCCTCTTGATCTACAATGGTGAATGATCCCAAGAGGGTTCATCTATCTTTTTTCCCCCTTCCTAGAAGCAACAAAAATGGACCCCTTCACCCTATTCGTCTCTAGCTCGTTATGAATCACGACGTTAACAATCGATTGGAACTTCTCCTTGGAAGAACTGAGGCCTGGGCAAAACGACGTCTCTCGGGAAGTGGTGAATGGGATAACCATCGCAATCACTTCCTAGGCAACTACTGGAGAATCTTTCGGCACAGAAGATGAAGCTACAGTAGCCCGAGCATCCCCCAAGACCTCCAGTTCAGCCTTCAATAGCTCTGCGTCAACAAAATTGTCATCCATTAGTGGAGGGCAAATTAAAACAATACTGAAAAATAAAAAAGGAAGGGGTTATAGCTCCTTCTCCAGATGACACTTCCAAAAAAAAACAACTCGAGTCCCGACGAAGAATCAAAATCGAAATCCGGGGGACTAGCTACCCCAACTGGGGTAGTGAAGAAGAGATTAAATGAGTTTACCTTAAGAGATACAAAGTCCCTCTTAGCCTCTGAAAGTCCCAACAGAAGAGCAACCAAAACCTTTTCTACCTCATTGAGCTCTAAACGAGAGGGATACTTTGTGAAAAAAGAAGAAGAAAATAAGAAAGAGGACGATCCACTACAAAAAGGAGATTATGGGGCAAACTTAAGCGGAGACGACGACCACCTCCTTAAAATTCGGTGGGCCCTATCTCTTATTGCGGGTCGCTCCCAGGTCCCTCTCACCAGGACCCACATGTCCTTCCATCCCAGGTTGTTCTTTAGCATCCCGACATTAAGCCACTCACTCCATGTCCGGAATTGATTCCAATAGTTGAAGGCCTCGCGTTCCTGCCAATCTGGTAAAAATGGAAGAATGGAGAAGTCGAAAGAAGCACGCCATTCCGCAAACACAGAATAACGAATCCCACCATCTGCCTCCATGTATTGGGCAGCAACTGCGAGGGTGCTAACCTGACATTATGACAAACATTACAAGGAAAGGATGGAACGGAAAGTTGTAAGGCCCAACTTTTACATATGCATATTTTTAATTTTATTTTGAAGCATTTAGAAAATAATAGGGTCTATTGTGTCATTTAAAATTTTACTTTAAAAGTTTTAAGGGTTATTATCATGGTATCCAAAACTTAGTTTTAAAAACTTTGGGAATTAATTTTGTTAATTTTAAATTCATTTTTAAAAAGTTTCAGTGGTTAATTGTTACTTTATAATGTTAAGTTATATCTTTTAGACCTAAATTGCATTTTAGAGATTCTTGCAAGGTAGTTAGTATAAATTATCCAAATAATATTGTTGGTGGTTCAATTGGATAAGGAAAAAAATGAAAAAAGATGAGGAAAATGTGGCATTGCCACTAAAGGCCAACAAGAAATGAAAACGCCCTGTGGCTTTTAATGTGTAAGCTAAAGATTAAAAATAAAACTAAAAGAAACACACACATGTGTGTATATATATACCTTGCTTCATTTGTAAACTCTCCCTCTGTAATTCTCTCTCTCTCTTGCGTTTCCTTACTCAAGTAAGTTTTATTTATTTATTTATTATTTATCTTATTTATTTATTAATTAATTCTTATTCTAATATATATGTATAAGTAAAATTTTAACTAGTTTATATATACACACACATACATACAGTGAGATTTTAACTACGTATATTTATATATGTTAATATACACCCTTATATATGCAAAAATAGTATATATGTGGGTTTGAAAAATATAGTGCGTTTATATTCATATATAAATATATCTAATTTGTTAAGAATTTAAATGAAAATAAAAATTGTAAATTTAATTAGCATAATATCTTAAGTATTTCATTGACTAGTAATATTATTAATAGTCAATTAATACTTTTTTTAGTAATTAAATTATTAATTGACAAATTTTGTAAATGAATCTATAATATTTTACTTGCTCAATTAATATTGGGTTGAGAAAATAGAACATTTAATTTTAAGGGAAAAATACATTTTAAACCCTCTAACTATTGACATTTTTCTATATAGTCTAATAAGTTTTTTCGTTTCAGTTTAAACCCTCTAAGTATGCACTCAATTTTAAATGGTCATTTTGTTACATTTTTTTATCTTTTTTTTTTCTTCTTTACTTCTCTCTCTCCAGCACGACTCTCTCTCTCTCTCTCTTCCTCCCTCCCTCCCTCTCCCCACCAGAAATCACCCCTGAAATAGGGAGTGACCCCCTTATAATGGGGTGGTTCACCCCTTGTTACGGAACCACTCTCTATTACGGGGGTGAATTCACCCCCCGTTACAGGGGGTGGTTCACCCCTTGTAACAGGAGGGGTTTTCAGTAGTGGATGATCTTGAATTTCCTGGAGCTTTCTTCCACTAAAAAGGAATCGAAACTGAGGTATGGATTGGCAAAGTTAACATCCCCATCGGCTCCGACGGTTTATTCAAAATAGAAAATAGAGAGAGTTTTAGCGTGGATCTTATTTCCCAATCTGTAAGCAAACCCATTTCTCTCCCCCCCCCCCTCTCTCTCTCTCTAGAATGAAGTGGGTTTTCTAGTTATATAGATATTATGGAGAGAGAGTAGTTATGTGAAACCACCCTTTGTTACGGAGGGTGGCGGTGACGGCGTCCGTGTTGGTGATGGCCAAAAAGGTGATAGAGATAGTGGTTGGATGAAAATGAGGAGAGAGAGAGAAAGGTTCATGAAGATCGAGAAAGGAAAAGGAAAGAAAAAGAAAAAAGAAAAAAGAAAAAAAAAAAAAAAAAAAAAAGGAAAAGGAAAAGAAAAAATTGATTAAAAAATATAAAATGTGAAATAACAATTTTGCCCCTCTAATTCAGTTAGTTTGGATGAAAATTCTAACATAAGGGCCTTTTAAAACCATATTTATAAATAGAGGGTTTAAAATGAAACAAGAGAATGTAAAAGGACTATTTAGAAACGTGCCAATAGTTAGAGGGTTTAAAATGTACTTTGCCCTAATTTTAATGAATTTTATATAATTAGAAAAATTTGGGAATGAGAAAAATTGCATTTTAGTATCACACATGTCATGCATTACTTTGCATATTAGAGTTATTTAGATAAATTTTTAGTTTAGGTCCTGTCGTTGTTAAGTTCACAAGCGATGCCGATTACGGTAGTATTTCGACAATAACCTATTAGCAACACAAATATCAAGGTGAGTGTATTGTCTTCTATATAAATTATCAAATTATATTTTCGTACTAAATTGTGGGAATTTTTTTTTATTAAAATAGATTATTTATAACATTAGATGAATCAAGTAAAAAGTTGATTGAGAAAAGTGATTTTTATTATTATTCTATTATGTCATAGTGTAGTCCCATTATGAGGGCATGTCCTACGAGATGCTGTTGGTCCTAACAAGAGAGCATGTCCTATAGGACGTTGTGTTGTGACCTGACAGGAGGGCAAATCCTGTAGGTGGTTGATATATATTGTTATTGTTAATGTTGTTGATGATGATGATGATTATCATTATGATATAGTAGTTTATACCACGTGTTAGCTCCTACTATTGGAGATATTAAATGGCCTTAAGACTAATGACAACCTTACATTGCAAAGTTATATAGGTTACAGTACTATTATAACTCCCGATCATGAGGTAAAATGATCATATGGCTAGTAAGGAAGTATGTGTGTGTATGGTATTTTATTATATATCAAAGAATTTGACTGGTTGACTTAAATTCAATCGTTTTATCTTGATGATATATGTGGAATTTTGTTACTGATCAATGTGCGATTATATTTTGTTTTGGAAAGTGATTTTGATAAATGTACTTGGAAAGTGTTGTTATATTATAAAGAACAGTACACCAATAAAATATTTTATCTCAGGACTCTAAGTAAAGACAGGTCAACTACTAGCATTAGATAAAGTCAATGGGTGGTTATTATTTTTATCATCGTAGCGCAGTGAAAGCATTCATAGTGGCGCAGTGGAAGCATGATGGTAGAATGGTTTGTCTTTTACCTCTACTTCTCCGTAAAAGTAGAAACCAAGTGGCAGCCCTAGGAAACCTGGTTGTTACAAAACGGCACCACGCTAAAGAAAGCATCAAAGTAAAAAGTGGTACAACTGGACGAGTAGTCAAGCACGTTACACAACAGATAAAGAGGAATCAAGAGCATATTGGATGGGATGGAACATCCCTATGCATGACTTAGGCGTCCCTTAGATGACTCATCACGAACCGGGTCTCCTCTCGCTCTCGGTCCCTCGCTAGTGCTACCTAGGAGCAGCCTCAACTTCAGGAGTAGAAAGGCGCCAGACCTCTATTGGTTCGGCCCCCTTACCTCATGCGACCACCAAGTCGGCTGCCCTAATGCCATTAGTAACCAGAGTTTGGGCCCGCTAGCTTCATCAGGGAACCTTGCGAGCGTCGCCATGACCATTAGTAGGGGGTACCCAAGACAGTGACCCAGCATCAATGCCATACACCATAGACAACGACCCATCTTAAGCATCACCGTCATACAATATAGATGACGACCCAATACTATCATCACCGCCGTATACTCTAGACGACGACCCAACCTCGTTATCGTCCCTATTTCCTCAAGAACGAGGCTACGATCCAAAGTCTCTTGCCATTGCGAAATATGTAAGCTAGATACAACAAAAGCTCAAAGACAAAGTTGATATTTGAAAGAATGCAGTAGGAGAATTCACAAACTTTCTCCCTTTAAACGGGTCAAGCTCGATTCCTCGTCAATCATCGTTGGGAAAGGCAAATCGACTAGCCATCGAATAAAGCCACGTGGTAGTAAATGCCTGGAACTCCTGAAGGGAAAAAAACTGAAATGATTAATCACAGCCAGTGCATTGATGCAGCACGATCCTCAAATAAACGACAAACACTGAATCCTCACAAAACATCTAAATATTCAGAAGGTGAGAAATCATTATGCCCTAGGAATAGAGGCATCTGATAAGGGAAAATACGATTAGAATCTATAAGAGAGCCATGTGTCCTCGAACACATGATCGACCCGAGAACTCCAGAATTAGTAGGTCGGTCGAGCCCCATCTCCAAACTTGATCTCGGTCACTTTTCCAAGGGTACGGGAGCTATCATGCTCCTACTCCAAAGTCGGTCAGAGCAACTTCTCCCATAAAGAAAAGCGTCGTTACCAAAATGGTCCAGTGATCTCTGTCTGCCATCCCAACAATCTCTATAGAAATAGGACCGAGATCTGCATCATTACCATAACGGTACACAAAAAATCATGGAAGACTTACCAAACAAGTCTTCTCACCTCCTATATAAAGGTCAGAACCCTAAAGGTCTGAGGGACATTGTTTTATGTTCAAGCTTACGCCGTTTTATGCACTTACTACATTACTATACTCATTCTCAATACCCTGGACTAATTCTCACATAGGAGGTGCAAGGCCAAAAAGCCCACCTGCGGTGTATTATTTTGCAAGAACTAGACCGAGGGACAGTGAGAAAACCCTAGCACTCCATCGCTCCCAGATCTCGGAGCTGATGTGTTCGGTGATCCACTTCCAAGCATCATCAATTAATACTTGATATTGAAATATTTTTACAAATACAAGGCTTAAATGTAAAATGACAATATTAAATATAGGTTTACATCCAAAAATCTTCCACTAGCACTATAACCGTTCAGAGTAGTATCTAATATCCATCTTCAAAAGATATTGATTTAGCTGTTGTAATGTCATAGCCTTAGTGTGTGGATCTGCAACGTGATCCATTGTGTCTACTCTCCTAATGTAATTTAATTGATAATATAATTTCTAATTCGATCGTATGCATCTTTATTGATCATATAATTCCTTGTGATACTAATTGGAATCTCATCCCAATCATAACACTACTCTGGCCTGAGGGTTGAGTAAATTATACTAAACTAAATTATATTGGTCACGTCTCTTTTTACTAAGAGTGGTATATCCCTTCTTGCGTACTCATATATTTACATGCATGTCCCCCTATACTCAATGAATACCTTTGAAGGCTCGTGACTTGAGAACAATACTTAGTAGTATCAAAGTATACCAACCCATACATATAAGATACAGTACCTCAAGTGCAAAAGTTCATGAAATACAATCACATATCAGATATCCTATTTTGATTTAAGCAAAACTACCATCTACGACATCAAGAATCATTATGTTCTATCTCTTACTACTCTTAGTAAGTCCCCTTTCAAATGTCCTAGTATCTCAAACTAATAAATTAAGAATCACCATTCTAAGAGAAAACATCAGATCAACCTAGTGACGTACCCCGATTTTTCAAAAAATTAAAGGATGTGAAATATTAAAGTGTAAAGAAGAAGACGTTTTTTTAAAAGTGCTAAAACATACTTAGGCCATTTTAAAATAAGGATTTGCCACCTAGCATTGAGTTAAATTGGTGTGCTAGGTTACTGAATTTTTAGAAAACAATAAATTAACTCCAAAAACACGGTCAAACCAAAGTTTCATTTAAAGAGCCCGGGGCTCAGTTACGCTCAGGGAAGGTGTCAGGCATCCCAAGACGCCCGTCCGAAAATGATACCATATATCCAACTAAGTTCAATTAGTTTAAGCCCAAATGTTTTATTTTATTTTGAAAATATTTTCCTTCTTACGAAATCTTTTTGGTATTTTAAAAAAGTTTCCCCCAGTATGACCTCTTATCAAATATTAAGGGATTTGACAAGGATGGTCCTTGGGGGTAGTTTTAAGGGATGAACTTATTTAATTTAAATGGTCAAATCAATCTAATTTGTTTTTTTCTAAATGATGTAACATGCAAAACGACGTGAAATATTACATTATTTTCCATATAAATGCAATGTCAAAAAATGCTTAATTTCTTAATTTGTCCAATTAATTTAAAGAAGTTTCGATTTGACATTTCTTTAAATTCTATGAAAATAAGAATCAAGAAAATATCACGAAAATGAGTTTTTCCAAAATTAATTCCTCCAAGACTTAAGTGGGATCCAATGAAATGACATACCAAGGAAAAACGATTTACTAAACCTATTGTTCCTAAATTCTATTTTTATTTGGGAAATCAAATATGTTGATCTCTAGGTTTTGATGGACAATTAAGTGTTGATATTTCGTTGGAACTAATGTGTTTGTTGAGTGTTTCAGAAAAATAGTTCCATTTATTGATTGTGTTGAAGATATCATCAAGACAACGTTAAGGGTGAAAAGATGGAAAAAATGAAGAAATGAAGAGTGTTAAAGATATTGAAGAGATTAGGTGAAAACAACTAAATACTCTTGTACTCTTAATGCAACCCGAATTAAGATTATACACGACACTATTAAATGAGTTATGTTTTTGTGTGTTGAAATGATAGAGTTTAGGATCCTAATTATTGATTAATTATGTGTTCCTTATGTGACCTAATTGAAAATCATGATTGAAAGTTGAAGTTTAGGGTCAATTCAGTCAACCGAGAAAAGCAATCGATTAACTAAATCAAACGTTGGGTTTTGGAGCAAAAATTCATAAAGGAAATTACCAACCAGCATCAATCGGTCAACTGATCAGAACGGATCGGTCAACCATTTGGAACAGTATGGTTTTTAAAGCAAAGAGTAAAGATTATGAAGCAATCGGTTAGCCGACCAAAGGCAATTGATTAACCGATGGGCTTAAGGGTGAAAAAATGGAAGTCTCTAAACCAATCGGTTAACCGATTGGGAGGTAATCGGTTAACTGAATATGCTGGAACTTGGCAGGGAAAACTCTCTAAACCAATTAGTCAACCGACTGAAAGGGGATCGGTCAATCGATTGGTGTCTTGTGCTTAGCTTGGTTTCTATACTAAATCAATCGGTCAACCAACGGCCAGGGTTCGGTCAACCGACTATTTCGTTTGAGATTTCAAGGAATTTGAGATTTTGGTGAAAAATTAGCCCTTTCTAATGATTCTAATGGAGAATTTTGGGGGATTTGAACCTACTAAATATATGGTATATGTATTTTAATATCTTTATTAGTTTGGTCCACATAATTCAAGATTCTCTAAATTTAAATAGTTAAAATGTTTCCTATCTTTATGGTTGATAATCAATAAATATTTTATGGATTTATTTGAGAGTTTTGAAAGTTATTTTAAATTGAATTACACCAAAATTGAATGATTATATTATATAGGGTCTAAAGGTGCCTTTCAGAGGCATATCTTTCAAAAAGTAGCCGTTGGAGAGCTTGATTTCAATCTATATATATATATATATATATATCAAGAACTATCAGCTTCTAAGCTTTTCTAAGAGTTACCATTCTGTTGAGATTATTCGAGAGAGATTTTGTATTAAAGTTCTTGAGCTAAAGCGTTGTTGAATTGGCGTCACCGATTTTTGCTATCTTGTGATCTTGTTTTCATTCTTCGGTATTTTTCTAGTGAGATCATTCTAAGTTATTGTTCTTAATTTAGATTTTATATTATTGTTGATTACTTGGATTTAAGATCGTTAGAAAATCATTTTCAAATTTAAGAGCATAAAAATCTTTTTAAAATGATTTTGTGCGTTTATCTGATTACGTGCTATAATTTGTACTACCCACACTTATTTATTAATCAGATATTAATTTGCCTCATTATGAATCTATCACGTAGTAAATTTTAGAAAAATAATCAAGTATAACTGTATTGAAGTGGTAGAAACTCCTTGTGGAAAAAAACTCATTATTTTTATATTTGTGAGTTTGAGCGGATTAGACACGGTTGGGTCGGTGTCTAGTCAGGGTAGCTAAGTTTCAATCTTTTCAGGTGAAAAAGATTGAGGTTTGATCTTTATCCTAAGGTATAAAAAGGTTAGGTTATTCTTTTCCTTGAAAAGAACTAGATTTTCATTCTTCCTAAAATTGAATTAATTTTGAGTGAATTGTAAAGGTTCAATCCTTACTTCGAAAAAAGATACTTGTAAGAGTTGTGAGATTGTGATTATTGCTGTAATAGAATTAGGTTAGTCTTTAACCTGGTAAAAAGATAAGGTTCTTCCTTAGTTTGAGAAAATAAAAATTATAAAGGTTGATTCTGAACCTTAAAAAATAATTGTTGTAAGGGTTTGGTTCCTACAGTTAAAGGAATCACGGGTTTAGAGGTTGCGAATCTCCGCAGAGCTTGAGGGACTAGATTAGGCAAGGATAACTTTCTAAATAAGGATATATCTTGGTGTGCTATTTTATTTATTTTCTTTTTATTTTGTTTCACCTAGTTATAAACACTTATCCACTGTGTAACGAAGATAATAATTGATTTAGGAAAAATTGATTATTTGATAATTAAGTGTTTAAAGATTTATTTGTTTAAATTTTTATAACTACCCGATTCACCCTTCCTCTTGGGTAGCTCACTGGGCCACCAATTGGTACTAGAGTTAGTTTAGCTTAATTAGTTTAAAACACTAGCTAAGAAAGATCACATGGTTCACCCAATAGGCACTGTAGGTGAGGGGCAGTCTATGCACCGTCCACCTTTGCTTGCAGGTGAAAACTATTCATTCTAGAATGACAAAATGATTACTTTTTTTTAAGCCACCAATTGTGATGTGTGGCTATCTATTGAGAATGGTCCATTCATTCCTAAGGAGAATGGAGTACCTAAGAAGAAAGAACAACTGACCACTTTTGAAAAATAACAACTTTCTATTAATTCTCAAGCTATTAATATTCTATTTTGTTCTGATGCTAACGAATATGCCAGGGTTTCAATTTATGGATTGGCGAATGAAATGTGGGACAAGTTGCAAAAACTCGGAATAAGAAATATAGGACAAGTTGCAAACACTCGGAATAAGATTCTAAATCAATTTAAATCTTTAAACACTTAATTAATCAAATAATCAATTTTATCCAAATAAATTATTTTTCTGTTACGCAGCGGATAAGTGTTTAAACTACGTGCCTAACTAAACAAAATATAAACAATGCAGAATAAAAAGATATCTCCTGGTTCACTAAGCTACTCTTAGCTAATCCAGTTTCTTGAGCTCCACGGAGATTCGCATCCACTAAAACCCAAATTCTTTTAAAGATAGGAACCAAACCCTCACAATAATTCTTTTTACAGGCTCAGAATCAACCTTTACAATTCCCTTTTCACGACCTAATGAAGAACCTTATCTTTTTTCAGACTTAAGACTAACATAATTCTATTACAAGAAGAATCACAACCTAATTCTTTTACCAGGTTAAGAATTAAACCTCACAAATACTCCAAGTATCCTTTTCACCAATAAGTATGGAACCATTACAATTGACTCAAAAACACGAACTCTATTTAGGAAGAATTCACACCTAATTTTTTTTCAAAGGAAAATAATAACCTAATCCTTTTATCCACTAGGTAAAGATCAAACCTCAATCTATTTCTCAGAAAAGATTGGAACCCAGCTATCCTGATTAGATACAACCCAACTGTATCCAATCCACACAAACTCACCAATTACAAAAAATGACCCAGTTTCTTCCTACTAAAAACTTCTATTACCTCAAACCAATTAAACTCAATTAATGTCCCAAAATTAATAGTGATAGAAATTAAGTGAAGAATTTAATATTAGATTATAATATGTGTCGGTAGCAAGAACTAAGCATGTAATCAGATAATAAAAAAAAAAATCGTTTTAAAAAGATTTTTATGTTCTTTAAAATTCAAAAACAATTTTACTAAGATCTTATCAACCAAGCAAGGATAGTAATATGAATTCACAATAAAAAATAATAGCTTGGAAAGATCTCACTAGGAAAACACCGAAAGATTGAAATCAGAATAGCAAGACAACACAAATTCGGTGACGCCAAAACAATCAGCGCTTTCAACTCAAGAACTTCACACACAATTGATCTCATAAATAATCTCTCAAATATATCTCATAATAACAACCCTTAGAAAGCTCAATAACTTTTATAGTTCTTGATTGATGTGATGTTTATGATATGAAATTCGCAGGTTTACTTAAACTGTTTTGAAACAAGCCCTCCAACGACTAGTTTCCTCAAGATATGACAATTAAATGCACCTACAGACCCCATATATCATAACTATTCATTCCCAGTATAATTCACTCAGATATGGATTTAAAATATTTCAATTAAGTCCTCAAGTTAATTCTTAATTTCAAATCGAATAGATAGGAAGTATTAATTGTACCAAAAAATGACATTACCCACTTGTGCTTTTCCACTCGACTTTGCACCTAGAAAAATCAACATCGGAGTAACTTATTAACTTGAAATCACTCCCTCTAGGATACCATAATTCTAAGTTAGTCGTCCCTTTAAAATATCGAAAGATCCGCATAACCAATTAAATGTGATTCTTCAAGATAAGATTGAAATTTAGCACACAAGCAAACACTAAACATAATATCAGATCTACTAGCATTAAGATACAAGAAGCTACCAATCATACCTCGATACATTTTCTTATTTACGTTTTTGTCTATATCGTCTTTGTCTATCTTTATAGCTGTTGCCATGTGAGTTTTGTACTCTTTAACACCATTCAAGCCATATTTTTTCAACTCTTTGGTGTATTTGGCTTGGTTTATAAAGATCACTTCTTTGGTTTGCATGATTTGCAACCCAAGGAAGAAATTTAATTCCCCCATCATGCTCATTTAAAATTCGACCTGCATTATCTTGGCAAACTCTTGGCAAAAATCCTCATTAGTAGATCCGAAAAATAATATCATCAACGTAAATTTGTACAAATAGGATATCAGAATCAGTTTACTTAATAAATGCGTTATATCACTAAGACCCCTTCAAAAACCATTTTCAATCAAATATCAACTAAGTCTCTCATACCAAGCTCTCGGAGCTTGTTTGAACTCATACAAAGCCTTACGAAATTTAAACACGTGATTGGGAAATTTATCGCTCTCAAATCCCGAGGATTGTTCCACATAAACTTTTTTTTGCTAGAAAGCAATTCAAGAATGCACTCTTTACATCCATTTGATATAATTTAAAATTACATGAACATGGAAAAGCAAGTAGCATTCTAATAGCATATAATCTAGCCACAGGAGTATAAGTCTCATCATAATCAATTCTCTCTTCTTGATTATAGCCCTGTGCAACTAAGCTTGCTTTGTTTCTAATTACCATACCAATTTAATCATTTTTATTATGAAAAATCCATTTAGTACCAGTTATTGGATGAAAATTTGAACTCTTCTTGCATCGCGGAGATCCAAGATTCATCAATTAATGCCTCATTCACATTTTTAGGCTCAATTTGAGATAGAAAAGCAAGATTAATAATATCTCTAAGGGAGGAACAAGTACTTACACTTGTTTCAAAATTATCAATGATCTCTTTTACCGAGTGTCCCAGTACTGTCTTTATAGCTCATGGTAACTCCAAATATTCTCCCTTAGGCTACTCATTTTAGGGTTCATCTATCACATCATCGCCCTGGTTTTGGTTATTTAAAGTTCATGTATCATCATCATCCAAAACCTTTCTCGACAAAAATAGATCAGATTCCTCAAAAACAACATGCATAGACTCCTCAACTACTAACATACATTTATTATATACTCTATAAGCTTTACTATTAGTAGAATATCCAAGGCAAATCCCATAATCAGATTTAGAAACAAATTTACCTAGATTATCCTTATCATTCAAAATAAAATATTTACAACCAAAAACTTTGAAATAAGATATGTTCGGAGTCTTACCATTCCAGATTTCATAAGGGGTTTTATTAAACCCTCTACGAATAGATACCTAGTTTACCACGTGGCAAGCGGTACTTATTGTTTCAGCCCAGAAGTCAGTCGGTAAATGATTTTCATTTAGCATCGTTCTAGCCATCTCCTGAAGTATTATGTTCTTTCTTTCCACAACATCATTTTGTTATGGTGCTCTCGGTGCAGAGAAGTTATGAGCATATTCGAGCTCATCATAATAACTGATTACCTTATCATTTTTAAACTCTCTACCTTTATCACTACGGATATTAACAATAGAACATTACTTCTCATTTTGAACACGTTTACAAAATTTAGAAAACATAGAAGCAACTTCACTCTTCTTAGCAAGGAAGAACACCCAAGTAAGTCTAGAATAATCATCAACAATCACAAAGGCATAAAATTTACCTCTTGGACTAGCAATAGCATTTGGGCCAAATAAATCAAGATGCAACATTTCAAGACATCTAGACGTGGATGTGTACATCTTTTTCTTAAATAATGATCTAGACTGTTTACCTAATTGACATACATCGCATACTTTATCTTTCACAAATTTAAAATCATGTAGGCCACGTACAAGACTTTTCTTAGACAAATTAGATAATAATTTCATACTAGCATGCCCAAGTCTCCTATGCCATAACCAACTATTTTCAGATAAAGTATTTAGAAATTATCAATTTTGAGAAGTAAAATCATCAAATGAACATGTATGTATAAACATTCTCAAAACGTGATGCAACAAGTAAGATGCTACTATCATGCCTATTCTTAATTATGAATCTATCATGATCAAACACAACATTATAACCTTTGTCATATAGTTGACTTATACTAAGCAAATCATGTTTGAGACCATCAATTAGTAAAACATCTTTAATAATAGTAGTACCATTACTAATATTACCTATACTGATAATTTTACCCTTAGGGTTGTCTCCAAATGTCACATGACCTTCATCTTTAGATGTCAAAGATGTAAATTTTGATTTATCTCCCGTCATGTGCCGAGAACAACCACTGTCTAGGAACCTTTTGTAATTTCCTATCAATGCTTTTAGAGTAACCTGGAAGGAGCACCTCAAATAGTTCCTAAGTGGAACCCATTCTATGTGGGTCGAATCTTGTTAGTCGGGACAATTTCAGTTTATTTTGAAACCCAAACTTGTCTACACTTTGATATTTTAGAAAAACATCTACGAATAGTATGCCCCACAACATTACATTTAAAACAACTAACAAGTTCCCTAGTTTCATAAAAGAATTTATGAAAACATTTTTGCTTAATATTTTTCTGAAACCCAATACCAGCTTTATCAAAGATACCTCATGAACTGCCCAAAAGAATTTTCAATTTTTTCTCACCACCGGTGAATTTGAGAACTATTTAATATAAATCCAACATCTTTGATTTCAATTCAATGTTTTCAGATTCGTAATCCATCACTTGCTTGTTTAATGTGTCAATTGTACTTTGAAGGGCATTAATTTTAGAACACTGAATTTTATAATCATGAGTAAGTTCTTGATAAATATCAAATAAATCATCAAAATCTAAAAGACAAGAACTTGAACATTTAGGTACCTCATCACCAGTGGCCATTAAAACAAGCATGGATGATTCTTCACTTCCTGATTTTTTCAAGCTACTCGATTCGGAATCATCCTAGGTAGCTTTCATTGATTTCTTCCTATTCTTCTTTCCTTTTTTCTTCTCCTTTCTTTTCTTTTGTTTTTTCTTATCTTTCTTTGGTTCAAGGCAATCGGTTTGGAAGTGTTCAGTCTTGTGACAGTTGTAATATTCCACATTTGTCATGTTGAAATTATTTTTTTCCTGGAATGTTTGTCGAGTCATCCTTCTGAAATTCTTTGTAAGAAGCGCCACATCTTTTTCTTGTTCACTGTCAAGACTCACATCATCAATGTCATCATCTTTCTTTTCTTTCTAAACCTTCAATGCTAAGGATTTCTTTTTGATATTTCTCGTATCGTTCTCATATCCTCGAATTGTCGTCTCATGCTTCATTAAGTTGCTGATGAGGTCATCAATTTCATAATTTGCAAGATCCTTTGTTTCCTCAATCGCAGTCACATTTGACTCCCACACTTTAGTTAATGATTTAAAGATCTTTTAAACTTTGTCCTCTGTAGTGTAGGGCTTTCCAAGTTGATTCAGATGGTTGCAGATATTGTTGAATCTTGTTCTCGAATCAATTCTGATTCACCTATTCTGAATAATTCGAATTAACGGATTAGGCATTAATCTTTGACTATTTCACCTGACTAGTCCATTCGTGGGTGATTTATAATTTGTCCCACATTTCTTTTGCTGATGCACAACTTGAGACCCTGGAATATTCGCTAGCATCTAAAGAACAAAATAAAATGTTAATAACTTGAGAATTAATAAAAAGATTCGGTTTGTCAGAAGTGGTCAACTGCTATTTCTTCTTGGCAACTCCGTTTTTCATAGGGACAAACTGACCATCCTCAATTGTTAGCCACACATCATAATTTGTGGCATGAAGAAATACAATAACTATGTCATTCCAGAATGTATAATTTTTACTTACAAACAAAGGTGGTCGGTGCATAAACTATCCCTCACCTAGTGTGCCTATCGGGTGTGCTATATGATTTTTGTTAGCTAGTGTATTAAGCTAAAATGAGTTAAATCATCTATGGTACAATTTGTTGGCCCAGTGAGACACCCAAGAGGGGGGTGAATTGGGTAGTTATAAAAATTTAAACCAATTTCAATCTTTCAACACTTAATTAATCAAATAATCAGTTTTATCCTAAATCAATTATTCTCTTGTTATGCAGCGGATAACTGTTTAATCTACATGCACAACCAAACAAAATGTAAACAACGCAGAACACAAAGATATATCCTGGTTCACCAAACTACTCTTGGCTAATAAAGTCCCTCGAGTTTCACGGAGATTCGCACCCACTAAAACTCAGATTCCTTTAAAGGTAAGAACCAAACCCTTACGATGATTCTTTTCATAGGCTCAAAATCAACCTTTACAATTCTCTTTTCACAGCCTAAGGAAGAACCTATCTTTTTTCAGGTTTAAGACTAACCAAATTCTATTACAAGAAGAATTACAACCTAATTCTTTTACCAGGCTAAGAATTAAACCTCACAAATAATCCAAATATCTTTTCCATGGTAAGGATAGAACATTTACAATTCACTTAAAAACATGAACTCTATTCAGGAAGAATTCACACCTAACTCTTTTCAAGGGAAAACAATAACCTAATCCTTTTATCCACTAGGTAAAGATCAAAACTCAATCTTTTCTCCGAAAAAGATTAAAGCTCAGCTACCCTAATTAGATACAACCTAACTATATCCAATCCACACAAACTCACCAATTACAAAAAATTGAGTTTCTTCTCACTCAGAACTTCTACCACCTCAAACCAATTAAACTCAATTAATGTCCCCAAATTACTAGTGATAGAAATTAAGTGAGGAATTTAATATTTGATTATAATATGTGTGGGCAGCACAAAATTAAGTAATCAGATAATCAAAAAAATTATTTTAAAAGAATTTTTATGCTCTTTAAAGTTCAAAAATGATTTTACTAAGATCTTATCAACCAAGAAATAATAGTAAAATGAATTCACAATAAAGAATAATAGTTTGGAAAAATCTCACTAGGAAAACACCGAAAGATTGAAATCAGAATAGCAAGACAGCACAAATTCGGTGACGCCAAAACAATTAGCATTTTTAACTCAAGAACTTCACACACGATTGATCTCACAAATAATCTCTCGAATATATCTCAGAATAACAACTCTTAGAAAGCTCAAGAACTTTGATAGTTCTTGATTGATGTGATATTTATGATATGAAATTCGTAGGTCTATTTAAACTGTTTTGAAAAAAGCCCTCCAACAGCTAGTTTCTTCAAGATATGACATTTAAATTCACCTATAGATCCCATATATCATAATCATTTATTCCCGATATAATTAACTCAAATATGGCTTTAAAATCTTTCAATTAAGTCCTCAAATTAATTCTTAATTTCAAATCGAATAGATAAGAAGTATTAACTGTACCAAATTGAGAAACACTTCAATTTTATGTACCATTTCTATAGATATATCTAAATAAGTGTATTATGTCTCGAATATGTTCAAATCCCAAGAATATCTTAATCAGATATGCCAAAAATGGCTAGGATTTGATTAAATCCTTAAAATCCTAAAAATTCTAACCAGACAGTTGGCTGACTGATTATTAGACCATCAATCGACCAATCGATGTAGGTTACAAGCCAAGACATTTCTCAAACAGTGGTCAGTTGACCGATCCCCCAAGGGTCGGTTGACCGATCGATTCAGGAAGCATTTCTAGGCCATTTTTAAGCCCTGGTCAGTTAATTGATCCCCTACAATCTGTTGACCGATCGATACGAAGAGTTTTACTTCGGTCTATCAGTTGACCAATCTCCCTTGGTCGGTTGACCGATCGATTCAGAGACTTCCCAATTTCCAGCCTACGCCCGTCGGTTGACCTACCTTTCACCTATCGGTTGACTGATCATTGCTGGAACATTCATTTCTCAAATTATTTCAACTCCAAACTTTGACATTTTAATCCTTTAATCGATTTCTTTTCTCGGTTAACTCAATTGACACAAATCTTGCTTAGGTCAATTTTTATTTTTCAATTTCACATTGGAGAAAATAATTTAACACTGATTAGAACCTTAATTTTATCAAATTAAACACACATAAATATAACTTATTAATTTGTGTCGTGTGTGTGATCTTAATCAGGATACATTAAGAGTAAAAGAAGTTTGAGTTATTTTCACTTAATTTCTTCGGAATCTTCAACACTCTTAATATCTTTAATGTCTATCAATGTATCTTCAATAATTACTTCATGATTTGATCTTTAATGAAACTTTTAAATTGAAACGCTCAACAAACACGTTAGTTCCACCAAAAACATCAATCATTAATTGTCCATCAAAATCTTGGGATCAACAGAAGTCCTTGGCATTGAAAGTTTAGAAAAATGAGGAAGAGGATGACAGTGATGATATCAGTCTTGATAGAGAGTAAAAAAAAGGACTTGGTGCTTCTCACGAAGAATTTTAGAAGAATGACTCGATGAACATTCTGGGGAAAGAAAAATTTCAACATGAGCAATATGGAATGCTTCAATTATCATAAGACTAGACACTTCCAATCTGAATGTCCCAAGCTAAAGAAAGAAAAAGAGAAGGGAGAAGTAGAAGGTAAAGAAAAGTAAGAAAAATTTGCTAAAAGCCACCTGGGATGACTCTGAGTCAAGTAGCGCAGAAAAATCGGGCAATGATGGTTTATCCATGCTTGCTTTGATGCTCACTAGAGATGAGGTACCAAAATGTTCTAGTTCTTGTCCCTTAGATTTTGATGATTTATTTGATATTTATTGAGAACTAACACATGATTATAAAAATTAGCGTTCTCAAATTAATGCCTAAAGAGTACAATTAACACAATTAACAAGCAAGTGTTAAAATATGAATCTGAAAACATTGAATTGAAATTCAAGATGTTAGATTTACATTCGATAGTTCTCAAATTCACAAGTGGTGAGAATAATTTAAAAATGCTTTTGGGTAGTTCACAAAGTATCTTTGATAAAGTTGGTATAGGGTTCCAGAAAAATCTTAAACAAAAGAGATTTCATAAATTCTTTTTTGAAACCAGGGATCTTGTTAGATGTTTTAAATGTAATGTCGTGGGGGCATACTATTAGTAGATATTTTTCTAAATTATCTAAATGCAGACAAGTTTGGGTTCCTAAAGGAACAAAAATTATCCTGACTAACAAGATCGGACCCACATAGATTAGGTACTGCCTAGGAACTATTTGAGGTGCTCCTTGCAGGTTACTCTGAACGCATCAATAGGTAAGGACAAATAGTTCCTGAATGGTGGTTGTTCTTGGCACATAATGGGAGATAAGTTTAAATTACGTCTTTGACACCTAAAGATGGAAGTTATGTGACATTTGGAGACAACGCAAATGGTAAAATTATCGGTATGGGTAATATCGGTTATGAGTCTATAACTATTAAAGATGTTTACCTCGTAGATGGTCTTAAACATAACCTACTTAGTGCTAGTTAATTATGTGATGAAGGTTATAATGTTGTTTTTTTATCATGATAGATGCATAATTAAGAATTGGCATGATAGTAGCATATTACTTGTTGTATCATGATTTAAAAATGTTTATACTTGTTCATTTGAGGATTTATTTTCTCAAAATTTATCATGTTTAAATGCACTATCTAAGAACAACTGGTTATGGCATAGAAGACTTGGGCATGCTATTATGGAATTGCTATTTAATTTATCTAAGAAAAGTATTGTACGTGACTTACCTGCATTGAAATATGTGAAAGATAAAGTATGTGATGCATGTCAATTAGGCAAGCAGTCTAGATCATCATTTAAGAAGAAGTTGCACACATCCACTTCTAGATGTCTTGAAATGCTGCATCTTGATTTATTTGGTTCGAATGATATTTCTAGCTTAGGAGGTAAATTAGTAAAGTTGCTTCTATTTTTTCTAATTTCTGTAAACGTGTTCAAAATGAGAAGCAATGTAGCATTATTAATATACGTAGTGATAGATGCAGAGAGTTAAAAAATGATGAGGTAATTAGTTATTGCGATAAGCATAGGTATGCTCATAGCTTTTCTGTGGTGAAATCACCACAACAAAATGGTGTTGTGGAAAGGAAGAACAGCACGCTTTAGGAAATGGCCAAAACAATGTTAAATGAGAATCGTCTACCCAAATATTTCTAGGCTGAAGTAGTAAGCACAGCTTGCCATGTGGTAAATAGAGTATCTATTCGAAGAGATTTTAATAAAATCCCTTATGAAATTTAGAATGATAAGACTCCAAATATATCATATTTTAAAAATTTTGGTGCAAATATTTTATTTTGAATGATAAAGATAATTTGGGGAAATTTGATGGGAAATTTGATTATGGAATTTTTCTTGGGTATACTACTAATAGTAAAACTTATAGAGTTTATAATAAATATGCGTTAGTAGTATAAGAATCTATGCATGTCGTATTTGAAGAATTTGATCCATTTATCTCGAGAAAGATTTTGGATGATGATGATGATGTAGGTACACAAAATAAATAAAACAAAAGAGGTGATACAACAAATAAGCCACGGAATAAAGAACCGAAAGAAGAAGAAACGACTTTACCACGACCTATAAAGACAATGCCGGGGCGCTCGATAAAAGAAATTATCAGTAACTTCGAAAGAGGTATAAGTACACGTTCCTCCCTTAGAGATATAATAAATCTTTCTTTCCTATCTCAAATTGAGCCTAAGAATGTAAATGAGGCGTTAACTAATGAGTCTTAGATCTCCGCGATGCAAGAAGAATTAGTTCAATTTTAGCGTAATAAAGTAAAGTCTCTAGTTCCTAGAACGAATTTTCATCATGTGATTGGCACTAAATGGGTTTTTTTTAATAAAAAATCTGAAACTGGGATGGTAATTAGAAATAAAGTAAGATTAGTAGCAGAGGGCTATAATCAAGAAGAGATAATTGATTATGACGAGACTTATGCACCTGTGGCTAGATTAGAAGTTATTAAAATGTTACTCACATTTGCATGTTCACGTAATTTTAATTTATATCAAATGGATGTTAAGAGTGTATTCTTAAATGGTTTTCTAACTTAAGAAGTTTATGTCAAACAACCACCGGGATTTGAGAGTGATAAACTTTTCGATCATGTGTTTAAACTTCGAAAGGCGTTGTATGGGCTCCAACAAGCTCCGAGAGCTTAGTATGAGAGACTTAACCATTATTTGATCGAAAATGGTTTTCGATGGGGTCTTAGTGATATAATATTATTTATCAAGCAAACTGATATTTACATCCTATTAGTACAAATTTATGTTAATGCTATTATTTTTGGTTCTACTAATGAGGATTTTTGCCAAGATAATGCAGGACGAATTTAAAATGAGTATGATGGGGGAGTTGACCTTTTTTCTTGGGTTACAAATTAAGCAAACCAAAGAAGAGATATTTATTAATCAATCCAAGTACACCAAAGAGTTGTTGAAAAAGTATAGCTTGGATGGTGCTAAAGAAAATAAAACTCTCATGGAAACAGCTACGAAAATAAATAAAGATGGTATGGGAAAAAACGTAAATGAGAAAATATATCGAGGTATGATTGGTAGTTTGTTGTATCTTACTGCTAGTAGACCTGATATTATATTTAGTGTTTGCTTATGTGCTAGATTTCAGTCTTGTCCTAAAGAAACGCATTTAACTGCGGTTAAGCGGATCTTTCAATATTTGAAAGAGACAAGTGACCTAGGATTATGGTATCCTAGGGGTAGTAACTTCAAGTTAACTAGTTACTCCGAGGCTGATTTTGCTGGATGCAAAGTTGAGCGTAAAAGCACAAGCCGGTCATATCACATTTTAGGACATGCCTTGGTTTCTTGGTCTAGCAAGAAACTCAATTGCCTTATCCACTACTGAGGCTGAGTATATTGCAGCTGGTAATTATTGCACTCAAATTTTATATATTAAGCAACAATTAAATAATTTTAGAATATGTATAGAGGAAGTCCCTATTTATTGGATAATAGAAGTGCTATATGTTTAAGTAAGAATTCGATACAGCACTCACGAACTAAGCACATAGATATTAGACATCATTTCATTCATGATCACATTAAGAAAAGAGATGTTACTATAGAGTATATTGACATCTCCGATCAGCTGGCCGATATCTTTACTAAACCTCTAGCAGAATATCAGTTTGTGAAAATTATTTAAGATTTAGGTACGGCTAGGCATAATGATGTTTGCCTAGAATGATGATTTTGGGTCTCCATCTCCACTTTTTGAGATAACAAAGGGGGAGAAATGGTTTGATGTTTAAACGAGTTAGATAATGTTTAAGAATTTTTTTCGCCTAAGCATTCTATTGAGTAATAAGGGATCTAAGTTAAATTACTGATATTGAGCTTTATTGAACATTGTTGTTGTTATATTAATTTTTTTGAGCTTATATAGAATATCCATTGAATTATATTTAAATTTGTCTTCATGATTATGATGATTACGCTTAAATGAATTAAATACCCGTCCTTAGATTTAGGAGGAGTGTGGTTACATTTTTGTTTCGAAGAAAACATTAATGTTAATTGTCATCATAAAAAAAGAAGAAATTGTTGATCCCTAGGCTTTGATAGACAATTAAGTGTTGATATTTTGGTGGAACAAATATGTTTGCTGAGTGTTTCAGAAAAAGAGTTCCGTTTATTGTGCTGAATGTTGATTATAAGATTTTGATGGACAATTAAGGTTGATGTTTTTGGTGGAACTAATGGTTTAATTAAGTGTTTCGGTTTATTAGTTACAAATGATGAAGATATGATGACAAAGATGATGAAGGATTAAGAGGTTGAAGAATTTGAAGAACCTAAGAAAAACAACTCAGGTTTAATTTCAACTCTTAATATCCCAATTAGGATCACACATGACACAAAAAGATTTTTAAATAATTTTTATAACTATGTGTGTTTTTAATAGGATCCTAATTAGCTAAATTATTTGCTCCTATGTGTAATTAAAAAAAAATATTAATAATTGATTAAAATTGAATTTAAGTATTTAGTGGAGCTAACCGAGAAAAGAAATCGGTTAAAGGGGCAAAAACGTCAATAAAAATGGATTAAAAAAGAATTGAGAGAAGTGTTCCAGCATCTATAAGTCGACAGGTAGGTCGACCGGAACACAGAAGAAAAAGTCTTTGTATCTCTCGATCGATAAGTAGGTCGACTTGTGCTTAAATATGAACTCACTGTATCTATAAGTCGACAGAGCGATTGACCTGTGATAATAAATGGAACTCTCTGAATCTCTAGGTCGACCGATGGGCACGGAATTTTTGACTTGGCTACATCCTAAATCGATCGATCAACATGTGATCTTGGTCGGTCGACTTATGAGAATGTTTCAAGATATTATGGAATTTAAGATTTTATTCTAAAAGTAGCCGTTACTTGCCGTTTTATGGTTAAGATTCACAATATATTTTAGAGATTTAATGTTATTTGAGATATGCAACATATATTATGATATCCCTATAGATTTGGTTCACTAAGTTTTAATATTTTTCAATTTGGTTCATGTAATTCTTTCTATCCTATTTAATTGTGATTGAGAAATATTTGGGAGACTTAATTGAGAAGTTTAAAAGCTATAATTAAGTGATTTGAACCAGAATGAAGTCTTAATGATATAAGGGGTCTATAAGAGAAATTAAATGTCATAACAAGTGGGAACTAGCCGTTAGAGAGCTTGTTTTATTCTCATTTATATAGACCTACGTTTTTTTATATTAGTAAGAGAAATTAAGAGTATTATACTGAGCTTTTCTAAGAGAAATCATTTTAAGAATTGTGAGAGTTTTTCTAAGAGTTATTCTTGAGAATTATTTGCTATGAATCATTACTGCTACCAAATCTGAAGTGACATTGCTATAATTATTTTTTCGGTGGATTCTGGGTAAGATCTTTCCAAATTACTTTCTATTTAGTATTGCTTGATTATATTTGGAATTTGATCTTTAGAAATTGTTTTCTGATTTTTTATTGAAAAATATTTTTTGAAACAATTTCTTGAATCAATCTGATTACGTGCTCAATTAAGTGTTACCCATTTTTGTTTAAAATCAAATTTTGAATATCTCACTTTTCTATCACTAGTTTTGGGATATTAATTGAGTTCTAATTTATCTATGGTGGTAAAAGCTCCGAGTGAGAAAAATCACTTGTCAATTTTTAATTGGTAAGTTGAGTGATGGATTGAATACTATTGGGAGTATTTAATCTAAGAGTAGTTGGTTTCATTCTCTTCCTGTAAAGAGATTGAGGTAGTAATTCTTCCTGAATTAAATTATTTTGTGAGAATTTTGTAACGGTTCAATCCTTACCGAGTAAAAGGATATTTAAAGTATTTGTGAGGTTTTGATTCTTTAGCCTTAGTTTAAAAAAGAATTAGGTTACTCTTAAGATTATAAAAAGTAGAGGTTATTCCTAAGCCTGTGAAAAAGAATTTAAAAATGTTGATTTTGAGCTTGTAAAATAATCTTTGTGAGGGTTTGTTTCCTACCTTTAAAGAGATCTTGAGTTTAGTGGGTGAGACTCCCCGTGGGACTCAGAGGACTGGATTAGCCAAGAGTAGCTTAGTGAATTAGCATAAATTTCTGGTGTACTACTATCTTCACATTATTTATTTTTGTTGTTTGGTGTGCACCTAATTGATTTCATATTTTCGCTGTGATATAAAGATAATAATTAATTAAGAAAAAAATTAATTATTTGAATTATTAAAATATTTTTTCTCTGATAATTTTTTTATCTATCCAATTCACCCCCCTCTTGGGTAGCTCACTGGGCCAACACTAAAGATATCATGAAAAAATGTTAAGGGTGAAAATATGGATAAAATGAATAAATGAAGAGTGTTGAAGACAATGAATAAATTTGGTGAAAATAACTCAATACTCTTATACTCTTAATGCAACCCGAATTAAGATCACACACGACACTATTAAATTATTTATGTTTTTGTGTGTTGAAATGATAGAGTTTAGGATCCTAATTATTGATTAATTATGTGCTCTTTATGGGACCTAATTGAAAATGATGATTAAAAGTTGAAGTTTAGGGTCAATTTAGTCAACTGAGAAAAGTAATTGGTTAACTAAATCAAACGTTGGATTTTGGACCAAAAATTGGTAAAGGAATTGACCAACCAGCATCAATCGGTCAACTGATCAGAAAGGATCGGTCAATCGATAGGCTTAAGGGTGAAAAAATGGAAGTCTCTGAACCAATGAGTCAACTAATTTGGAGGCAATCGATTAACCAACTTACTAAAACTTGGCAGGAAAAACTCCTTGAACCAATCGGTCAATCAACTTGCGTATTGTGTTTGTCTTGGTTTCTATGCTAAATCAATCGGTCAACCAACGGCCAGGGTTCAGTCAACCGATTGTTTCAGTTGAGATTTAAAGGAATTTGGGATTTTGGTAAAAAAACTAGCAGTTTTTAATGATTTCAAGGGAGAATTTCGGGGATTTCAACCTACTTAGGATATGGTACATATATTTTGATATCCCTATTGATTTGGTCCACATAATTCAAGATTCTCTCAATTTAAATAGTTAAAATACTTCCTATCTTTATGATTAATAATTGAGACATATTTTATGGAGTTATTTGAGAGTTTTGAAAGTTATTTTAAAGTGAATTACACAAGAATAGAATGATTATATTATATGGGGTCTAAAGGTGCCTTTTAGAAGTATATCTTTTGAAAAGTAACCGTTCGATGGCTTGATTTCAATCTATATATATATACCTGTGAAAATTGGATAAAATATATCAAGAACTATCAGTTCCTATGCGTTTTAAAGAGTTATCATTTTGCTGAGATTATTTGATAAACATTTTATGTTAAAGTTCTTAAGCTAAAGAACTGTTTAATTGGCGTCACTGATTTGTGCTGTCTTGCGATCTTGTTTTCATTCTTCGGTGTTTTTCTAGTAAGATCTTTCCAAGTTATTGTTCTTAATTTAGATTTCATATATTGTTGATTGTTTGGATTTAAGATCGTTAGAAAATCGTTTTTAAATTTAAAAGCATAAAAATCTTTTTAAAATGATTTTGTGTGTTTATCTAATTACATGCTATAATTTGTGTTACCCACACTTGTTTATTAATCATATATTAATTTGCCTCACATTGAATTTATCACGTAGTAAATTTTGGGACATTAATAAAATATAACTGTATTAAGGTAGTAGAAGTTTCTTGTGGGAAGAAATCTATTATTTTTTGTATTTGTGAGTTTGAGCGGATTAGACACGATTGAGTTGGTGTCGAGTCAAGGTAGTTAGGTTTCAATCTTTTTCGATAAAAAAAGGTTGAGATTTGATCTTTATCCTAAGGTATAAAAAGGTTAGGTTATTATTTTCCTTGAAAGGAATTAGGTTTTGATTCTTCCTGAAATTGAATTAATTTTGAGTGCAATCCTTACCTAGGAAAATGATATTTGTGAGAGTTGTGAGATTGTCATTCTTCCTGTAATAGAATTAGATTAGTTTTTAACCTAATAAAAAGATAAGGTTTTTCCTTAGTCTAGGAAAAGACAAATTGTAAAGGTTGATTCTGAGCCTGGGAAAATAATTGTTGTAAGGGTTTGGTTCTTACCATTAAAGAAATTAGGGGTTTAGAGGTTGCGAATCTTCGCAAAACTCGGGGGATTGGATTAGGTAAGGCTAGCTTATTGAACCAGGATATATCTTGGTGTGCTACTTTATTTATTTTTTTATATTTTGTTTCACCTAGTTATAAACATTTATCCTCTGTGTAACGAAAATAATAATTTATTTAGGAAAAATTGATTATTTGATAATTAAGTGTTTAAAGATTTATTTGTTTAAATTTTTATAACTACGCAATTCACCCTCCTTCTTGGGTAGCTCACTGGGCTAACAAATCATCGGTATATAAATATTTCCTTCTATATATTGAATCGTTGAATTCACCCTAAGACTTGTAAGAATGAATTCTTACAACATAATTCTCTTTTTTTTATTTATTTATTTTTTTTTTTTATTTTTTTTTTTATGAATTTAGGTATAGCAACAACTTAAATAAAATATAGTAAAAAAAAATCTCATCTCACGCTTGAAGGCTAAGCAAAAAAAGAAAGTCTCGTCCTGGCGTTTTCATCGAATCCTCCGACAATTTTTATTTTTTTAGATTTTCTTTTATAAATAATAACTTTATAGAAGATAATAAAAAAAATAGAAGAAAGATAACTATCATCGTCTAACGCTCGGAGGTTACGCTTGATAACGAAAAACCTCGTCCTGACTTTTTCATCGAGTCAACGGATAATTCTAACGGAACTAAAGTTGTAGGAATTTAAATTGCAACAATAAAAAAAAAAAAAACAATGAAAAGAATTAAGGGTGAAGAATAATACCTACCCTAGCAAAGATTTTCGACATACAAGTTTTTTCTTCTCGAATACGGCTTCCTGAATGGATTTTCATTGAAAATCGCTCCTTATGAAGGTTTTTCGAAGAATTTTGGAGTGCTTAAACTGTGACGGGAAGGGTCCTATTTATATGGAAATATGAGGAATGAAAAATCCTAAAAAAACCAGTCTTGGCCATCAAATTCTAACCCTTGTTTGACTAGGAAAAGGAAAAAGCCATGGAAAAGGGTTTCTAAAAAGTTGAAAGGTCAGTTACGCTTAGGCGCGAAAAACGCATGAAGATGGACCCGTGGCAGCGTGAAAAGCTACCACACATCTAGTGCTTTACTTTTTTGACTTCTTGACTAGTAGTGGTAGGCCCTCATCTCTTTTTTCTCTCTCGCTCTCTTTTTCTCTCTCATCTCTCTCCCTCTCACTGTATTCTCTCTATCTTGTTGACTTTATCTCTCTCTTTGTCTCTCTTCCTTTTCCCTTCTTCTCTCATCTCTCTTCCTTGCACTCTTTTCTTCACTTTTCTCTCTCATTTTCTCTCTTTTTCACCGATTCTCTCATCCTCTCTCTCTCTTCTTTACTTTTATTTGTCTTTTTCTCTTATTTCTCTCTTTCTCTCATCTCTTCCTTTTTTTTTTTTTTTTTTTTTTTTATTTATTTCTTTTTCTTTTTCTTATCTTTTTTTTTTTCTTTTTCTGTTTTATTTTTTTTGCTCTTCTTTTTTATTTTCTATATTTTTTTTTTGCATTTGAAAAAATAAAATAAAATAAAAACAAAGTAAAATATAAAATAAAAAATAAAAAATTTGTGAGGATGGTTAAAATGTCGTGTCTGCAACTGTTGTTCTTTATCAAGCGAGTTTCATTGGCTTGACAAAGATATGAGACAGCGTCAGTTTGATCATCTAATTTTTTGGATTTTTTAAATCATTTTCTTTTAATTTATAATAGATCAAATAAAAAAATAACTCATAACAAACTCACAATGAACAAGTGTCTATTTAGAGGATCATTTAGAGTGATAGAAAATTACTCATGACGATACTCATAACTAATACATGTTCATTTAGAAGCTCATTTAATGTAATTAAAAAATAACTCATGAAGAACAAGTGTCCATTTAGTGAATCGTTTAGAGTGATAGAAAATTACCCACCACGATTCTAATGACGAACATGTGTTCATTTAGAGGATCGTTCAGAGTAATGATGAAGATGACACTCATGCTCCAGTCTCTTGGTTGGGGGAGAAAAGAAAGACTAGAAGTATAAATTGTGCCCCAACCTATAATTAGGGCGAGTGTGACAGGACCAAGTATCAAATTCGATTCAGCTTGCAACTGGGGTCGAGAAGCTCAAATCCTCTAGATCCGATATAAGCGGCAACCACATAATGTTCCCCAGCCTGAGACTGAGGCAAAATTAAGATATTAAAGATATAAAATGTGCCCTAGACTATGGTTGAGGCTGACTCTCAGATGACTGAACCTTAATAGGTTGCCTACGTACCTTAGCAATACGCCAAGGATCAGATTTAACGTAGTTCACTGGATTCCCCTTTCAGGGCAAAACACATACTTGGATGTTCATTAGGATTTTTGAGTTTTCGACATTAAGAGTTTCTAATTCGAGCTAGCAAGAAGATGAGAGGACCCAGTAATGAAGAAATTCATGCTTCCAGCCATTTTTTTAGATCCCACTAAGTGAACAAGATAACACTTCCAAAACAAAATTTTATTCTGAGAAAAATTGGTCAAGTTTGATGATTCGCATTCGTTCTTCCTTTTTTTTCACTACAATGACTCAACTGGTGACTCTTCAATTAGTCTTGGAGGTTCGATGATATTCTTTTATTTAAATTAAGAGACTTCACTTTTCAACGCAGGGCAGGACCCAACATGCCTCAGGATGATTTAATTGGACTCCTTTGTTTGAATTGAAAGACTTCGCTTTCCGACTCAGGGGCAGGGCCCAACATACCTCATCAAGGTCTCATTGACTTGCCCGTCTGGACTATTATCTTTCCAAATTTTTAGGTGTTTCGATACTTGGGGTTCTAATACCCCTATATGTTCTATGTTTTCTCAAATCCTGCAAAGTCAATTTAGTGGAAAAAATGGGCAAAATGTCAAAAATTACTAAAACGGGCACCTTTAATACCCGATATAATTTTTGTGAGATTTTGAGTCTGATTATAGAGGAATACGGTTCCAATACAGTTTCAGATCACGCCTAATGTTTCTTTCCACAAATAATGATTCCATTCAAATCCATTAAGTTCTTATCTAAAGAATCGTCGTTTATCCACCACATTGGCCCGAAGAGAAAACCTTGAGTGAATCAATCTATCCATTTTTTTTCTTTCCAAATTTCTTTCATATTTTACACCAGCGCTTCTCGCTCGGTTAGTGATTTGGCTATTTTACTTTTTTTTTCTTTTTTCTTTTTTTCCTTTTGTTTTTGAGAAATAGATGATTGAGCTTGCAATGGTTCTGAAGCAACCAAACTTAGAAATCAACTTAATCTTCTTTGTGAATCGAGACCTTCATACAACCTGAGGATTCATCAATGAATGAGTAAATCTGGTGTTTAACTGTGCTTATTGATGGTAACAAATCCTCATTTTTATTTTCTATATCCATTCCAGTTTTGATCTTCATCGAAGGGTTGGGTACCAGTATTACATTTGAGAGCCCCATCATTGCAATTATTGATATGGGTGGTTGTGTTTCATTTTCACCACTGGCTTCGATAGCAGGTGAGCCAGGATATTTACACCTAGTTTTATTATATCAACTAAGGACTAACGGAGACAGGTTGATTAGCGTGCAACAATATATCAAAACATCTTTAGGGCAATGGATGTTAATCTTGAATTTTGAATCTTCTGGTACTCTTAAATTGTTGCCAGATTCGGTCAAAGGAATTTTGGATCTCACCATTGTTTGGTAGAATAAAATATTCCTTTGTTTCTATTCATATTGGATCGTGGTCTAACTTTGTATTAAAATCATACACTTCACATCCTCAATTAGTTATATCATATGCAATATATGCAGGCAGTTTTGGGTACCTGAAAGAATAAAATTCAAACACTAGACCATAATTTGCATAAAACAACATTGCATTTATTGAAATTTAAAAATCCATTACAGAACAAATCATTTTCCATCCAAAATACAAACGAGATGGAAAGGTAAATACACAAAAAATGTCCCAATTTCATCCAAACAACTAGAAAACTGGGAGTGAACAAGGATCCTAGTTTTGCAGCCTTTAAATTTTTTTCAACTCAAGTCTCAGGCAAATAACTCGCTCCCATCTCCACCAATGTTCTAGTAAAGAATGACTTCACCACTCCCCAAAGGTGTTGGCAATTTAGCATAACGACCTCAGTCTTTTTTGGGAAATATAACAACTCCTACTCAAATGAACTCTTGGATTTTGTTTTTTAGTTGGAAGCACTACTCTGTATTGTGTCCTCTAGTTACAGAATGGTATGCACAGAAAGCATTTTAAGTAACAGCTCGGCTTCGAGGCTTAAGCTTTTAAAAAAGCAGAGGCATCATCAACTTCTGTTTCAAACAGTTTTGGTATAGCTCAATGATGGAGAATAAAAGGTCTAGTAGTTCTTTTTCATCATTTTGAAAATTATCCCTATAGCGCGAGGTGGATAGTCATGGTGGTATTGGGTTCTTGGATTTAGGGTGTGGTTAGAGATTTATGGTGGGAGATTTTGGTTTGGCTGATATAGAGGTTCTTGGTAAACTAGTAATTGGTATTAAGGGTAGTATTGGAGAGTATGGTTCTGATAAGGGGAAGGTGAATTATGGTATTAGGAGTAGCGTGGGTGGTTTTGGGAATATGGCAAATTTTGGGGGGTAATTTTGGTTTTGCCAAGTTTTGAGCGGGATGGTTAAGGTATTGGTTGCTTTGGTTTGGATCATTTAGGGAATAGGAAGCTTGGGGATTATTTTGGTGAGGGGTTTGCTGTGGAAAAAGCAATGATGGCTACTTCATTCTTTTTCATCTTAGGTGGAGCAAACCTTTGTGTTGGATCACGGGAGGCCTCTTCGATCTTTCTACTATTTATTAATTCTTCTATCACCCCAGCTTGCTTGATTACATCTCCAAATGAAACTACCTCTATACTCGACAGATCCTGATAGAATAGCGGCGGATGAATCAATTTGAATATTTCTAACTGAATCTCCTTGACCAGTCAGGGGACGACTTTGGTAGCTTCTTTCCTCCAGCGAGCGGTGTACCTCCGAAAGCTTTCATTCTTTTTCTTCAGTATCTAATACAAGGTACTACGATCTGGCACGACATCTTTGTTGTACACGTATTACTCATAAAATACATCTACCACATCTTCAAATGTTTTAATTTTCACCAGGTCTAGAGTCATGTACCAGCTAAGGGCTAGTCCATTCAACGATCGACAGAACATCTTTGGGTAGAGATCTTCGTTCCGAGCATGGAATCTCAATTCCTCCTTTTAGATGTTGATGTTCCATTTTGGGGGGCTAGTACCATCATATTTTCTGAAACTCTAAGACTACAAAATTTTTGGATACACCACCCGGGGTGGTGCTGACAACTCCTTGTACATCGCTTTTCTAGAGATATTTTCTCTTTCTTCTATAGTTCTCTGTAATTCATCCATTTTCATAACCCCGACCAGGGGAGGTCCATTCTTTTCTTCCCTATTTTTGGTTTTAATGGCCAGGATTGATTGACTAGCATTCAAATGGTTGGGTGGAAAAAAGGTCTTCTCCAAATGAATGAGGTGGGTCTCCGAGTGAGACCTAATAGACATGCGACTGGTTAGGATATGCTAGCGCACTATAGACGAAGGGATGAGGGCCTATAGAGGGACCATCGGAGGTCCATAGTAGACCAACATCAAAAAGTTTGGGAAATATAGTTTTGATTTGCCACCGAGTTTTTGGGCAGAGTCCTAAGGGTTCCATTAGGCAGAAGAATAGGCATTGCCTGAGGTTGTTGGCTCAGTTCATTGATCTTTTCCATCAGTATGTCGATAGTCTCTTGCATCTGAGCCATCTGGGCCATGCGGGAAGATTTGGGATTGCCTTCAGATGTCATCTTGGAATGATTCTGAGCCCGACTACAATTGAAGACCGGACTTTGGATGGGGAGAACTGGAATCACTTTTCTACGACCAATTTTTTATCTTGTCCTGTCCTTAAAACGAATCTCATTTATTAGTCCACATGGATCTTAGGTAGCCTTGAAACCCATTCAAGTTCGAAGTTTTCAATTCCGATGATAACCGATCAAACAAATGATATTTTTGAGATTCATGGAAATTCTTTTGTTACTTAATTGTCATCGGTATTGAAAATTTTGAACTCATTTGGTTTTTAAGACTCCCTAAGACATCATCAATCCATATAAAGCCCCCTTCCAGAAAAACACCTCTCAACTTATTTACAAAATAGAAGAAAAAAATAACAAAATAAAATATAACACTTGGACTTGAATTAGTTGGATTTATTTGGATATATTAGACTCGACCCTCTAACTATCTCCAGCGAAGTTGCTAGCTGGCATGCCTTGATTTTTCAAATTAATAAAGGATAGGAAATATTAAAGCGCAAAGGAGAACAAATTTTTTAAAGCGCCGGTTTTCTTAAAAAAAATATTTAGGCCATTTTAAAATAAGTAGTCACCAACTAGTATTAGATTCAATTGATGTGCTAGGTCATCGGATTTTTAGAAAATAATTTAAAAGCTTTAAGTGAAATTGACTCCAAAAACATAGTTAAACCAAATATTCATTTAAAAAGATTGGGGGTCGGTTACACTCAGGGAAGGTGTTAAGCACCCCAAGACGCTCGTCCGAAAATGGTACCTTATATCCAATTAAGTCCAACTAGTTTAAATTTGAATGTTTTATTTTATTTTAAAAATCTTTTCCTTCTTATGATTTTTTTTTGATATTTTTCAAATTAAGATGAAACAAATTTTTGGTATTTTTGGCATGTTCCCCCCGGTATGACCTCTTATCAAATATTAAGAGATTTGACAAGAATAGTCCCTGGGGGTAGTTTTTTGTATGTTTTCGTTGAACTTTCTTTTTTAATATAAATGGGCAAATCAATCTAAATGTTTTCTAAATGATGCAAAAGGCAACATGCAAAATGACGTGAAATATTACATTATTTTCTACATAAATAAGATGTCACAAAATGTTTACTTTCCTAATTTACCCAATTAATTTAAAGAAGTTTCAATTTGACATTCCCTTAAATTCTATGGAAATGAGAATCAATGAAATATCACGGAAACAAGTTTTGTCGAAATTAATTCCTCCAAGACTTAAGTGGGATCCAACAAAAAGACATACGGAGGAAAAACGATTTACTAAATCGACTGTTTCTTAATTCTATTTTTATTTGGAAAATAAAATCGTTGGTTTGAATTCACCTTAAGACTTGTAAAAATGAATTCTTACAAAATAGTTTATTATTATTTATTATTTTATTTTTTTCATGAATTTAAGTAGATCAGCAACTTAAATTTATTATTATTATTTATTATTTCATTATTTTTTATTGTTTTAGATTTTCTTTTATAAATAACAACTTAATAAAAGATAATAATAAATTAAAAAAAATATCTTTGTCTAACACTCGAAAGTTAGGCTTGAGAACGAAAAAACCTCGTCCCGGTGTCTTCATCGGGTTATCGGATAATTTTAACAGAACTAAAGTTGCAAGATTTTAAATTACGATAATAAAAAAAAAATGAAAAGAATTAAAGGAGAAGAATCATACATGCCCTAACAAGGATTTTTTACGTATAGGTTTTTTCTTTCAAAGACGGTATCCCGAATGGATTTTCATTGAGAATCGCTTCTTAGGAGAGGTTCTCGCTAAATTTTGGAGTGCTTAACTGTGAAGGGGAGGGTCCTATTTATAGGAAAAGATAAGGAATGAAAAAACCCTAAAAAACTAGTCTTTGCAGCCAAATCCTAACCCTGGTTTGACTAGGGAAAGGAAAAAATTGTGGAAAAAGGTTTTTCGAAAGTTGAAAGGCCAGTTGCGCGTATGGCCAAAAATGAATGAAGGTGGACACGTGGCAGCATAAGAAGCTGCCACGCATCCAATGCTTTACTTTTTTTACTTCTTAATCAGCAGTGGTGGGCCCTCTTCCCTTTTTCTTTCTCTCTCTCTCTCTCCCCTTTCTCTCTCCTATTTCTCTCTCTCTCCCTCTCACCGAATTCTCTCTCTCTCTCTTGTTGACTCTCTTTCTCTCTCTTCCTTTTTCTCTTCATCTCTCATCTCTCCTCTCTCTTCTTTACTTTTCTCTCTCATTTTCTCTCTTTCACCTATTCTCTCATCCTCTCTCTCATCTTCTCTCTCTTTTCTTCACTTTTCTTTCTCCTTTTATCTTCTCTCTCTTTCTCTTCTCTCATTTTTTTCTTTTTTTTATTTATTTCTTTTTCATTTTCTTTTTTTCTTTATTTTTTTTTCTATTTTTTTTTTAGTATTTTTCAAAAATAAAATAAAATAAAAATAAAGTGAAATGTGAAATAAAAAAACAAAAAAAATTGCGGGGATGATCAAAATGTCGTGTCTACAGCTAGCCTAAATTGTTGAAAATCTCTTTCAACAATCTAATACCAACTAGGAACAATTCAGAATGTCGAGTCACCGAATGTCTTTGGTCTTATCCAATTTAATCACATTAAATTCCTGCACATTTCTGCTCAACATCTACATCGATAATGATATAATTACAATAATAATATCATGAATACCTTTCATTAATACTTGAGATTGAAATGTTTTACAAATACAAGGCTCAAATATAAAATTACACAATTGAATATAGGGTTTACATCTAACAATCTTCCACTAGCACTATAACCCATCGGAGTAGTATCTAATATCCATCTTCAAAAGATACCGATTTAATTGTTGTAAAGTCATAGCCTTAGTGAGTGAATCTGTTTCGTTATCTATTGTGTTTACTCTCCTAATGTCAATATCATTCCTTCCAATAATTTCACGAATCAAATGGAAGTGTTGTTCTATGTGTTTGAATTTCTGATGAGATCTGGGTTTTTTATTTCACAATTCTTTTTTCTTTTTCTTTTTTTTTTTTGGATTGTTTGATATATATTTAATTAGTTTTATGTTTTATAATTCTCTTATTTTCGATTGCTTATTTTCTATGTTGTGTTATTTTTTTTTATCCATACACCCAAATAAATTTTTCTATTTTTTGTTTTTACATGTTTACGTAGTTTTGTTTAATATTTGTTGTACCTCAAGAAATGAGGTCAATGACAATATAGTTAAAACAAAGAAGTTAAAGTTGACTTTCGATGGTAAAGAACAAAACAATAGTTTTAAATAAAGTAACGTGAATTTCTTTCTCATTTTAAATTGCAAAATTCTATTTCTATTTCTATTTTTTTAATCATTTCCCATGGAAATATGTTTTGATTTTTGAATTATTAATTATTTAGTTGCATATGCGAAATGGAGCATTGAAATAATAGATTTGGATAAACAAGACATAGTTTTGGCTTGTTTTTTTTTCTAGGTTTAACTAATGTTTAATTGTGTTATTATTTTAATAACCAAATATATTTGTTATTGGATATTGATTGTGTTGTATTTGTAATATATATTATTTGTTGGTAATGATATTAAAACGTTAAGTATTATTTTTATTTTTATTTTATTTTTTTATTTTACGGTAAGATGTAATCGGGGCCAACTTATGTGCGCCTCGACTAATTACCTCATCGGGCGATCTTATGGTATTTGAATGTTAATTATTATTGATGTTTAATAAAACCGGGTGTAGAATATTGTATAAACAAATGAGATTATATTATTTTTTTTAGGTTCATTTTTTTTTTTTTTACCTTCAAGCATGGGTTATACCCTCTTCTTATATATGTCTTTTTACGAAAAAATGGTCAAATGGTATGACCAATATTTTTTAAATGACGAGAGAGGTTTGTTGTGAGGTTTGTTGTTCGGGAAAAAATGAAAATGGAGACAAGGGATAAATACAATTTCTTATATTTATACATTAAATTTAAATTAAAATAATAACAGGCAATTAAATTATTTTATAACAAAATGCTAGTTTTTCCTTTTAATCACGAGGATATGATTTTTTATTTTTTTTATAGTAGAATGAATAAACAAAATAAGATAAAAATACCAGATCTAGAAAACAATTAATCCTTTATTATTTTTCCTTGCCCTTAAATTCACACACTCATCGCTCCTATCAATATTCACTGTTGTTCCACGGCTACAAAACTAATACGCATCCCTAAATTCTTCTTTATCATATTAATTTTTTCTTTCAAATCACAAAAATTACCATAACTTTAATTTAATATTATCATTCTCGTTTTCTACCCAACATATGTTTAGCCCAGATTGGAAAAAGAGGATGTTCCTTTTCTTATCAACCGAGATTTTATTCTCCTAAAAAACACTCTAGGAATTATAACCAAAAAGGAAGATGTCATTTTCTTGTCAGCGAAGGTTCACTCTCAAGCTCTTGAGTACTCCAAAAATTAAATTATGAATTTACCAAGTCGATGCGAAAAAATATGTCTTCAAAATCGCCCCTGATGTGATTAGTATATAGGGCAATACATAATTTGAGATTTGAGATAACGAGAGAACAATCTACCTAATGGTGGCAAGAAAACGCAACAATCTATGCATTAATTGACACAAATTCACTGCATATTTCTCAACTTTGAACCCCTCCCCTCCCATAAATACAAACTCTAACAACACAGGAGACTGCAAAAACATAGAGAGAGAGAGAGAGAGAATCTATAGAGAGAGAGGCTGATTGTTCTCTCTATCATTACCAGCCACAACATATGAAAGGCGACTGCGGAATCCGACCCGTTTGGCGGATATATTCCGCCTGAGCAGCAGCTTTTTCAGCGTGCCGGTTTTTCCTAAATTCGGCTGCCACCCGTTTTTCTTCCAATTTTCGCCTCGCCATTGCCATCTTCTTTGAGACCTCTGCTTGAGCCCGAACTCTCATTTCTTCAACTCGCGCCTGGAAAAAAAATCTTATTATATATATTTTTTTCCCTGTTAAAAAAAAATTATTTTTTAGTTCTTACCAATTTATTTTATTTAACAGTAGTAACTATAAGATCAAATGTAAATTCCTCGTCTTGTTAAGAGTAACTTAATATATTCAATCATGTTGTGTTTTATCTCAAATCGGATGTGAAAGAGACTAACGGTCAGGTTATAAGCGTGAGGGAAAGTCTCACTTCTTGAGCTAACTTTTGGGGCTAAGAGATGACCAATACCACCCTACAAATCTAGTTATTATTAACTAAAGGACTAAAAATTTATTAAAATGACAAAATCGAAGATGAAAAATTGCAAGTGACTGACTTGGAAGAATCTCCTCCCCAAAAAAGGTATTTAGGAGGCAAAATCGGATATAATTTTGCAAAATTTGAAGGACAAAATCCCTTGTTTCAAATGGTTCGCCGCCCACGCGAGTATTAGATATTTGAAAAAACTTTGTAGTTAATTTCGACTATTAACGCCTACTTGAGTTTTAAATCATATGAATGAGCATTTGGATTTTCATACATAATAAGAACTGTGAATTGAGTACCTCAACTCTCCTCATTTCTGCTTCAAGTTTAGATTTCTGCCGGCTTTCCCATGCTTCAATTTTGATTTCTTCGCGCTTATATCTGGAAAAAAAAGACAACGAACCCGGAAGAATTGAGATTTCGATCCAAACAATATTGCGATTTTAGATGGCATTTGTTTGGGGCTTTCGTTTCTATTCCTAGAAAACTCCGGAAAAAATAGGAACAATTATTTCTGCTTGGGTTTAGGGTCCTAAAAAATTGTTCTAGAAAATCTGAGAGCAGAACAAACAACACAAACAAAAAATCGTTTCCCGAAAAACGGAAAATCTGAGATTAGAACCAAAAAAAAATATTTTTAAGTTTGACAGATCTCTTGTTGTTCTCATTTTCCAATTAGAACCAAAAATCCGAAAACACAAAACAGCCTAAACAAAATCGGCATTAAAATTCTAAAAACATAGCTGAAGTTAAAAAATTTCAAAAAAAAAAAAACAAAAATCAAATTTTAAGGCGCTGTTTGGCTAGGGTTTTAAAAAGTTTAACAAAAAAACACTAATTCAAAAAAATTGACCTTGCAGCGTGTTTGGCTTTTTCCGCTTCCTCCCAAGCATCTGCTCGTTTACCGAATTCAACCCGCTCGATTTCTGCATCATCAAACCTTTCAACTTCCGATTTCTTCTTTTCATTCTCCTCATTATTATTAGCCCATGCCGCAATATTCATCTTTCCGAGTTTTAATCCTAAAGCCACAATCTCTTTCCTCGTCTTGACCTTCAAGTCTTCCTCCTCTGGTGACTCTTTTTCTGTTTGCCGGAGGAATTCACCGTCGCCACCAGCCGCAGGAGACGATGCTGGAGCTCCTCCCCGTGGAGTCGACGGAATCGATGAAACTGGGCTTCGGAGTGGCGTCGAAGCCCCTAACGGAGTCGTAGTTGTCGAAGGCTCCTGACTAGGAATTGGCGTCATCTCCGTGCCCATATCACGCATCGAAACCGATCTTATTGCTCGAGCACCTAATCGAATGATCGTAAAATTTTTCATTAGATTAAACAAAAAAAGGAAAAAAATTGAGGTCCTTATTGTAAAAAATCGAGGTTCTTATTGTAAAGTTCTCTAACTAAGCATCTAGTTAATAAATCGACAGATTCAATGTTAACATTGATTTGGAGACCTCAAAACGGTTGGTTTTTGCTTTTCAGACAGCGGTTTGAGACCTAGCAAGCCACCAAACAGAACTTAACAACAAGAACAAACTATAAAGCAAGAAGAATCTCTACAATCTACATTCTCGTAACATATAATCCAATCGATGAAACAAAAAAAAAAACCGACAATTTTCCTCGTTAGATCATTGCACAAACCGCTAGTACTTAGTATTTGTTTGACAGTTTGAAGACCTAAAAATAACAACTTTTCAAAAACCAAAATTGGAGACTCCAAACAAACCTTTTCATAGCACGATTAAACAATAAAGCAACAAGAATCTCTAAATTCCTCCAAGTTTTAATACTTAGTACCCGTTTTTGGAGACCTCAAATTATTTCAAGGCCCAAAATACTATTCCAAAAATTAGCCTTTTTAATCAGCAATTTGAGACTTCCAAACAATTCGCCAACAGATATTTTAACATACTATAAAAGCATCAAGAATCAAATCAAAGGAAAAATTAGACAATTTACCTGTCGAATCATCGCTCGTACTCTTGTTTAACTGTTCCAAATCTTTACACAAATCAACGGACGGTTCTTCCTCTCCGTTCTCGAGTCCGGCTTTCGCCATTGAAGTTTGACAAAAATCGACCCGTTTAACCGCCAATTTATGATCCGACCCTCCACAATCCGGGGCAACCCTAACTGTATTGAACCCTCCCGCTCGATTACCGTAATTCTTCTTCGAATAATTATTTTGTACATTTTGCCTATTGATTATCCACTTCTCGGCGTCATTCCACTTGGACGGCATTGGCCTCGAGATCGACCTCGCGATCGGACCGTGAAGTGATCTCTCCCCTCTATGAAACTCGAAACTCGACGTGCTGTCATAATCGAGGTTATCGTCCTCCGGCATTCTTACAGGGTTGATGGAACTTGAATTTCTGATTTCGCCCTTGGAAAAATGTTGCGTTTTATTAACACGCCCAAAATTTTGATCACCATTGACGACATCTAGAATTTGATTTTTTGATGATTTTGCCGATGGGAATTCAGAAACCGAAGCTGTAGCTGTAGATTGAAGGGCAGAGAAACAAATATCATTTATATAGATATATATACACATACATAAGGGCAGTCGTGAACGAAGGACAGGAAATGGTCGACGCACGCAGCCTTACCCAGAGAGGTTGTTTTCAAGATTCAAACCCGGAACCTCCAAATCATTATGGAACAACCTTACAAGGCTCACCCTCATACATATACACGTACATATATGTACAGATTTATTTCATAAATCCCTAATTTATTATATTTATATTAAAATAAAACAGCAATAGAAATGGGAAAAAAAACAAAAGACAGGTACCTCTGTCATCAAAATCATCACCATTGGTGGCCAATAAGCTATTTTTCACAAACTCAGAATCCGGCAGCTTTGAAGGAGATGTTCTTGCGGAATTACCATTTGACCCCTCTTTCTTCCTCTGATGATGTGGCCCCATCAGCTTCATCCTCAATTTACTTGGTGAAATTATACCACTCTACATTGAACCCACAAATAAAAAATTATCAAAAAAAAAAAAACTCTAAAATAAAGCCCACAAAGTGAAATTCCGTAAAGTTCTCAGTTTTAGCATTAAAATCATAAGAAAAGAAGCAAAACCCCTGATTCTATGAAGCAAATGATAACCAGAAACTAAAAGAAGAATCAGATTATTCATCCCCCCCCAAAAAAAAAAACATATCAAGCTAAAGAACATGAACTAATTAAGTCATGATTTTCATTTCCCACCCACATTTGGAATATGAAATTAATTAACTTTGGGTTTTCTAAAACGTGGTTTGAGATTTCCGAAGTGTAAGCCAAACAGGGCATAGCGATCAAAACAAGAACAAATTTTCAGAAAAATGAAAAAGAAAAGAAGAAAACCCACAAAGATCAAATAGCTGTGGATTTGAGTCACATGGAGAAGAAGAGATTTATACCTGGACCTTGTGAATCCTCTCGTACTCCATTAGATTCTCTCTCTCTCTCTCTCTCTCTCGCTCTCTCTCTCCTCGCCCTCTCTCTCTGTCTTGTACACAAACAGAATCCTAGAGAGAGAATGGAGCAGAGGCAGAAGAAGCCTTCTGAGTCGCAGAGTAGTATGGCAAGTGCTTTGTATTTTTGTAGTGCCTGAGTTGTGAATTAAATCACCAAAAAAAGAAAAAATAAGTTATTTATTACATCATGAGGTCGGCGATGTTTTACCGATTCTTTGACCTCCCCCGGCGAGTTATAGTTATGCGTACCTAATCAATACCATATTAATTATTTTATTTTATTTCAGGAAATTTTTTTTAAGAAAACATTATTGTAGTCTATAAATATTCAGGAAAAAAATTAAGAAAACACGTGTATCTCTATATTAAAAAAAAACAAAAACAAAGGGTAAATGAACCCATCTCTTATTTTCTCTCTCTATATATGGTTTTCCTTCCTTTTGATTTGTATGTTTTTCTCTCCATTTATGTAAAGGAACCCATCTCTCACATTACTTCCTCTTTCCACCCTAGCAGGTAATTTTTTTTACTTTGTTTTCTTTAATTATTCAATAGGTGTTAATGTATATAAATAAATGGAAAAAAAATTCTGCAATTCCAAATGGCCAAAAAATAATTTTTCAAGGGCCATGGATTTTTGGATCATCCCAAAACCCTTGTGAAAATTGGATTATCGATTTTACCCCCTCAGAAGATTTGTAATTTACAAATTTATGTCCCTCGGTGGGTCCCGCCGCCTCTCTCTCTAGCGTTGTGCAGTGGGCAGCGAGCCCCCCGCCTCTCTCTCTCTCTCTCTCTCTCTCTCTAGCGTTGTGCAGTGAGCAAGCAGGCCCCGCCGCCTCTGTCTCTCTCTCTCTCACGGTTTGGACCCAAAAAAGGGGCTCACCCATTTTCTCCCATTTTTATTTTACTCCCTTTATTTAGCATTATTTCAATTTCAAACCCCAATTTCTTTATTTTTCAATTTCACAAATTTTTCTTTATTCTTTTTTTTTTTTTTTTTTTTTTTGTATTTTTGGAACAAATGATAGTTCTTAAAAAGTTGTCTCTTGAAGAACAATGTAAGTGGTACTTTGTGATATTTTTTAGTTCGGTGGATATCAATTTAATTTCACCTACAAATCTTGTAGAAACACAGTGAGTTCTGTAATATTTAGTAGATATCTAATTAATTTATTTTCAGTAGATATCTCTTTAATTTATTTTCAGTAGATATCTACTTAATTTGGAACAAATGAAATGTTCCAAAAATAAAAAAGAAAAATAGAATAAAGAAAAAGGTGCGAAATTGAAAAATAAAGAAATGGGGATTTGAAATTGAAAAAATGCTAAATAAAGGGAGTAAAATGAAAATGGGTGAAAATGGGGTGGACCCTTTTTTTCAATTTCACACATTTTTCTTTATTCCATTTTTTTTTTTTTTTGGAACAAATGATAGTCCTTAAAAAGTTGTATCTTGAAGAACAATGTAAGTGGTACTTTGTGATATTTTTTAATTCAGTGGATATCTACTTAATTTCACTTACAAGTCTTGTAGAAACACAGTGAGTTCTGTAATGTTTAGTAGATATCTCCTTAATTTATTTTCAGTAGATATCTACTTAATTTATTTTCAATAGATATCTCCTTAATTTATTTTCAGTAAATATCTACTTAATTTATTTTCAGTAGATATCTACTTAATTTGGAACAAATGAAATGTTCCAAAAAGAAAAAGAAAAAAGAAAAATGGAATAAAGAAAAAGGTGTGAAATTGAAAAATAAAAAAATGAGGGTTTAAAATTGAAAGAATGCTAAATAAAGGGAGTAAAATAAAAATGGACGAAAATGGAATGGGCCCCTTTTTAGGTCCAAACTGTGAGAGAGAGAGAGAGAAAGAGAGGTGAGAGAAGAGATGAGAGAGAGAGAGAGGCGGCGGGGCCTACTGCCTGCACAGAGAGATATGAGGGTAATTTTGTCATTACAAAATGTGAGTAGGACTCTCAGCCAATTTTTTTTTTTTTTTTTAAATAAGAGTTAAAAAGTTGTTTTTATTTGTATATGAGTGGAAAAGTTGTTGGTTCTTAAAATAGGACCTTTGGAGGAAAATGCCTAAAAAATTCAAAAATTTTGTCAAAATAATTTTTTAATATTTCGTTGACTAGTAATATTATTGATAGTCAGATAATATTTTTGCAATAATTAAATCATTAATTGATAAATTTTATAAATGTAACTATAATATTCTAATTGTAAAATTAATATTAGGTTGAGAAAATAGAACATTTAGTTTTATTAAATTTCATGTAATCAATAAAATTTAGAAATATGAAAGATTGCATTTTAGTGTCATGCATTGCATATTAAATTTATTTAAATAAATCTTAGTTCAGACCTTGTCGTTGTTAGGTTCACAAGCGATGCCGACAACTTCAGTATTACGATGGTAGGGTATTCAGTAGTACATATACTAAGATAAATGTATTGTCTTTTATGTAAATTACCAAATTATATTTTCGTACTAAATTGTGGAAAAAAAAAAAAGATTTATTAAAATGGATGATTTTGTAACTTTAGATGGGTCAAGTAAAATTTTAAAGGTGGAAAGTGATTTTTATTATTATCCGCTATGTCAGAGTATGATCTCGATAGGAGAGCATGTCTTGCGGGATGTTATTGGTCCTAATAGGAAGGCATGTCATGTAGGACGTTATGTTGTGACATGACAGAAGGGTAAGTCCTGCAAGTGGTTGATATATATTGTTGTTGTTATTGATGATGATGATCATCATCATGATAGGGTGATTTTGTTGGCTCTTACCATTGGAGATATTAAATGGCCTTGACACTGATGACAACTTTAGATTGCATAGTTGTACAGGTTATAGAATTGTCATAACTCCCGATTATAAGGTGAAACGATCATATGGCTAGTAAGGAAGTATGTGTGCGGTATTTTATTATATATATCAAAGTAATTTAACTAGCTAATTTTTTTAATTCAATTATTTTATCATGATGATACCTATGAGATTTGTTACTACTCAATATGCAATATATTCTGTTTTAGAAAGTGATGTTTGATAAATATATTTGATCCATAAATTATTTTTATATTATGAAGACAAAACACAAATAAAATATTTTGTCTCAAGTACCTCAGTTAGAGACAGGTCCACTACTGGCACTAGGTAGAATCAGAAGGTGATATCGTTTTTTTTTCTTCTTAGGATTGGCAAAACAGGTGTGAACTATAAAAGATTCATTTTTTTTTTTTTTTTTTGTGTAATTGTGTTATGGATATTTGAGACATGTGTATTTCTGAATTTTAAAATTGGTAAATATTTTTATTTATTTTTTTAAATATATATCGGTAAATAGTGTGATGACCTAGTTTTCCAAGCCCGCTACTCCATTTCTCCGTTTTTTTTTTACAGAGAAATATTAGGAAAACACAAATCACTCCACCGCCTCACTTCTGCTACGCCACTCTAATAAACAAAGTAATAATAGATAAAAATTTAAACTAATTGTCAACTGACATTAATTTTAAAATTTACTAACTCAACTGCCCCAACTACCTCTAAAGCAGCACCACCTTCTAATCTTATCTAACGCTAGTAGTGAAGCTGTCTCCACTTGGAGCACTTGAGACAAAATATTTTATCAGTGTATTGTCTTCATAATATAAAAACAATTTATGAAACAAGCATAATTATCAAACACCACTTTTTAAAACATTATATAAATATAACCGCACAATGAGCCGAAATAAAATTCTACACCTATCATCACAATAAAGAAAATGCATTTAAGTTAACTAATCAAATTATTTTGATATATAATTAAATAAATTTGAGAATAGGAAAAAATTCATTTTAGTATCACGCATTTCATTGCATAATAGATTTATTTAAATAAATTCTTAATTTAGGCTAGGTCACTGCTAGGTTCACAAGCGACGTCGACTACGTCAATGTTATGACGGTAGTATAAAAAACAGCGTAATTATTGAGGTGAATGTACTGTCTTCTATGTAAATTGCCAAATTATATTCTCGTACTAAAATGTGAAAAGAAAATGTTTATTAAAATATATTATTTTATAACGTTAATTGGATCGAGTAATTTTTTTAAATATGGAAAGTAATTTTTATTTATTATACTGCTATGCCATAGTATGATTCCAACAAGAGGGTATGTCCTACGAGATGTTGTTGGTCTTAACAGGAAGACATGTCATGTAGGACGTTGTGTTGTGACCTGATAAGAGAGCAAGTCCTGCAGGTTGTGGCAGTTGTTGTTGACGATTGTGATTATCATCATGATAAGATGGTTTATACCACGTATTGGCTCCTATTAAATGGCTATAACATTGATGACAACCATAGATTGCACAGTTGTACAGGTTACGGTACCATTATAACTCCCGATCGTGAGGTAAAACGATCATATGGTTATTAGGGAAATATGTGTGTGGTATTTTATTATATATCAAAGCAATTTGATTAGTTAACTTAAATGAATTTTCTTTATTGTGATGATAGGTGTGAAATTTGATTTCAGCTCAGTGTGCGGTTATATTTATATTATGTTTCGAAAAATGATGTTTGATAATTATACTTTATCTATAAATTGTTTTTATTATATGAAAACAGTATATTGATAAAATATTTTGTCTTTGGTACTCTAAGTAGAGACGGGTCCACTACTGACGTTAGATAGGATCAGAGGGTGGTGTTGGTTGCGAGGTAGTTAGGACAGTTGTGATAATAAGTTTTTCAAGCTTTTGTAGTGTTACAGAAAAGTTGGATCAATATAGTTGAATTTTGAGTTAGTAAATTTTAAAATTAATGTCATTTGACAATTAGTTTATATTTTTATCTATTATTACTTTATTTATCAAAGTGGCGCAATGGAAGGGAAGCAGTGGAGTGATTTGTGTTTTTTCAATATTTCTCCGTAAAAATAAAAGGAAGAAACCGAGTGGCGGCCCTAGGAAATCGAGTCATCACAAATAGTTTATAAATACTTGAGGTTAGTCAGGTGACATCAAGTCGAGATCACACCTGGTCTCAGGCGTTGGGGGCCTAGGGTGGGGTGTGACAGTTTTTGGTATCAGAGCTTAGGTTATAAGTGATATAGACGTGCCAGATTGTCTAGTCGATGGTGGATCGTAAAATAGGATGTTGATAGGTTGGTTCGGCACATGAGTGGTAGTTATTTTATTGATTAAATATTATATTTGCATCATGCACTATTTGTTACATTGTTGAGCTTTTTATTTATTAATTTTTATTTCAGATCTTGAATATAGATCATGGAAATGAAAGTAGTGGAATATCTAGACCCCAAAGAAAAAGGGGTAGAGCACGGGCAAGCTCGGATGCCGTTGAGCGAATTTTACAAGTCACTGTGCAACTGACAAAGTAACAGACAAAGATGATGGAATGCTAGAGGGCCCAAACTGAAACAACCAATTCTCAGGTTGTGCTACTGAAAAGATTCAAGGAGTTGGACACTCCCAACTTTACAAAAACTGCGGGTCTTGCTAATGCTGAAAATTAGTTGAGGAGCATAGGGCACGTATTCAAGGAAATGGGCACTACTGATGACAATCGAGTTTCTCTCACCACCTTCCAATTGAAAGGGAAATTTGAGCATTAGTGGGAGAAAATGAAGAGGCTAATTTCAATTTCATACAAGGAAATTACATGGGATCAATTTGTTGCGGTATTTTATGAAAAATATTTCCCTGAATCCTATAAATTCGAGATGAAGAAAGAATTCATACTATAGAAACAGGGTAAGATGTCAATTCTGCAATATGAAATCAAATTTGATGTCATGTCCCAATTTGCTCTTGATCTGGTGAAGACTGAGGAAATGAGATGTAGAAGATTTAAGAAATGACTAGATTTGCAAATACGTTCAAGATTGACTAGCAAATGGATCAAAAATTAAGCAGAACTAGTGAACATGGCGAAATTAATAGAGAAAAATGTGCAGGAAGTCGCTCAAAATCGTGAACAGTGCAAGAAGAGCAGGTTAGAGACATCTAGTAGATATTCAGGAGGCACCTCTCGAGGATCTGGCCCTCAACCGCAACTTCTTTGAGCTCCAACAAACCAATCAGTCAGTTAGGAGTCAAGGCCCAAAACAATCATATTTCGGGCGATAAGGACAGGGTAGGAGCCAGACGTTTAGCCGAGCTGGAACAACCGTATGCTATCAATGTGGATCACCGGATCATTTCATTAGAAACTGTCCAATGGTGGGTCTGATATGTTTCTGTTGTCATGAGCCAGATCACATATCTCTATATTGTCCGAAATCTACTACTACACCTATATCTTCTGCGAGTAGTGTGGACAGTGTTAGTCTTAGTAGTGTTTAAGGGCGAGGTAGAGGATTGGCCGATAGACCTCCAACTCGAGGTCGCGTAATTGTTACTACCCAGCACGATGCCTAGGTTACCCCGGATATGGTTACAGGTATCATATCTTTATATGATAATGATGCACGTATACTTATCGATCCCAGTTCTACGCATTCGTTTGTTTCGGTGACCTTTATGATGCATGTAGGAAACTTTTCTACTTTTGTGTCATATGGTGTTATTATCTCTACTCTTGTGGGTGAGTCAGTGTTAATAGATAGTGTATATAAAAATAGTCTACTTCGTATTAATGATAGAGAATTGTCAGTGGATCTATTACCCTGAGTATTCATGATTTTGATGTGATACTGAGTATAGATTTGTTATCCGACTATCATACCACAGTCGATTATTTTAAAAAGGAAGTTATTTTTTGAATCCAAGGCGAGTCAGTGTTTTCGGGGGATAGAATAATTACCGTTGTCAATTTGATTTCAGTTCTAGAAGTCAGTAAATTATTAAAGAATAGATGCTAGAGATACCTCGCGCATGTAATTGACGCCAGCCAGAATAAGGTACAGGTGATAGATATCCCAATTGTCAGAGATTATCCCAATGTATTTCTAGAAGAACTGTCAGGGCTGCCAGTGGATAGAAAAATTGAATTCACTATCGAATTACTTTCAGGAACTTCTCATATATCAATTCTACCCTATCGTATGGCGCCTACCAAGCAAAAGGAACTGAAGATTCAGTTGCAAGATTTGTTAGACCGTGGATTTATCATATTTAGTGTTTCTCCGTAGGGAGCTCCAGTGTTATTCGTAAGGAAGAATGATGGTACTCTGAGGATGTGCATCAATTACAGGCAATTGAATAAGGTGAGTATTGGCCTAGTGATCTACCCAAGAGGGGGGTGAATTGAGTAGTTATAAAATTAAAACAAATAATTATCTTTCCAACACTTAAATTCAAACAATTAATTTATTTCTAAATTAATTATTATCTCTTTATATAGCAGCGGATAAGTGTAATTAGCTCTAGGTACACACCCAAACAACAGAAAATAAATAAAGTAAAAAATACAGCACATTACGATGTATACTGGTTTACCAAGCTACTCTTGACTAATCCACTTCTCCGAGCCCTACGGAGAATCGCATCCACTAAATCACTAAGATTCCTTTAACCAGGTAGGAATCAAACATTTACACAATGATTTTTTTTACAAGCACATAATCAACCTTTACAATTCAATTTTCACAGGAAAAAACCTCTATTTTTTTAACAGACTAAAGATTAACATAATTATTTTATACTTAAGCTAAGAATCAAACCTTACAAAAAATACTCCAAGTATCTTTTTCACTGGTAAATATGGAACGGTTACAAAGTTACACAAATTAATTCTATTTAGAAAGAATTAACACATATTTCTTTTCACGAAAGAGAGTAACCTAACATTTTTATTCCTAGCCACTATTCGGCAATTGAAATGGCACTGTATGAAGCATTGTATGGCAGAAGATGCAGAACTTCGGTCTGTTGGACTGAAGTTGGAGAACTAATATTATTGATGTCTGACGTAGCTCAGATGACAGCAGAAAAAGGTAAAAGTGATTCACAAAAAATGAAGACTGCTTAGTCGGCAAAATAGTTATGATGACAAGTATAAACAAGAGTTGGAATTTGAAGTAGATGATCACGTATTTTTATGTATATATCCGTGGATGGGCATCATTAGATTTGGTGAAAGGGGAAAGTTAAGTCCGAGGTACATCGGGCCGTATGAGATTCTAAGAAGGGTCAGTACAGCAGCCTATAGACTAGCCCTACTTCCAGAGTTGTCTAGATTGCACGATATTTTTCACGTTTCGATGCTCAAGAAATATGTGTTAGATTCTTCACATGTGTTAATTTCTCAGCCAATCGAATTGAAGGAAGATTTGGCATACGTTGAGGAGCCAGTATAGATACCGTAAAAATCAAGTATTGTGGATGAAAACGATTCCGTTAGTGAAAGTGTTATGGTGTAGTTACTCCGTAGAAAAAGTGACGTAAGAAAGAGAAGAGGAGATGAGGAATAAATATTCGCATTTATTCGTTTAAGGTAACTAAATTTCGAGACAAAATTTCTTTTAGGTGAGAGGATTGTAAAGCCTAATTTTTGCATATACATATTTTTAGTTGCATTTTAAAATATTTAGAAAAATAATAGAGTTAATTGTGTTATTTAAATTTTATCTTAAAAAGTTTAGGGGTTATTATGGTATTTAAATGTTTGACTTTAAAAAATAAAAAAAAAATTAAAAAATTAGGAGTTAATACGTTAATTTTAATTGACTTGTAAAAAGTTTAGGGATTATTAAGTCATTTAAAATATAATTTTAAAAATTTGGAATATAATTAATATTTTTTATTTTATTTTAAGAGAGATAATTATTGTAAAAAAATAAAGTAAAAAAATAAAGTAATAATGATAGAAAGCGTTGCCTTCCTAAGGAAGACAACACTCTCAACCATATATATGTATATGTTGAAACTTGAAAATCATGACACGTGTATCTCTATATTAAAAAAAAGAAAAAAAAAAAGAAAAAAAAGAACCAATCTCTTATTTTCTCTCTCTATATATGGTTTTCCTTCTTTTTTTGATTTGTTTGTTTTGTTTTTCTCTCTATATATGTAAAGGAACTGATCTCTCACATTACTCCCTCTTTCCACCCTAACAGGTAATTATATATATATATATGGTGATATTAGATTTATAATTTTAATAAAAATATAGATATTGTGAAAAAAAAATTAATTATAGTAAAAAATTCAAAAAATTTACTAAAATGATATTTTCTAATATTTCGTTGACTATTAATATTATTTATAGTCAGATAATATTTTTGCAGTAATTAAATCATTAATTGATAAATTTTATAAATTTATTGGGTTGAGAAAATAGAATGTTTAGTTTTAATAAATTTCATGTAATCAAGAAAAATTGGGAATGAGAAAGGTTGCATTTTAGTGTAACGCATTGCATATTAGATTTATTTAAATAAAATCTTGGTTAAGGCCCTGTCGTTGTTAGGTTCATAGGCGACACCGACAACGTCAACATTACAATGGTAGAGTATTCAGTAGCGCAAATATCGAGGTAAGTGAAATGTCTTCTATCTAAATTGTCAAATTATATTTTCGTACTAAATTGTGAAAAAGAAAATATTTATTACAATTGACGATTTTATTACTTTAGATAAGTTAAGTAAAATTTTAAAGGTGCAAAGTGATTTTTTATTATTATCCGATTATATCATAATGTGATCCCGATAAGAGGGCATGTCCTGTGGGATGTTGTTGATCCTAACATGAGGGTATGTTCTATAGAACGTTATATTTTAACTTGATAGGAGGATGAGTCTTGCAGGTGGTTAATATATGTTCTTGTTATTGTTGATGATGATGATTATTATCATGATAGAGTGGTTCATACCACGTGTTGACTTCTACCATTGAAGATATTAAATGACCCTAACACTGATGATAACTTTAAATTGTATAGTTGTACAGGTTATGGTACAGTCATAACTCCCGATAGTGAGGTGGAACGATCCTATGACTAGTAGGAAAGTATGTATGCGATATTTTATTATATATATAAAAGTAATTTGACTAATTGACTTTAATTCAGTTATTTTATCATGATGATACCTGTAAGATTTGTTACTGCTCAGTGTGCGATATATTCTATTTTAGAAAGTGGTGTTTGATAATTATACTTGATCTATAAATCTATTTTATATTATGAAGACAGTACACCAATAAAATATTTTGTCTCAAGTACCTCAATTAGAGATGAGTCCACTACTAGCACTAGGTAGAGTCAGAAATGGGTGTCATTTTTTATTTTTTTATTTTTTTAGGATTACCAAGACAGGTGTGAACCATGAAAGGTTCAGTTTTTTTTTTTTTTTTTTTTTTTGTAGTTGTGTTATAGATATTGGGGACATGTGTATTTCTGAATTTTGAAGTTGATAAATATTTTTATATATTTATTTGAAAATCTATATCAGTAAATAGTTTATAAATATTTGAGGTTGGTCAGATGACATCAAGTTGAGGTCACGCTTGGTCTGTTGGGGGCCTGGGGTGGGGTGTGACCGTAAGTTTATCACTAAACTGTATGTTTTGAAAGTCAAGTCTGAATCCCCCACGTTTTTACAAAGTATTCATAGGGATATATGTTCATTTGCCAAATATTGTAAATCAATTACCTAATGCATTTACTGATGCATTAAAGGTAAGAAAGTCAAATATACATGTTGTAAATGCCCCAAGATACTATTTTTCCAGTAGGACAACTAGTGGCTGCAAATTAATCTAATCCATGCCAGAAGCGTGGAAGACCTATTGCTACCAAAGATAAAATTTTCTGAAAAAGAAAATTGTAGGAAAATATACATAAATAGGTGGGTTCTCATGAAAAGATGAATAATACTATAGAAGAAGTTATAAATGCTCTTGGAGAAGCACTAAATATTCTTGAAAGAAAATTATGATGTCTCTAGAAGAAGTCACCTGTATTCTTGAAGAGAATCAACCTACAAAAAGAATAACTCAAAAAAAATCCTCTCAAGAGGAACAAAATAATGAGATTTCTATTTTTTTATGATGAAAAGTGGGATAGAAATCAAATTGTTGTTGACAAAATATTCTCTTTTGCAGTTTCTCTTGACGTTATAAGAAACATTAATGAGGCTGAACCTTTATCTGTTGAAAAATAGAGGTACAAAAATGATTGAGTGAAATGGAAATAAGATATTCAAGCTAAAATAAACTTTTCAACACATGAAGGTTTTGGGCCTATAGTCCAGACACCTGAAGATGCCAAGCCTATAGGATATAAATGACTATTTGTTCAAAAGCGTAATGAGGCAAATGAAATTGTGCAATACAAAGAAAGACTTGTGTTGTAGCACAAGGTTTTTCACAAGTACCTGGTATTAATTATAATGAGATATATTCTTCTACGATGGATACAATAACATTTCGATATTTAATCAGTTTAGTGGCTACAAAGGAATTAGACATGCATTTGTTGGATGTGGTCACAACATATTTGTATGGATCCCTCAATGATGACATTTATATGAAAATCCTGAAGGATACAAAATGCCTAAAGCATGCGATGCTAAACCACATCAAATGTACTCCATCAAGTTACAAAAATCTTTGTACGAGCTGAAAAGATCTGGTTGCATGTGGTTTAATCGTCTCAGTGAATATTTATTAAAAGGACTTGAGAACAATCCAATATGTCCTTGTGTCTTCATTAAAAGATAAGATTCTAGTTTTGTAACTGTAGTTGTATATGTTGATGATTTAAATCTTGTGGAGATTCCAAAAGAGCTTTCCAAAACTGTTGCGTATTTAAAGGCTGAATTTAAGATGAAAGATCTTGGAAAAATAAAATTTTGTCTTGGACTTCAGATTAAACATTTACCAAGTAGAACTCTAGCTAGTTCTTTAGTCAAATTAAATTGAAAAGGTTGTGAAACAATTTTATATGGTTAAAGTACATCCATTGACCTCTCCAATGGTCGATTGATCTCTTGATATAAAGAAAGACATCTTCCATCCAAGAGAAGAACATGAAGATATTTTTGGTCCTGAAATACAATATGTTAGTGTAATTGGAGCTTTAATGCATCTTGCCAATTACACACAACCATATATAACATTTTCTGTTAATTTATTGGCAAGACATAGTTCTGCACTAACCCGAAGACGTTGGAATAGAATTAAATATATACTACGCTATTTTCGTGGAACAACAAATTTGGGCCTATTTTATCTAATTGGATCTAGAGCACAATTAATTGGATATGATGATGATGATGAGTATCTTTCGGATCCTCATAAAGCTTGATCACAAACAAGGTATTTATTTACTTGTGGTGAAACTGCTATCTCTTGGCGATCTGTAAAGAAAACAATTACAACTGCTTCATCAAATCACTGTGAAATACTTGCAATGGATTAAGCAAGTCAAAAATGTGTTTGGGTGAGATCTGTTATACAATGTATTCGAGAAAAGTGGATTATCTTTTTATAAAGATTTACCTATGGTATTCTACGAAGATAATGTTGCATGCATTTCACAACTAAAAGGGAGTCATAACAAAGGTAATAGAACAAAACATATTTCATGAAAATTATTTTATAAACATGAACTTGAAAAGAATGGTGATATTGATGTTCAACATATAAGGTCAAATGATAATCTCACAGACCTGTTTACAAAAACATTGCCAACAACAACATTCTAAAAATTGATTTTTCAAATCGGGATGCGTCAACTTAAATATCTTAATCATTCAAGTTGTTTAACAATTGCCAAACACACAAATGAGAGGAAGTAATACAGAAGAATATTGTACTCTTTTTTCCTTCGCTAAGTTTTTTCCACTGGATTTCTCTTAGCAAATGTTTTTAATGAGACGTATTTGACATTTGTTATATATGTATTGAATGTCATCAACAATTGCATATTTAGCATGTGCATTGTTCTTGCATTTATGCACGCAAAGTGACATGATATAACTAGATCTCTCGTTAAAGAGTTACATTAGATAATTATTAGACTAGAAATCTTGGATTTGGTTTCATTAGAGCTAAATAAGCCTTAATCACTCATCCATAACTGAAAGTAGAGTTTTTTAACAATTTGTTATGAATTTATGATAGATATTGTTGATAATCAATCTAAAAAGAGATTTAATTGACATAATTTATGGAAAGCAACAAAATCAGAAGTGTTATTTGTCTGCTTATAATCATCACTACACAACTAAGCTCGAATGAGTGAATGACATCCCTTCTTTGACCAGTTGACCACAGTTATTTGCATAGTGGTCCCCACATATATTAAATGATTGGACTGTTGATTAAACTAGCTAACCTCCCACCCTTTCTTTTTCTTTCAATGATCAAATAATTAGGGCGATTTTGCTTGTATAACTAGTTTTAGGGTATGAAAAAAAAAACAAAGAAGAAAAAAAAAAAAGAAGAGAGAGAAAGAAGGGATAATACTCATTTTGAATAGAAATTTGTTTTTTGCAGTCTTATTAGAAAAAGTAAAATGAGAGAAAAATAATTCATTTTAATATAATTTATTATTTTATTTTTATATATTATAAAAATAAATTAAAAATTATATTATCAAAGATATAATTGTAATTTTACACTTTTTTTCATCATTTTTCTTCATTTTTTTTTCAATTTTGTCTGGAAAAAAATTATTTCGAAAAATGTGTATTTTCTTTTCTATTTTCTTTTTACTCCTATTTTCCATCCAACAAAATAAGTGTTTTTTTTTTTTTTTCATCTTATTTTCATTTTCATTTTTTTTCCATCCATATGTATATTATATGTAAATTCTCAATAATATTGAATATAAACAAGTAGATATTGTTTGATTATTTTAGTAGTAATACCATGAATTTCAAATTTTAAATTGTAAACGAATACATGCCTTTTTTTTAAAAAAAAAAAAAATCATGTATTGTTTTTCAATTCTTCTCTCTATTTTGATTGACAAATTAGAATTCCTAAAAAGATCAAAGATTTTTAAATCATTTATATGTCTCATTGAACGTATAGACTCATTTGAGCAACTCCAACTAAAATAAATATTTTCATTAACTAAAATACCATTTTGGCTCATAAATAGTATTTTGCCTAATAGAAATTAGACAAAATGGTTATTTATACCATTTGACTATTAAGATAACTGGTGGATTGAAGTTGCTTTTGATTCAAGAGGTTTTTTTTAAGTATGTTTATTGAATATATATTAAAATTAATAACATTAATAAGAGTTCATATATGCCCCTTTAAATCTTCTTGGCCATCCAAAAGTTTAAGTTTCCGCTTTTAGTTTTTTCTAAATAATTTTTTTTATTGTCGCAAAATTTAATTAAATATATAAAATAAATTTATGTTTTATTTAGAGATTTTCTTTTTCAAATTTAAAATTTAATTTTCAAATCACAAACCAAACTTTTCCATATTTTTTCTTCAAGTGAATTAAAATTTGAAAATGACAATATAGGCCTAACAAAACGTACGTTATTTATTCAGAATGCCATCTAATTGTAGTTTAAAATTTGTGTATGGCAATTTAAAAAGTAAAATAAAAAATACTCAAACTTTTAATTGTCTTGTTTTTTTAGACTTTTCCGGTGGTTGATATCATCTGCATTTAATTTGCTTGTGGCAGAAGCAATATATATTGTAAACTCTGAATGGTGGTACGATTGATCCATTAATTAATTTATTAATGTCACACTCTATTCTAATTTTCACAATAATTTTACTACAAATTTAAAAAATAAATTAGTTTTTGTATGTATTTTTAAGTGTTATTAGTAAAAATAAGTTCAAATACAATATTTAAATTATGTATAAATAATATAATTTTAAATCAAAATATTCGCAATTTAATATAAGCAAACTATAATATTAGTATTTATTTGTAACAAAAAATAGTGCATTTGAAGTGTAAATTGACATTATGAGAGAGTGCTAATATGATCATTGTTTGGTTTAGTTTAGATAAAATATATTAAAATAAGGTTTTCACTTGACATTAATTAGATATTTCATGAAAAAATTATGTATATAAAAATTATGAGATACAATTATGAGTATAATGTAAAAATATAACTATATAATAAAAGAGGATGAACATAAATTTTTTAGACAAATTTCAACCGTTCTGTCTCTGAAGATAAAAAAAAAAGGGTTCAGATTAAATAAAAAAAATTAACATAAATATATAATTTGTATTTAATTGTAACCTTATATATCTTAAAGCTAATTGAGGAGAAAGATATATTTTTCTTTTTTATAATTGAGGAGAGAGATTATGTTTTTTCTATATATATAAATCTATACAATTAATATATAGATATTAAATTTATTAATAATATTAAATATTAAATTTACAAAAATTAAATTAAAAAATAATACAAAACATAAAATATAATATCCAAAAATTATGAATATTAAATTTACAAAAATTATAGAAATAATATATAGACACCAAATTTAATAATAATATTAAAATATTAAATTTATGCATAAATTAAATTAAAAAAAAATATAAAGAAGAAAATATAATATACATATCAAAATATGTATATTATTTTATGAAAATTATCAAAATAATATATGAACATTAAATTTAGTAATAATACTGAAATATAATATAAGATAATTAATTATGGACATTAATTTAATAATAATACTAAAATATTAAATTTATGAAAATTAAACTAAAAAATAATATTAAATTAGGTTCATTTTTTTACACATATACCTTTAGGCATGGGTCATACGCTAGTCTATTCTATAATTCGAGACATATTTTACATTTGAGACATTTTGGACTCTTCGATTAGATATCTAACAACCAAATTAATCGATTTTAAGAGACATTTTCAACCCTTAGATAAGATCCAAAGACTAAAATCATAAAACTCTCAACAAATAAACAACAATTTTAATATATGTAGTAGTTGAAATTAAACAACATTTTAAATTGTTATAATTTTATATCATATAATATCTCTAATAAACTAAATTATCCTAAAATATCTCACAAAAATCTATATAATAAATTAGGACATAAAAGATTTTGGAATACCAAAAAAACTCACACATCCACTTCTAAGATGTTTAAATTAAATTATTTTTTTAACCCTTTAAATCTTACATTTATAAATATTGGCTATTTTTTCATAAATATATAAATTAGACAATTAGTATTCTCATCCCTTGCCCCGACCATTCTCATCTCTTTTTTTTTTTTTTTTTTTGTATTTGTGCAGGTCTCGTCGGATCTGTACAGATTCGATACTGACGATTGCATAGAAAAATAATGTTTGAGACATTTGCCGACAACGGGAGTTCCTCGCAGGAGAAAAGAAAAAAATGAAAAAAAATAAAAATATACATGTAATAATTTAAAAAGTATACCAGTGATTATTTTTTAGTTTTTTTTAAAAATGTAAGATTATTAAAAGAATGTACCTTAAAAACAAAAAAAAAAAAAATTATTTTTAAGAATACTTTAAAATTCCAATACTATATAGTATACTCCTGATATCAGTCAAAGGTTGGGATACTTCACACCACCACCAATGTTCTATTTCATGTGAATCAAGAATTTGTCAGTAGTAACAGGACCACATACGAAAAGGATTCTGAATTCAATAATGTGACAACCCCTCTTCAGAACCCCATGTCCTAAATTAGAAAAAATTATATATCTATTCTTTTTAATACTTAGGTCATTACCTAATGCACTAACTTAGATAATAGCATAGTAATTGTAATTTTTAGAGAATATTTGTAAAATATCACTTAATTATGATCTGTTTTTCTCATTTTTATGGGTCGACATAACCCTCACAAGTACCGTATTTAGAGTGTAAATGAACACTCTGAAAATGTAATTAGTATTTTTCATCAACAAACTCAAAAATATTTCAAATTATAATATTTTAAATGTGAACTAGTAAATTTTAAAAATTTATACAGTAATCCAACTATCAACTTTACCATCTTACACTTGATTAAAAATATTTTATTTTATTTTTAAAATTAATGAATATTTTTATTTTATTTTACCGTCCAAGACAGTTCATGCGCATCTCGATTAATCACCTCTCTGAACAATTTTAAGAATGCACCCTTCTAAATCGATTTTGTATATTTAGAATTAAATTCAATATTTTTTAGAATAATAGAATCTAAGTTGACAATAAAATAAAACACCTCTCATCAACCGGACAAACAACTCTTGGTAAAATTAATGAAGGTATGATACACCTTAATTTACCTAAATTTAAAACATAAATTTCTTTTGTTTAATGTTGGGGATTCTTAGGGCTCCAAGCCCAAGACTCTACCCTTCATTATCCAAAGTTTTATGAGTAAAAAACTACAGCTACCAATAAAATTAATGCTCAAAGCCCAAGATTTTGTATTGAGTGTTATAGGGTCCTAAACTTTTTCTCAACTAAGATGCCCCCTCAAAAGAATTGGAGCCAAAAGGTAAGCTTCCCCACCCCCACCCCCCACCCAAAACATTCTTTATTCAATTAAAAATAGTTATCCATATTTTCACTCCAAAATTACTTTATGCCCTCCACCATTACAAAAGGTCGAACGTTGGAAGCTATTTTGGAGTGCAAAAAATTCTCACACAAATAAAAATGCCACTATTGGAATTTTTATAAGAGAAAATTCTTTTTTTAATTATTTAAAATGAATGTCGCTAAAATCTTGATTTTGTGTCTCATCGCCGGATCTGCACAAATTTGGTGAGGAGAATAGATATAGAAAGGAGGAGGAAGAGGAGGAGAAGAAAAAAAAAAAAAAAAAAAAAAAAAAAAAAAAAAGACAACAAAGAAGAGAAAGAAGAAGGAGGAGGAGGTTGCTGGCGACGAAAATTGTCGAAGAAGACAGTGATGGAAGGATAAAGAAGGAAGAATAGAAATAAAAAATAAAAAAATAAAAAATATTCAAAGTCAAGGTCAAAGTCAAAGAAATAAACAAGGGTAAGTAAGTAATTTCATGAATGAATTCTACATTGTAAGGATGAAATTATAATTTAAATGATGAGATTTGTCTGTCAACTCAAATTTAGTAGATTGAAAATTTTGATTAAAAAATATAGGGATTATCCATAATATTTACACCAAAGGTGTTAGTTTAGTTGACAAGGAAAGATGTTCCATTTACTTATCAACTAGCGTTCGATTCTTCTAGGGAGTATTTTAAGAATTAAATCTTGAATTTAATCCTTAATGTATAAGACTGATATGAAAAAATGCACCCTTAATATCTAATTAATTGAGATGTGTATAAACTGATCTGAACATACCTTATCATTTAATTAAAAAAAATATCGATTTTTATTAAAATGTGAAAAATTACCGTGATCAATACATGAGGTGTTAGTAATAATTTCTCGATGGATTTTCGTCCGAAAAATTGTTAATTAAATATTTGGAAGTATAATTTATGTGAAAAATTATTTATTAATTATTTTATTTTCTTCTGCATTTTGGTCGGTAGACTCTGTGTACTAGTGTACCTGTTCTGCCAATGGGAATGGCATGATTGATTCAAATCTCGGCTGGTCCCAAATTTACACGTAATGTTCTGCTACTTACTTCGTTGACTTTGACTACTTAACCAAACATCTTTGTCCATGTTTTCCGAGTGTCATCAAGCTATTGGAGAATCTTTATTTATTAGTTATATAGAAATTAATTGCATTTTATCATGGGTTATTTTGTAATTAAGATTAATTTGACAAAATAAATTTATGAATTTTAATTTGAAGATCGTTTTAGATACCACATGGAAAGACATCTTTGGTTTGGTGTGAACCTATTCATTCTTATCTTTCAACAATTTTGTCTATATTTTTCACATGTTTGACTTGCAATTATCGTATTTGGATTATGAATGGGTAATTAGATTATGCATTTCAAATAGAATTTAAGTTCAAATTGAATTGGGATCATTAACTTTGTGGGGGTAATACCACTTACATTCCCACAATTATAGTAATATTTTACATACACCCTCCTAATTTTCAAAACTATCACGGCGACCCCTATCAGAGCTTTTTTTATTGAATTGACCATTTTGCCCTTACACATTCAAAACAAAAAAATGATAAAATAATCCAAATAGTGGATGACCCAATTACCCTCGGCTTACTCCTTTTTTTAATAATTTATTTTTTCTATTTTTTCACTTTTTTCTTTTTCTTTTTCTTTTATGCCCTTCTTTGTTTCTTTGCAAAAAACGCTATCGCCGAACCAAACACCATCTCCAACATCGTCTCTACCATCGCAGAACTAAACATCACCGAACCAAACAACACCAATGAAACCTCTGCTCTGGAGGAAAATCCATTGTTTTTGCCTCTTCTTCTTTGTTTCTCTACATCACCAAACCCAACAACACCACAGTCGAACAACACTACCGAACCAAGAAAAGTGAATCCACAATCGCATAAGGTAAGGAGAAGGTACCCACAATCGCAGAAGGTAAGGGGAGAGAGAGAGAGAGAGAGAGAGAGAGAGAGGAAAAGTGAATCCACCTTCATCTTCTTCAAATAATTAAATAAACCAGAAATCCAAATCCTAAAACAACCCACCATTGAAACCAAAATCCAAACCCATAACAGATCAAATCCATCTTTATCAAGAAAATGCTATTAATGTCGATTCTGACGTGGTTTCTCCAGATCTGAGAGGAAAGGAGAGAAAGAGGATTACGAACCATTCTCTAGCAGAGGTTTGGAATTTGGTGGGGAAACAAACCATTCGCCATCTTCTTCGTGCAATTGGAGTTTCGATTCTTCGATCTCCCAGGAGTTGTTAATGCGTGTTGTGGTGTTCGGCAATAATGGCGTTCGGCGATGGTGGTGACGTGGTCTTTGGTGATGGTGGTGATGTGGTGTTGTTTAACTGTGTTGTTTGTTTTGGTGGTGGTGTTCGGCGGTGTTGATGTTCGAACAAGGAAGGGAACATGGATGGGTAGGAGAAGATGGGTTAGGGATGAGAGAAAAAAAGATGGGAGATTAGAGATATTGAGAAATGGAGGATGTGGTGGTGGTGTTCACAGTAGGTGTGGCGGCAGTTGGTGGGAGGATATGGTGGTGGTGGAGGATTTAGGGCTCGAAGGATGAAGAAGATGAAAAGCCTAACATTTAATTACAATATATACCCTTAAAGTTTTATTAATTTTTTTTTTGAACCATCACATTTAATACAAGGGAAACTTAGTCTTTAGATAAAGAGAGTATGGTTAATTTAGTAAAAACAAATATAAATTGACTTTTCAAAGGGTATTTTCGGAATAAAAAATGAATAGAGGGTCTCAGTGTCTTTTGACCAAATAGTTCAAGGGTGTCCCATGTAATTTTTAAAGTTGAGGGGATTCCCGTGGTTTTAGTTAATAGTTGAGGGGGGTGTAAGTAGTATTACCCTTAACTTTGGGGGGTTGGCCTAGAAAATTTGAGTCTCCTTTCAAGTTGTGAAAAGGATGGGAAATTACGATAGACACTCATATATATTTTTTTAAAAATTTCACCAATACTCTCTTATATATGAAAATTATCAAATTTGGGAGATCAACTGCTTCTCTCCCTCTCTCTAAAATCTCCTTCTCTTTCTACTCTTCCTCTCAACCTCTCTCTATTCTCTCTCTAAACCATAATTTTATCTCTACTCTCTCTCTAAAACCATATATGGGTGTTGGTGTTGGGCGGAGATGGAGGTGGTGGTGGCTGGACATGGCGGTGAAGAAATGGTGGAAGAGGGCGGCCAAAAGAAGAAGAAAAAGAAAAAAAATTATATTTTTACCTCTAAAATATGACACGTACATCTAATGTGCTAAAATCCGTCCAAATTAATGGCATTATTTGACAGAAGGGCTATTAAAAATTGACAACAAAAACGAGGAACACATTAAAAAAAAAAAATTGAAGGACCACATAAAAAACATGTTCCAACTAGGAGGACAAAAAATGTAATTTGCCTTTGTTTCTTATTTTTTGTTTTAGATTTCTATTTTGCAATATAGATTTATGTGACTTTTTTTTTTCATTGTTGTAATTTTTTTTATTCTTTACCGGAGTATTTGAACTTTTTAATTGAACTATCACCCATTTTGAATGAAATTCCATGTTGGTGAATAGTAAAATTTATTTTATATGTTGCTTTACTTAGTTGTGCACAAATGTAAAACATGCAGCGACTTAGTTAGGAAAGATTGCACTGCTGGGAATTTTTGACCTTATTAAACGCATAAATGATAAAGTTCTGATCATCTATCAAAGAAAAAAGAACGAACGGATCTTGTCTGCCGTCAAATCCAAGGGTTCAACCCTTGACAGATGGTGGAAACCACCAAGCTAGGATTATCTCTAAGAAAACACCAGCAACTCTCGATATGCCTGGATTCCCTTTTGAGGTTATGTAAAAGAAGGGGGGTTTTGCTTTGGATTCTCCCTGTTCGAAATTAGATCCCTAACAACATGCAACATAGGAGCGTACTTCTCAAACAAGAACCACTCTGAAGGTTAGGGAATGACACTCAAACCTAGACCTTGCTAGTTCTTCCTAAAATACGTTAAAGTAGCTAACCCAATAGTAGATTCTGCAGCTGCCGTTGCTCGCTTGTATTTCGGGTTGGGATATAGACACTTTGAGTTAAATAATCCTTTCTCATGTGTAAAATGTGATGGGATTAAATGTTGATACACGTGCCTGCTTCACCGTAGCTACCGTGATTATCTCGGCAACCTCTTATTCCTATCACTGTTGATGTTGTTTGCTGTGAGAAGAATCCTTAACAAGATGTTCCTCATCACTGAGAAGTTTTGATACATCTCTTTCGGGTTGGTACAGGATTAAGACTGTTAATTTTGTGCATAGTATCAGTTTCATTTGTATCAACTCTGTTGATCCTAAGATTTTGATGAATAATTAAATGTAGATATTTTGTTGTGGAACTAACGATTTTACTAAGTGTTTCAGCATTAAAATTCCATTGATGATTTATCATGAAGAATTGAGTAAAAAGAGTTATGGATGCTAAAGAGACTGACAAAAATGATGGACATTAAGAGACCGAAGATTTTGAAGAATCTAGGAGAAAACAACTCAGGTTAATTTTTACTCTTAATGTATTCTGATTAGAATCACATACGACACAACAAGTTTTTAAATTTGTGTGTGTTTTGATAGGATCCTAATTAGTGAAATTATCTACTCCTATATGTAATTGAAAGATAAATATTGATAATTGATTAAAAATGAATTTAAGTATTTAGTGGAGCTAACCGAGAAAAGAAATTGGTTAAAGGGGTAAAAATGTCAATGAGAATGAATTCAAAACAAATTAAGGAGATGATTCCAACATTGGTAAGTCGACAGGTAAGTCAACCGATGCATAAAATATGAAGTCTCTGAATCTCTAGGTCGACATATAGGTCGATTTATGAAACTCTCTGCATCGTCCAGTCGACAAGTGATGGATGGGCAGTCGACCGATGGGCGAAGGAATTTTGGCTTGGCTAGTATCCTGAATCGAGCGGTCGACTTATGGGCATTGGTCGGTCGATTGATGAGTCTGTTTCAGATTTAGAGGATTTCGAGAATTCTGATCAAACAGTAACCGTTACTAGCCGTTTATGGTTGAGATATAAGAGAAATTTTAGAGATATGATAGCATTAAAGATATATCGTTGATATTTTGTCATCCCTATAGATATGGTTCATATATTTTGGTTATGTCTCAAATTGGTTTATATAATTCTTTCTATCCTACCGATTTGAGTTTGAGAAATATTTGAGGGACTAATTGGAATGTTTTGAAAGCTATAATTAAGTCAAATATACTTAAAATAAAAGATAAAGATATATGGGGTCTATAGATATTTTTTAGATACTTATAATTTAAAAACTAGCCGTTGGAGGGCTTGTTTCAATTCCCTATATATAAACCTGCGAATTTCACAATATTATATCAAGAACTATTCAGTTCATAAGTTTTTATAAGAGTTATCATTCTGATATTATTTTGAGAGATCAAATTGTGAGATCAATTATTGAGGAGTTCTTGAGTTAAAGCGCTAATTGTGTAAGCGTCACCGAGTTGAGCTGTCTAGCGTTCCAATCTATAATTCTTCGGTGTTATTCGGGTGAGATCTTTCCAAGCTATTAATTTTTACTGCATATTTATTTTTCTATATTTGCTTGGTTGATAAGATATTGATAAAATTATTTTCTTAACTTTAAATCGTATAAAAATATTTTAAAACGATTTTTGGTGAAAATCTGATTACATACTTATTTGTGTGCTATTTATATTTATCATAATCAGATTTTTGGTGAAAGTGTTCCAAACATATTCTTAATTGAGTCTATTTCTATCATTACTTGTTTGGTTAATTGATTGTATGAGAAATCGTTTTTGAACTTTAAAAGTATAAAAATTCTTTTAAAACGATTTGTGAGATAATTTGATTACGTGCTCAATTTTGTGCTACCCACATTATTTTTATAATCAGATTTTTGTTTCCTCACTTAATTCTATCACTAGTAATTATCGGGATATTAATTGAGTTTAAATTAATTTGAGATGGTAGAAATTCTGAGTGGGAAGAACTTATCAATTTCTTGTAATTGGTGAGTTGTGTGCGGATTAGGTACTATTGAGAGTATATAATCAGGGGTAGCTTGGTTTCAATCTCTTTCGGTAAAGAGATTGAGATCTTAATTCTTCCTTTGTAGAATTTTTTGTGAGTGCTCTGTAAAGGTTTTATCCTTATCTAGGAAAATGATAGTTGGAGTGTTTTTGTGAGATTTTGATTCTTTAGCCTAAGGTATAAAAACAATTAGGTTATTCTTGAGCCTGTAAAAAGTAGAGATTATTCTTGAGTTTGGGAAAAAGAAGAGGTTATTCCTGAGTCTGGGAAAAAGAACTTGTAAAGGTTGATTATGAGCCTATGAAAAGAATCATTGTGTAAAGGTTTGGTTCCTACCTGTTTAAAGAAATCTTGAGTTTAGTGGGTGCGAATCTCCGTGGAGCTCGGAGGATTGGATTAGTCAAGAGTAGCTTGGTGAACAGGATATCGTGGTGTGCTGCTTTATTTATTTTACTTATATTATTGTTTGGTATGCATCTAGTTGATAACATATATCCGTTGCTATAAAAATAATAATTAATTTTAAGATAAAATTAATTGTTTGAATTTTTTGAAGTATTATTATTATTCTGATAATTTTTTAATACTACCTAATTCACCCCCCCTCTTAGGTAGCTCACTGGGCCAACAAACTCATTGATCAGACTTGACATTCTAAGATGAACTAGCTTGATTCACGTTGATAATGTCTTCTTTTTGTAAATCTATCTCTTGATCATCTTTAGTAACAGTCTCTTTGTCTTTTTGGGATACTTGAGATTGATTAGTCTTGTTACGATCCACGATGTTTTTATACACTGGCTTCTTCTGATTTTGAACATGTATTTGTTTTCGGTGATAATCATTGGTTTTTCTCCCATACTAAAGTTGTGGCTTTCTGAAGTCATTCACTTTGTATCTTTGTATATTATATCGATTCATTCTTCTAGGTTCAACAAATCTTGCATATTTCCTTTGCAAATGATTTCCGTTCATCCTTCTTAGTCTCGCAAATCTATCATTCATACATGAATGAAAATTTTCTTTCTAGGTATCCAATTATTTTTTTATCCAATTAGGTATCCATGCAGTTGGTAACACTATTTTTCAAGACGACCAAATTTTTCACAATAACATCTAAAATTATTCAAGTGCTTCTTAGGATAATCAAATTTCTATGTATAAGTGAGATATCGATACTGATGATGAGAAACTACCTTAGGGTCTACTGATTTTTCAAAAACTTTTGTTTTCTCAATATTTTTGAATTTATCAAAAGTCTCACTAAGCTCTTTTTGAGTCTTTTCTAGTGAGTGTTCCAGTGAACTAATATTCACCTGAAGACCAAAATTTTTCTTTTGCATAAATTCAAGATCATTTTTAAGAATTCAACAATCATTTTCAACAGACTAAATTTTCACACGAGCTTCATCAAGTTCATACCTTGCATTATCTAATTCAATATTTAAAACCGCATTTAAAGTTTCCAGATTTCTAGAATTCAAAACAGAGCATCACTATTACTATCTCTATCATTTCCATTAACAGAGCATTAACTAATAGAACAAGCAAAAGATACACATAAAACATTTTCTTCAATACAACCCATGTGATCGTGTTAGCTAGGATGTTAAGCCTAATAAGCTAAAACCAGCTCTGGTACCAATTGTTGGTTCATGGATCTACCCAAGGAGAAGTGAATTGGGTGGTTAAAAATTTAAATAGATAAATTATCAATCAAGCAATCACAAAAAGTCCATATCCAGTTATTATCTTGAGTTACAACGGAAACACGTTTAACTATATGCACAATCAAACAAGTAAGGATAGGAAAAATGAACACGCTGATTTATCTTGGTTCGACAAACTACTATTGTCTACGTTTAGTCCCCAGAGCTTCCGTAGAAATTTCACAATCCACTAACCCTAATTTCTTTCCCAGGTAGAACCCAAATCCTTACAATTCTTTTCTCAAGTTCATGACTAACCTAATTTTTTTCCTAGGCTCATAATCAAACCATTATAATTTTTCTTTTACTAGGCCAAAAAAAAATCTAATTCTTTTGCGGGCTAAGAATCAAATCTATCTATTTTTTTTACCAGGATAAAGACCAACCCAATCCTTTTACAGACAAAAATAAAACCTATTCCTCTTACAAGTTAAGAATCAAACCCTAGATTAGACATCGACTCAATATGTCTAGTCCTCTCATACTCACTAAATACAAAAAAATATCATTTCTTCTTCCTACAAGGGCTTCTACCACCTTAATACAAGATATGCTCAATTAATGTCTTGATAGTTGTAATAGAACTACGCGAGAATATAAATCTGATTTTACTCAATTAAAGCACAATTATTATATAAATCAGATTTGGCAGGTAAACATCGTTTCACAAGATATGTAGGATATTTAGAAATAGAAAATAATTTTTCTTAACACAAAAATAATTACGAGTTCACAAATACACACACAAAAATAATTTTAAATAGTAGATATTTGAAATATAATCAAAACTCCTTAAAATTAGATTTTATCACATTCAAAATCTTAGGATTTAAGTAGAAGAACTCGAAAATCGAATTGGTAAAATAATTTGAGAATTGCACTCTCGATCGACTAGTTACCCCTTCAACGGTTCATTTTCCAATAGTTAACAACCAGTCGGTCGACCGAATGTTAAACGCCAAAAACCCTATCATGAATCTCCCAATTGATCGGCATCATTATCGGTCGACTGTTCAGGCCTAAAACTACGATTTTCCTATCTTGAATCTCCCAGTCGACTGGCCATAGTGTCGGTTGACCGTCTAGGCCGAAATCTCCCATTTTTCTATTTTTAAAATATTTTCTTAAATGACACTTTTTGGAAAAACATTTGAACTCTCTAATATATCACTTTTGACTATAGCTCACATAATTTAATTAATTTCATGAGTGTCATGCGCGATCTTAATTAGGTTGCATTAAAAACATAAAATGTATTGAGTTGTTTTTATGTAGAAATACCAAAAATATTTTCTGCTCCAAAAATCTTTATTTCTTCATTGGAACCATTTTGAATCATTTGTCAAACATTGTCTAAAAAATCCATCATCAAATATTATCTTGAAATTCATTATTTTTCTCATTACTCAATTGGAACATTAATCTGAAAATACTCAATAAAATCATTAGTTTTATAAAAATATCAACATTAACTTGTCAATTAAAACATCTAGGGACAATAACTTGATTCACATTATTACATCCTAAGTTCGTCCATTCATCATCACTCTTATAGCCTACCTGATTTTCTACCTCATATCCATCCCTAAAGGTCATGACAAACTCACTATGATTCTTTACAAAAGTTTATCCATCAAGATTGGTCGTGGGTAAACTCAATAATGTTTTCAATTCTAACCCATTGAATGGATCATTAAGTTTTTCAACTCTGAACTTTAGATATGGGGCTTGATATGAAATTGGATTTCATGGTTTCTAGGACACCTAATACATTCTCCTCAAAACTGGGTGAATATCATGAAGTTAGAGGGGAAAAATAAGAGGGATTGTGCTAGCCCAATGAGCTACCCAAGAGGAAGGGTGAATTGGGTAGTTACAAAAAATTTAAACAAATAAATCTTTAACACTTAATTATCAAATAATCAATTTTCCTAAATTAATTATTATATTCTTTATGCAGCGGATAAGTGTTTAATTCTAGGGGCACATCCAAACACAATATAATGAAAGTAAAGAATGCAACACACCAAGATATATCCTGTTTTAGCAAGCTAGCCTTGCCTAATCTAGTCCCTCGAGCTCTACGGAGATTTACAATTGTTAAATCCCTGTTTCCTTTATCAAGTAGGAACCAAACCCTTACAACGATTCTTTTACCAGACTCAGAATCAACCTTTAAAAATATCATTTTTCTATGCTAAGTAAGAACCTTATCTCTTTACCATGCTAAATATTAATCTAATTATATTACAGGAAGAATTAAAACATAATCTTTTTAACAGACTAAAGATCAAACCTTACTACACTCACAAGTATTATTTCCACAGGTAATGATAGAACCTTCATAATTCACTCAATTTAATTGCAGAGAGAATCAATAATTAGTTATTTTCAAGGAAAAAGAATAACCTAACCTATTTAATTAGGATAAAGATCAAATCCTAATTTTTTTCATTGGAAAATTATCAAAACCCAGCTACCCTAAATGACACAGGCCCAACCATGTCTAATCTACTCAAACTCACAAGTACAGAAAAATATAAGTTTCTTTCCACAAGGAGATTCTACTATCTCCATAAAGATATACTCAATTAATGTTTTGAAATTTACTACGTGATAGATACAATGCGAGGCAAATTAATATCTAATTAATAAACAATGTAGGTAACACAAATTAAAACACGTAATCAGATAATCACACAAAATCGTTTTAAAAAGATTTTCAAGATTTTAAGTTTGAAAACGATTTTTAACGATCTTATAACCAAAAAAATAATAATAATAGTATGAAATCAAAATAAAGAACAATAGCTTGGAAAGATCTCACTAGGAAAACACCGAAGATTGAAACAAAATCGCAATATAGAACAAGTTGGTGACGCCAAATCAATAATGTTTTAGATCAAGAACTTTACACAAATATCTCACAGAAATCTCAGTATAATAATATCTCTTAGAAAAGCTTAGAATTGATTGTTCTTAATGTGTTTCCTCTCAATCCCGCAGGTCTATTTTTATAGACTGATACAAGCCCTCCAATGACTACTTTTCAAAAGAAATATTTCTAAAAGGTACTCTTAGACCCCATATAATATAATCATTCATTTCAGGGGTATTTCACATTAAAATAACTTTCTAAATATCTCAAATAAATCCATAAAATATTTCTCAATTCACAATTTCAAAGATAGGAAGAATTTAACTACTTAAATTAAGAGAATCATGAATTATGTGGACCAAATCAATAGAGATATTAAAATACATGTACCATATCTTCAGTAAGATCAGATACCCCAAATCTATACCTTGGAATCATAAAAAATGGCTAATTTTTTACCAGGAGACCAAGTTCCTCAAAATCACAACTGAAATAGTCAGTTGACCGACTTCTGGTATTTGGTTGACTGGTTAAAACAGCACCAAAACCAAGCCAAACATTGAAGGCCAGTCAGTTGACCACAATACCCCATTCAGTTGACCGAATGGTACAGAGCCAATTTCTGCCAAAACTTTAACCCTATCGGTTGACCGATTTCTTCCTAATCGATTGACCGATTTCTTCAGAGCCTCACCTTGCCAAAACCTTAAACCCATTTGGTTGACTGAATTTTTCTATTTGGTTGAGCGAACATTGTAGGGACGTTCCAATTTACCCCAAAAAACTCACTGCCTAAAACAGTTAACCGATTTTCTTTAATCGGTTGACCGATTGTATGAGGGTGGTTTTTTCTTTCACCAATTCTACTACAAAACACACTAATTGATTCAGTTAACTGATTGTTTTTCTCAGTTGATTGAATTGACCCAAAATTTTAACTTTTTATACTTTAAACCTTATTTTTAATTAGGTCAATTATCATTTTCAATTTCACATAAAGAGTACATATCAAATCTTTAATAAGGATCCTAAATTCTATCATATCAATATCAAAACGCACATGAAGATAACTCGTTTAATAGAGTCGTGTATGATCCTAGTTCGGGTTCCATTAAAAGTATAAAAATATAGAGTTGTTTTCACTTAATTTCTTCAAGGTCTTTAACACTTTTTATTTATTTATTGCATCCATCTTTGCACTCTTAACTTTTTATTCATGATGTCTTCAACATAATCAAATATATGGAACTCTTTTTTGAAATACTCAACAAACACATTAGTTTCACAAAAAAACATCAACCCTTAATTGTTCATCAAAACCTAGGGATCAACAGATTGTTTGTGCCTTGACTTCCATAGATTCTATTTTGGCTAATGTCATTCCCTCAAAGTCAGACACATATCATGAAGCTTGGGGAGGATATGGTGTTTGAGATTCATAATAGTTTTGAATATGTTCGGCCTCGAGCTTTCATTATAGCATTAATAGTCCTCCCATAGGCAAGTATTTCAATATTTATAATACTCAATTGGTTTTGGAGCAGGATAAACATGTTCATGATCAAATGTAGGATATTTCCAATTGAGTGAGAATTTATTGGTTTATTGAGATGGATTTTGACAAAATAGATATGTTATGAATCACCCAATACTTCAAAATTATTAAAAAATTCAAACTGGAACGTATAACCCAATTTTCTTGATTATTAACATAGATGAATCTAAGAGCCTTGGTTAACCATTTCGATCTACACAAAAAATATTCACAAGGTAACAAAGGAAAAGAATTAAATATGGTTTATACAAATGGATGAAAAACAATAAAAATTTTATAATTAGCATTACCAATCCCCAGCAACAACTCCAAAATTTGATCGCTCAAATTTAAATGTAGATTTAAGCGCAAAATATTGTAGTACAACTTACTCTAGCAAGGATGTCAAGCCACAAGGATCATAGTGTAATTACTAATTTTATCTTATTGTTCGAAGGAATTTAATAGAGTTGTTTTTTGTGTTTTAAGTTATTAAAATGTAGAAAAAAATTAAATTAAAATACAATATGATAAATGACTGGGTTAGGGACATATATGTGGTGTTCGATCTATCTCATAAATACTAATTTAATTTTTTGTGTAATTAAGTAATTCTTGTAGAAGCTAAACTTACCGCGAAAGATGAATCGATCACTTAATGGGCATGTATTATTTTTACGATTCAATTCATGCGTTAACTAATCTAAGTGAATTAATGGTTTGGCATAATCCATCCAATTAAGTCGTATCGATTCCAATAAAAAACGGGTTGTAAAATTGTTATATTTAAACCACATGTATTAGATCTAACACTACAGTTACAAACAAATTCAGATCTAAACTTCTACAAGAATATTTAGAACATAAATTTATTAAGAACAATTTTTAAAACCCAAATCCTTGTTATACAACATTACACATAGAAGGAACAAAAAATAAAATAAAATAAAACAAAATAAAATTTATGTTGATAGATCTAAGAAACAAATACAACCCTAACCCGATTTGGGAGTCTTAGCTGCTCATGAAGTGATTGAACGCCATGAATCTATTCTTGTCCAAGGTCCCAATCTTCTTTAATGGAGTCTTTCCAAGAGGATGTTCAAGAATGTTCAAGATAATGAAGAATGATAAAGGAATTATCAAGAATAAAAATAAATAATGAAGGATATATCAAGAATATCTAGCCACCCCCATTTAATTTCAAAATCAAGCTTTTTGTAGTGGTTTCCCCAATTGGGGAACCATTATTGGATCTCAGGCTAAACCCGGGTCGCAGGTCGGATCGTGAATATTGCTCTATTTTCACCCTTTTGGGCTATTTTCTACACTTTTGTTTCTCAGTATTTCTTTACTTTTGAGCTTGCACCTGGAAAAATAACAAATGATGTTATTACTGATTAAAAATTGATAAAATAACTAATAAGTTTATAGATTTAGAGTAGTAATTTGGTATAGAATTGAGAACGATCAATCATTCTCCTCGGGTGTAAATGGAGCTTTAAGAGAAAACTGGACTCATATGGTAAAGTGGAAATGTTTAAGGTTAGACTGGTAGTAAAAAGATATACTCAGTGTCAAGAAGTTGATTATGAGATGACATTTTTGTTGGTTTCCATGTTAAAGTCTATCAGTATTTTATTGGCTATATTTGTATACCATGACTATGAAATTTGACAAATGGATGTAAAGATGGTTTTTCTCAATGAAAATATAGAGGAAGAAATTTACATGCATCAACTAAAGGGCTTCGTAGCTGAAGGTGTGTGATTTGCAAAAGTTATTTACGTAAGCACGTTTTTAGGAGATGGAACATCCATTTTCATGAGGTAGTTAAATCTTTTTGTTACGTCCAAAACATGGATGATCTATGCGTGTACACGAAAACGGACGGAAATGCTTTATGTTTCAGGTGTTGTATGTCGACGACGTTCTACCGATTGAAATGATGTAGGAATGTCATCAACTACGAAAGTATAGATTAATTCTCAATTTTTCTCCATGAAGAAATTTGGGAGAAGCGTCCTATATACTAGGTATAAAGGTCTATATAGATAGATATAAAATAACACTTGTATTGGCCCACTGATCTACCCAAGAGGGGGCTTGAATTGGATAGTGATAAAAATTTAAAATAATTAAATATCAAACACACAAAATTACCAATTTTCCTAGCTAGTTGTTATAATGTATTAAAATGAAAAAATATTTAACTAAGTGCACAACTAAACAACCAGAAATAAAGAAAAGACAGACAACGATTTATCCTGATTCGGTAAGTTACTCTAACCTACGTCTAGTTCCCCGAGCTCCATAGGGCTTTCTCAATCCACCAACCCTAATTCCTTTCCCAGGTAGGAACCAACCCTTACAATCTTTTTCACAGGCTAAAGACTAACTTAATTCTTTTCCCAGACTCAGAATTGAACCTTTACAATTTTTCTTTTCCCAAACTAAGAAAGAACCCTATTTTTTTATCAGGTTAAAGACTAATCTAATTCTATTATAGGCAAAATCAAATCTAATCCTTTTATAGGTTAAGAATCAAACTTATCTATTCTGATTATACACCAACCCAAATATGTCTAATCCTCTCACACTCACCAACACACACACAAAAAAAATCAAGTTTATTCCCAGATGAGCTTTTATTACCTCAATACAATATATTCTTGATTAATATCCCGATAAACTATGTGATAGAACTACGTGAGAAAACAAATTTGATTTTACTCAATTTAAGCACACAGATAATATAAATAAGATTTCACAGGCAAAAAATTATTTCACAAGATTTTCAAGATATTCTAAATTGAAAACGATTTTTCACATAAAAAAATACTACAAGTGCAATATAAGAATATAACTCAATTAAAGCACTGCTAATTTTGAGCAAGTAATCAAGAGCAATCTCACCGGTATTTCTTTTAGAAGATCGTAAGAAAGACTGAAACTCGGAAGTAGCAAGAACAATGATTTCTTCAAAGCAAAACCTTTTTCTTGAAAATATTTTTAGAAAAATAATACTCTCTTTATAAATATGACTGATTAAAAAACTCTTACTTTGATTGTTATTTAGTTAAAAAAACGAAGGTCTTATTATATAGATTTCAAACAATGCCTGCAACGACTATTTTTTAAAACATAAGACCATTTGTGTCACATATAGATTCCATATAAGATACTCCTTTAAATTAAATATATTTGATTTAAAAATACTCTTTGAAAAGCTCAATTTAGTCCTAAAAACTTCTTTCATTCAAAATCTTTAAATATAGAAAGTAGTTTTACCGGTTAAACTTATAAAATCAATTAATATAAGGACTATTTAATAGGATATTCAAAATGCATGATAGATACATGAAATATACTCAAATCCACTTAAAATCAGAGTTTATAACGTTCAAAATCATAAGATTTGGGTTGAAGATCTCAAAAAATGAATAAGTTAACTTTTATAATTTCTGTTATGTTGGTAGACCGAATTCCAACCGATCAATCAGATCCTTTGCAATAGTACTTTTTACCATTTGACACCCTGGACCAGTCGACTGACCAAATCGGCGATTGACCATTCAGGCCAGAAGAAAATCATCAATGACTACAGATCACACTAGTCGACTGAATTTCTAGTCAGTCAATCATTGGACTAGAAGTTGTTCATTCTATGTACTGCTTCCATCAGTCAATTGCCCACTTAGCAAGTCAACCGTCTGGACCTGAACATTTTCTCTTTTTCATATCGTTCACTAGTTCGGCCGGTGAACATCAAATATTAAAATATTTACTTTAATTAAACATTATGAAAACATTTAGGATCTTTCATTTATCACTTCTTACCACAGTACACATAAGAATAATCAATTTTAAGTGTCTGCGTTATCTTAATTGGGTTGCATTAAGAGCATAAAGATATTGAGTAGTTTTACCTACAAATACAAAAAAAAAAACTCTTCTATTCCAAAAAATCTTCAACGTCTTCATTTCCAACCATCTTGAATCTTTTATAAAATGTCATCTTTGTAAATCTTTTTTGAGTATTATCTTTAAGATTCAATTTTATTTTTTTTTGTTTGCTCAAACGGAACTTTAATCTAAAATCATTCAATAGACACGTTAGTTCCATAAAAACATCAACATTAAATTGTCCATCAAAACATCTAGGGTCAACAACTTGATTTATACCATACATAGATAAAATGCCGGATCAATTCACCATGGTGAATTCCAAAGGGGCTACCTACCAGTCCAACATAAAATTCATCTCTCTAAGAAGATGGGTCTTTATTCTTCTGAAGAGAAGATTGCGATGAGTAAGGTTCTACGCAATACTATGTACTAGACCCAATATTAGTTACACTATTGAATTGACCAATAGATATCAGGCAGATCCAAGTTTGGAATACTAGAAGACTGTGAAATCTATCCTCAAGTACTTGAGAAGGACTAAGGGTGAATTTCTACTCAATGGAGTAGGGGAATTGGGAGTTGAACGTTATACTGAATCAGATTTTCATTTCAATGTAAATAACCAGAAGTTAACTTCGAGATATGTTTTTATCCTAAATTATGGGGTCATTGGTTGGAGGAGTTATAATTAAACTACAACTATAAATTCCACTACTAAGGCTGAGTACATTGTCGATTCCGATGCAACCAAGGAAGGTGTATGAATTAAGAAGTTCATTTCTAAATTTCAGGTGGTTCCAATTATTAAGTTGTCGATACCTTTGTATTGTGACAACAATAGTGATATAGCTCAAGCAAGAGAACCAATATCTCATCAAAAATCCAAACACATAGAATGACACTTCCATTTGATTCGTGAAATCATCAAGAGGAATGATATCTGATGAGTGTAAAATTTGGTCACCCTTAACTTCCCCTATTGAGGACCGCCACGTGTATGAAGACCCTAACTAGGATTTGGTGAACTACTAAGCTGGACAGAGATCAAAGGATTGTGGGGCAAGGGTCGAGCTAGCAAGGCAGGGTCCTTTAAGACATCGCTGGTCAGAGGCCCAAAATTAGCTCTGACCGGCCATGACCGGGAAGGGAGCACGGACTTCGCCGGGTGAACTTTCCCGCCAAGCTGAGTACACCCTGTCGGGCTCAAGGTGCCGAGCTTAGACCACCAAGTCGTTTTGAGCAGCACTTTGGGAAAGTAAGACACCTAGATTCTATTCTCAACAAAGATTATCAACAACGAAGACCTTTCTCCTAGTATGAGTGCTTCACCATCTTCAATTCAACCCATCATAGGAAGAATTAGCAGAAAGCGTCCTTAGCCTCATGCGTTACCATTGACCCCCCCGCCGTTCTCGAATCGGTTGTCTCCTGGTCGGCCATCTTCCCTGCAATCCCCAAGCTGGCACTCCTCCAGGTCGGCAACCTTGGTTGGCAGACTTATATTTGATTCGTCCCCTGTTAAGCTCGGATACCCGAGCAGTGCTGGAACGGCTCACCATCACCTCTGAAGAATGGAAGATACTATTTTCAGCGTTGTGGGTCAGGTCGCTTCTCCCTGTTCATGTATGGTTGGCCCATGGGCTTCTCCTAGAAGGGCTAAAAAGCCCAGGCCCAAGAGCCCAATCCCTTCTTGCGCCTGCACATTGGCCACATGCCGAGTTATGGTAATTAACCGAGCTTAGGCCCACTAATTCTGCAGAACTAATCACCCTCCTCGCCTATAAAAGGAAGGGCATTCAATGCCCAAAGGTAATGCTCGGCTACCCTCCTAAAGTATATTAATTGTCATTTTCCCCCCGAGTTCTTTCTCTCACTCCGAAGAGGCTTCACCGGGCAATACCCTAGTGGGTCCTTATGTAGGTACAAGCTTGGAGTTCAGCTCGGATTGGACGTGCAGCGACCTCGGACCTCAGGACATCTCTGAACCGTTGACTCAAAAGGACTAGATTTAAGACTTCTCTACCTCCACCTTACTAAGGAAAATCCATGTGTCCTCTGGCCGGACTAGCTGAAGGTGTTAACAAATTTTTGACACTAACAATATTGACATTAGGAGAGTAGACACAACGAATAACATAGAAAATATACTCACCAAGTCTACGACTTTACATTTGTTAAATCAAAATCTTCTAGAGATGGGTATTAGGTACTATTCCGATTGACTATTGTACTAGTAGGAGATATTGAATATAAACCCTATAGTCAATTTGGTAATTTGTATTTAATGCTTGTATATGAAAAAACGTTTCAAGATCAAGTATTAATTAACGATACTTCTTAATATTATTCATGCAATTATCTCATTATCATTGTAGACCTTCAATATTGACTATAATGTATGGTTGTTACATTCCGAATCTTAAAGAACATCTCTGACGATTCAGTGTTTGACTTCATCAATTCTCAAAACATATTTTTGTGTATAATATTTTGTTTAAATATTACAATTGATCTTTTTGTTTCATTGGCTTACATTAAAGTATTTTTTTTTTTTGAAAATAAGATTATTTTTTTTATCCATATCTTAGACACGTCTTATACGCTTCTCTTCATATAATATACGTTTTTTTTTATATTAATTATACAAAATTTAAAAAAAAAAAATCATTTTTAACGAACCATGGAGGGAAAAAATTCAAAGGAGTTCTACATCTACATATATGATACAACTGCAAGCATGAATTTTTTTTCCTAAATGGGTCCCACAATATTATGCCCTTTTTTCTTTCTTCCAACCTTTGAAAGTTCTGCCGGTAAAAGCCTTCGCTTTGGCCATATTTTCTTTTCCATGTTCAAAAAGGTCAATCAAGTAGGTTTATTTCAAAACGAAATTCCTTTTAAAAGGATTTCAATTACTATTAATTAGAGTAGGGTCCTACTACATATACATCTATTTTTAATTAAAATTTATAATTTCCGTAAGATTTTTGTAATGGAGAAATTTATTTATTTTTTGTTATATATAACTTCCTTAGTTATAATTTTTCTACCAACATTTATCATCTAATTATCCCAAATAATTAAATTTACTAAAATCGTCTTTTTAATCATTAATTTTAAATGTTTAAATTACTGTGTGACATCTTTAAACTGTATGCCAAACGAACATTGAACAACGACAAAAATATTGTTGAACATGACTATTGAGAAACTTGTTAAAAAAAGGAAAAACAAAATAAGAGGAAATTTTTTTTAATGAGATTGAGTAGGCTTGGGGATTCTGCATGTAGTAATTTTTTGGAGTTGGGCCAACTGGACTTGTGGCCCGAGTTCTTTTACCACTTAATAGACTTCCCAATTATTCCTAGGGATGGCAAAAAAAAATCCAATCGACAGGTAACCGAGAGAAATTGAACTAAATGGCCCAAGTTGAAATTGACTAAATGATTTTGGTTTTAAATTTAGAAACTGAAATAGTTTTGGTTTTAGGATAGTAACCGCATAACCGAACCGTGGGCCGAACCATATAACCGATATATATATATATATATATATATATATAACTTTTAATTTATTTAGTATTTATAGTTTCATCCCTATTTTTATTTATTTACACTTTTAACTCTTTTAATTTATACTTTAATTGGTTTGTAGTTATGTTGAAGCCTGTTTTTATATAGTTGGTTTCGTGAACTTTATGATTTTGAAGAATGTTTTTATGTAGTTGGTTTGCTATTGATTTTTAGTTATCTTAAAGAGTATATGATTTGAAAAATATTTAGAATTAATAGTGAATTGTGTTTCGCGGTTGCGATTTTGGTATTTATAAAATTTAAAAATCTTAAACGGTTTCGCGGTTTTTGTTTTGATTTTGGTTTTGGCTAAAATTAAACGGTCCGATTTTAAAACCGTTTAAAAAAAACCGATGGTTTTGATTTTGATTTTGATTTTGGTTTTACATATCTTAAACGATTTTAGTTTTCGTTTTGCATGAAACTGAACCGAACCCAGACCGTTGACATCCCTAATTATTCCTAGAGTTTTCTGCAATTTGCACCTGACTTTTCAGAGAAATTTCACTTCAGTCCTTATCTTTTCCGTTTCAACACATTAAACCATAAAGTATTCAAATCGTGTCAAATCAGTCATTCTGTTATTTATATGATGTAATTCATCTACATGGATGATTCCTTGTTTGACAAGTGGCTCATTTGCGTTATAAAAAGTGACAGAATTACCGATTTGGACTGACTTGATACAATTTGAATACTTTAAAATTTAATGTGTTCAAATTGAAAGTATAAAGACTAAAATAAATTTTCTCCAAATTTTAAATGCGCAAAGTGTAAAGTAAAATTAAATGTAAGAAAATAAATTTGTTTGACATTCCTTGTGGAACGATTTCTTTTTTAGGTTTTTTACCCTTTTTTATTTGTCCTTCTTTAGACAAGAAAAAATAAATAAAAACAAAAATGTGCAAGGAGTTTAGGCTCCGTTTGGTAACCGTTTCCATCTCAGAAATTTTCATCCCATTCCTAGATTTTTGGAATTTCTGTTTAGGAAAAGCGTTTGGTAATTTTTGTTCCCGTTCCCATTCCATTCTCATTTGAGAATTGTATCAACTTTTTTCTTAAAAAATGAGAAACAAAAAAAAAAAATTTCTCATTATTCCCATCCCATTCCTAACATCAGTTACTGTTCATTTGCTGCCGCCACCGTCGTCGCCGCCGTCCGCCGTCCGACGGCCATCTCCGACGACCATCGCCAGTCATCTCCGGCCGTCTGCCGCCGTCACCCACCCGCCAGTCACCATCACTCACCCGCCGCTGCCGCCACCGCCACCCACCAGCCGGTCACCACCGCCGCTGCTACCGTCTGGTCAAAACAAAAACAAAAAAAAAATCTCAAAAAAATAAAATAATTGATTTTAGGATAAAATCGTTACCAAACGCGATTCTCTTCCCAAAACAAAAAAAAAATATCGTTACCAAATGCGATTCTACTCCCAAGAAGGAAACGAAATTCTTATCCCACCCCATCTCATTTCCTTCCCACTGCTGGAATGGAAACAGAAATGGTTACCAAACGCCACCTTCACTTCAGTCCTTACCCTTTCCATTTCAACACATTAAACCATAAAATATTCAAATTGTGTCAAATCAGTCATTCTGTTATTTATATGATGGAATTCATCTACATGGATGATTCCTTTTTTGACAAGTGGCTCATTTGCGTTATAAAAAATGACAGAATTACCAATTTGAATTGACTTGATACAATTTGAATACTTTAAAATTTAATGTGTTCAAATTGAAAGTATAAAGACTAAAATAAATTTTCTCCAAAATTTAAATGTGCAAAGTGCAAAGTAAAAGTAAATAACAGTAAAAGTAAATGTAAGAAAATAAATTTGTTTGACATTCCTTTTGGAACGATTTCTTTTTTAGGTTTTTTTACCCTTTTTTATTTGTCCTTCTTTAGACAAGAAAAAATAAATAAAAACAAAAATGTGCAAGGAGTTAGCTTCCTTAAAATACTGTTTTTAATCGATCGACCCTCTCGTCGATTAACCAAATTGACTCAAAAACACATCATTTTAAGTGTAAAAATCGTTGTTTGAATTAGACATTTAATAAAAAATATTTTTATGACTTAACACTTTACAAAAACTATTTTAGGACATTAAACTTAACAATTCTTACTATAACACAAATAAGATTATTCATTTTCAGGTGTCATGCGTGATCCTAATTCAAGTTGTATTAAGAATATAAAGATAATGAATTGTTTTCACCTAATTGTCTTCAATGTCTTCAATACTCTAAAAATCTTCATTGCTTTCATCTTTCCCTCATCATGAATTCTTCAACGATTATGCTTTTCGATCAATTTTTTTTTTCTCATTTCAACCTATGAAATTTTTATCTGAAACCACTCAATAAAAACATTAGTTCCATAAAATATCAACGTTTAATTGTCTATCAAAATATTAGGTTCAACATAAATGGTTCATTTTTAAAATCGTTTAAAAAACTGCGATTTTGATTGCGGTTTTGGTTTGGTATATGTTTAACGGTTTTGGTTTTGGTTTTATATGAGACCAGACCAAAACCGAACTATTAACATCCTTACAAGTACAAGTACTTGAGAGAGTATTTATACTAAAATAAAATATCTCCAAAATTTAAAGGCCGCAAAGTACAAAAACCTTTGTTGAATTTTAACGCATCTACTTTAAAAATTGTTGAATAAAAGAAGAAATTTATATTTTATTCAAAATAAATATAAAATTTAATTTAAGTTTTAATTTAAATGAATGAGAAGAAAATGAAAAAAAAAATAAAATCTCCTCTCTCTCTCTCTACTTCTATTCTTTTAAAAAAATCAAAATAAAATAAAAAATTTAAAATAAATGGTATTTTTGTTCATTTTAAACCCTCTAGGTATTGACACATTTCTAAATGGTCTCTCTCCATTTGAGCGTTTCATTTTAAACCCTCTAAATATTAGCATATTTTTATTTGGTCATTCTGTCAAAACATCTGTCAAAATTAACAGAATAGAGGGGCAAAACAATATTTTTACATATTTTTAATTCTTTAATAATTTTTTCATTTTTTTTCCTTCATTTTTGTTTTTCTCCCTCCCTCTCTCTCTTCCTCCCTTATTCCTCTATCCCTCCCTCCCTCCCTCCCTCCTTATCCCTCTTTTCTTTTTCTGACTGTAAATTCCCTTGATAATTAGATGAAAGGACCAAAAATGATAGAGCTTTTTCTTGTCCGAAATCAGGCACAAAAATGGATATAGATAGATCCGTTCGGGACCCGATTTCAATGAAGGGTGGTGATCGCCGTCGCTTTCTCTCTTTGCAAAACTGTTAGAATAGTGGTAGAAGCAGATAGTAGAGATAATTATTCATTCGTAAACTCGAAGAAATTGTTTGATTAAATAACACAAACCCTCTGCCCACTTCCGGCTAAATCCATAAGCTAAAACCCACCACCCATTACATCACCCCAACCTACTCTCTCTCACTTGCCGGAAGGGCCATTGGAGGAGAGAGAAAATGAAGTAATCAGTGTTGCAGCAGAGCGGCCGGAGTAGAAGCTTTAGATGCATATCGCCGTTGGATTCATCTGTTGACAGAAAAGACTGCTTCTTCTTGTTCTTGTTCTTTTTCCCTTATCTTAATTCTTATTTTCCTCAAAACAAACATGGTCAAAATTACCAGAGATGAAAAAATCACTATGGACGCACAAATTGAGACAATCAAAATCATGGTTTTCTTATTACTCTTCTTCTTTGAATCCTCCGTTTGAATTCTTACATATAGTATTTCATCAATGGTGCTGTCGGAAGTGAGGTTTCGAAGATTTAAGATTACACCGTATAAGTTCTTACACATATTAGTTTTTTTTTAAAGAAAGTGTCAAAAAGTTTCCCTTTATTTCCTCGATCCCACATCAGATGAAAGAAGAGGTGATGAGGAGTATAACAAAGGGAATGTGAGATATTTGGGGTGTGCCCCAAGGGGTACTCACATTTTGTGAAGGGGAGAAGAGCTACATCCCTACAGGTTTATCACATGCGCACACCGCCGCCGTCCGGCCGTGCCGAGTCGCGTGATGAAGTGGCACTTATATAATTTATTTAAATAATTATTTTTAATTAAAAATAATCAGTTCATAATCGATTTTGACTTGGTATAAAAACAGTTTTCGTATCAGAATCGATTTTGACTTGGTATAAAAACAGTTTTCGTATCCCACGCATTTATTTCCTGATCCCCTAAATCTCTCCATGATTCTCAAACAGTCTCCAACGTTCTGATTCAGGTTTTTGGGTCTATAAATACAGACGCTTTCCTTCTATTTTTTGACGGAAAAAAAAACTCTGCTGTTTTCGATCTCTTGAAACAGTTCTCTACTGACTGTTATCTGTTTTTCTTTTTTAATTGTTCTTCGTTTCCAAAACTGTTTCGAAACAGTAAACCAATTTTTTCAGAACTGTTCTGTTCTATTCCGATCTGTTCTGTTCCGGAACTGTTCTGTTCTACTTCAATCTGTTCAGTTCTGTTTTCAATTGAACGTTTTCTTTCTATTTTTTGACGGGAAAAAAAAACTCTGCTGCTTTCGATCTCTTGAAACAGTTCTCTACTGACTGTTCTTTGTTTTTCTTTTTTAATTGTTCTTCGTTTCCAAAACTGTTCTAAAACAGTAAACTAATTTTTTCGGAACTGTTCTGTTCTGTTCCGATCTGTTCTGTTCTGCTTCGATCTGTTCAGTTCTGTTTTCAATTGAACAGTTTCTTCAGTTCAACTTTTGATTTTCCAAGCAGTTTTGTTCATTTTACGAACAGTGTGTGAATGGTGTTTGGTTTTCGAGACTTCTACGGTGCGAAGAACGTCCTAGACAGAGGAGTTTTCTGGGTTGTTTTATCCTGGGGACGACGGGGCTAATATACGACTTGCACGCTTCTTGGGCAGAGCCGCGAAATGTCTTAAAGAGAGCGACCTAGTCCGCGACTCAACCCAAGCAATTTTGGTAAACTCGTTCTTTATTATTTTCTGCAACAACAATTTTAAGACGTTTATTTTCTGCCAATTATCTACTATGATATCTACTATTGATCTCAACAAACCCTTTCATTTCGAAGGGTTTCATTTTAAAAGATGGAGATAGAAGATGTTATTTTTTCTAACTATCGAAAAAGTAGCATATGTCTGTACTACTGAAAAACCTGTATTACTGAAAGATCCTACCGATGCCCAGATTCAGGAAGATAAGACATGGGCTAAAAATGATTTCCGTTGTAAGAATTTTATTCTTAATGGTTTGTCTGATAATCTGTATGATTATTACTGTTCTAACAAAATTACCAAGGAAATTTGGGACGCTCTTTCGAAGAAATATGACACTGAGGAGGCTGGAACGAAGAAATATGTTGTTAGTCGGTATCTGAAATACTAAATGACCGACGACAAATATGTGAAAGCTCAGTCTCATAAACTTCAAAAAATTGCTTATGAAATTATTGCTCAAGGTATGTTCCTAGATGAACAATTTCAAGTTGCTGTTTTAATTGACAAATTACCCCCTTCTTGGAAAGATTTTACGAATACTCTCAGACACAAAACAAAAGAGTTTTCTTTAGAAAGTTTGATCACTCGTTTTCGGATTGAGGAGGAAGCCCGAAAACAAGATCAGAAAGATGAAGTGCTAGTTGTGTCCAACAACGCTCACAGAAAATCATCATCTGCAATTCTAAAACCCAAAAGAAAAAATATGAAGAATCAAAATCTGAATCGCAACCACAACAACCAGAAAGAAATGCACATCAAAATCAGAATAAGCTGAAACCCCCTTCAAGAAATACTTCTGAACAGTTTACTTGCTTCAACTGTGGAAAGGAGGGCCATATGGATCGGAACTGCCGGCAAAGACGTCGTCCTGCTCCACAGGCGAATCTTACCGAGGACCAACTTGTTGCTATGATTTCTGAAATCAACATAGTTGGTGGATCCAAAGGGTAGTGGGTAGATACGGGTGCTTCACGCCATGTCTGTTGTGATCGTGCTTTGTTCAAAACTTATTCTGAAAGTGAAGATAAGAAAGTGTTGCTGGGTGATTCCCACTCCACTATTGTTGCTGGTTCTGGTGACGTGGAATAAAGTTTATCTTTGGAAAGACGGTCATTTTTAAGGATGTTCTGCATACCTCAAAGATAAGAAAGAATTTGGTTTCGGGTTATCTTCTTAACAAGGGGGGGTTCACTAAAACTATTGAGACTGATTTGTACATCTTAACCAAAAATAATATTTTTGTTGGGAAGGGTTATGCAACTGATGGAATGTTCAAACTGAATGTTGATGCTAATAAAATTTCTTCTTTTACTTATATGTTGTGTTCTTTTAATATTTGGCATGCTAGACTTTATCACGTTAACAAACGCATTATTAAAAATTTAAGCAACTTAGAACTAATTCCTAAATTGTCTTTGCATGATTTTAAAAAGTGTGAATTTTGTAGTCAAGCTAAAATTACCAAAATCCCTCATAAATCCTTAATTAGAGAGTCTGAACTTCTTGACTTGATACATTCTGATATTTGTGAATTTGATGGTGTTTTGACTAAGAATGGTAAACGCTATTTTATTACATTCATCGATGATTGTTCTGATTATACTTATGTTTATCTCATGAAAAATAAAAGTGAAGCATTAGATATGTTTAAATTGTTTGTGACTGAGATTAAAAATCAATGCAATAAGAAAATTAAGAGGCTGCGTAGTGATAGAGGAACCGAGTATGATTATGATATTTTCATTAACTTTTATAATTCTCATGGGATTATTCATGAAAAAATTGCACCGTATTCTTCTGAAATGAATGGTAAGGCAGAAAGGAAAAATAGAATTTTTGTTAAATCTGTAGTTGCTATTTTGCTAAACTCTGGTGCTGCTTCTCACTGGTGGGATGAGATTTTATTAACTGTTTGTTATGTGCTTAATAGAGTTCCCAAATCGCATAGTAAAATTTCACCATATGAAGTTTTCAAAAATAAGAAACTAAATTTGTCTTATTTTAAAACTTGGGGTTGTTTGGCATGTGTTCGGATTCCTGATTCAAAAGGGAGAAAACTTGTAAGTAGAGCTTATGAATACGTTTTTATTGGTTATGCTGTGAATATCAAAGCTTATAGATTTTATGACTTGCATGATCATGTTATTATTGAATCTAATGATGCTGATTTTTATGAACATAGATTTTCGTTCAAATTGAAGAATAGTGGGGACATGACATCTAGTAATATGCCTATCATTAGAATTAACGAGCATGATAAAGAATTAGAATTTGAACTAAGAAAAAGTAAGCGGACTCGTATTGCTAAGGATTATGGTTCGGATTTCTTTGCATATACTTTAGAGAAGGATCCGCACACCCTCCAAGAGGCATTATCCTCTATAGATGCCAATTTGTGGCAAGAGGCCATAGATGATGAAATGAACTCTCTCGAGTCAAATAGAACTTGACATTTAGTAGATTTACCTCCTGGTTGTAAAACAATGGGAAGTAAATGGATTCTTAAGAAGAAATTGAAACCCGATGGAACCATTGATAAATATAAGGCTCGTCTTGTAGTCAAAGGGTTTAGACAAAGAGAAAATATAGATTTCTTTGATACTTTCTCTCCTGTCTCTAGAATTACCTCTATTCGTGTGCTTTTATCACTTGCTGCTATTCATGATCTTGTTGTGCACCAAATAGATGTTAAAACTATTTTTTTGAATGCTGAATTAGAAGAAGAAATATATATGGACCAACCTGAAGGATTTGTTATTCCTGGTCAAGAAAACAAAGTATGCAAATTAGATAAATCTCTTTATGGTTTGAAATAAGCACTTAAGCAATGGCATGAGAAATTTGATAATCTAGTAATTTCACATGGTTTTAAAGTAAATGAAAGTGACAAATACATTTATTATAAATCTAAAAATGATGTTTGCACTATTATATGTCTTTATGTGGATGACTTGCTGATTTTTGTTCTAATATTCATGTTGTAAATAATGTGAAATTCATGCTATGTGCCAATTTTGACATGAAAGATCTTGGTGAAGTAAATGTAATCCTTGGTATTAAAATAACTAGGTCTTAATACGGAATTTCTTTGGATCAATCTCATTATATAGAGAAGATTATAAAGAAATACAATTATTTTGATTGTAAACCAGCATATACTCCTTATGACCTAGTGTGAAGTTGTTTAAGAACACCGGTGATGGTGTCAGATAATCTGAGTATGTGAGCATCATAGGCAGTATTCGATATGCCACTGATTGCACTAGGCCCGACATAGTGTATACTGTGGGATTACTATGCAGGTTTATAAGCAAACCTAGTATTGAGCATTGGCATGCTATTGATAGGATCATGAAATACCTAAAATGAAACTATGAATCTTGGATTGCATTATCAGAAGTTCTCGCTGTTCTGGAAGGATATAGCGATGCTGATTGGAACACCCTTTCTGATGACTCCAAGGCAACTAGCGGATATATATTTAGTATAGTTGGTGGAGCTATTTCTTGGAAATCTAAGAAACAAACTATTTTAGCTCAATCTATTATGGAGTCTGAGATGATTGCACTAGCTTCGGCTAGCGAGGAAACATGGTGGTTAAGGAGCCTACTTTCTGATACCCCTTTATGGGAGAGACCGATTTCAACTGTCTTGATCCATTATGATAGTACCGCGGCTATTGCAAAGATTTAGAACTGTTATTATAACGAAAAAATGCGACAAATACGTCGCAAACACAGCACTATTAGGGAGTATATCTCTACAGGGGCTGTGAGAGTGGATCATGTACGGTATGATGATAACTTAGCCAATCCTTTGACGAAAGGATTAACTCAAGAAAAGGTTTACAAAACCTTGAAAGGAATGAGACTCAAGGCCATAGATTAATGATTCACTTGTGAGAAAAACCCACCTATAGACTGGAGATCCCAAGAAATAGGTTCAAAATGTAATTACAACTCATGAAGTGATATGAAGAGAATCATGCTATAATAATAATTTTGAGTTCTATTCCAAACATGTGTTGTTTAAAGCATGACATCCTGAAGCGATAGAAGGTTGAGTTTTTATTAACTCTTAATGAGATCTGTAGTCTATTTGGAGTGGAGTACCTAGCTACAGGAGTATTCTTGATAGACTCACATATGTGAATGTGGAAGTGTGGCTGCTTCCTATGGAATTTTGGGCAAATTCTCTAGAGCATTCACTATACTGGGATACACGTGCATGGCCGTAAAGCACAAGCTTTTGAACTACACCCTGATAAGGTTGTGTGTGTGATGTTGTTAGAGATAGAGTTCAAAATTACGAGTTACTCTAGTATAATCTAAATCATCTTCACTATGTAAAGGTTCAAGTTGATAGACACATTTACTTATGCACAATCTTATATTGTTTTATACTGCTCAATGAAAAATTATTTTTTAAAAATTCAAGTGGGGGATTGTTGGATCATATGAATTGTTTAAATTTTTTTATTTTTTTTTAAATAAAGTGTCAAAAATGTTTCCCTTTATTTTCTCTATCCCACATCGGATGAGAGAAGAGGTGATGAGGAGTATAACAAAGGGAATGTGGGATACTTGGGGTGTGCCCCAAGGGGTACCCACATTTTGTGGAGGAGAGATGAGCTACATCTCTACTGGTTTACCACACGCGCGCGTCGCCGCTGCCGTCCGGCCATGCCGAGTCGAGTCGAATCACGCGTGTGATGAGGTGACACTTATATAATTTTTTTATATACAAAATTTATTTCAATAATTATTTTTTAATTAAAAATAATCAGTTCAGAATTGATTTTGACTTGGTATAAAAACAATTTTCGTATCCCAAGAATTTCTCTCCTGATCCCCTAAATCTTTCCATGATTCTCGAACAGTCTCCAACGTTCTGATTCAGGTTTTTGGGTCTATAAATACAGACACTTTCCTTCTGTTTTTTTACGGAAAAAAAAAACTCTACTGTTTTTGATCTCTTGAAACAGTTCTCTACTGATTGTTCTCTGTTTTTCTTTTTTAATTGCTCTTCGTTTCCAAAATTGTTCCGAAACAGTAAACTAATTTTTTCGGAACTATTCTGTTCTATTCCGATCTGTTCTGTTCCGAAACTGTTCTGTTCTGCTTCGATCTGTTCACTTCCATTTTCAATTGAACAGTTTCTTCAGTTTAACTTTGATTTCCGAGCAGTTTGTTCGTTTTACGAACAGTGTGTGAAGGGTGTTTGGTTTTTGGGACTTCTACGGTGCAAAGAACGTCCTAGACAGATGAGTTTTCTGGGTTATTTTATCTTAGGGACGACAGGGTTAATATACTACTTGCACGCTTCTTGGGCAGAGCCGCAAAACGTCTTAAATAGAGCGACCTAATCCACGACTCAACCCAAACAATTTTGGTAAACTTGTTCTTTATTATTTTTCTGCAACAACAAATGCATATCGTCTTTGGATTCATCTGTTGATAGAAAAAGACTGCTTCTTCTTGTTCTTGTTCTTTTTCCCTTATCTTAATTCTTATTTTCCTCAAAACAAACATGGTCAAAATTACCAGAGATTAAAAAATCACTATGGACGCACAAATTGAGACAATCAAAATCATGGTTTTCTTATTGCTCTTCTTCTTTGAATCCTTCGTTTGAATTCTGACATACAGTATTTCATCAATGGTGCTGTCGTAAGTGAGGTTTCGAAGATTTTAGATTGGACCGTATAAGTTCTTACACATATTAGTTTTCTCATGGTGAATCAGACCAATGCAAGAACAATTAGATAAACATTGTTGTTCGCACATATTTTGGCTACCTGAAAATGAGAATGTTGTTGCTCCGTCGTAGGCTACTGTCCCGATCTCCTCAAATCAGTCGTTTGTGCTGCAGGGATTATTGTCTTGCCGGCGACAACAGCCGGAGAAATCTCCTGTATCCCATATGGTGGTGTCGACGGGTTTAAACCCGGACAAACATTTGCAGACAGTTAAGAGTCAACTATTACAAAAACCTATGTTTCCGCAGAGTCTGTAGACTCAGCACCGGTTCTTCGGCTGCGCCTAGAAATTGGTCCAGATTTCCGTCTGATGTGACCACGTGTATTGCTTTATCTGGTCGGAGGAGTCGGCGTAGAAACGCGTGAGCAACGGCTTGATGTTGCTGTATGTGGACATCTCGATGTACCCGTAAGACGCTTCGAGGATAAAAGCTGCCTCGTAATGAAATCTTTAGATATAGGGAATCGTTATCTCCGGCATGCCGGTGAATACATTCCCGGTCCAGTTCCTGGTGGACCAATAGAAACGACTCCCATTAAAAATAAGCTTACCAGGTCAAACGTCCTCCACCATTTCCGTGCGACCTCATCTGGATAGTGGGGGTGGTTCTACCCCCGTAACAGGGAGTAGAACCACCCCCTGTTCCAGCCAGCGGGGAAAGGGATGGAAGGAGGAAAAAGGAAGAGGAAGGAAGGAGGAATAGAAAGAGAGAAAAAGGAGGGAGAGAGGGAGGAAGAAGGAAGGGGGAAGAGAGAGAGAAAAGAATAAAAGAAAAAGAAAATGAAAAAAGAAAAGAAAAAAGATTAAAAAATAATTAAAAAATGAAATTTTGGAAAAATACTGTTTTCCCCTCGAAATTCTATTAGTTTTGACAGATTTTTTGACAGAAGAATCGAATAAAAACGTGCTGATATTTAGAGGGTTTAAAATGAAACGCTCAAACAGAGGAGGACCATTTAGAAATATGTCAATACCTAAAGAGTTTAAAATATATTTTTTTCTTAATTTTTTAATTTATAATAAGTAAAAGGCACAAAATGTAAATATTTCAAGTAAAGAAAATAAAATGAAAGTACATAGCTAAAAATCCATTGTTTAAACCTAAAGAACAATTTTGTATGGATCTTTAGTCTAGTAATTTACTATACTAACATTCGATGTATTTTTTGTTTTTAACTAAAAATTCCTTCAAATAAATTTAAAGTTACGTTTAATTAAAAATTAAAAAATGAAAATTAATTGTAAAACCATCTTTTCTCAAAACCTGGTTGATTTCGAATTTCAATGTATTTTAGGCGTGCAAAGTGTAATACAACATCGCCCGAAACCTTTAAATTGAATTTGAATATTTTACTTCACATCAATGTCAAGTTACAGTATTTTGTGTGCATCAATTTTATAGAGAAAAATGAAGTGAAAACATCAACTAATTGGAATGTTTTAAATTAGTATTAATTAAATATGAAATTTATATTCAATTATAATTAATATTAATTAAAATTTTAGTACAATTTAATAAATGTAAAAATTACCCACTTAAAAAAAAGAAGGTTGTATAAAAAGAACCCTATGCTTGGAATTTTAAATTTGATTTGTTTGGTCAATTTTTTTTTTTAAAAAAAATCTGAAAATTCCCAAATCTGTCACAAAAAAAATATTTTATCAATTTAAATACACATCAAAATCTGGACACCGAAATGTCTTAAATGCCCCCACCCCGTGGCAACACATCTTAATCCTGCAAAATTTTGTGCGCCTGATCGCCTGCCTCATTCTCCAACATATGGTGAGGAGGGCAAATTTGGAAATTAGTGGCATTTTCCCCACTGACATAAATGACCCTGAAAATGTCATACTTGAGGTCAAGTGATCGTCCATCGAGGTAGGGCAAAACCGTCTTTCTATAATCGGCGTTCAGCACCCACGAGTAGCAGGAGTGCAGCGATCTCCAAACGACGAGGCTCAAAACCCTAGTCCTGCCCTCGCCCCTCAGGCAAACTCCGGCGTTCGCTCCGTCCATTTTCAGAAAATGTGACCGGAAAATCGCTAGGCACGCGTAGGATAAGTCGTCGGAATCGTTCGAATTGTGGTCGGAGTAGAGGAGGGCGGCGTTGACGGAAATGGTGTCGCCGGTGGAGAATTTGGCGGCGTGGGAGCCGTCTCTGGAGTCGCCGGCGTATGCTTCGAAGAAGCCGTAGTCGATTAAAATGGCCATGCTTGATACGTTTGTTAACATTGAGAGCTGAGATAAAGAGAGAGAGAATTGGGGATTAGTCCTTGAAATTTTAAAAGTTTCAATTAAGTCCCTAAAAATTGTCTCAAATTGATTCTTCATTCCAATTTAACCATTTTATTGAGGGAAAATGTCATTGACATCCCTGTCATTTTCTATTATACCAAATACATTCCTTGTCATTTTGTAAATCGCAGAGATCTCTCCTGTTTTTTTCTCAAATACAATTTACCTCTCTTATTGATTAAAAAATAATAAATTTTTTATTATAATATCAATTTACTTTTCACTATTTAAAAAATAATTAAATAATAAAAAATTAAAATACATAAATAACCCTTTTAATTTATATATATTCATCACCACCTCCTACCACCACACCCACAACCACCACCACCTCCTACCGTCGCCACCACCCACCACCTACCGCCACCTCCCACCTCCGGCACCTCCCACCGCCACCACCACCTTCTGCTGCCTCCTACCGCCACCCGCCGCTACCAATATTTTGATGTAAAAAGACATAAATGCTCCTTACAAAAAAATATTTTTATTCTTTTATTAAAAAAAAAAAATTCATTAACATTCTTTCTATTTTTTAGTTACTATTTGCACCTATTATAGTGCAATTTAAGACCAATCCAAAATTTAGGGGTAAAAGTACCGATTTTCTTCTCTTCTTGATTTTTTTTTTTTTTTTTTTTTATTGTTTTCATTTTGTTTAAAAAAAAGAGTTAAAAAAAATATTATTTTTTAATGAAAATATTAGTGTAAAAAATAAAGGATGGTGGCGTTGGATGGCGGTGGGAGGTGGTGGCGGAGGTGGCGGTGGGTGGTCGGAGTTGGGTGATGGCGTTGGGAGTTGGGTGGTGGTGAAAGGTAAATATAATTCTTTAAAAAGTTAAGGGTAAAAAAATATAATTTTAAAAATATAAGAGTGCTAATGAATTTTTTAAAAAATAACTAAGGGCTGTATTATCCAAATGGAGTTAATTGGTGTTTGAGAAAAAGATAGAGAAAATTTTTGGTATTTGTAAAATGATAGGGAAGGTACCGGTTCAAATTGCAAAATAACAGGAGATGTTCAATCTCTTTATCTCTCCACCCCCTTCTATTACCCTCCTCTTTGTCCAAAACACCAATTCTTATAACATTCAAATCCAACCCATTTCATGCAAAAACTCTCTTTCATTTAAAATTTGTAATTCTCTTTTCAACGGTTGTGATGCATTTTACAATACACACGGCTATAAACTAATGAAGATCATATCGAAAATGCGGTACAACATTCTTGCTATTTTGTTTTTGGCTTGCCATGAATTTTTAATGTGAATAATTAAGGCCCGGTTTGATAACCATTTTCATTCTAAAATTTCCCATTCCATTTTCAGATTTTTGAAAATTCTGTTTAAAAATAACGTTTGATAATTTTTGTTTTCGTTTCCATTTCATTTCCATTTGAGAATTGTGCCTATTTTTTTTTAAGAAATGAGAAACAAAAAAAAATTGTTTCTCATAATTCCCATTCCATTCCCAAAACCAATTTTACGGTTCGTTTGGTTGGACGGAATGGAATGAGGGTGGAATGGAATGGAAAAAGTAACGGAATGAGAGAAGGAATGGAATGGAATTGTCAATGGAATCGTTATTTCATTCTCTTGTTTGGTTGGTATGAAATAAGAGAAGGAATGAAAGAGTGAAATATAGTAAAATTTTCATTATGCCCTTGAAATTATTATTCCATTTTCTTATTTGATTAGTATGAAATGAGTGAATGAATGGAATAAAATATAATAAAATTCTCATTATACCCTTATTACAAAATTTTATTATATTTCACTATTCCATTCATTTCCTCATTTTAGTATATTTCACTATTCCATTTAATTTTAAGTTTCTGCTATCTAATTTCTGTTTTTGTTCTCAATTTTCAATTTATATTCTTTAATTTCAGTTTCTGTTCGCAATTTTCAGTTTCCTTTCTCTAATTTTCTGTTTTGTTTTCAATTTTCAGTTTATATTCTTAATTTTCTGTTTCTGTTCTTAATTTTCTGTTTTTGTTCTCAATTTTCAGTTTCCGTTCTCAAATTTATGTTATCTAAATTTCTATTTTTGTTCTCAATTTTTAGTTTATGTTCTTAATTTTCTCCTATCAATTTTCAGTTTTTGTTCTTAATTTTTATTTTTTGTTCTCAATTTTCAGTTTCTGTTATTAGTTTTATGTTCTCTAATTTTATGTTTATGTTCTCAATTTTCTGTTTCTGTTATTAATTTTTTGTTATTAATTTCTGTTTCTATTCCTAATTTTCTATTCTCTAATTTCTATTTATGTTCTCTAATTTTTGTTTATGTTCTTAATTTTTAATTTTTGTTCTCAATTTTCAAAGATTAAATATAAGGGCTATTATGTAATTTAGGATGTTGATTCTATTAGGTTGGAATCCCATTCCACACTATCTCAAATGGAATCCCATTCCACTATATTTTATTCCAATGGAATCACAAAAGTGATTCCATTAGAGAACCAAAGAACGGAATAGGAATCGAGGGTTGAATGTGATTCCATTCCGCCCCCAATTCCATCCAACCAAACATGCCATTACTGTTTATCCGCCGGTCGACCACCGTCCGTCGCCGCCAGCCATCTCCGGCAACTGTCGCCGGCCACCTGGCAACTTCCGGCGCCGCCTGCCGCCGGCCGTCCGCCACCGCCTGCCGTCGCCGTCGCCGCCCAAAACAAAAAAAAATTTCTCAAAAATAAAAATAAAAATGATTTTAAGATAAAATCATTACTAAACGCGATTTTCTTCCAAAAAAAAATAAAAAAAATAATCGTTACCAAACGCGATTCTACTCTAAAAAAATAAACAAAATTCTCATCTCATCTTATCCCATCCCACTGCTGGAATAGAAACAGAAACGGTTACCAAACGCCACCTAAGTTTTTAATTACTGAACGTTGTATCAAATAAGCCATTTTATTACATTTAATTTTTTTATTTAGTTTTATAAAATACTAGTGGCACTCCACATTCATCCTGTTGTACTCCTATTTTACTATTTGATCCAATGTTCTAAGTTCAGGAATCTATTTGAAAAATTGAAACATAATAGATCAAATTAAGAAATTCTCAAACTTCAAGGCAAAATGTCTTTTTTTTTTTTTGGGGGGGGGGGGGGGAACTAATTGGGGTTTTTTAATAAGAAATCTATAACTTACAAGGGCTGCATTCAGTAAGTCCTTGTTTTGATTGCTTCTCTTCAACCATGCTCCATACCATATGACCTAAAGAAATACCGAGTTAGGACACCAAGCAAACACATGAAACACACACACATGGAAAATTACCCATTTAGTCCCTGAAGTTTAGAGTAGTTGCAAATAAATCCTTAGTATTTCATCTCCCAAATAAATCCCCAAAGTTTCTAATAGGTTGCAATGTAATGTTTGTCGATACTATTAATTCCTTCCTTTCAAGTTATCATTAACTAGTGACCATAATTTTGCAACTAAATAAAACTCTAACGGTGTGTTTGGTTGGACAAAATGAGAGTGGAATGAAATCGCATTTTCACTCTCGATTCTGATTCTTTTATTTGGTTGTCTTATGAAATAAAAAATTTGACTCCATTGAAATAAAAATGAATGAAATTGGATTCCATACTTCATGGGACAGAATCGGATTCCATAGTTTTTTTTTTTTTTGGGTTACACCTAAGATACCTCATCTCATTTTGGCCTATAATTCTCAATATTTCAATATTTCCTATAAATAAATTTTATCAATTTAGTTTTTTATTAATCTGAATAAAAATATTATTCATTAAATGATGAAAACGAAATATTTTGTTCTCAATTTTATATTTTTATTTTGAAAAATAATTTTTTTTTCTAATATTCTGTTTTTGTTTTGAGAATAGAATTAATAGATTTTTTTTGTTCTTTATTTTTGTTTTGATTTTTGTTTTGAATAGGAACATGTTTTTTGTTTCCAGATTTCTGTTTATGTTTCCTAGATAAACATATTTTTTTGTTCACAAACTTATATTTTGAATAAAAAAAAAAAAAAAAAAAAAATTAAAAGGAAAAAATCAGTTCATGTTCCCAAAATAGAAACATAAATTTGAGAACAAAAAATATGTTATTGTTCCTAAAATAGAAACAAAAATCTGGGAACAAAAAATTTAATTGTTTTCCTGAATCAGAAATAGAAATTTGAGACCAAAAAAAAAATTATATAGGTAATGGAAGTGGAAATCTGAGAATAAAAAATATGTCAGATGCATTAATATGGACGAGGGGTAGCGTAAAAATTTAAGAACAAAACGATTTTAGTTCTTGGTAGGTTTTGAACATTTTTCACATGGGATATCACTCATATTTTGTAGTCATTTTTTCAAATGAACTATTATTAGGTATATTTGTGATGAGTTTGATCACAAAATTGATATGTAAGAATATTATTTCATTTTATTCCTTTATACATATAATAACAACCAAACAAAAGAATGAAATAATGATTCCATTAACTAATCTATTACATTCATTCTCTGATTCCATTCCACCCTGATTATATTTCATCCAACCGAACGAGCTGTAAGGACTCAATTAGAACAAAAATGAAAGATTAGAGGTCTATTTGTTCTATCACTAAACTTTAGAGATAAACTATGTAATTGTATTTCTCTCTAACGCTGTAGGAGATGCTCCAACAGTTGGATCATCTGTCATTTTGGCACAGATGCCCTGCATGTGCCATATTTGGGACACGCAATACTATGTGCCATATTTTTGGTCTGGTTGGGTTTATATTAATCTTGATTTAATTAATTTTAATTGGGTTTAATTAGGTTTAGTTGGGTTGGGTTTTATTAGGTTTATTGGGATTTAATTTATTAATTTTATTTTATTTGGGTTGGATTAGTTTGTTAATTTTATTATATTTTATTTGGGTTAATTTAAGTTATTGTTATAATTTAATTTAAGATAATTTTTTTAGTTTAATTTAGATAAAAAATACAGTTAATTTGGAGTTATTTTAAAATTTTCATTCGAGTTTTTTTTAAATTTTATTATATAAAAATATATCTAAAAAAATGGGACACCAGTTTTGCTACAACGGTTGTAGTACCCACCCAAAGCAAGATGTGTCATACTAGTATTGGTGTGCTAGTAAATGGCACACCAAATTTGGCCGACTTGTTGGAGATGGTCTAAGGAACCAGACCCCAAGGATTACCAGCTAGTGTCAATTTGGTCCCTGATACTTTCTTTTTTTCTATTCACTCTCTAAACTTTCAAAATCATTTCAATTTGATCTATGAGTATAACTTCTGTTAAATCTATAGCGGAATTGAGTATGTGCAAGTAGCGTACACATACAAAAAACTAATACCAAACTACTTTAAGGTTGTAGCTAAACCTAAATAAAACAAAAACAACCAATTTAAGACATTAATAGAGAAAGGAGAGAGAGAAAGAGGTACCATATTTCCATGAATACTTTTGAGTAGAGCACTATGAACACAGCCAAGGCTCTCAGTGCAGAAAGAGAAGTGTTTTAAGACCTCCACAAGCTCATCCACAAGAACTACCATCGGCCTCAACACAAAGAAACTGACATCCAAATTCCTATTGTTAAACGGCACAAAGCATGCCATCTCTCTCTCTCTCTAATCTGATAGAGAAATTGATGGGTTTAAAAGAAGAAATGGAGTCGGTGGTCATATGGGGGGCAATTGCCAGGTCTTCTTTGGCTTCTTCAAACAAATAACCAGACGAAGGTCAAACTACACATTTAACCCATAACGTTTTGATATTGTCGCAGGCAGGTTTTTAAATCTTTTAGTTGTCTCAGATAAGTCCATCAAGTTTCTGACATTTATCAATCAAATAAATCCCTCCGTCAACTTTTTAATTAGATCACAAACTCACCATTCTCTATCATTTCCACCCATTTTGTTTTGGTACAAATGTTGAGGACAAAATTTTGTGATGTGGGAAAATTTTCCGTGTGCGAATTGTGAAACCGATGTTAAGGAATCAGGTTGGGTCAGTGGATAGGACCCGACCCGATAGGAATGGATTTGCGATTTAATGGCTGATCATGGACCGACGACTCTAGCGGCCCAAGAGATGAAACACCTGGTCTGTTGATGAGGCCCAACCGCATGCACGGGCTGACCTAGTATAAAACGAAGCCCCTTGGGGGCCTTGGGTATTAAACCCAAAGATGGTAGGTAAACCACAACTGTTGACTCACCTACCCTTTTTCCTATGAGTAGACGTGATTAACGCATTATCCCATAATAGGCACACAAGCAACATTCACGGCAACTAAGTAAGAAACATGGAGAGGATCATGGCAAGAACGGTTGCAAGGAAAATCGGCATAAATATATACAGGAAAGATAGGTATCAAAATACAACTCTCAATATACTCTCTAGACCTTTCATTATCTCTTAGAGTTATCTAATCTTATTCTTATGCAGGAGGTTCTGTACCTGACACCACACCGGTGTCCCCCCATTGAACTAACTAGTTTTGCAGGTTGGATTGCGGGTTGTGGAGGTTTCTGGCACGTGAAAGGTTGAAATACATACCAGAGATTTTTTGGCAACATCATTTGGCGCCATTTGTAGGAAATTGAATAAAAAGAAGTTTGCTGACGAGATGAGCCAGTTGCAGTTAAGAGCAACAGATTTGAACTAGGGAGATGAGATCTCACTCTTCGAACATGCAATAAGGCTTTAAGTGTAGTTCGTGCCACTACTCCTTTCGCCATGCAGAACGACAGCTACCTCCAAACTTGGAATTTTGTTAGTCCTCGAGCAAAACACACACACGAAAATAAAAAACACAACTAAATGAAATAACAAACAACCTAAAACAATCTAAACATAACGATATGTGAGTTTTAAATTCTTCTAATGGCCTAGTCATTTTTCCTTCAACAACCGCTAGTCATATCAAGTTCAGGTGGTAAAACACATCATGTGGTTCTAGAATTTCGACATGCAATAATGGTGAACGCCATTCTAGATCTTGTAAATGTGTTTGTGCGAGACTCAATAATATAACTACACAACAACCGGATTGGATCATCCCAACGAAATTCATGACTTAGATCGTATAGGACTAGGATTACCATATGCCTGATTGGGGTCCACTCGCCACTAATGTAGGTTGAATAGTTTATAAAGATCAGAAGGACTTGGTTCAGTTTTGGAATATTTGGCCAAGGGTAATTTGGAATAGAAACTGGGTTAACGTTGTTAACTTAATGTTACCCAAGGTTCAACGCTTGACACATTTACTCTCAAACCCCCATAGATAGATTGGAAACAATCCCGAACAATTAATTTTAAGACTTACGTACTCACTTGTCCAAAGAAACATAAAATATTGTTTTTGATTTTTTTTTAACTAACAACACCCCTAAAATTATTCGATTAGTATGATTTCACGGGTGTGGTTAAAACAAAAGAAAAATGACAAGTGAGTACTCGAATACCGAACCAATTCGAAGTTCGCTTTAAACCCAACTGCTCAGATCAAGAAGCATTTGCAACAGCTAACTTGATTCACTCAAATTTGTGCCTTTGGTTAAGTGATAAAGGTTTGGAAAAAGATCAATTTACCAGGGTTTTTGTTTTTGTGTTCAGAATTAAATTGGTATTAAGGTTTCGATAGGATAATGAGAGATAAACATATAACAACGTAGGCTTAAAAAGGCTAAAGCGACAAAGAGATTGCCTAAATCCCGTCTCCTAAACTACCTCGCCTAGGATTTCGCCTCAAGCTTCCCCTCAATCAAGTTTTAAAATCCTTAATTTGTCATGAATTTGGCTAATCGATAATCGTCCTCAAATCAATTGAATAGAAATACATTGAGTATATGTGCTCGTGCAAATTAGGATCTATAATAATTTTTACCAAAAAGCATAGTCAAGCACACAGAACACACATGCATGGGTATTACCCTTGATCTCGAAAACAACTAGGGGTAATCTCATTATCGGGTAATGGCTCAGATGAATGCAAAACTCAGCATGCAAACAACAACAACACAAAAACATAAAAACATTCTAACCTAAACAAACATGCACACAAGAAAACAATAAAACATTTAATATACTATACTAAACATCATTTCCGAACTTAAAACGGATAGTGTTCTCAGCGGCCCAATCATCAATCTCAACATATAGGAAATTAAAGCATGCTGACGAAGGGGGTTTAGAACACGCACTTGGGAGGCGAGAGAATCTCGCCTCCGAATAAATTCGGCTGGAACGGATTTAATTTATTTTTGACCTTGGGTTGCCTCCCAAGAAGCTCGTGGTTTAATGTCCTCGGCCCGACATATTCAGAACGCCCTCAAGTTTGGCGAGGTTTTGCTTTGGATGGCTCGATCTTTCAACGACACATCTCACCGGATTATGTGCGTGTCCACGTACTATAAAACTGCTCGGAATCCCGTTGAAATGAATGCATCAATACCTAGTGATCTAACATCTCTAAGTACTCTACATAAGAAAAACAAAACTACAAACAAAAATTATATAAAAAAGAAATGCCTAAAGTAAAATCAGGTCATTTACTCACAATATCAATAATAAATGACAAACACAATCCCCAACAACGGCGCCAAAAACTTATACGACGAGCGTTTGTTACGCGCTTGCGTATTGACTACTCACAAGTGTATGAGGTCAAAGTTTTAGTATAATGTGATTATGAAAGATTGGGTATCGTATCCACAGGGATTGATTGTTGTTATTATCGAGTATCGTGTTTATCATGACCTAAATTTAATTAGGCTAAATTATCTATAAAATTTATATTAAACTAAACTAATTAACTAAAGAACTCTCAGCCAAATGGGTGTCCCCAATTCTGACATTGAGTCAACCCAGATGCAGATGGTGGGATTTAATAAAGACTTGAGCTCTCCAACATGGAGGATTACATTGCCCGTCGTAACCAGCGAATATGGAGATGGATTGACCAAGGCTATGGAGTTCACCGTAATGGACTCAACGACCCTATATAATGTTATCGTGGGACGTCCCTAGTTTTATGCAATAGGAGCTGTAGCATCAACACTTCATCAATGTGTCAAGTACGTGAAAGATGGCTAGGTGGTCACCATCCAAGGGGACCAAGCTGCATCTAAGCAATGTTTAGCGATGACTGAGAAGAGGAAGATGACTACTGAGCAACAACGGGAGAAAAAACCCATCAGAGCTCAGATCAACAGTTTAACCCAAGAGCAGAGATCCAACAAATCTCGGATCAACAACCCAACTCTACAACAAAGGCCCGTTGGAGATCAGATCAACAACCCAGCTCAGCGGCAGAGCCGGTCTTAGATCAACGATCTAGCTCAACAGTAAAGGCCCATTAGAGCTCAGATCAATAGCCCAACTCGGGAGCAAGGGATCATAGAGCCCAAATTGATGGACCGACCTTAGTCAACAGCTTAGCACAAGAGATCGATGATTTTAGGGAGCATCTCAGGGTTCTCCAACCCGCTGAACAGGTTAAAGAAGTGAGTTTCAATCAAGGAACCAAAAAACTGTTGGTTGGTACATTGCTGAGCAGACGTGAGGAGGAGAAATTCATGTAATTGTTAGAAAAGAATCTGGACGTGTTTGCTTGGATACCTGAAGACATGAAGGGGATTAACTTCGAGGTGATGATTTACCAACTTGATACCTTGAGGTCTTACCCTCTAGTAAAACAGAAGAAAAGAATGTTTAATTCAGAGAAGAGAGAGGTAATAGAGTTTGAAGTACGGAGATTTTTCAGAATAGGCCACATAAGAAAGAATGATACGAACCTCACTAAGGATTAGTGAGACTCGAAACCAATTTAGGATTTCTTCGCAAAGTATTGAATCTAAATTCAGAATTGAAAACGAAGAACACAAGAAAATACAGAAAGTTGATAGATTACCTTGACCCGGCGTTTATGAATGAAACGCGAACCAAAGGTATAAGAGAATCCTTGACCCAATGATTACAAGAGAATCATGAACTAAAGAGGTTGAATGCCACAAGAAAACTTGATGAGTTCAGAAAAGTTCTTTGAATAACTCAAGATAAAAGTCTCCCAAAATAGATTAATCAATATCAAAAGCGTGAAATTCGTAGGTCTACAAAGCCCCTTAAATAGGCGGCCAATAGAATAAGAAATAAACCCTAGTACACTTGGAAATTCGTGGGTCTACATGGCGGAAAAACAAAACTCTAAAATCTAATTGTTAAATAAGAATAAAGAAGCTTCCTAATTTGCCTTACATTCTTAGTTGGAAAAAGAAAAGATTTACTTGGCAATCAAGCCTTACAAATCAGCCTAAAAATAATTAAAAGACTTTAAAATAATAAAATAAAATTCATAGGTTTCATTATGGGCCCGTTCAGGATCACGCTTTAAGCCCATTCGCTTGCCTTGATGAGGTGGACTAGGACTTGATTGTCCGATGGGCCTAATTTAGGCTTCACTATTGTAGTTTCGGCCCCAATCTCTCGAATAAGCCCATTAAATGCTTCTTTGAATCTTTTTGCCCTTGCCCTTATTATTGAGCCAACTGGAACATGCAATAGATCTCTTGGTGCACCTGATATATTCTCATCATTCTCTCCCTCTTGAGAAGGATTTGTCCTCAAATCTTCACCTACACCAAATAGAGGCAAGTCAGTCACATTAAAAGTAGCACTTATATTAAGCTTACCTGGAAGGTCTAATTTGTAGGCGTTGTCATTGATTCGTTCCATCACTTGAAAAAGGGCCATCCCCCCTTGGAAGTAGCTTAGAACGCCCTTATTAGGGAAATCTCTCCTTTCTCATATGCAACCAAACCCAATCTCCAGGTTCAAATACAACCTTCTTGCGCCCCTTATTAGCTTGGTTGGCATATTGCTCAGTTTTCCTCTCAATATTTTGTCGGGCCTTCTCATGGATCTGTTTAACAAAATCAGCCTTCTTCTTTCCATCTAAGTTGACATGCTCATGCATAGATAAAGAAGTTAAATCCAAATGAGTTAATGGATCAAAACCATACACAATTTCAAATGGTGAAAACTTAGTTGCAGAATGCATACTCCTATTATATGCAAACTCTACATACGGCAAACAATCTTTCCATGTTTTCAAATTCTTTTGTATTATAGCACGCAATAAAGTAGATAAAGTCTTATTAACTACTTCGGTTTGACCATCAGTTTGTGGGTGACAAGTAGTAGAAAATAAAAGTTTAGTTCCAAGCTTACCCCACAAAGTCTTTCAGAAATAGCTTAAGAACTTAGCATCTTTATCTAAAACAATAGTCTTAGGCATGTCATGCAACCTAACTATTTCCTTGAAGAACAAATTAGCAACATGTGATGCATAAACAGTTTTATGACATGGAATAAAATGTGCCATCTTAGAAAACCTATCTACAACCACATATATAGAATCTCGACCTCTTTTTGACCTAAGCAAACCTAACACAAAATCCATAGAATATCAGTCCAAGGTTCACTAGGTATAGGCAAAGGAGTATATAAACCATTAGGCTTAACTTTAGACTTAACTTGCTTACAAACAATACACTTCTCACAAATTCTCTCCACTTTACGTTTTATATGAGGACAGAAGAAGTGTTCATGCAAAACATCTAAAGTCTTAGATATGCCAAAATACCCCATTAAACCACCCCCATGAGCTTCTTTAACAAGCAAGTCACGCAATGAACCTTTAGGCACACATAATTTATTTTCCTTGAACAAAAACCCATTATGCCTAAAGAACTTACCAAATGCCACTTTTTCACATGCATTGAATACATTACCAAAATTAGAATCATCAACATACAAATCCTTAATGTACTCAAAACCAAGCAATTTGGCATCTAAGGTAGATAATGCATCTGCCACAACATTTTCCTTACCTTGCTTGTACTTGATCATATAAGGAAACATTTCGATAAACTTTACCCACTTGGCATGTCGCTTGTTCATCTTTTGTTGATCCTTCAAATGCTTCAAAGATTCAAGATCCGTGTGAATCACAAATTCTTTTGGCCAAAGATATTGTTGCCAAGTCTCCAATGCCCTAATCAATGCATATATCTCTTTGTTATATGTAGAGTAATTCAAGGCTGCGCCACTTAGTTTTTCACTAAAGTAGGCAAGCGAAGGCTCTTCCTGCATTAGAATAACTCCAATACCTATTCCTGAAGCATAACATACAATCTCAAAAGTTTTTGTGAAGTTAGGTAAAACAAGCAAATGTGCATTAGTCAATTTTTCCTTAATCAAATTAAATGTCTTTTCTTGCTCATCATCCCACTTAAAACCCACATTCTTTTTGACAACTTCAGTTAAAGGTGCGGCTAGACTACTAAAATCTTTCAAAAACCTCCGATAGAAGCTAGCCAGCCCATGGAAACTTCTCACCTGTCCCATACTTGTAGGTTTCGGCTAATTCTTGATTGCCTTAACCTTTTCTTTATCCACCTCAATTCCCTTAGCATTGACCACAAAACCAAGAAATACAAGCTTATCCGTGCAAAAGGTACACTTTTTTAGGTTAGCAAACAACTTTTCTTTTCTCAAAGCATCTAAAATATGTTTTAAATGTTCAACATGCTCATATAAGTTTTTGCTATAAATTAGAATGTCATCAAAGTATACAACCACACATTTCCCAATAAAAATAAGAAAAACATAGTTCATTAATCTCATGAACGTACTAGGTGCATTAATTAACCCAAAAGGCATAACCAAACACTCATATAAACCATATTTTGTTTTGAATGCGATTTTTCACTCATCACCTTCCCTCATCCTAATATGATGATATCCACTTTTAAGATCAATTTTAGTAAACACACAAGAACCATGCAATTCATCAAGCATATCATCTAATCTAGGAATGGGATGTCGATACTTTACCGTGATATTGTTGATGGCACGACAATCCACACACATTCTCTACGTACCATCTTTCTTAGGTACAAGCAATATGGGAACCGCACAAGGACTCTTGCTTTCACGTACATACCCTTTCTCCATAAGCTCACTAACCTGCCTTTGAAGCTCATTTGTTTCCTTGGGATTGCTTCTATATGCGGGTCTATTTGGAATGGATACTCCAGGTACGAAATCAATTTGATGCTCGATTCTCCTTATTAGTGGCAAACCATTTGGCACCTTTTCGGGAAACACATCATCAAAATCCTGTAAAAGAGAAACAATAACACTAGGAAGAGAAGAGTTAAGATCGTTAGTGGTAAAACAAACCTCTTTGTACAAAAGTATAATCAAAGGTTGATTTGAAAACAAAGCTTTTTTTTATCTCACTCTTTCTCGCATAAAAACTCACTTGTTTCCTCTTTTCTTTTCCCTCACATTCTGAATTTTTTTCTCTCAATTTTTTTTTTCTTGTCACTCTTTTTTTTTAACCTTATTTGATCATCATACACTTGCCTTGGCAATAATGATACAAGAGTAATTGGCTTTTTATTAAGTACAATGGAGTATCTATTGGTATAACCATCATGAGTTACTTGCCGATCAAATTGCCATGGTCTTCCCAAAAGAATATGCCCCACGTGCATTGGTACCACATTACACAAGATCTCATCTTCATACCTTCCAATCGAGAATGATATGAGCACCTGTTTATTCACTTTAATTTCTCCACAATCATTTAACCATTGTAACTTGTATGGTCTAGGATGCTTTAAAGTTGGCAATTTCAATTTCTCTACCAAACTAGTGCTAGCAACATTTGTACAACTCCCCCATCAATAATCATGCTACATACCTTATCATTGACATGACATCTAGTATGAAAGATGTTTTCTCATTGTATCGTCTCATCTTCTTTGACTTGTGCACTAAGAGCTCTTCTTGCAACCAGGAGCTCTCCATCAACCGAGTATTCAACATCATGTGTATTCTCCAAAGGTGGCAGCGAATCATCATCCGTCTCATCTTCGGTCTCAATACCTCCATCATCCATCATAATCATCACTCTCTTATTCGGACATTGAGATGCAATATGACCTGTTCCCAAACATTTAAAGCATTTAATTTCTCTATTTCTAGAAAGTTGGGAATTGGTTTTATCCTGGTTCGGTGTACCTCCAACTTTGTGAATTTTGGGAGGTTCGGCCTTAGGCTGAAAATTAGGCTTCTCTTCCCTTTTGCTCCAATTCGGTTTCCAAGAAGAAGAAGAACCCGATTGGTGCCCAACTCGTGTGGAACCCTTTTGCTTCAATTGTTGCTCCACTTTGATGGCCATGTGCAACATGTCACTCAACTCGACATAATGCTGCAAATCCACCACATTTGCAATGTCACGATTTAGCTCGATTATAAACCTAACCATAGTTGCTTCCCGGTCCTCTTCTACATTGGATCGAATCATGGCTACTTCCATCTCTTTATAGTAGTCTTCCACACACTTAGAACCTTGTGTAAGACTTTGCAATTTCTGAAACAAGTCCCTATAGTAGTGACTAGGGACAAACCACCTCCTCATGATGACCTTCATTTTCGCTCACGTCTCAATAAGTCTCTCATGGTTTCTCCTCCTATTTATCACAAGTTGATCCCACCATATTATAGCATAGTCAATAAACTTAATTACAACAAGTTTTACCTTTTTCTCCTTGGAGTAGTTGTGGTACTCAAAGATCAACTCTACCTTCTTCTCCCACTCTAAGTATACTTCAGAGTCGTTTTTTCCTTGGAATGGCGGTATCTTCACCTTGATTCTTTCCAAGTTATTATCAAGATGTTCCCCATATCTATCTCCTCTATTTTCATATCCACGCCCAAATCTGCCCAAGTTCGCATTAGAGGCGCGATCGTCTTCATCTAGGTCATTCCCATAATCATCTTCATATTCGAACCGAGACTGATTCCTCTCTCTTCGTTGCACATTAGGAGCTCTCGATGGCTGCCCTTTTTGTGCACTAGACTCAACTTTGTCTAGTCGCTCATACACTTCACCAAATCGCAAGTTCAACCGTTGAAGTTTTTGCTCCAAGGCCTTGTAAAAACTTTTACGTCTATAACGTCCATCCTTTCCAGTGCTTCATTGGACGGGCCTTTGTTTGTTTCTCGGGATATGTTTAGTAACCTGAAAAACAAAGTTAGCAAACCTCACGAACACTCCCTCACGTGTTTACACTCAAACTATGTCACTCCACTTGTGTATCACTCAAATTCGGCTTTTACCCTTTTATGAACTCACACTCTCTTGTCTTTTTCTACTCTTTAGTTCACTCTTTTAGTTCTTTATTGAACTTAACCAATCTCAATCCGAAATTTCCTTGTAGCAATCCAAACTCAACAAATTAATTCACTAAGAATGAGATTTTAGGAATGAAAACAAAGCTAACAAGAAGAGTACAGAGAAAAATTTATGGCATAGAACAAGAAGAAATAATTCTCAATTTTTTTGGGGGGGGCTGCTGAATTTTCCTTTTTTTTTTGTTTGTTTGTTTTTGTTTTTGCTTTTTTTTTTTTTTTTTTTTTAATTATTATTATTATTATTATTAAATACAACAACCTTAAATTGAGATTTGAAGATGCACACTAAGAAAAAAAAATAAAAATTGACCAGATTTGATTATATATTTCGGCCAAGAAAATTTTAACGTAGGAATGAACTGATTACAATGAAGGAAAGAAAAAGAAAAATATAAAAAAGATAGATGAAACCTGATTTAGACCTTACTCTGATTACCAAATGATGCGAACCTCACCAAGGATTAGTGAGACCCGAAACCAATTTAGGATTTCTTCGCAAAGGATCGAATCTGTTGATGCCAAAAAGTGGTGCTGGCCAACAGTATAGTCCGGGAAGAATACCTGAGGCAAGGGTGACCGATAAGACAACAGCAAACTGAGTTCAGGGGTGGTGACGGGCTTCGAGCAGGGCTCCAATCTTCTACACACAGTACCTTCACAAAGACCTACTGGGGTGGTTCCCAGTAAGTCCCTCCGGCGTGAGGATAAGTATTCCGAAGAGGAGGGCTAAAAGTGTAGATTGAATTCAGTAGTAGTCACGTACCTTTGGGCAATGGATGCCCCAGTGTATTTATAGGCGCCAACACTTGATTAGTGTCGCGAATTTAGGGGAGAGGAGCTCAGGTTAATTAGCCTAATCTGCTGGGCAACCAATGAGCAGACAGGTCAACCCTCTAATCCTTTGGGCTGGCTTTTGAGCCCATCACTAGAGGCCCATGGGCCATGGCCTCACACCGGCCTGACGAACTCCCGAGTGCTATGGTGGCGAGCAAAGGGTGCCACAGATTGTCAGTTCGGGAGGTCGGACCTCAACTCTTCAGTCCTGATCTCTTCACTGCGACGACCCTCAGTTCGGCTGGGGGACACCTCAGCTCAGTACTGAGGGGTTCTTTAGCCCCCGTTTCGGTCGTTTTTCTATAATTGGGTGAACTTTTGACCCCGTGATGCTCCTTACCAGATTTACCTATATCAGTTGCCCCCCAAGTCCCGAGGGCAGGAGGGAAACGTGATGGCCTCGGGATTTTGGAAGGAGGATGTAAGGAGCAGGAGGTGAGCATATCGGTGTCAAAATGTGATACTGAGAGTCCACAGATCCCTGAGGGGAGAAGCGACTGGAAAACGAAAGGGAAAGAGTAGAGGCTGGGAAACTTTACTTTTTTTTTTTTTTTTTTTTTTTTTTTTTTGCAAGTTGGCCGAGCTGAGAGTCCGGCAAGTCGGGAGTCCGGCTAGTGTCATGGCCTCTGAACTGTTTGAGTGTGGGAATGGTGGAGAGGCTTCCCTCTTGGGATGTTGTCCGAGCTGAGAGCCCGTAGGGTCGTGAGCTCTGCCATTCCCATGCCGTAGAAAATTTTCAGGGTGAAAATTTGAGAGCCTTCCCCCTTTTGAATTTTGTCCGAGCTGAGAGCCCGTAGGGTCGTGAGCTCGGCCGTTTCCATGCCTTAGAAAATTTTCAGGGTGGGAAGTTTGAGAGCCTTTCCCTTTTGAATTTTGTCCGAGTTGAGAGCCTGTAGGGTTGTGAGCTCGGCCATTTCCATGCCTTAGAAAATTTTCAGGGTGGGAAGTTTGAGAGCCTTCCCCTTTTGAATTTTGTCCGAGCTGAGAGCCCGTAGGGTCGTGAGCTCGGTCATTTCCATGCCTTAGAAAATTTTCAGGGTGGAAAGTTTGAGAGCCTACCCCTTTTGAATTTTGTCTGAGCTGAGAGCATGTAGGGTCGTGAGCTCGGCCATTTCCATGCCTTAGAAAATTTTCAGGGTGGGAAGTTTGAGAGCCTTCCCCTTTTGAATTTTGTCCGAGCTGAGAGCCCGTAGGGTCGTGAGCTCGGCCATTTCCATGCCTTAGAAAATGTTCAGGGTGGGAAGTTTGAGAGCCTTCCCCTTTTGAATTTTGTCCGAGCTGAGAGCCCGTAGGGTCGTGAGCTCGGCCATTTCCATGCCTTAGAAAATTTTCAGGGTGGGAAGTTTGAGAGCCTTCCCCTTTTGAATTTTGTCCGAGCTGAGAGCCCCGTAGGGTCGCGAGCTCGGCCATTTCCATGCCTTCGAAAATTTTCAGGGTGGGAAGTTTGAGAGCCTTCCCCTTTTGAATTTTGTCCGAGCTGAGAGCCCGTAGGGTCGTGAGCTCGGCCATTTCCATGCCTTCGAAAATTTTCAGGGTGGGAAGTTTGAGAGCCTTCCCCTTTTGAATTTTGTCCAAGCTGAGAGCCCGTAGGGTCGTGAGCTCGGCCATTTCCATGCCTTAGAAAATTTTCAGGGTGGGAAGTTTGAGAGCCTTCCCCTTTTGAATTTTGTCCGAGCTGAGAGCCCGTAGGGTCGTGAGCTCGGCCATTTCCATGCCTTAGAAAATTTTCAGGGTGGGAAGTTTGAGAGCCTTCCCCTTTTGAATTTTGTCCGAGCTGAGAGCCCGTAGGGTCGTGAGCTCGGCCATTTCCATGCCTTAGAAAATTTTCAAGGTGGGAAGTTTGAGAGCCTTCCCCTTTTGAATTTTGTCCGAACTGAGAGCCCGTAGGGTCGTGAGCTCGGCCATTTCCATGCCTTCGAAAATTTTCAGGGTGGGAAGTTTGAGAGCCTTCCCCTTTTGAATTTTGTCCGAGCTGAGAGCCTGTAGGGTCGTGAGCTCGGCCATTTCCATGCCTTAGAAAATTTTCAGGGTGGGAAGTTTGAGAGCCTTCCCCTTTTGAATTTTGTCCGATCTGAGAGCCCGTAGGGTCGTGAGCTTGGCCATTTCCATGCCTTAGAAAATTTTCAGGGTGGGAAGTTTGAGAGCCTTCCCCTTCCCACGTGACAGAACGCGGCACACGTGCCCCATCTGCTGAGTGGTGTGATAGGTCACTCCACCATCGTTAGATGGGTGCCACGTGGCAGGGGCGTGCAAACCAAGGCGTCCCCAGCCGTTGGCCTTTGCGACCTTTCATCTGGGCACCTTTGGCTTTTATAAATGGTGGCCCCTACCATTCATTTGACCTTTGCGAATAGTCCAGAACCCCATCTGCCTCCCCGGTACTGGTACTCTGTTTTGGTTTTCTCGGCTTCCTTGTGTCCGAACAGAATGTCGGGAACCCCTTCGTACTCCTCGTTTTCCTCTTCTGGTTCTTCCGACGGATCGGAGTCTAGCTCCTCGGACCGGTCGTCCGCCAGCTCCCCTCAGTTTAGGGTGGAGAGGCGCCCAGCTCCGGGAGACGCCTCCTCGAGTGCTATGGCGAGGATCCACGAAACGAGCGGTGCTATCCAGTCATGCCTGGAGGACCGTGCCTTCGTGGTGAGTTGTGCCGACGAGAGTGGTGGGGCCTCCACATCACTTGACGCTGGGGTCGGGGTCCCTCCCAAACCCATCACGGTGGTGGAGATCCACACCGGCATCTCCATTCCCCAGTTGCTTCGTGAAAACGAGGTGCACAATGCCGGGCCGGAGAAGTTGTTTGTAAAGGTCCCGCCCTCGAGTCCGGTTTGGAAAATTAAAACAACCATGAACGAGGAAGCCGTGCTCTCCTGTCGGAGTGAGTTCTTCATTCCGGAGGAGGTCACGACACTTGTTCCTAGGCCCGACGACCGGGCTTGTATGCCACCAGCTGGGTTTATGACAGTTTATAGGAAACAGCTGGAGGCTGGTCTTCGGTTTCCCCTCCACTGGTAGGTCAGGGCCATCTGTGAGGAGTATCATTTGTGTCCGTCACAAATTGCTCCGAACGGTATTAGAGCCCTGGTGGCTTCGTACATCATCTTCCAGGCCGAGGGACTCGAGCCGAGCATTGATCTATTCAAGGCTCTGTTCTTCCTTAAGCCACTCCCTCGGGGCGCTGGGTGGTGTTACATTTCGTCCAGGTCGACTTTCTTGAAGGACCTGGACTCTTCCATTCATCGATGGAAGCCCCAGTTCTTCTATATCGGGGGGAGCGGTTGGCAGGCCGGCTTGGAAGAAGAAGGAAGATACCCTCTCCAGATGGAATGGGGAAGAGTTGGTAAGGCTGGGACCCCGTAAGGGGAGGGTTCGGTTGGGGGTTTTCAGTATGGTCTATGTACTGATACATTTGTTTCCGTGACTTCCTGCAGCTAAGGAGACGCCCAAGAAGAAAAGACCAGAGCCGGGCCGATCGATTTGCGAGCAGAGAGACAAGGTGTTGAGGACTGCCTTCAAGGACGTAAACACCTTGATCGCGTCGCAGCTATTCTCAGCTTTCTGGTTTTCTCCACCGGACGTCTCCATCTCACCAGATTTCTTTCTCGACTCAGACAACGGTAAGGACTTTCCTGCTATGTTAATTGCGCGTACTTGGTAATCTTTATGTGTGCTGCGCTCGATTCATGCAGATATCCCTGTATAGGACCGGATGCTGTCGGCCTGGACGGAAGAATATCTAAAAATCTTATTAAATATTGCAGCTATGGATAAGGCAATGGCAGTTCGTATGCTGTTGGAGAAGAAGAAGGCAAAGGAAGCGGCCAGGGCAGAAAAAGTAGAGAAGGAATCCGCCCAACCGCTCGGGACGCCAGCTCGCAGTCACTCCCCTGCCCTGCCAGGCGTTGTGATCCGAGACACTCCCCAATCGAAATCCGGGTCTCGGCAATCCGTGCAGAATGTGAGCGGCGACTCTTCTCCCCTCCGTTCGGACAAGGGGAAGAGGAAAACCCACGAGGGAAGGCATAAAAAGCACAAGTCCTCGAAGAGGGCGAAGTTTGTGCCTGGGGCATCATCCGAGCTGACTGTGGACGGATCCTTCTTTGGGGTGGCGAACACCGGGCTGCCGGCTGACCGTGCTCTGCTGAAGAGCCCAGAGGTGATGCCGGGCTATCTCCGCCGCATGACGCCGCCCAACGACAAAACATTGATGGAGGAGGAGAGCACTGGCAACCTGATGCGTCAGGCCATCTGCGACCAACTGGCGGTAACGCGTTCTTACCCTGGCACTTCTTTGCTTTGCATTGTGTGGCTAAATGTTGCTAAGTATGATAACATTGTTTTTTTTGTTTTTTTTTTGCAGGGCATGCTTCGAATGTCCGTGGTTTTTGACCGAATATCGGAGAGTGCCATGGAGGAGGCCATGCTGAGGTCAGAGAAGAATGCTGCTGAGGCTAAGGTGAACCGTCTGACGGATGACCTCCAGCTTGCCGCCCAGGCTCATCAGGGCCTACAAGCCAGGCACGTCCTCGTAACCCAAGAGCGGGACGACGCTGAGAGGCAGAAGGTGCAGCTGGAGAAGAGAGTGGAGGAGCTGGAGAGGAGACTGAAAAAGGAAGAGCAACAGAGGGGAAAGGCCATCCGTCGGGCGGAGCAGAAAGCTGTTGAGGGCTATAAAGCCAGCGAGGAATTCGAAAATTTGAAGTACGAGCTTGCTGCCGAATTCATGGAAGACGGGCACCAGGCCACGATCCTCTACCTCCAGTGCCACTACCCGGAATTTGACAGTTCGGGTGTTGGGATGGAATTTACCCAGCAGGTTGGGTTAGCGGCGGAGCAGCCTGTTGCAAGGGATGCTGAGGGTCCAGCACGCGAAGCTGGTACTGAAGATGTTGGCAACGAGGAGGCTGAGGCTGAGGCCGAGGAAGACACTAATGTAGACGTCGTGGGCGTCGACGGTGCTTCTGGGGAGGAATAGATCTTTACCTCGGCCTTTTTTGAAGACTTAGAAAAATTTTGTGGGTTTTTTTTTTTTTTTTTTTTTAATTTTTGCTAAACTGCCTTTGTATGTACACTTCTCTCTCTCTTTTTTTTTTTTTTTGAAATATGGGCTAGAACCCCACCGATGTAAAGCCCTTGATGATTTTTTGAAGAAATGGAATACAACACAATTGTTTTTTGAAGAAATAGAATACAACCCCCTCCTTTCTGCATGCGTGTCACGCTCTAACGGATCTTAGTTCTCAACGCTTCTAACCGTAAGGATGTTACGGTACCTCATGAGTAATTAACTGTTGGGTTTGCAACCACCCTGCCCCCCCAGCCGGCAATAAGAGCACCCTAGTGTGCTGGAAGGTCCGTTTAAGTAATCAAAGTCGTCATATTAATAACAAAATATTTGATACTTAGTGGTAAACAGATGAGAGATTACAAAATGACCCCTGTCTGATAGTGGTATTGCTTTAGATGGTCAGCGTTCCATGGGTGTCGCAGCGGAACGCCTTCCTCAGTTTCGAGTTCATACGTACCCGGCCTTGCGATTCTTATCACGCGATAAGGTCCCTCCCAGCTGGCGGCCAACTTTCCTGCGTTTGGCTCCTTTGTCGCGAGGGTCACCTTTCTGAGGACTAAGTCTCCCACGTCAAAATGCCGTGGTCGTACCCTTCTGTTATAGTATCGGGCTGCCCGTTGCTGGTATGCCGCCTGGCGTACCCGAGCGTTCTCCCGCCGTTCTTCTAAAAGGTCCAGGTTAAGGGCCAGCATTGCGTCGTTTGTCTGCGGGTCCTGCCCACTAGATGATGTATGGAAGGTTGGTAATCCAATTTCCGTAGGAATTACGGATTCGGATCCGAACGTCATTGCGAACGGTGTCTCGCCAGTCGGGGTCCGGGAGGTGGTGTGGTAGGCCCAAAGGACAGGGTAAAGTTCCTCCACCCATCTCCCTTTGGCTTTGTCGAGCCTGGTCTTTAAACCATGTAGGACCGTCCGATTCGTGACTTCTACCTGTCCATTAGCTTGGGGATGGCCCGGGGACGCAAAGTGCTTTCGGATTCCCAAGCCGGAACAGAAAGACGTAAACAAGTCGTTGTCAAATTGAGTGCCGTTGTCGGACACGATCACCCTCGGGATCCCGAATCGGCACACCATGGACTTCCAGACAAAGTCCCTGATTCTTTCCTTGGTAATGCGGGCCAGTGGTTCGGCTTCCACCCACTTGGTGAAGTAGTCGATGGCGACCACGAGGAACTTCCTTTGACCAGTGGCCTGCGGAAAAGGGCCTAACAAATCGATTCTCCACTGGGCAAAGGGCCACGGACTTGCCATGGGCACCATGGCCGTTGGAGGTAGATGAGGGTGGGGACCGAAGCGTTGGCACTTATCGCATTTTTTAACGAACTTACTCGCATCTTCCAACATTTTGGGCCAGAAGTATCCTTGGCGGAGGAGTTTGCCCGCCAAGGCTCTGCCCCCCAAGTGGTTGTCACAGATTCCCTCATGGGTCTCCCTCATTACGTAGTCGGCCTCTTCCGGCCGCAAACACCGTGAGTATGGCCCAGAGAAGGAGCGCTGATACAGTACTCCGTCCAGAATGCAATATCGGGCTGATCTGTATCGCATCCTTCTTGCTTCGTTGCGCTCGTCGGGGAGCGTTCCGTCTTCCAGGTACTTACGGATGGGATCCATCTAAGTGGGACGGTCATTGAGCTCACAGATCGGAGCTATATGATCAGACGTTGTTGTGCTCGGAATATCGAGATATTCAACGGGCACACTTCGCTTCAAGGTTGACGCTACTGCCGAAGCAAGGTTTGCCAAGGCATCGGCATGCCGGTTCTCCTCGCGCGGTATTTTGGATACATTGATTCCTTCGAACTCCTTCATCAGCGTTTTGACTCTCTCAAGATACGCAGTCATGCTAGTGTCTTTTGCCAAGTAATCCCTATTGACCTGGCTGACAACCAGTTGCGAGTCACAAAAGACGGACAGCGTCGTCACATTAAATTCCCTGGCCATACGAAGCCCAGCAAGCAGAGCCTCGTACTCGGCCTCGTTATTAGTTGGTCTAAACCCCAGTCTCAGGGCATACTCAACTTCTTCGTTGCTTGGGGCAACGAGCACCATTCCTGCCCCACAACCGTTGGTGTTGGACGATCCATCGGTAAACAGCTTCCATGTCACCAGACCGTTATCCGGGCCGGATTTCTTCTGCAGCTCCCCCTCTCCCACCCCTCTCACTTCGGGTTGATCAGTGGGCGGATCGGGATCTTCAGGAAATGTGAGCTCGGCGATGAAATCGGCTAGGACTTGACCCTTAATGGCTGTCCTAGGGCGGTACTCAATATGAAACTGACCCAGCTCGAGGCTATACTTCATCAATCGCCCCGAGATGTCTGGTGAATGTAAGATTTGTCTTATTGGCTGATCCGTGAGGACGACGATCTGGTGTGCTTGGAAATATTGTTTCAATTTTCGAGAGGCCACTAGTAGAGCGTACGCTAGTTTCTCGAACCTAGTGTACCTTGTTTCGGCGTCCGGGAGGACCCTGCTAGAGTAAAAGACCGGATGCTGGACCCCGGTGTCATCCCTCACAAGAGCGGCACTCATCGCTGTCTCAGACGCGGTGATATACAGGTAAAGGGCCTCCCCTTCGTTGGGTGTGCTGAGTAGGGGAGCAGAGGACAAATAGTTCCTGAGTGCTTGGAAAGCTGACTCGCACTCGTCCGTCCACCCAAAACTGCCGCTGCCCCTTAGCACTTTGAAGAACGGCAAACACTTTTCTGATGCTCGGGATATAAAGCGGTTGAGTGCGGCGAGTCTCCCCGTCAACACTTGTACCTCTTTCTTGTTCCTAGGGGAGGCCATTCCAAAGATTGCATGTAGTTGGTCGGGGTTGGCATCGATGCCGCGCTGGGAGACCATGTACCCCAGGAACTTCCCTACAGAGACCCCAAAGATACATTTGTTTGGGTTGAGCTTCATGCGGTGGACCCAGAGTTTCTCGAAGCAGTCGTGGAGATGTTGTGTGTGGTCAAGGGCTCTTGCGCTTTTGACCAACATGTCATCAATGTAAACCTCCATAGTCCGTCCGATTTCCTCCTTGAACATTTTGTTCACCAACCGTTGATAAGTGGCTCCGGCGTTGCGTAAACCGAACGGCATTACTTTGTAGCAGTATGTACCCCTATCGGTGATGAACGACGTTTTGCTCTTATCGGGGGGGAATAGTGGAATTTGATTGTACCCAGCATAAGCGTCAAGGAAACTTAGGCGCTCATGTCCCGCAGTGGCGTCGATGACGATGTCAATCCTGGGCAGAGGGAAGAAGTCCTTCGGGCAAGCTTTATTCAGATCTTTGAAATCAACACAAAGGCGCCACTTGTTACCAGCCTTGGGGGCCAGGACCACATTTGCCAACCAGTCCAGGAATTTGACCTCTTCCACAACACCAGAACTGATCAATTTATCTATCTCAGCTTCAATTAATTTCTGACGTTCCGGATGAAATTTCCGTCGCTTTTGCCGTACGGGAGGATGGTGTGGATCAGCATGGAGGCGGTGTATCGCCACGTTCGGATCAACGCTTGGCAGCTCGTCATGGGACCAGGCGAAGATGTCGTAATTGCGTCGGAGCAGTTGGATGAGTTCGTCCCTCTGTTCGGACAGGAGACGAGAACCAATCCTGACAGTTCGCTCTCCGATGGTTGGGTGTATGGAAACCTCTTCCAGTTCCTCATGAGGTCGGGGACCAGCCTCCTCCTCTCTAGGATCGTCGATAGGCACAGGCTCCAGCCCTCGGCCCAGAGCCATGAGTTCGGAACCTCCGAGCTCTGGCTCCACCTGTGATTGCTATTTCTTCCTTTCCAACGCCCTCCGCGCACAAGACCGGGAAGATTCCTGGTCACCCCTCACAATTCCCACACCTCCTTTAGTGGGGAACTTCATCGCCTGGTGGTATGGGGAACAGACAGCTTTAAGGGCAACCACTGTAGGCCGGCCCATGATTGCGTTATAGGGCGAGGGCCTGTCCACGATCAGAAATCTGGTCCAGACAGTGGAGGTCCGTGGATGGGCCCCGACTGTCACAGGAAGTGAGACCCACCCGGCGGCGTTCACAATGTCCCCTCCGAAACCGACTAGGGGGGCTGTCGATGGTTTTATCATGCTGGGATCCACACTCATTTTTTCGAATGCCCATTTGAAGATAATATCAGCGGAGCTGCCACCGTCGACCAGGATTCGTCCCATCTTGTAGTGGTGGATGATTGCCATGATGACAAGGGCGTCATCGTGGGGTACGTGGACGTCCCGAAGGTCTGCCTCACTAAACGAAATAACATTGTGTTCCTCTGCGTCCACCGTGCTGACCACGAAGACGTCTTTGCTCGCCTTCCTTTTGGCTTTGTGCTCGTACCTCTTCTTGGAGGAGTGGGTCTCTCCCCCAAGGCCTAATCCCCCGTGGATGACGTTAATTTCGCTGTCAATCCTGTGCTCGTCATCATCCCTCCCTGCATCCGACCTAGGAGGGGGGTGACTTCTATTTCTTCTTCTTCTGCGGCCCCTGTGTTCTTCGCGGGGATCGCGCTCTTCCGCTTTGGGAGCTCGGGCGTCCCTTCGTACGTAACGTCCCAGGTACCCCCTGCTAATGAGGGCTTCAATTTCTTCCCGAAGTCGGAAACAATTCTCGGTGGAATGTCCCCGGTCCTTGTGGAACTTACACTACTTGTCCATAGACCTCCCCATCGGTTTTCCGTTGGGTGGCGGAGGAGAAGGGAAAAAATCTCTCCCTGTATTTTCGGCCAGGACGGTGGCCACTGAGACAGTGAGGGGCGTGTAGTTCTGTTGGAGATTCCCCCGGGATGGAAATAGTCTCCGATCCCCGGGTAACGGACCCAGCCTCCCTTCCGCCTGCAACCTTTTGGACCCATGTTGTTTGTTTGGCCCTTCTTCTGCCTTTCCTTTCTTCTTGTGACCGCCTCCTTGGTCCTTCCTCGCTGCTTCCCGCTCATCCGCGTTGTGGAACCTTGTGCCTCTCTCCAGGGCAGCATCCAAGGTAGGAGCCGGGTTAGAACAGAGGTCATACATAAGGCATCGATGTTTCAGGCCGTCGATGAATGCGCTCATCGCGACAACGTCACTGAGTTCATCACATCCGATGATCTCTTTGTAAAACCTCTCCACGTAATCTCCCAATGACTCATCGGGTAACTGTTGGAGTGCGAGGATGTGAGCCATGGTTTTTGGCCTACGCCATGACCGCCCAAATCGTGACAAGAAGAGTAATTCCAGCTTGTGAAAATTGGAGATGGAAGCTGGTGCCAACGTTCGGAACCAAGCCCCGGCGGCCCCCGTGAGAGTGAGGGGGAATGCCTTACACCTCATGGCTATCGATGCGGTGTGTAGGTCCATATACGACCTGAAGATGGATAGGTGATCCGCTGGATCGGTTACACCGTCATAGAGGACCATTTGAGGGTGGGTGTATCGCGCCGGCAAGGGCTCTTCCAGAATTTCGTTGATGAAAGGGGATCTCACCTCTGAGGGAAGTCCAGGTGGGCCCCTGGCTCCCTGGATTTGTTGTAGGGCCGCCTCCATATCGGCTAAACGCCTTTCCACCACCACCTCAGCTCCAGGCTGGGCCTGGGCTTGACTGGGAGCCGCCCGAGGCGGGAGCCGTCGTGGTGGGGAATGTGAGTCGACCTCCCGATAGCGACGAGGGTGGTGATCGGACCACACGGTAGCGCTATGGGCGAGAGGTGAGTCGGCTCGGTCGTCTCTCCTTCGGCGTGGCGGAGGTGGAGATAGAGATCCCGAGATCTCGTGGGGTGCCGCCTCCACTGTCCTCTGATAAATGTGGCGAGTCCGAGGAGGCAGGTCGCGCCCGTCGGTGTGGATGATATTCTCTTCTCCTCCGAACACCCGACCTTCCCTGCTCGCGACTTGGACTGTAGGAAGATCCATCGGGGGGACCGGTGGCAAGCGGGCCAAGACGATCTGGAGGAAGGTTTGGAATTCACCGAGCTGACGCTCCAAAAGATCGACGCGGGCTGCGTCAGGAGCCCCTGAGGGCTGCCCAACACGCTGCTCGGGGGAGATAAGCCCCCCTTGGGAGGCTTGCCGGGAAGCCAGACCTTCCAGCCCTGAAGGTGGGATGGCGGACAGGCGGATCCCCTCAGCAAGAGGCGCCGGAGGATCCGACCTGGGAGCTCTAGACATATCCTGCACGGACATGGGTGGTGGATTGCCACTGGTGGCGGTCGCTTGATCAGCCTGGCGGATCTCCTTCCCAGACCTTGTGATCATAAAATCTTAACCTCGTGGGGAGCTGACGACCAGGGGAAGCTTTTAGTGCGTTCCCACAGACGGCGCCAAACTGTTGATGCCAAAAAGTGGTGCTGGCCAACAGTATAGTCCGGGAAGAATACCTGAGGCAAGGGTGACCGATAAAACAACAGCAAACTGAGTTCAGGGGTGGTGACGGGCTCCGAGCAGGGCTCCAATCTTCTACACACAGTACCTGCACAAAGACCTACTGGGGTGGTTCCCAGTAAGTCCCTCCGGCGTGAGGATAAGTATTCCGAAGAGGAGGGCTAAAAGTGTAGATTGAATTCAGTAGTAGTCACGTACCTTTGGGCAGTGGATGCCCCAGTGTATTTATAGGCGCCAGCACTTGATTAGTGTCGCAAATTTAGGGGAGAGGAGCTCAGGTTAATTAGCCTAATCTGCTGGGCAACCAATGAGCAGACAGGTCAACCCTCTAATCCTTTGGGCTGGCTTTTGAGCCCATCACTGGAGGCCCATGGGCCATGGCCTCACACCGGCCTGACGAACTCCCGAGTGCTATGGTGGCGAGCAAAGGGTGCCACAGATTGTCAGTTCGGGAGGTCGGACCTCAGCTCTTCAGTCCTGATCTCTTCACTGCGACGACCCTCAGTTCGGCTGGGGGACACCTCAGCTCAGTACTGAGGGGTTCTTAAGCCCCCGTTTCGGTCGTTTTTCTATAATTGGGTGAACTTTTGACCCCGTGATGCTCCTTACCAGATTTACCTATATCAGAATCTAAATTCATATTTGAAAACGAAGAACACATGAAAATATAGAAAGTTGCTAGATTACCTTGACCTGGTGTTTATGAATGAAACGCAAACGCAAGGTATAAGAGAATCCTTGACCCAATGATTACAAGAGAATCACGAACCAAAGAGGTTGAACGCCACAAGAAAACTTGATAAGTTCAGAAAAGTTCTTTGAAGAACTCAAGAGAAAACTTTCCCAAAATATATTAATCAATATAAAAAGTGTGAAATTCGTAGGTCTACAAAACCCCTTAAATAGGCGGCCAAGAGAATAAGAAAGAAATCCTAGTACACTTGAAAATTCGTGGGTCTACATGGAGGAAAAAGGAAACCCTAAAATCTAATTGCTAAATAAGAATAAGGATGCTTCCTAATTTGCCTTACATTCCTAGTTGGAAAAGGAAAATATTTACTTGGCAATCAAACTTTACAAATCAGCTTAAAAATAATTAAAAGACTTTAAAATAATAAAATAAAATTCGTGGGTCTTATTCTTGGCCCGTTCGGGATCATGCTTTAAGCCCATTCACTTGCCTTGATGAGGTGGACTAGGTTTTGATTATCCGATGGGCCTAGTTTCGGCCCCAATCTTTTCAATAAGCTAATTAAGTGCTTCTTCGAATCTTTTTGCCCTTGCCCTTGTTATTGGGCCAATTGGAACATGCAACGGATCTCTTGGTGTAGCTGATATATTATTATTATGGTATACCCAAAGTGGCTAGCCAACCTAGTGCTGGTCAATAAGAAGAACAAGAAATGAAAGATGTGATTAGACTTTACTAACCTTAATCAGGTGTGCCTCAAGGATTACTACCCAATGCCCAGGATCGATCAAATGGTAGATGCAACTATTGGGCATAAGTTATTATCAATGATGGATGCCTATTCAGGATACAATCAAATATGGATGAACCATCCAAATGGGGAAGTGACGACTTTCATCACCCCTAGGAGTACGTTTTGCTATAGAGTGATGCTTTTTGGTCTAAGAAACGTCGGGGCAACATATCAACGTTTGGTGAGTCATATGTTCCAAGAAAGAATTAGAACAACTATGGAGGTTTATATAGATGATATGTTAGTCAAAAGTTTTGAGAAGGGAGATCATTTGGAGCATCTGGAAGAAGCTTTCATAATATTATGGAAGTATAATATGAAGTTGAACCTTGAGAAATATGCCTTCGGTGTAACATCGGGAAAATTCCTAGGTTTCGTGGTGAACAAGGCAGGCATCACGGTTGACGCTAGACAGATAGAAGTTATCAGAAGGATCAAGTCCCCCCATGACGATATGTGAGATCCAGGTGCTGACGGGAAGATTGGAAGCCCTAAATAGGTTTATCTCCAAATTTACAGATAGATGCGCTCTTTTATTCAAAATCTTGAGAGGGAGCAAGAATTTTCATTGGGATGAGGAGAGCGAGCATGCCTTGCAGTCCATCAAGGATTACCTGGGCTCTATCCAAACTTTAGCTAAGGTCGAGCCTGGAGATGATCTATACCTGTATTTAGCAGTCACCACCATTGTGGTCAGTGTAACATTGGTGAATGAATGCACAAGAGGGTAGGGGCCAATATTCTATGTAAGAAAATCATTGGTACCGGTGAAAACTCGCAACACTGAACTCTAAAAGCTCTCTTTAGCCCTAATAACTGCACCCCGGAAGTTGTGACCTTACTTCCAAGTCCATGCAATCAACGTGTTAATGTCGTACCCACTTAGAGCAGTAATGCACAGTTCAGAGGCTTGGGGCTGCCTCATGAAGTGGGCGGTAAAGATAGGAGAATTCGACGTAACCTTCAAGCCAAGGACAACAATCAAAGGCCAAGTGTTGGCCTATTTCATTGCTGAGCTAACACCTCTAAAAGGAGCGACCATAGAGGACAAAGAATATTCGATAACTCAAATGAGACCTTAACAATTATGCGTTGAATGAGCATTAAACTCACGAGGATGTAGAGTTGGCATAATTCTGGAAACCCTAGAGAGTGATCAACTCGAGAAAGCTATACAGCTCGGATTCAGAGCATCCAACAAAAAGACAGAATACATGGTCGTAATTCTGGGCCTTACCTCAACGAAGAGCTAGGGGCCCATTATGTGGAGGCCAAATCAGATTCACAGTTCATAGTCAATCAAATAAACGAGGCTTATGTGGTCAACGAAAGGAGGTTATGCCTTTACGTTGATAAAGTGAATAAGCTAACAAGGGTCTTTAACAGCTGCAAAATTAAAGTTATTCTGAGGACTGAGAATGAGAAAGCAGCTGTGCTGTCAGTGCTAGCATCATCCTTCGGTCCAGATTAACAATCCAAGGTGGTGGATTATTTAGAGCAACCGTTTGTACCAGCCCAAACTAAATCTTGTGCATGAATTTAAGAGTTGGGACAAGATGAAGACTGGAAAACTCCTTGGTATGCTACTTAGGCGAGGGAATGCTACCAGACAACAAAGAGGCAGTGCGAAAAATCTTATAAAAGGTGTCAAGATACATCATGATGGATGATAAGTTATACTAAAGATTGTTCACACAACCTTTGTTGCTTTGCTTAAAGCCAAAAAGGAAGCCACCTATGTGATGCAAGAAATTCATGAAGGAGTTTGTGGGAACCATCAGGGATGAAGAACCTTGGCACACAAGGCATTTATAATTGGGTATTACTAGCTGACTATGCGCAGCGATGCGAAAGAGTACGTCAAGAAGTGTGACAAATGCCAACGGTTCTCGAACGACATTTGACTTAAAAATGCCCATCCATAGTCCATGGCCTTTTGCTCAATGGGGAATGGAAGTCCTAGGTCCATTTACGCCGGCGCTAGGAAACAAGAAGTACCTAACAGTGGTAATCGATTACTTCACTAAATTGGTGGAGGCTAATGCGTTAATGACTATGGGCAAAAATGAGGTCAATAACTTTCTCTGTAAGAAAGTAATATGCCGTTTTGGTGTTCTGGCAGTGCTAATATCAGATAATGAGACATTTTTTACTGGGGAAAAGGTTACTTGGATGTGCAACGAGTTAAAAATACAACATCGGACGTCAAGCCGAACTTATCCACAAGCGAATGGGCAAGCGGAAGTACCAAATAAGTTAATCAAAGAAGTACTAAAAAAAATAGTTGGATGATGCCAAAGGTAAATGGGTGGAAGAACTGCCAGTGATCTTGTAAGCCTACCATACCACTTCGAGCACAACTATGGGATAAATGCCTTACTCTACAACGTATGGAACAAAAGCACTAGTCCCAGTGGAGATCGATTTACCTTCAAGGTGAGATAATACGGTCAACCTCGTAGAAAATGAGGGAGCAATACGCTAAGATCTAGACCAGTTAGAGGAGAAACGGGACTAGGCAACGCTGAGAATGGTGGCCTACAAATCAAAGATAAAAAAGGACGTTCAACTATACAGTTCGCCTAAGACACTTCACAGTGGGAGAGCAAGTGCTTCGGAGAGTAATGCCGCACCTCCCAATAGCTCGATTAAGAAAGCTAGCCCTTACTTGGGAAGGGCCATACAAGGTGATCAAGGTGAATAAAATTGGGACGTATTGGTTAGAAGATCTGGATGGTGTTCCAATCCATCGTCCATGGAATATTGCATATTTGCGAAAATACGTTTTGTGAGTTCCTGGTTATTTGTCGTATTAAGATTTGAAGGAAAGTTATACTATTTCGATTGTAAACTTTAATGTGTAGTTATAACTACTTGTATTCACCAAAGGTTTCAATGAAGACTACCTTTACACTTAGGATATAAAACGGTCTGAAAGTGAGTTGCCAAGGTCAGCTTACCCACTAATAGAGTTGCCAAGATTAACTCATCAAATCATTGAACTACCTAGCTCAGTTCACTCGTAAACTGAGTTACCAATACAAGCTCCCCAACCAGCCGAATTGCCTAGCTCAGTTCACCAATAAAACGAGCTTCCAAGTTTAGCTCCTCAACCGGCTGAACTGCCTAGCTTAGTTCACTGATTAAACGAGTTGCCAAGTTTAGCTCCTCAACCAGTTGAATTGCCTAACTCAGTTCACTGATGAAACGAGCTGTCAATATTAGCTCCTCAATCGGCTGAACTACCTAGCTCAGTTCACCGATAAAATGAGCTACCAATATCAACTCCTCAACCGGTTGAACTGCGTAGCTCAATTCACTGTTAAAACGGGTTGCCAAGTTTAGCTCCTCAACTGGTTGAACTGCCTAGCTCAGTTCACTGTATCAGCTCCTCAACCGACTGAACTTCCCAACTCAGTTAACCGATAAAATGAGTCTTCAATATCAACTTCTTATTTGAATAAATTGCCTAGCTCGGTTCATTCATGAACTGAGCTACCAAGAACAGCTCGTTAACAAATCTTCATCCTTAAACTGAGTCGCCAAGTTCAGCTTGTCAACCAATGGGGTTACCCATATCGGCGCATTGACTACCAATCGGCCAAACTGCTTAGATCAGCTCGGCTCAACAACCCAACTACTTTGATCAATGTTGTGATTAATAGCAGCTTAGGTTGCCTCGACTATGACACTAAGACACTCAGGGCAATTTAATAGAGAGTTGACGTGCTACAAATTACCAAATTTCAAGTCAGTGAGTATATTATTTCTATTAGTCTGTCGAGACTCACACAGTCCATACTATGTTTATTACCTAAACTTGTTATGGAGGAGGGCAGAGGACGAAAGAATAAAAATGCATTTCTTGTTGACATAGGAATACACTTCTTATTCTTCCCGAATCACTTCTTACCCTTATTAGAAGTTATAGCTGGGAAAACTAACTCCCATTTACCCAAACGTTAATATTTCTTAAAACGTGATGGTTGAGAACCCATACTTTATCCATGAATGATATTTGAACACAAGTACTACAACACAAGTGCTATGATGGAAAATCATTTAACACACAACACATGAAGTTCAACAATTTCTCATTACAATCCAAAAATAAAATAAAAAAAATCTTGCACTTATCACTTCTTACCACAGAATCGATACAAAACAAGTGTAACTACATTTTACCACCATAAGAATCCTACTTAAGATATTGTTCTTTTTCAGTCTTGAACTTATCGCTTGTTACCATGGAGTTCGAACTGGAAAAGAAGTTACACATGCAAGGGCTTATTTGGTGACTAATAAGCCCGTACTGTTCAAAAAATGCTGTTAAGGTTTTTTTACAAAATAATAATAATAATAATAATAATAATAATAATAATAATAATAATAATAAAAATAAAAAAAAATAAAAAAAACAAAAAAAAAAACTACTCTGACCCAAGAGAAGGTAAAGAGCCTAAGTCTTCGGAGTCCGAACTAAAGCAGTATGAGTTGCCCGCTTCATACTGGCTCAACACTAGAACCAAGAAGTGTATCTTCTCCTTCTTCTTGTCGTTCTTGTCCAGGAGCTTCTCATTTTCTGCCTTCAATACACCATTGTGGGTTTTAGGGATGTGCACTTGGACTCGCAGCTCTTTGATTTGTTTTTCTACTGCCCGCAACTGACCACGAAGTTCGTGGAATTGGGATATCGCGCAGAAATAAGCGACATTGAGGGAAGCGTAGAGGACGCAGGCATTCTCGATAGCCCGAAGCCTAGGATGCCTAGTATCAATAGTCTTCGCCATCATCATGAGTTGGTGAAAGTGATACTCCTGTTTAATTTTCTTCTTCCGTTCAATACCCCTAGGATGCCTAGTATCAATAGTCTTCGCCATCATCATGAGTTGGTGAAAATGATACCCCTAGGATGCCTAGTATCAATAGTCTTCGCCATTAGCAGACGACGACACAGCCATATTCGTACTAAGACGAAAGGAGTAAAAGGGAAAAGGAAAAATAAGGAGAACCAAAAAGGAAAATTATGAAGAAGCCTTGAGGAGGTTTGGCTTTAATAGTAAAACCAACGATCATGAAATGATGGGAAATGTGAAACTCAATCGTCGGGTTGTTTGTGACATATGAAGCAAAACGGCGGCAACAAGTATCGTGGGAAAAGAGACGGTTTCCTAGATCTAGTATGACAGGTGCTTAAGGCTAGTCATAATTAACAAGTGCCATCATTACAAAAACCAATAAAACTAAAGGTGAAAATGACGACTAATTAATCAAACAGGCCCAGCTGATCTGCACTATTTGGTAGAAGTGTGATGCGGAGCTCAGCAGACACTAATACTAATCCATTGGGTGGGGGTGTAAATCTGATTAGAATTGAGCTTACCTCGTCCACCACTAAATTAAATCTAGTCAAGATTGGGCTGAGCCTAACCAGAAGTGTGTCGGGCCCAACCAAAGGGCTCAAGAGTTCTGCGCACGGCTACTAACGTCTTTGCTATTACCTCAGCTAGGCCGACAACACGTCAACCTTGGTATCTATCTCAATCTTCACCAAATTTGACTCGGTCGAAAGGTTTAGAATAAGGCTAGAATTACAATCTCTGAAAAATGCACATCAAGGAACTGAAACAGAAGAAAAATGATCTTTTGTCTCGCTTCGACAAATCACCACGGAAGTCAGGAAGGCAAATGATGTGGGAAAATTTTCCACATGTGAATTGTGAAACCGGTGTTAAGGAATCAGGTTGGGTCAGTGGATAAGACCCGACCTGATATGAGTGGATTTGCGATTTAATGGTTGATCATTGATCGATAACTCTAGTGGCCCAAGAGATGAAGCACCTGGTCTGCTGATGAGGCCCAACCATATACACAGGTTGACCTAGTACAAAACGAAGCCCCTTAATAGGGGGCCTGCGTATTAAACCCAAAGATGGTAGGTCAACGATAACCATTGCCTCACCTACCTTCCTCCCCATGAGCAGACGTGATTAACGCATCATCCCATAATGGGCACACAAGCAACATTCACGGCAACTAAGTATGGAATGTGAAGAGGATCATGGTAAGAATGGTTGTAAGGGAAATTGGCACAAATATATACAGGAAAAATAGGCATCAAAATACAACTCTCAATATTACACTTGATATACTCTCTAATGCTTTCGTCATCTCTTAGAACAAACTGATCTTATTCACACGCCGGAAGTTCTTTGGCCGACACCACACCGGTGTTCCTCCCATAGAACTAACTGGTTTTGCAGGTTAGATTGTGGGTTGCGGAAGTTTCCGGCATGAGAGACTAAAATACGTACCAGGGATTTTTGGTAGCATCATTTTGAACATTAGATCTCTGACTAAGGAGATACACTAAATAATCATTAGATTACAATCCTTGGGTTGTTTTCACCTATTTTTTAATTGGAAAATAAAAATGAAAAATAGGCTTAGTGGATGGAAAATATAGGTGAGTGAAATTACCATCATGACCAGATTAGTTCATTTTATTGATTCACTTGCACGGAATATTTCTATTAAAAACTTCACAAATTCAATGGAGATAATTGAAAGATTAGAGACCTGTTTGTGATTACCCAAAACTTTAGGGGACAAACGTGTCATTTAATCCGCCGAAGAAATGTTGGGGGAAGACCCGGATTGTGCTTTTGACTGTTGTACAACAATAATTAAGATTAATACTAATACGAATTCCATAATCTCATAAAATTGAAATTCCTCCAATTCTGCATTAGCGTTTGTACCTTTTAGACATGAATATCCTTCCGATTCATGTGATGGACCCCTTAGTCCAAATGTACAATGCACCTAAAACTGCTATAATGGAAAAAAATAGGAGTCTTCATTGCAGAGAATTTGCGGATTAACAAATAGTGAAGACTTTGAACTTGTTAAACTTGATGTGTGCGGCAAGTTGACTTTAGAAGTTTCTTTTACTTCTTATTTTAGGAAAATTTGGTAAAAAATCTCACTTATAAAATCATCTTTTTACATGGTCTTATAACAATAATTTTTTAATATATGACATGATTCTTAGATTTTTTTTTTTTTTTAATATATGACATGATTGTTAGAAAATCTTTTTTTGAGTCAACAAGATTAGTCAACAAGATTCCTTTTATTTTTCACTAAAAAAAAAAAAAAAAAAAAAAAGAAAAAGAAAAAAGAAAAAGGCTTTTTGCATTTTGCATCCTTGAAATTGAAATTTCTTAGATTCACTTGAAATTGAGAGTGGAGTCATCAATAATTTTACCTTATGGACTGGGATCAAAGACTAAGTGTTGGATAATTTGAGAATTGGTCCTCAATGTTTGAAGATATTATCAAATTGGTCCTATAAATATATTTTTCCCCCAACAAAATCACTGAAATTTGATCATTGGCCTTTTCTTTTAATTATACTCCTTGTTTATTCAATAGATTAACTTGCAGAGTATATGAGTAGTAGTGTGGGAAGAAAGTACATTTCTAGAAATTTATGAAATGAAAAGTGCGAAAACTCAATAATCAATTTAAAGCCATACGGTTTTAAGTTGTCTAATTTCTTTCATATATAAAATATTTTGTGAAGTTTCACAGATTTGATGTGAGATTAATTTTCATTCTCATTGGCAATGTGACTTTGAATGTGATATGTTGAAACAAATGAATTTTAATTAAATTTTTTTGAATAAAAAGTGCCAATTGTGAAATTTCCTCTAGCATTTTTATCCCACATTGGTTGGGAGAGGTGAAATTAATATGAATATCTAGGGGTATGTGAGACTCTTGGGGTGTGCCCCAAGGGGTATCCACATTTTGTGGAGGGGAGATGAGTTACATCCCTACCGGTTTACCACACACGCGCGCCGCCGCCGTCCGGCTGGCCGGCCGTGCCGAGTCGCGTCGCGTCGCGTCGCGTATGTGATGAGGTGCCACTTATTTATTTTTTAGAAAATAGTTTATTTTAAAAAAATACCGTTTGAATAAAAAAAAAAAAAACGTTTTCATTTGTTAAAAAACGTTTTAATCAATTAAACGTTTTATTAATTTCGGTTTTTAATTTTTTTTTTAACGGCTTTTTTTTTTCCCTATAAATAAAGTTTTTTTTTTTCTTAGTTTTAAGAAAAAAACAGAACACTGTTTCTGCTCCTGTTTCCGAACTGTTTCTGTTTCTGCTTCGGAACTGTTTCTGTTTCTGCTTCTGAACTGTTTCTGTTTCTGTTTCTGTTTCTGTTCCGAACTGTTCTGAAACAGTTTCGGTTTCCACTATTTTGTTCTTCCGGAATTGTTCCGATCTGTTCCGGTACTGTTTCTTCAAGTTCGATTTTGGTTTCCGAGCAGTTTGTTCGTTTTGCGAACAGTGTGTGGGGGTGTTTGGTTTTCGGGACTTCTACAGTGCAAAGAACGTCCTAGACAGAGAAGAATTCTGGACTGTTTTATCCTGGGGATGACGGGGCTGATACACTGCTTGCACGTTCTTGGGCAGAGCCGCGAAACGTCTTAAAGAGAGCGACCTAGTCCGCTACTCATCCCAAGAAATTTTGGTAAACTCATTCTTTATTTATTTTCTGCAACAACAATTTTAAGACGTCCAATATCTGCTAAGATGTCTAATGATCACGATTTTAAACAAGTAACTGTTGATCTCAACAAACCCTTTCGTTTTGAAGGGTTTCATTTTAAAAGATAGAGACAGAAAATATTATTTTTTCTTACTATCGAAAAAGTAGCATATGTCTGTACAACCGAAAAACCTCAATTACCTCAAGTTCCTACAGACGCTCAGATTCAAGAAGTTAAGTCTTGGGAGGAAAATGATTTCCGTTGTAAGAATTTTATTCTTAATGGTATGTCTGATGATTTGTATGATTATTACTGCTTTAACAAAACTGCAAAGGAAGTTTGGGATGCTCTTTCGAAGAAATACGACACTGAGGAGGCTGGAAGTAAAAAATATGCTGTTAGTCGGTATCTGAAATACCAAATGACCGACGACAAATCAGTGGAAGTTCAGTCTCATGAACTTCAGAAAATCACTCACGAAATAATTGCTGAAGGTATGTCCCTTGATGAACAATTTCAAGTTGCTGTTTTAATTGACAAATTACCTCCCTCTTGGAAAGATTTTAAGAATACTCTGAGGCATAAAACTAAAGAGTTTTCTTTAGAAAGTTTGATCACTCGTCTTCGGATTGAGGAGGAGGCCCGAAAACAAGATCAGAAAGATGAAGTGCTTGTTGTTTCTAACAATGCTCACAAAAAATCATCTTACGCTATTCTGAAACCTAAAGGGAAAAATATGAAAAATCAAAATCAGAATCGCAACCACAACAACCAGAACAGAAATGTGCATCAAAATCAGAATAGAAACAAACTCCCTTCAAGAAATAATTCTGAACAGTTTACTTGTTATAACTGTGGGAAGGCGGGCCATTTGGCTCGGAACTGCCGGCAAAGACGTCGTCCTGTTCCACAGGCGAATCTTACCGAGGACCAACTTATAGCTATGATTTCTGAAATCAATATAGTTGGTGGATCCGAAGGGTGGTGGGTGGACACTGGTGCTTCACGCCATGTCTGCTATGATCGTTCCATGTTCAAGTCTTATTCTAAAAGTGAAGACAAGAAAGTGTTGCTGAGTGATTTTCACTCCACTATTGTTGCCGGTTCTGGTGAAGTGGAATTAAAGTTTACCTCTGGAAAGACAGTCATCCTTAAAGATGTTCTGCATACTCCAGAGATGAGAAAAAATTTGGTTTCGGGCTATCTTCTAAACAAGGCGGGGTTCACTCAAACTATTGGGGCTGATTTGTACACCTTAATAAAAAATAATATTTTTGTTGGGAAAGGATATGCAACTGATGGAATGTTCAAATTGAATGTTGAAATTAATAAAATTTCTTCTTCTGCTTACATGTTGTGTTCTTTTAATATTTGGCATGCTAGACTTTGTCATGTTAACAAACGCATTATTAAAAATTTAAGCAACTTAGAACTAATTCCTAAATTGTCTTTGAATGATTTTGAAAAATGTGAATTTTGTAGTCAAGCTAAAATTACTAAAACCCCTCATAAATCAGTAATTAGAGAATCTGAATCTCTTGACTTGATATATTCTGATATTTGTGAATTTGATGGAGTCTTGACTAGGAATGGTAAACGCTATTTTATTACATTTATAGATGGTTGTTCTGATTTTACTTATGTTTATCTCATGAAAAATAAAAGTGAAGCTTTTGAAATGTATAAGAATTTTGTAACTGAGATTGAAAATCAATGCAATAAGAAAATTAAGAGATTACGTAGTGATAGAGGAACAAAATATGATTCCGATATTTTTATTGATTTTTATAATTCTCATGGGATTATTCATGAAAAACCTGTACCGTATTCTCCTGAAATGAATGATAAGGCTGAAAGGAAAAATAGAACTTTTGCTGAATCAGTAGTTGCTATTTTACTTAATTCCGGTCCAGCTTCTCACTGGTGGGGTGAAATTTTATTAATGGTTTGCTATGTACTTAATAGAGTTCCCAAATCGAAAAGTAAAATTTCACCTTATGAAGCTTTTAAAAATAAGAAACCAAATTTGTCTTATTTTAAAACTTGGGGTTGTTTGGCATATGTTCGAATTTCTAACCCAAAAAGAAGAAAACTTGCCAGTAGAGCTTATGAATATGTTTTTATTGGTTATGCGGTAAATAGTAAAGCTTATAGATTTTATGATTTGAAAGATAGAGTTATCATTGAATCAAATGATGCTGATTTTTATGAATATAAATTTTCTTTCAAATTGAAGAATAGTGGGGGCCCGACTTCTAGTAATGAACCTATCATTAGGATTAATGAATCTAATAAGGAATTAGATATTGAACCTAGAAGGAGTAAACGAACTCGTATAGCGAAAGACTTTGGTTCAGATTTCTATGCATATACTTTAGAGGAGGATCCACTTACCCTCCAAGAGGCATTGTCCTCTATAGATGCCAATTTATGGCAAGAGGTTATAGATGATGAGTTGGATTCTCTCGAGTCAAATAGAACTTGGCATTTGGTAGATTTACCTCCTGGTTGTAAAACAATAGGATGTAAATGGATTCTTAAGAAGAAATTGAATCCCGATGGAACCATTGATAAATATAAGGCTCGTCTTGTAGTCAAAGGGTTTAGATAAAGAGAGAATGTAGATTTCTTTGATACTTTCTCATCTGTCTCTAGAATTACATCTATTCGTGTGCTTTTATCTCTTGTTGCAATTCATGATCTTATTATGCACCAAATGGATATTAAAACTGCTTTTTTGAATGGTGAATTAGAAGAAGAGATTTATATGGACCAACCTGAAGGATTTGTTATTCCTGGTCAAGAAAACAAAGTATGCAAATTAGATAAATCTCTTTATGGTTTGAAACAAGCACCTAAGCAATGGCATGAGAAATTTGATAATCTAGTCATTTCACATGGTTTTAAAGTAAATGAAAGTGACAAATGCATTTACTATAAATCTGAAAATGATGTTTGTACTATTATATGTATTTATGTAGATGACTTGCTAATTTTTGGTTCCAATATTCATGTTGTGAATAATGTAAAATCCATGCTATGTGCTAATTTTGATATGAAAGATCTTGGTGAAGCAAGTGTAATTCTTGGTATTAAAATAACTAGGTCTAAACATGGAATTTCTTTGGACCAATCTCATTATATAGAGAAGATTCTAAAGAAATACAATTATTTTGATTGTAAACTAGCATGTACTCTTTATGACCCTAGTGTGAAGTTATTCAAGAACACCGGTGACGGTGTTAGATAAACTGAGTATGCGAGCATCATAGGTAGTCTCCGATATGCCACTGACTGCACTAGGCCCGACATAGCGTATACTGTGGGATTACTATGCAGGTTTACAAATAGACCTAGTATTGAGCATTGACATGCTATTGATAGGATTATGAGATATCTAAAGAGAACTATGAACCTTGGATTACATTATCAGAAGTTTCCCGCTGTTTTGGAAGGATATAGCGATGCTGATTGGAACACCCTTTCAGATGACTCCAAGGCAACTAGCGGTTATATATTTAGTATAGCTGGTGGAGCTGTTTCTTGGAAATCTAAGAAACAGACTATTTTGGCTCAATCTACTATGGAGTCTGAGATGATTGCACTAGCTTCGGCTAGCGAGGAAGCAGGGTGGTTAAAGAGCCTGCTTTCTGATACCCCTTTATGGGAGAGACCGATTCCAGCTGTCTTGATCCATTGTGATAGTACCGCGGCTATTGCAAAGATTCAGAACCGTTATTATAACGGAAAAAAGTGACAAATACGTCGCAAACACAGCACTATTAGAGAGTATATCTCTACAGGGGCTGTGAGAGTGGATCATGTACGGTCTGATGATAACTTAGCCGATCCTTTGACGAAAGGATTAGCTCGAGAAAAAGTTTACAAAACCTCAAAAGAAATGGGACTCAAGCCCATAGATTGACAAGTCACTTGTGAGGGAAACCCACCTATAGACTGGAGATCCCAAGAAATAGGTTCAAAGGGTAATAACAACTCATGAAGTGATATGAGAAAAATCATGCTATAAATTTGAGTTCTATTTCATAAATGTGATGTTTGAAGCATGATATCTTGAAGCGATAGAAGGTTGAGTTTTTATTAACTCTTAATGAGATCTATACTCTATTTGTAGTGGAGTACCTAGTTATAAGAGTACTCTTGATAGATTCACCTATGTGAATGTGGAAGTGTGGCCGCTTCCTATGGAATTTTGGGCAAAATTCTCTAGAGCATTCACTATACTGGGATACACGTGCATAACCGTAAAGCACAGACTTTTGGACTACACCCTGATAGGGTTGTGTGTATGATGTTGTTAGAGATAGAGTTCAAAATTACGAGTTACTCTAGTATAATCTAAAGCATCTTCACTATGTAAAGGTTCAAGTCGATAGACACCTTTTCTTATGCATAATCTTATATTGAATTATACTGTTCGATGAAAAAAAATTGGTTTTTAAAAATTCAAGTGGGGGATTGTTGAAACAAATGAATTTTAATTAAATTTTTTTGAATAGAAAGTGCCAATTGTGAAATTTCCTCTAGCAATTTAATCCCACATTGGTTGGGAGAGGTGAAATTAATGTGAATATCTAGGGGTATGTGAGACTCTTGGGGTGTGCCCCAAGGGGTACCCACATTTTGTGGAGGGGAGAGGAGTTACATCTCTACCGGTTTGCCACACACGCGCACCGTCGCTGCCGTCTGTCTGGCCGTGCCGTGCCGAGTCGAGTCGCGCGTGTGATGAGGTGCCACTTATTTATTTTTTAGAAAATAGTTTATTTAAAAAAAAATACTGTTTGAATAAAAAAAAAAAAAAAAAAAAACCGTTTTGATTTAAAAAAAAAAAATGTTTGAACGTTAAATAAAAAAAAAAACGTTTTCATTTATAAACGTTTTAATCAATTAAACGTTTTATTAATTTCGGTTTTTAATTTTTTTTAACGGCTTTTTTTTTTCCCCCTATAAATAAAGTTTTTTTTTTTCTCAGTTTTAAGAAAAAAACAGAACACTGTTTCTGCTCCTGTTTCCGAACTGTTTCTGTTTCTGCTTCGGAACTGTTTCTGTTTCTACTTCTGAACTGTTTCTGTTTCTGTTTCTATTCTGAACTGTTCTAAAACAGTTTCGGTTTCCACTGTTTTGTTCTTCCGGAATTGTTTCGATCTGTTCCGGTACTGTTTCTTCAAGTTCGATTTTGGTTTCCGAGCAGTTTGTTCGTTTTGCGAACAGTGTGTGGGGGTGTTTGGTTTTCGGGACTTCTACAGTGCAAAGAACGTCCTAGACAGAGAAAAATTCTGGACTGTTTTATCCTGGGGACGACGGGGCTGATACACTGCTTGCACGTTCTTGGGCAGAGTCGCGAAACGTCTTAAAGAGAGCGACCTAGTCCGCGACTCATCTCAAATTTTTTTGGTAAACTCGTTCTTTATTTATTTTCTGCAACAACATGATATAATTAGAAAGATATCGAATGAGATAAGACGTTCATCAATTTCTGATTAAATGAATAGGGATTGAAAGAGAGAAGTGAAGCAATTAAGGGATAAACAAATAATACTTCTCAAACTAAAAACTAAGCAAGCGAGAGTTACATATATGGGTGTAGGGTTGGAATAAAGTGGGGCTCTAAGGTGGCGTTTGGTTAGTGTTCCCATTTTTTTGAACTCAACTGGAATGGGTTGGGTTGAGTTGAATTGGGTTGGGTTGAGAATTTTGGGAATAGAATTACATTTGGTAACGACAATTTTTGTTTTGTGCTGAGAATAGAATGTGTTTGATAACGATTTTATCCTAAAATTAATTTATTTATTTTTTAATTTTTTTTTTTGTTTGGTGGCGGCCAGACGGCGGCGGCGGCGGCGGCCGGCGACGGCCACCGGAGGCAGTGGAAGGTCGCCGGAGGTGGCCGGAGATAGCGGACGATCGCCGGACGGCGGAGGTTGCTGCCGGCAATGGTCGCCGGAGGTAACTGCCGGCAGCGGAAGGTCGCCGGAGGTGCCGGAGACGGCGGTCGGTCGCCGGACGGTCGTCGGTCGCCGGCGGCGGTGGCCGGCGATGGTCGCCGGACGGTGGCCGGCGGCGGCGGGTGGTGGTGGTCGGCCGGCAGATGAAGTCGGAAGTTGAGAACTTTGGGTTGAGTTTTTTGGGCACAAAAAGAAATAATTTTTTTTTGTTTCTGGTTTCTTTAGGATTTTGAGAATCAATTCCTATTTTTTGGGTTGGATTGGGTTGGGTTTTGTGCGTTGCCAAACGCGTTTCCAATAATCAATCTCTGAATTTTTGGGTTGGGTTGGGTTGGGTTGGGTTTGGTTGGGAACACTAACTAAACGGGGCCTAAATAAGCTAATAGGCCTCGACCCATATAAAAGTAAAAGAAATTATCCCCAAAATTAAGGAAGAAAGGTGAAAACTAAGGAACAAAGGGAAGAATAATTGTATGCTCTAGCCGTAACTGAAGGCCCATCATTATTACAAACCTGCAACCTAAATAATCTAAACTTTAATTTGTTTTGATCAATTTTAGGGAAAATGACTTTGTTGCTCTTCAAGTGGGTGTTTGGGTGGCCCTCCTGTTTTGTACATGACTCAATTTATCTCTAAATTATTAACTTGGTTTCAATATGGTCTAATTGGCAAATATATTAGTCCAATTTGACGGAAAGGCATTACTGCAAACTTCTTATTTTTATTTTATTATTATTATTATTATTATTATTTTTCTTTTCAAGTCTAAGTCTAAAACAATACTTTAATGATGAATGCACAGGTTCAATGTTTTTTTTTTTTTTTTTTTTTAATGTATTTTGTTTTTTTAAGGGAAAAATTACCACCCAAGCCCACATTTATCACTAAACTACCATTTAAACCCGCTAGTTGGACTATAAACAAAGCGATACTCCCTCACAAATTTTATGCACAACGAAATCCCAAAACGATCGTCCGTACACTTTTTATTGACAGATTTATCCTCACGTTATAGAAGGCAACTAGGATTCCATTTCGATTGTTAATTAGTTGCAAAAATATCCTATAAATAGGAAATCATGCAGAATTTCCATTTATACGATCCATTTCGAATTCAAAAATCAAGAAATAGGCGGTGCATTCCGAGTCGTATTGCATTTGTGAGCACCAGTCATAGCAATGGAAAGACAAATGGTGAATCATTTCGAGTCGAGCAACACCAAGTATCAACTATTTTCATTGATATGGATCAATCATAGTAGTTTCACACAATTATTTACATCATAGTGAGGGTTCCGATCAATGCAGTGTATGTAACGTTCATAAAGATCGTGTTTTTTTACAATTTCAAAATGTTCATTGCATTGTAGCTATATGTACAAACACAATAAGCCTGTATGTATACGAAGAAGACATATAATGGACGATAATTTGATTGATGCATATAGACGTTATAGTCGTTCTGATGACAGTTTTTGCTCCCGGTAGATTCATAATGTCAATGTAGAATCAACACAAACAAACAGGGCATGTTACATTCCACTCACACACGTTATGTTGATGTTACATTTCGTTAGTGTATTTTGGATGGGTTAAAGATCTTATTTTTTCTATGATTTCAAATTGTTTATGGCATTACATTGATAATGTGGAATGTAACATTAACATAAAACAACAGGTAATGTTAAATTCAAATATACTGATGTATATATTGATGTTACATTCAATATTCACACATTATGCATTAGTGAATTGCTCAACATATACGTTGTTGTTACATTCAACATTCATTAATGTTAATTTGTTGCTTCCGCACATACATTCTAATGTTGTTGGTATGTGATTAGGGAGCAATTTTCAGTTGCATGTTTGTGCAAATACGAGGGAGTGACAACCGTGTTGAGGATGAGAAAAGATAGTAACGTTAGTGAGCTATCTAATATGATTGTCAAGAAATGACCATATTTAGCTAAATGAAAATTTGATTTGTCATATGCGTTGCACAACCATCCTAATTGCATACTTGATGACCAAAACGATTTTGAAGAGATGATATTGCTAATAACCCATATGAAGATTGAGTTGTTGGAGATATGCTTTCAAAGAAGATTGAACGATTCGAGCAGATTGAATGGGGCCTCAATAAGTGCTACTGTTGCGGTTAATAGTAGCGGCAACAGTGAAAATGAATTGGACTACATAGGTAGTTATGACAATATACTATAATGAAGTAATGACATATTATTATTGTCATATTAGTGGGCTACTAGTATCCAAGAAGAGAGATAGAAATTCAGGGGTAGAACTAGTGAGTTCAGAAATACGTTGAAGAAATATGCAATTGAGATTAGCTTCAATTTTAGATACTTGAAAAATAACAAAGTGCGTATGACTGTTGCGTGCGCACTGAGAGAGGAGTAGAATTACCCATGGTTTGTGCATGGACGAGTGATGTGCAAAAAATGGTAGATTTTACATTCAAAATTTGGTGAATGAACACGTGTGGGGTTGCATTCCATAAGAACAAGAACAACAAATGAGTTTCGATATTATATATAGCTGCTTGACGGACGACGTGCGCGCGAACCTGAAGATGTGCCTTGTCAATGTTGCTGATAGATTCAGGAGATAATATGGTCTTGAGATATCGTATCTCAATGTGTGGCTTGGTGTTGAAAAGGTTCGTAATAATGTATTTGGTCATTATTCAGCATTATACGACCAATTACAGTGGTGTGTTGATAAGTATAGACAGACAAACCTTGGGAGCCACGTTATATTGGATTATGATGATGAAATGGGACATTTTACACGGCTATTTGTTGCATTTCACACTTTTATATATATGGATTTCATTTTTGTTGTCCGATGGTGTTCCTTGACGGAACTTTCCTTACTGGTAGATATAAACGAAATTTGTTAGCTGCAATGGCAAAAGACGACAATCAAGAAACATATTTGTCATACATTAAACACTTACAATCAATATATATTCGTGTAACATTGTAGCGAATGTTACATGTAACACATGTAACAAATATTACATTTAATAATGTAATATTTAACATGTAACAATCTTACATTCCCAACAACATCACACACAATGAATTTTTGTGATGGGTGGTCTTCGCAGGGATGTTCCCAGTCGTATTTGCAATCGTTGACGCCGAAAATGACGAAAATTGGGATTGGCCCTTATTTGAGTTCAGAAAGACTGTTGACCCAGATCTTATGATCACGCTTATATTGGATCGTCATAATGGAATATTAGAGGAAGTACGAAATGCTTTCCCATATTGTTACCATGCATATTTCCTTCTTAACTTAAAGATGAATCTAAGGGTTGCAATGGTTGGGAAAAACACTGCACTTAAGGGGACGATGATTAAAAAATTAAATGGATTGGCTTATGCACACTGGAAGTGTACAAAATGCTGTACGATTAAATAATGTACGAAGATGAAGAAAAAGTTCAGAGATTTATGCACGATTTGTCTGCAATCAAATTTAGTAATGCATTTTTCGAGGGAAATGCTATGGTGAGATGTCATTAAACCTGGCTGAATGCTTCAATTCTTGGGTAGGCGATTTTCGACACATACCTACAATATTATTGGTTAACAAAATTAGAATACAGTGGATGGATTTGATGTCTGAGAGGAGAGATGAATAAAAAAGTATAGACGTTGAGATCACACCTTTCTGGGAAAACAAGTTGTGCGAAATGATTAACGAAGAAAAAAATATGGAATATTAGCTCATCCGACATTGGTGTGTATGAGATTCATTCATTCCCATAAGTGCTAGTTCATATGGTAGGACAATCATGTTCGTGCAGACAATGGTAGATAAAGAGATTCCTATGTGTACACAGATGTGTAATGATAAACAAGAGAGGACTGCCAACGCATGAATACGTAGAGGATTACTTTTGGGTTCATTTTTATCGTGAGACGTATTCAAGAGGTATATACACCATCCCGACAATAGAATAACCTATGTGGGTTGAGAGTGAAGCAATCATATTACCACCTCTGTCGAAGAAGCAACCTGGTCGGCCAAAGAAACTAAGGATACCATTGAGAGGCAAGATTAAGGAAAGAAAATGCAGGAGATGCGGGAAAATAGACATAAGAGGAAATCATGCAAAGTACCAATGGTATAACACAGATATTAAACTGATGGTTGTTTTTTGAATTCAAGTTTTGACATTTGAATATCAATTTTTTAGATTCTTTGTTGAAATAAAAAACGATTGTAGTAGATGAATTAGAATGTTTTACATTCAACAAGTGGGATGTATAACTATTAAATTCAACACGTCAATAAACAGATGTGATTTTTTTTGGATTCAAGTTCTGTCATCTGAATATCATCACTTTTTAGATTTATTTGTTGAAATAGAAAACAATTTTATTAGATGAATAAGAATGTTTACAACCAACACATAACTAAGAATTGTTACATTCAACATTCGATTCCATATACACATGTACATAGACGACAAATGTTACATGTAACATTCGTAGCATTTAACCTATATCCCATCTCATACATATATTAGTTTATAAGAGAATGTTAATTGTAACATTACATGTATTTTATGTAACATTTGTGTGTGTTGTACACATTACATATTTAAATGCGTAACCCACAATTCTTTCCCAAATTAAACCGCCGTGTCACAACTTGTCAGGGAAAGGACAATTTGAAATGACGTGTTTTAGTAATCACGTCCCATAAGCCCATATCCACTTCCCTATTTCAAAACCTTCCATATTCCCTTGCCGATCAAAAACCCTATTGCTTTGTAACCCCGTCGTCTCCACTGCCGTGCTTTGTACCTGCTCAATTTCTTCGCAACCAGACTACAGTGGTGACTACATAGCGTAAGATGATCACCAAGAAACCCAATATTGTTGATGATCCTGTCAACCTTTTTGACACAAGTAAGCATATTTGATGCACTTTGACGACGATCTTCGCTTTTTCGGTGAAAAAATTCGACGATAGCTCTTATTTAATGCGTTCAAACTAGCAGTTCATGTTATGCAACCTTATATTGCACAAATGGATGTCAATATTTTAGGTTGTTGTTGTGTGCGATATACAATCCTTTTTGCCTATTGCGTTTTTGTGATATTTATACATGATATTGTTATTAGCATATCGGTGTGTGTATATGTTTGGTGACGTTACCAAATAAGGATGTCAATATGTACTTGATCGGTGATTTGGTACACATATTTGTAGAAGTTGTTGCCTATTTTTTTTGAGAAGTCGTCCTATTTCTCATTTTCCATATCATGCTCGACGTGTTACCGTGCTAATTCGTCCGTCACTAAGCACATATATTGGTGCAGATCGGTTTGGTGAATGTTGAATGTAACATCTTCATTGTATAGTTAAATAGGTGCCTAGTATATCAATTTTTTATGATATCTGATGCACGATTTTTTGTTTTCGCGATCGTGTTAGGGGTAACAAATATGTTGTAGACACCGTATTTTATCTCACCCAGTCTGTGTCGAATCAAATATAAGTTCTGATAAAGTTTAAACGTAAGTTTAAATGAAATTAATTTCTACCCTAGATCACACTTTATAATTTAAAAAAATACCCAAAAACATGAGAAAAACACAAAAAAATGTTAAATTTGACAAAATGCTGTTAAGTAAAAGTTTTGGGTCAACCTTGAAAATCCCATAATTTAAGGGGGTCTGAAACGAATTTAATAGAGTTTGATTTTCATTAAATAATCTTTAGTATAGATAACAATTAGACACAACCCTTAAATTATAGGATATTTCAAATAATTACCACGGTTACCTACCCTGTCCCTGAAACATTTACAAACACACTGAATCTTATCGGTTTAACACCAAAAATATTTATTTCATTTGTGCATATTAAATAAAATAACACCAATAAATAATCCAAAATACCTTAATCAAGGCTTGGAAAGGTCATGACAAGCCCTAAATCACCAAGGTGATTAAGGAACAAAACTTGATTTGGAATTATATCAAATCAAAGTTGTCTTGACAAATTACCCTAGGCCCAATGAATTAAGGGCCTAGACATCATTAAAGGCCCACAAAAGTGTTCTTGAAATTCCCAAGTAACCTTTCTAGAATTTTCCTACAAAATATCTAGGAACCAAGACGCTTAGGATGTGACAAATCGTTATCAAAACTAAACCGATTCGGTTCACCACCTTAGTTAGGAATTTAATGCACTTTAAATGCACATACCATCAAGAGTTAAGTGGTTGGGATGACATGGATAGGACACATTCAACATATCAAGATATTTTGAGGAAAATATCTTATGTGTAACCGAAAATCTTGAATGGTGACTACCCATTGCTAAAACCAAATCTAATTAATTTTCTACCAAGAAAATTCATTAAATGAACATCCCATCAAGAAATAAGTTATTGGGATTACATGGAAAGTCTAGGTTCAAATAATCTAGGTATTTTCACCAAAATATCTTAGGGAAACTAAGAACTTGAAGACCAACTGTCTGTTACAAGACAAGTTAACCCGATTCCATCCGAAACCAACTGGATGAGTTCTCACCAAGAAATGACTCATTAAAGAGCATTAAATGCAACGGTAACACATCAAGACTAGGTTCAATGCATTTGGAAAGCATTAATGGCAACTAAACCAAAATAGTAAAACTAATCGGTACTTTGCCCCTAAACCAAATTGGATGCGTCACATAGAGCCATTAATGCACCCATGTGCAAGCAAAATGATTGGAGGGGAGGTAATGATTTCCAATCATTACCAAATCTTTAAGGATCTTTTCTTCTACCCTAAATTTGTTTAACATAAAAGGTAATCATTACCAAATCTTTGAAAAGATTTGGTAATGACTACCAAATCTTTAAAGATCTTGCTTTCTATCCTAAATTTGTTAAACACAAACCAAGATCAATACAAGATAACATGTCCCCTAGGACAAACACCCCCAAGTAAGAGGCTGGGTTGGCCTACACATTAACAAATGCGCATGCCCTCAGCCTATATATAGGGGTACTTGGTTCTCATTTTTTTCAAGCCTTGAATGCCTAGTTTCTTTCTCTAAAACTTGAGCCAAGTCTTGGGTGCTAGGTTGTTCGAGCAAATTTTCTTGAATAACACACCATTATTTTGCTGAAATCATGTCCCGGAGGTTGATCTTGTGGTTATTGGAGCAAGAACTCAAGAGGAAGACGATCACCGATCAACGTCAAGCCAAGGAGATCAAGGAGGAAAGGGGAATTTCTACTTAGGGAAGCCTAGATCCCCTAACTAGGGTGTTTTTGCGGTTATTGGAGCAATAACTTAATAGATTTGTTAGCCTAAACGGTTTCAATCATAGGATCTCCGGAAAATGTAATTTTGACGATAACGCCTCATTTGACGTTTTAAATGAACTAACATTATTTTCAAGTATGGGTCATCCAAACATTATGGAAATAAATCATGGAGATGCATTCAATTCGAAATGTATGATTTAAAAAATGCAATTTTTTATTTCGACAACATTACTCAAGATATTTAACTCGGAACTCTATAGGTTGCACACATATACCGATGGTGCATACATTTGTGGTTTTGTTTCTAATATGTCCAATATACCTAAATATCACAATGTGTATTATATGTTTTATCATATCATGCAAATTTGGAAAATTCACATCTTGATCACAAATGTGCTTAATATGCTTAAACTTGGATTTAATGTGATCAAATAGTACATTGCATGATCTTAATGTAAAAACACTTCAAATATCATTGATATAATATTTTGAACATGTCCATATAAATATTATATTATGATTCATGTAATAATATTGTTCATACATTGCTCAATTGGAAATTTCATATTTTGATCACAAAAATGCTCAAATTGCTTAAACTCGGTTTCTATGTGATCATAAGGTACATTGTATATTTGGATCATCAAAACACTTTGAACATCATTGAAATAATGTTTTTAATGTGTTTGGCTAAAAAATTATCATAGAAATCGAGCAAAACCAAGAACGGGTAATGAAAAATAGAAGTGTATTGAAAACACTGTGGCAATCAACTATTGCTGTCCAAAAAATCAGAATGGACATTATGTAGTAAATTGGCCGTATCTCTCTTATTGCTTGTCCAAATCTGATGAATGTTATATGGTTGGAAAACTAATTCAAATATATTTAAACCCATATAAATTTCATATCAATACAAGTTGGATTGGTTGTTCAAATTTTAACATTTCGGTAGAAGTCAGTAGTTGATTTTTACAGAAAATCCTGTCTTGACCTTTACTTACTCATTTGATAATATCTTACTCATACAGAGTCCAAATGAGGTGATTCATTTTTCTATGGAACCCTAACTCCATAAGATTTATTTCTGTGCATAGTAAGAAAAATTTGGATACGTTTTTCTTATAAAACAGTAGCCATTTATAAAAATGTCAGTAACCCTTTTCTCTCTTGCCATGTTTTTGCTATGTTTTCGGCTTCACGTTTTTGGCGTTATATGTTTGTTCTAATTGTTGTACGATGATTAATTTGCCTTATAATAAATATATAACATGTTTTCATCATTCAATTTGATCAATAAATGTTGAATTGAAAGGAATTGATCAAAACATCTTGAAACATTTTAGAACTCAAAATGCAGATTTTGTCATGAACTCAAATTTGGATTTGCATATCATATTTTGTTTGAAACGTTCAAATCATGTTATGGGATGTTAGTTTAACATGTCTACATGATATATGCATGATAAATTGATATGTTTATCATTACATCTATGATTAATTGACAAATTGGCTCAAAGGGTATGAAAATTTTGTTTTCATCATGCTAAATGAATTCTAAGTGTTCAAATGCTTGAAATGCTTGTATGTGCTTAATTGGATTGTATACATGTATAATATATTTTAGACATATTATATACACATGCTCAAATACATAATCATGTATGAATACAAGTATTAGATTTGAATTTGTCAAGATAACCAAGTGGGAATACAAATATATTATTTTGACTTAGTGGTAGGATAGCTCATTAAATGTTAGCCTATGCCTTGTCTTCCACAATGTGAATGGATTCTTATCTTGAACAACTTGTTGCATATTTCAAAGTTGAGGAGCCTTATATTCAATGATTCCTACCCAACTTTGAATATCTTTATCTTGATTTGTCTATATGCTTTCAATGTCAACCATACTACTTTGAATATCTTGAACAAATTGTTGTAATTTTCCATTACCTCAAAGTCAAATTGGACAATGGGACATTTACAATTAATTAGACATATCTAGCATTTATGAGGTTGGAAAAAGTAGATGGAATGTTGACAAATCTGCAGAGATAATAGAGAGCAACCTATGTATTTTGAATCTTGACATTTGAAGAGGAAACCCCAACAATCACTTTGTTCTTAATATCTTCAAGTGTGATATCCTACTACATTCTCTACATCTATATAAGGAGGGAAGATTGGTGGAAGAAATTATCAATCTATCAAAGTATCAATCAAGTGAACTACAAATATCAAAGAGATACTACAAAAGGCTTCCAAGCTAAAAGCTGTCCAACAATACTTATACTCTTTCTTGATTCATATTTCTTGAGTGTTTGTTGTATTTGCTTCACACACATAGATTCTTGAGTTCTATATCTTGTGAGTATTGAAGCTCCATTTTGTGAGACGATGAGATTTTTATTGTAAATCTTGAGTAAGGGTTTTACTCAAGATGAGAGATTTGTGAGTGGAATATATTCACTCTAGATTATAAAGTCTTGAGATACGCACTTCTCAAGCGGTGACTTAAACGGTTTGTTCTTCACCCGTAAAAAGATCAAAGAATAGTGAAATCCTCGAAGGAGCTCAGGGGAGTGGACTAGGCAAAAGGTGTTTATTGAACCACTATAAAATATCGGTGTCAATCTCTCTAACTCTACTCTTTACATTTTCGCATTTATTTGTGTTTGTAATTATTGCTTTTGTTTGAATATCTGCTATACACTTGACACAAATCACGTAAACACTTAGTTTATATTAAGTAGATTTAATTAAATGTAAAATTTGCCAAAATCCAATTCACCCCTTTTCTTGGGTAATTCTTGGGCCATCAAGATCGATGGTCACCGATCGAGGATCAACCAAGAAGATCAAGGAGGAGATAGAGGTAATCACTTATGGGAGACTACATCCCTTAAGTAGGTATATTTCTTGAAAACCCCCTTTGATCTTGGTTTAATCTTGTGTATGTTACTTGTACATAGTATAATCATGTAGTTCATACACTTTAATTTCATGTACATAACACATAAAACCCATAAACAACCAAACAAGCACTTAATTTTTGCCATAATAACCAAACTATGTCCAAATTATACAAAACTATTTCAAGAACATCAATAACGTCTGAGAACATGTTAAGAACATGTGACCCAAATCATCCAAGAACATGTGAGGATTCAAAAAAAAACTACAATCACACCATGAGTTGTGCATACTCTTTACGATTCTCTTAAAAACTTTAAATCGACTCTTTACTAACTATTAATAATAATTAATTAATGTTGTGATTCAGGTTGTTCACAACTTAAAAAATAATTAATAATAGCTAACTGACATTGTGATTTAGGTTGTTCACAACTAAAACCAACAAATATCCAAACCAGTCTTTAACTAAAACCAGATTAGTTTTCTATTAAACCAACGCAACATGCTAGTTTTCAACTTAATAAGGGTGAACTACGTTTGACTTGATCTTTGGTAGCCACCCAAAGTACGTAGGCAACCCATAAGGGTTCGGTCACACCTTCAATAACATAAACCATATAGTTTAATCTAACACAAACACTCTACGTAAAGATCTGATTCTTATTAATCTGTGGTACCTAGGCAACCCAAGTGCGGGTTCGGTCGCATATCCAAATAAATTAGTCTTAGTCTGCATTTTATATAGCATGCGTATTTATATTCTTGTCTCTCATAAATTGTCATTGGGTTGTTGCTACTAGTATAGTATAGTATTTACTGCTTACATCATGATAAAATACATAAAAAGAGGAAAAACTTTAAAAATGGAATTATTTTTGTTTAAGTAAATCAAAGAAAACTGCTTGGATATGTTTAACAAAGAATATCTATTTAGGCCAAAGTACCGTTTACAAATAGGTGTCTTGGGGTACGTAAAGCCTTCCCTAAGCACAAACGACTCCCAAACTTAAAGAATATCTCTGGTACACAGACCTTTGGAAGTTAAAACACAGGTCATTTTAAAGGAAAAATAAATTTCTAAAATCCTAGTGATCTAGCACACCATTTAACCCCATTCTAGGTGATGATTCCATTTTTAACATAAAATCTTGGCCCAAGAAAGTTTTCAAAACTGAGGCCTAGAAAAGCCCTTGAAAAACCATTTTAAAAATGAACGGATTTGGACGACTTAGAGATGGAGGAATGAAACTTGTTTCCTCTTCTTCCCGATTCTCTACTTCATACGCGATCAAAATCTGGGGTGCGTCAATTGGCGACTCCGCTAGGGATTGTAAGAGAGTGAGGCCTAGTAGGAGTTTAAATCCATATTCACTATTTAATAACATTCAAGCATTATGTTTTTTACTTCGATCACAACTAAAACTCTAGCAAAAAAATAAAAAAAAATAAAAAAATAAATAATAATAATAATAAGCATATCCTTTCATATGTATATATCAACATACATGCATATTTACTCTCTTTATTTACTACATTTACATTTATTGTCTTTAAATATCACATTTAAATACTTCTCAACATTTCTGCATTTATAATACTGTATACTTTCTCCAACGCATGAGCACTCACCTTGTATTGCATATCATTGATAAAAAACCCAAACCGTAACCCTCTTAGAGATAGAGAGACCAGCAGTAGGGGCTGAAGTCAGTGAGGTCATGACGCAGATCTAAGCCCTAAAAACCCTTAAGTTAGAAAGAAAAGTTAGTAGAAGCAAGGCCGGGTAGGTTCCTACCCCAGGATCCAGTTACGAACCTCTTCTTGCTCGGACCACCAACCAAAGATGGATGTTCTCCTGGGGAGAACGTCGGAGGTTTGAAGGTCTGGGAACCGAGATTTTTTAGGATGCACTAGAAGAAAAGCCGAAATCGCATATAGTGAGCCTAGGATAGAGGATAACCAAAACCTTGCTGTATTTAGGACACTATCTTAGAGATAGACATGTATATTGTTGTTAGTGTTTAACTACCCTGAAATCTTATAAAAGATTATCTCTAAGACTGATAGAGAACGGAATAGCCAATTAAGAATCCTCATTATTCTTTTCCTATGAGCCTGCTCACAGTCTGAAAATGTATTGAAGAAAAAATGACCGTTGAACAAGCCATGGGAAGGGATAAAGAGAATCCTTATTATGACTATACGAGGCTTTATTAGACTTGGAAACTTTATTTTGTTCAGATTTAGGTATTGTTTTAGTTTAGGTCGATAATGACAGAGAGTTTATACGAGATTTCCATGCACCCAAATAAAAGTGTCAATCGAGTCTGTAAATATAAGGCACCTCGCTTGAGGGGTTGTCATATCAAAATACTACGTGATTTTGTAAAATTTGGAAGTAGTGGAACTATTGTCTCAAACTGAGTCATAGTTAAAACCCCAAATGCCTTTGTAAGCAAATAATACTGTCACGACCTAAGTTACTTAGGAAAAATTGCGTCTTGTACAAAATTTCCCATCTCCCGTTTGCTAGTTCACACTCGTACGCAAGCATGACAACCTATTCAAATGGAAGACATACAGGAATGACCGAATGAAACTATCGGGGTAGTTCAACTGAAAGAAGACATGGTTTTATTGGAAACAGTCTGTCGGTCAAATGTCTGAGCTCCTGTAGCAACTTTACCAATCTCAGTAGAAACCTGTAACCCCTGTTCAAACCTCGGACCAATGGAACCAGTTATGAACCATTAGCCCTCTGGTTCCCAAGGCCCTAGCCTTGTTATTGGAGAACCAATCCTTATTGAACCTTAGCCACAAGTCACTCTGACTGTGACTGGACCAAACCCAAGTACCACATCTACTAAACCAAATACTAGCCCAAATATACCAAAAATAAATGACCAATTTAGAAGAGAGGTGAAAGAACAATTTGAGAAAACATCCCTACTGGTCGAAAAACTACTATAGATGGAAAGGGAAATCCAGGAAGTAAAAAATAGAGAATCTGGAACCAATGCTCGATATATTGACCTATCTTCTATACCTTAAGTGAAGTTTTCTGACAATTTATCATGCCCACACTCAAGAAGTACGATGGATCAGGGTGTCCAGATTAGCACATCCAATAATGCAAGACTAAAATAGGGGGTGTATATCCATAATGAAGCATTAGCCATCCGGATTTTCCAGTAGTTATTAAACGGACCCGTTGCCTGTTGGTATATAACGATAGAACAATCAAAGGTGAAGACATTTCTCAATATATTCAAGATTTTATGTGAAGAATATGGATACAATTAAGAGTTCTCGCCTGAAAAAATCTCTCTCCAAACCCTGATGAGAAAGAGTGGGGAAAGTTTCTGGGAATATGCCGTCCGATAGAGGGAAAAAGTCGTACAAGTATTACCGTCAATGAAGGAGGTTGAGATGGTCCAAATGTTTGTCCAGGCTCAACCTCACCCTTATTATGAGCCTTTACTGAACACCCTAGATGGCCAATTCTCTAACTTAATATGCTGGGGGGAATACATGGATGAAGGCCTCAGAACTAGTAGGATACAAAAACCAACTAATGATGTGGTAAAAATGTTACCACCTCCAAAAAAATAAAATTTTGACGTATTAACGGTTGACCAAGGTCAGAAAAATAAGCAAAATATCCAAACTCAACCCATTTATTAGTAGTTTAACTTCTCGGGATACTTGGACCGGGCCCCATAGAATTTGAAACTCCCTTGGGTTGTACTCTTTCAAGCACCCATATACAACCCTTACCTATATCCAGCTCCCTATACAGCTCCACCACCATCTACCCAAATCCTTGTTAGCTATTAACCAAAATCGTTAAAATTCCAAGCCCACCCAACCACCTAAAGAGCAATTACAATTCAGCATTAGACTAGTACCACTTTCTCAAATCATGGAAGAGTGTGTCAAGGACAAGTTACTTGTACCAATTCCCTAAAATTGTCTAAACCCTAATGATATGAAATTCAATCCTAACCAAATCTGCGTATATCACTACGGGGCAGTTGGACACTCCACCGAAAACTGTTACAACCTAAGGCACAAGCTAGAGAATCCTATACAAGATAAGGTAATATGATTCCCAAAGGATGGAGATACCTCTCAATCAAATTGCCAACAAAACCCGTTCCTAAAACATTACAACCTGTTAGAGTTAGCTCCCCATTGGTATGGCCAAAGGGTTTAGTCTGTAGTTTCCTAAGAAGAAATAAAAGTAAGAGGTATGATGTCGGAGAAACTGAATAAGCTAGCAGCCTTGGTAACCAGAGAGTTTGCCCAATCATAGTGTACCAAGAGCCTTGGTGACCAAAAAGAAAAAACTCCATCTCAATATCTAACTAGCAACCAGATAGTTGAGATTATCCTATCCCTAGGCTCTTTTGTTGTTAGAAATTTCATTTTTAGTTATGTTTGATAGGTAGAAAAAAAATATTCTAGGACAAGTAGGAGCTTAATAAACTATGTAAGAACAAAAATAATAAGTTCTTAATACAAAACACTGAATCATAAATGCCCATTTCCTCCGTGATAATATACTTAAAACTCACTCTAAGTCCTTTAAATTAACAAAAAGTCCTTCTCAAATAAACATATAATGATAACCTTAGCTAAGCAAAGTTGTCTAAGATTTGCCTACTAAGATAACGCGAGGTAAACTTCGATTGTGCAAAAACTTGCTGATCTTACCAAAATATAAGAAAGTGTCGTCACCTAGTCAAATTAGGGATGTGTAATCTAGAAAATAACCATACCACGGGTCATTTGTTCCCTAGGGTTTACATGTCATGTCTTAAGCATAGTGTCTTTTCTCATAAATCCTATACAATAGGAATTATGCATCATTAGAAAGACATTTCTTATTTTGGTTGAAAGTGCAATAAACTAATCAAAATCTATCCTGATAGGAGACCACCTAAGGTTTACCAGTCATACTGTCAAACTAAAGTCACCCTCAGTGAGATGTCATGAAATCAAAGGTGTCTTAAACCCTAACACAGGCCTTTGGAATGATAATCCACCTTTTGAGGAAGAAAATGATAGGTTCTGCCATTAGGTCCTAGGAAATGATCCATGTTTTGATGAAAAAATATAGTATAGTTCCGTCATTAGGTCCTAAAAGCATTGATCTATTTTTCAAGGAAAACAATAGATGAATTTGTCATCAAGTCTTAGGAGCAATTATCCCTACTTTGAAAAGAAAAAAAGAGGGAATAATTCTGTCATTAAGTCCTAAGAGCCATGATTTATGTTCGAGGAGAAAAATAGGACAATCTTGTCATTAAGTCCTAAGAGAAATGATCCATAGGAAAAATCTAGTATAATTTTGTCACTAGGTCCTAAGAACTATGGTCGATTTGTAAGGAAAAGACGAGCCTATCACCAAGTTCTTGGAGCAATTATCCCTACTTTGAAAGGAAAAAAAAAGGATAATTCTTTCATTTAAGTCCCAGGAGTCATAATCCTTGTCTTGAGGAAACAAATGATGTTTGTACCCTAGAGTCATAGGAAGAATGATATATACCTTGAGAATAAAAGGTCAATCATGCCCTAGGCCTAGGATGACTATTACTTTAAACTTGAGGATAAACCAAAAGTTGAAAGTTACCCTGATCCTACGAAGCCAAGTCTAAGCCGAGGTCTGTCCAGAACATATCTGAGAATTGCCTACTAGAGCTATGTCTTCCTAGGATTACATACATACAACACGAACATCATCATCTATATAGACATACTCATGTATAGTCAAGAATATAACCACGCATAAAGATAGGAGAATTTGCATCCCTAAAAGTTCATTAGTAGAGGTCTAGGTTGTTAATCACTTAATAAATCTAGAACATTTGCTTTAGGTAACTTTTGCTAAAATCCATTCGAGAGTTGCTTGCAAGGTTGTAAAATGGACCCAATCCCTCCCTCTATTAGAATAACTCAGGACGACTCCAAAATTTCGACGATGTGAGAAGACATTAACTCCTTGAAACAAATACTGATCCAGAAGAACCCAACCTCATTATTCCGAGAAAAAAGAAAAGAAGGTTGTGTCTATGTCGGCCTTTCCCTTAACTTCTTAAAGTCCCTTCTAATGAATTAGGTATTATATTGTACGCCTACGTACTATATCTACGTATGACTAAATGCGGGTTTATTTTGTCTGAGGTCGACTCATGTCTTTATACTCTAGTCCATAAATCAATTTGCTTGTCACAATTTACACATTGCGAATAGTTAAAAATAATGATAACATAATTTCAATACTAAATTAGACCATTATCCAAAGAAAAATGTTAAAAGAAATGTCTTGTTTCAACTAAACGATGGTGAGATATTGACAAAAAAATATGAGAACGTTAGAAAGAACCTAAGAGCCCTAATGTGGAATCGTTACACATATTCCAATCTAGGAGTGTCCTTGTAACCCTGAAGAAGTATAGAAGACCTCCTCAACTAGAATGAAGGAAGAGAGATCTATGATGTGAAGAATGATAGATAAAGTCTTAGAACCTGACCCCGCTATAGATAAGTTCTTGGAAGATTGGGTAGCTGAACAAAGGAAAATTGACTAATATAAGCTAAAACTTTATCTAGGTATAACCAATTCAGAGACACCATGAAAACCTACTGAAAAATAAAAATGAGAGGAACCTCGTAGAATTGAAGACATTTAAGATTGGAAGAAGACGATAAGCCATTGATAATATAATATTGGATAATGGGGAAAGTAGTTGGGATAAGGCCAAAACCAACAAAGACCTTGAGACTGACTTAAATTACCCTAATTCTCTAAAAAGTGTAAAAATCCTGAAAGTACATGTTAAGAGAAATAATAAAATAAAGACTGGTCTCGAAAAGTTTCTAAACACTAAGTGGTCACACAAAAGCAGTCGGGTGAATCACTCTCTCCATACAATTCTAGTATTAAGTCGTAGGAGTGTCTCAACACCTCGTGACTTGGGCCAACTAGATCGGGATCATTACCTAAAGCTCGCTACATGGATTATATATAAAGTATGACTCCCTACTTGTTGGAGTGAATAAAATAAAAAGAAGATTCTCTTAATGCTACCAGGACAAAATAATATTTGTTAGTCGTCATTAACTAACACATGTTTCTCTATCACTTATATTCTCCATCTTCTGATCATCTCGGGAAGGCCCATTCTGTCTGCTCTCAGTCCAAGACAGAAGAAGTGCAGCAGAGCCATTGATGAAGTCTCTGGTAACATATAGGGCCTAAATAATCTCAATAACAATCTTAGAAAATATCAATATCGAACTTGATGGAAATGAAACTAGAAAACCTTGTTAACTAATAACTACGGATATTTGCTCTAAATTACTATTGAACTTATCTTCATCATAATTTAGATTAATCCGATGCAAAAATTGTGACGATCATTAAGATGAATGAACACTTGAGTATGATTACTTGAGTATACACCAGTCAAAATAACCTCGCATAAAATCTTCGTTCGGAGTGAGATTTTCCATTCTGGGATATTCTGAGCTCAACCAAGCGAGATTTAAAATAACCCTCTGCTATTGTTGTTCAAAAATTTCCATCTTGCAATACCTAGAGACTGCTCAAAGAAAAATCCCGATCAGGATTCTAGTTACAATACAAGAAGGAGGAAAAGACCAGGAAGCCTCTCAAAAGCACGTATCAGCTTTCTGTATCAGAAACGACATGGAAATAACCAGAAGAGATGTCTAATGACAAAGGTACCTAGTGCAAACATTTTATGAAACATTCTAGGTAAAAGATTTGAGCTTCTTAGAATCATAAGAGTATCAAAATACTATACAAACACCATGCATCATGATTCACTTAGGCAATACATAACTTGTATACGCATGCGATAAATTAGTCATCATACTTTAAACTATAGCTTGTGACATTTTGCATATCATTTAGCATCAATAGGCCATCCTTGACACGACACTTGCACCCATACACCTTATTTGGGAGATCTAGTATACTAACAGGCAATCCTCGGACAGGTAATCTGGTCAAGTAACCTCACAATGTTACTGTACCATCAGTTGTCCCTGATAATGATTTTCATTCAAATTAGGTTTAGACAAGGAATCGACCTCACATAAAGTGCGTCTTGATGCTAAATGATATGCCATCCTCGACATGACACGTGCACCCATACACCTTATTTGGAAGATCTAGTTAGCTAACAGGCAATCCTCGGACAGGTAATCTGGTTAAGTAACCTCACCATGTTATCGTACCATTGGCCGTCCCTAATAACGGTTTTCAACGAAATTAGGCTTAAATAAGGAATCGACCTCAAATATAGTGTGTCTTGATAGTAAACCTTACTCATTCCTAGGAAGTGTCAATGTGTAGTGGAGTGTCATTAGAAATTCGACCTCACTAGGATCTAGCATGACCTTCTTAAAATTAAGTAAGTCCTAGAGTCGTACTAAGCCTCCAGTCAACCAAAATAAAGCAGCATAATTTAAAAACTTAAATACACTAACCAATCAAGATTAACGATTGATTTTACCTAGCTAAGTCTTAGATAACAAATTCTAGCAAAATGAATCGATCTAGCTTCATAATCTTGTATCTAATCTATCTCCTCCCCAACCTGTAGGCTGTGGTATATTTTACACTATTAATAATCGTGAATAACACGATAGGAAGTATCAGATTAGATTCTCCAACATAACTTATCTAGTTGTTGCCCCAGCCTACGATTAGGGAACATTTCATCCTATCCATATTTTCCTGATGGAAACAACATTATTTTATCTTACGATGTGAAATAAAATGCCTGAATCATAATGAACTTAATTAATTTCATTAAACCAAAAGATGTAGGAACTACATGTCAGCCTGATTCCCGGCAGAACCCGGGATACGTAGGAAACCCTCACGGGTTTGGTCGACAAACTTAAAGTCATCAATTGGATGAACTAGATTCTGACCTAATTCTTAGTTATCTGAGATGTGTAGACAACCCATACTACGGGTTCAATTGCCATTAATAAAAATCCCACACCAATTGGGATCCAATCATGTAATCAAATAATAAAAATCCCCACAAAGTTGCTTAATAATAAATCCCCCAATCAATTGGAATTGAACCATACCAAATATGACAATAGCCCACCAATCTAGATTTAACCATGTTAAACTTTAACCAGTCAAGGAAGAATTAGGTGTCAACCTGAGTCCTGGTAAATACCAGGATACATAAAACCTTTATAGGTTGGATCGTCACCTGAAACAAAATTCCTCCATCCGCAGTAGACTATGCTTCAACCTATCATTGGTAGATCACCAAGGTACATAGAAAACCCAAGTGGGTCTGGTTGAAGTTAGAGAGATTTCCGCATTATGACATTATCTCAGCCCTATATCAGGGCGCATCTACCGATAAGTCCCTTGACTTCCTTGAGGAGCCCATCCTTTTGTTAAATAGACAACAAAGGATAGCTGTGCTTGAACTACACGTCGACTTGATCCTTGGTAGATTTCCAAGGTATGTAGGAAGCCCTTGTGGGTAAGGTTGACAATCTTAGATAGCACAACGAAGGATGAACTACATTTTGACTAGATTCTTAACCTAGGAACACAGTGTAGGTAGGTAACCTAGGTGGATTTTGTTTATCCAGTGATCACCATCCATAACTGTAATATCTTGCGTTTAGTTCAGGACATAGAGGTAACCCATGTGGGCTTTTTCGTATCTTTTAAACGCTCAGGAGATAGTCCCACGCCCTAGTTAGAGCTGGGGCACATTATATTCGATTTTGTATCCGATTTCTTTATTTAGAATCTATGATGGGACTCGCCCTAGCTAGAGCTAGGGTACATTATATCTGGTTTCTCCATTGAGATTATGTAATAGGGGTCGCCCTAGCTAGAGCTGGGGCACATTATATTAGATTTTCTTTGCGGAGAGTTTCTTGATATATTACTCTCACCAATCATAATCAACGCAAAAATTTAAAATCAAAATATATAATCCCTAGAAAGAAACAAGCATCATTAGCCCCAGTTTATGACTGGGGCACATTTTATTCGAGGTTAAATTTTTCATCAGGAAGTTTTCTAGTTCTCATTAGGCAGTCCCGTGTGGGATGTGGCCAAGAAACTCCACTAGGTGTTGAGTTTCCCCAAGGATCGTCGCCCGTGTGAATTCTCTTAGTAATTTTCAATCATGTATTGATGTGACGACCTAGGAATCAGTTTCTCTAACCCAGAACCTTTTCCACAAAAATAAAAATTAAAAAAATGATTTACTTTACCTATTAGAACTACATGTGGCCTAATTCTCATTAATTTGAGATATGTAAAAATACCCTTTGGGTATGGTCACAACCAGGAGTTGATGACCGAGTGTCTTCTTCTCTATATTCTATAGGATTGAATGCGCGTTATCTTTTAGGAATATATAATCATCTGGAGGGCTTGAACAGGGTGTCATCCTTACCAAGAACCTTTTCCACAAAATACTAATCTACAATTAACAAATCAATTAAATCCATAAAAAAGACCAATACCTATCTTTGGCGATAGAAGCAATACCTATCTTTGGCGATAGAAGAAATACCTATCTTTGGCGATAGAAGCAATACCTATCTTTGGCGATAGAAGAAATACCTATCTTAGGTGATAGAAGCAATACCTATCTTAGGTAATAGAAGCAATATCTGTCTTTGGTGATAGAATCAATACCTATCTTAGGTGATAGAAACAATACCTATATTTGGTGATAAAAGCAATACCTATCTTAGTTGATAAAAGTAATACTTATCTTAGGTGATAGAAGTAATACCTATCTTTAGTGATAAAGAAAAATACCTATCTTTGGTGATAGAGAGAAATGCCTTTCTTTGGTGATAGAGAAGAATTCCTATCTTTACTGATAGAGGAAAATGCCTATCCTTGGTGATAGATGTTTATCTTTGGTGATAGAGAGAAATACCTATCTTTGGTGTTAGAGGAAAATTCCTATCTTTGGTGATAAAGAAGAATGCCTATCTTTGGTAATAGAGGAAAATGCCTATATTTGGTGATGGATGCCTATCTTTGGTGATAGAGATAAATACCTATCTTTGGTGATAGAGGGAAATGCCTATCTTTGGTGATAGAGAGGAATGGATATCTTTGGTAATATATAGAAATACATACCTTTGGTGATAGAGAGAAATGCCTATCTTTGGTGATAGAAAGAAATGCCTATATCTGGTGGTAGAAGAACTGTCTATCTTTGGTAACAGAAGAAAAAAGGCATATCTTTGGTGATAGAAAATGAGTATACCTATATCTGGTAGTGGAAGCAGAACATGCCTATCTCTAGTGATAGAAGAGAAATATACCTATATTTGATGATGAAAGCAAAGCACTCCAATCTCTGGTGATGGAAGCAAAAAGTCCTGTCTCTAGTAGTAGAAGTAAGGATTCTTCGATGACGAATAGGAAACATTCCTGTCTCTACTGAAGGAAGCAAAACACTCCAATATTTGTTGATGGAAGAAAAATGTTCCTGTCTCTGGTGGCAAAAGAAAAGACTCTTTGATGATAAATGCGAAGAATCCCCGTCTCTGATGATGGATACGAAGACATCTTACCAAGGAGAGTCGACTAGACTCTCTTTCACCACTGTAAGCATTCAAATGCCTACCTTTTATATTTCATGTCTAGCAGAACAAAATGTTAGTGTCTCCTTGTTTGTCATTATGAGTAAACTCGCATGACAAAGAGGGGCAGCTGTAGACACCGCATTTTGTCCCGCCCAGTCAGTGTCAAATCAAGTACAAGTTCAAATAAACTTTAAACTTAGGTTTAAAGGGACTAAATTTATACCTGATATCACATTGTATAATATAAAAAAAAATACCTAAAAACTTGAGAAAAACACAAAAAAATGTCAAATTTGACAAAATGCAGTTAAGTAAAAGTTTCAGGTCAACCTCAAAAATCTCATAATTTAAGGGGGTCTAAAATGAATTTTCTAAAGTTTAATTTTCATTAAATAATATTTATTATTGATAAAAAGTAGTCACTACCCTTAAATTATAGGGTATTTCAAACAATTACCTCGGTTACCTACCTTAACCCTGAAACCACCAAGAAACAATCCAAGAGACATTAATCTAGGATTTAAAAGGTCATGACAAGCCCTAAATCACCAAGGTGATTAAGGAGCTGGGCATGATTTGGAATTACACCAAATTCAAGTTGTCTTGCCAAACCACCCTAGGCCCAATGAATTAAAAGCCTAGCCATCATTAAAGGCCCACAAAAGAGGCCTTAAAATGACCAAGGAGCCTTCCAAGAATTTTCCTACAAAATATCTAGGAAATAAACCAAGACACTTAGGATGTGACAAACCGTTATCCAAAATAAACAGATTCGGTTTGCCACCTAAGTTAGGCATTTAATGTGCATTAAATGCCCATCCCATCAAGAATTAAATATTTGGGATGACATGGATAGGACACATTCAAGGTATCTAGATATTTTGAGCAAAATATCTTAAGGGTAACCGAAAACCTTGAATTGTGACTACCAGTTACCGAAACCAAATCAAATTGGTTTTCCACCTAGCCAATGCATTAAATGCACATCCCATAAATCAATAAATTCTTGGGATGACATGGAAAGGTTAGGTTCAAATAATATATATATTTTCACAAAAAAATATCTTAGGGTAATTAGGAACTTGAAAGCTAACCATCGGTTACAAGACAAGTTAACCCGATTCCATCCGAACCCAAACGAATGAGTGCTTGCCAAGCAATGACATATAAAAGAGCATTAAATGCAATGGTGACATATCAATACTAGGTTAAATGCATTTGGAAAGCATTAATGGTAAATAAACTTAAATAGTGAAACTAACCGGTACTTAGCCCCTAAACCGAACCGGATACATCTCATCGAGCCATTAATGCAAATATGTGCAAGCAACATGATTGGAGAGGAGGTAATGGTTGGTAACGATTTCCAATCATTAGTAATGGTTTCCAATAATTACCAAATCTTTGAAAAGATTTGGTAATGACTACAAAATCTTTAAAGATCTTGCCTTCCACCCTAAATTCGTTCAAATCAAAAGGAAATCATTACAAAATCTTTAAAAATATTTGGTAATGATTACCAAATCTTTAAAGATCTTGCCTTCCACCCTAAATTTTTTCAACACAAAACAAGATCAATACATGATAACATGTCCCCTAGGCCAAACCCCCCCCCCAAGGAAGAAGTTGGGTTAGCCTGTGCATTAATAAATGCGCAATCCCCAAGACTATATATAGGAGTGCTTGGTTCTCATTTTTTCAAGCCTTAAATGCCTAGATTATCTTTCTAAAATTTGAGCCAAGTCTTGGGTGCTAGGCTTTTGGAGCAAATTCTCTTGAATAACACGTCATTATTCTATTGAAATCTAGTGCCAGAGGTTGATATTGAAGTTCTTGGTGCAAGAACTCAAGAGGAAGACGATCATTGATCAACTTCAAGCCAAGGAGATCAATGAGGAAAGGGAAATAGATACTTATGGAATACCACATCCCCTAAGTAAGGTGTTCTTAAAGTTCTTGGAGTAAGAACTCAAGAGATCGACGGTTACCGATCGAGGATCAACCAAGAAGATCAAGGAAGAATGAGGAATAGCTACTTAGGGAAGAACACATTGCCTAAGTAGGGTGTTATTAAGGTTCTTGGAGCAAGAACTCAAGAGATAGATGGTCACCGATCGAGGATCAACCAAGAAGATCAATGAGGAAAATGAGGTAATCACTTAGGGAAGACTACATCCCCTAAGTGGGTATATTTCTTGAAAACCCCCTTTGATTTTAGTTTAATATTTTTCATGTTACTTGTACATAGCATAATTATGTAGTTCATACACTTTAATTTCATGTACATAACACATGAAACCCAAAAACAACCAAACAACCACTTGATTTTTGCTATAAAAACCGAACTATGTCCAAATCATTCAAAACTATTTCAAGAACATCAAGAACGTCTGAGAACATGTTAAGAACATGTAAGGACCCAAATCTTGCGAGAACATGTTAAGAACATATAAGGATTCAAACAAAACTACAATCACTCCATGAGTTGTGCTTACTCTCTACGATTCTCTCGAGAACTTTAAACTAACTCTTTACTAACTGTTAATAATAACTAATGAATGTTGTGATTCAGGTTGTTCACAACTTGAAAAATAATTAATAATAGCTAAATAATGTTGTGATTCAGGTTGTTCACAATTAAAACAAACTAATAACTAAACCAGTCTTTAACTAAAACCAGGCCAGTATTCAATTAAACCAACCTAGCCTGCCAGTTTTCAACTTAATAAGGGTGAACTATGTTTGATCTGATCTTTGGTGACTACCCAAAGGACGTAGGCAACCCATAACAGTTCGGTTACACCTTTAATAATGTAAACCATATAGTTTAACCTAACACAAACGAACTACATAAAGACTTGATTCTCATTAATCTGAGATACATAGGCAACCTACGTGCGGGTTCAGTCACATATCCAAATAAATTAGTCTTAGTATGCATTTCATATAACATGCATATTTATATTTTTGTTACTTATAAACTGCTATTGGGTTGTCGCTACCTAGAATAGTATAGTATAGTATAATATTTACTACTTACATCATGATAAAATACAAAAAAAAAAAAAAAAAAACAAAAAAAAAAAAAACTTTAAAAAGAGAATTATTTTTGTTTAATTAAATTAAAGAAAACTGCTTGGTGATGAGTGGTTTATTTACCAACAAATAGAGTACTTTTAGATTCAAATGTTTGTGTGTTTTCAAGTATTTTTGTTAGTTTAATGTGTTTTTGTGTTTTTGGTAGGAATATAAATAAATAGGAAAAAAGATGCAAAATCTGTGCAAGTGCTGTAACGTTAAGACCAACTTTGACCATGATGCAATCCAATTTTGGAAAACCTCAAAACATGGAAGTTGTATATCTATTTCTTAGATTTACACAGCCTTTTGAATCACCTCAATCAAAGTTTGGAAAAGAAAGTTACGGCCAAAATACAAAACAAAGGTCGGTGTTGCCCATCGCGCGCTGCAGCGCTCTCTCGTAAGAAGCTATGGGCTATCTTCTACCCATGGTGCATTGCACCACATTATACCCCACTGCAGCATGCTCCTATCGAACCTGAAGCCCAAAACCCTACCTTTCAGCCCTATAAATACCCCTTTTTAGCTTAAACTAAAGGGAGGAGAGGAGAGGAATGAAAGAGGAGACGATTTTGGGAGAGAAGAACAATAATTTGTGGCGCTTTTGGGCAAGAAAACACCCTATGGTGTGGGATTTGATGCGAAATGGATAAAGAAAACACCATTGGAGGCACTTCGAGTTGAAGATTTGGAGTTCAACATGCAATAAGATTTTCTCTACCTTTCTCTTCTCCCTAATCTTGATTGATTTTTGTATTTGTGGATATTGTGTTGAACATGTTTGCATCTATGGATTTCTTGAAAATATTAGTTTTGGATCTATCTCTGTTGTGTTTGTAATTTAATCTAGGGCTTGATGTAGTCTTGTTTTGAACCAGGTTAGTTTTAATTCCATTTTATAGATCTCTTAGGCTTAATGTGTTTGATTCTTGTGGCCAACAAATTAGATGAGTTTAGGTTACGAATTTTATACTCGAGAGAGGTTGAATTCGTAACTAGAATTGAGAGTGCAGGTTGTTGCGAATCCGAGAGGAAATTGACACCTAAGTAATCTATTTGGCGATTTAGGATTTTGTGAAATTTGGAGGTGATCAAGTTTTAGATTTACCAACTAGGTTTTCTATTCAATTGTGTTTGCCTTTATAATGCTTCCAGCTTCCAATTTATGTTTCTACATGATATTTTGGTTGATTTGAGAACTTAGGATTTGACACTTGGGAGAGGTAATTTCGGGTTCGGACTTAGGTTAAACATAACGTAAGTTTTAATAGATTGAGAGATATTTAAAGCTTGTGTAATCTATAAGGTCGGGTATAACGAATATTTTTACCTAAATACGGGATAGGGATATCGGTATTGAAGTGATTACATATTCTCTCACTTGACGCTTGGGAGAGGTAGTGAGAGAGCAATAGCACGAGGACCTTGATTTTTGAATAAACATAATTGATTAATAATTTACTTAATAGGATAACATGGGAATAACGAAACGAAATCAAGCCCCTGGAATATTTGTGCATAGGTAATCCATTTTTTTTTTAATTTTTGTATTTAAATTTATTTTAGTTTATTTTTATAGAAAAAAAACCCAAAATTTGATCACCTAAATAAAGTTAGGTTACGAAAATCGCGGTATTTAATAACGATCTAAATCAATCCTTGTGGATACGATAATCCTACTTTCACTATTCTATTAAAACTTAACCCATACACTTGTGGTATTGTAGCGACAAATAAATTTGCTACCATGTTTTTGGCGCCGTTACCAGGGGTTGGCGTTTTAAATTCTTGTTAATATTGTGAATAAGTAACTTGATTTTAATTTAGACATTTATTTTATTTTTAATTTTTGTTTTTTAGTTTTGTTTATTTGGCGAGGTACTTGGAGATGGCTCATCAACAAGTCCTCATGAGTTTTTCACAACGAGATTCTGAGCCATTTTATTGTGCTTGGGAAAGATATAAGGAGTTGCTTATTTGTTTCCCCAATCATGGTTTCCCAAAGGAGTGTTAACTACTGAACTTCCTCGATGGGTTACAAGCCACAACAAGAACTTGGGTGGAAGGAGAAAATGGTACCACTTCTTTCTACCAACTAACCTCGGACGAATCCTATTGGTTATTGGAAGACATGGCGGAGTTTAACTGTCAGAGTTGGAATTATTCAACAGGCAATCAAAGCTTGGGGAATAGTTTCAACATTTCGGTGCCATGGATTGATACCCTGCACCAACCTGTGGAGTCTTCCCCTACCCTGGAAGAGATGTTCACTGCATTCGTGGGAGAAACTCTAATTTTTTGGAGGGAAACTCATGACCGTCTCAATAAGCATGAGGACCGTCTTAACCAAATTGAGACGACCTGCACTGAAATCAATGCGACTGTAAAGTCCATTGAGGCGCAAATCGGTCAGCTTGTTCACAATATTGAGGCCGAGTTAGAAACGGTGGCACTGAGAGACACACAAGTCACATCCAATGTGAAAGCCACCAGGAGAAACTGAATACAAGTAGGAGTAACTTGGGTGTGTTTTATGGTGATGATTCGAATGAGGAGAAAATCCAAGAATTGATCGACGATGAAGAATCACAAGATGACAATTGTGAGTTTTCACCGTTTTAGATCCAAATTGTGATGGCACCACCGGTCAAAGATGATCACATCTACGTGGATCCGATGTGGCTCACTTGTCCTCCACCGTGTCTAGCAACGTTTATTTAGGCTCACCAAGCACATAAAACGGAACCGGGTCACATTGAGAGTACGTGCTATACATGCCATATCTCTCCAAGCTTGAGAGCGTTCTAAACTAGGACCCATATGTAGTGTTGTATGACACATACTATGGATGGAAGCCGCTCTTTGACGAGAACTTCTCTGTGTCAAGCCGAGAAAGTTAAACCAAGTACTTCATGGGAGACAACTCAAGTCTTCAAAATAATAGATCCTAAGGATGCACGCTATGGAATAAAGCCCCACACCGGTTATCTTGCCCAGAGCATCATTGCTAACCGCACTAGGAGGCGAGATTGTCTCGCCTCCCTGGTACGTGTTCTTATTTCATTGTGCTTAATTTGAATACATATTTGACTTTGAGTTTGGGGGTGGGACTTATGTTGGCTTATGTTGGTTTGGGTTAGGAAATGCTTGTGTGTGTGATTCTTCTTTGTATAACCTGTGTTCTTGTGGCCTTGTTTTTAGTTTTTTTTTTTATTTAGGTTGTTTGAATAAATTGTGAGTTTTGTTGATATAAAATGACTTGATATCGATGATGATTATAGACACTTGATGTTCTCTTAGGTCATTTGAAATGTATTGCATTGAGATTTCTGTGTGCGTGACTTGTGATAATTGAAATTCACTCTTGACTCGTTACACTTGAGGACCATGAATCATGAACACTTGGTCGTTTGAGTAATTGGGGAACATTTATGTGCTTTAGGTAGACTTTGACATCTCGTGAACACTAGAACCCATTTGAGTGAAACTTGAGGCAAAATACTAGGTTAAGTATTATTGGAGAGATGATTTTGGCATTCTTTAGATTGTTTGGGCCTTTGAAGCTATCCCTGATTTTTTTTTTTTATCATTCGCTAAGCCCATTGAGCCTTATTGCCCAATTCTTTTAGTACCCACATATGTACATCCAACCCACTAAATGCATTTCCACTTCCTAAAACCATCACTAATTGGAATGTTTGCATATAGATCATTGAGCGTAACGACTAGTATGGGATGTGTTTGGAAATCACTGGTGGATTGGGTTGTGTGTTTCTTTTTGGTTGTTTTAGTTGTCTATGTAAAAAAAATAATTAAAAAGAAAAAAAAAAGTTGTAGTATAGTAGTGAGTATTCTAGCCTTCTACTTTGTATTTTTTCTACAACATTGAGGACAATGTTGAGTTTGAGTTTATGGGTGTGGTTCTCACCTATTTTGTAAAAATAAAAATAAAACGTGCTTTTGTCTGTTTTGTGAATAATATATATTGCGGGATTGTTTGAAATAATACATTTGATGAAAGGAGGAGTTGGTGGGTTTTTTTTCTTCTTGAAAATAGTGCAAGATCCATGAGTCGTAGTACATGCCTAGGGTGATTTAAGCCTAAAAATGACATTTTCATCTAACTTTTACCCTAGTCATACATTACAACTTGCAAAGTTCTTTTGATCTTCAATGACATATATACCTTTACAATTAGTGGAGAGTGACGCGAAGAATGGGCTTATGGTTGTTCTTAAATTCACCATCTAGAGATCGCTCATTGTCTCCTTAGCACATAAATCTATTCGGGGCTTATTTGGTTGGGTGAGAGTGATTGTGCACGCACATACATTTCGAGAGTCTTGAGTGGGTTGAAATTAATGCTTAAAGTTAAAATTCTAGATAATCTCAATGTGTCCATTTCCTTTGAGCTTGGAACATTTTATGATTGCGGAGATTCTTGCATGGTCATTGATTCAATATAGAACTCACATATTTATTAATAGTATTTTAGTACTTGATTTGTGTTTTTTTTTTTTGTTTTCTTTTTGCTTGAGGACAAACAAACGTTTGAGTTTGGGGGTATTTGATGAGTGGTTTATTTACCAACAAATCAAGTACTTTTAGATTCAAATATTTGTGTGTTTTCAAGTATTTTTCTTAGTTTAATATGATTTTGTGTTATTTGGTAGGAATATAAATAAATGGGGGAAAAGATGTAAAATTTGTGCAGGTGTTGTAACGTCAAGACCAATTTTGGTCATGATGAAATCCGATTTTGGAAAATCTCAAAACATGGAAGTTGTAGATCTATCTTTTATCTTCCCACATACTTTTGAATTACCTCAATCAGAGTTTGTAGAATAAAGTTTTGGCAAAAATACGTAATCGAGGTCGGTGCTGCCCAACGCGCGCTACAACGCGCTCCCATCAGAAGCTATAGGCTATCTTCTGCCAATCGCGCACTGCAGCACACTATACCCTGCTACAGTGTACTCCTGTCGGACTTGCAACCCGAAATCCTACCGTTCAGCCTTATAAATACCCATTTTTAGCTCAAACCAAAGGGAGGAGAGGGGAGGAACGAAATAGGAGGTGATTTTGGGAGAGAAGAATAGCTATTTGTGGCGATTTGGGCAAAAAAATACCCTATGGTGTGGGATTTGATGCAAAATTAATGAAGAAAACACTATTGGAGGCACTTCGAGTTGAAGATTTGGAGCTCAAACTCACAATAAGATTTTCTCTACCTTTCTCTTCTCCTTAATCTTGATTGATTTTTGCATTTGTGGATATTGTGTTGAACATATTTGCATCTATAGATTTCTTGAAAATATTAGTTTTGGATCTATCTATGTTGTGTTCGTAATTTAATCTAGGGCTTGATGTAGTCTTGTTTTTAACCATGTTTAGACTATTTTGTTGACTGTTAGTTTTAATTCCATTTTATAGATCTCTTAGTCTTAATGTATTTGATTCATGTGACCAATGAATTAAACGAGTTTAGGTTACGAATTTTATACTCAGGAGAGGTTGAATTTTTAACTGGAATTGAGAGTGCATAACTTAGGTTGTTGTGAATCCAGGAGGAAATCAACACCTAAGTAATCTAGTTGGGAATTTAAGATTTTATGAAATCGGGAGGTCACCAAGTTCTAGATTTACCAACTGGGTTTTCTATTCAATTATGTTTGCCTTTATAATGCTTCCAATTTATGCTTCCACGTGATATTTTGGTCGATTTGAGAATCTGGGATTTGACACTCGGGAGATGTAATTTCGGGTTCGGATTTAGGTTAAACACAATGTAAGTTTTAATAGATTGGGAGATATTTAAAGCTTACGTAATCTATAAGGTCGGGTATAACGAATGTTTTCTCCTAAGTATGGGATAGGAATATCGGTATTGAAGTGATTACATATTCTTTGACTTGATGCTCGAGAGAGGTAGTGAGAGAGCAATAGCATGAGGATCTCGATTATTGAATAAACAGAATTGATTAATAATTTACTTAATAGGACAACATGGGAATAACGAGACGAAATCAAGCCCCTAGAACATTTGTGCAAAGATAATCCATATTTTATTTTATTTTTGTATTTACATTTATTTTAGTTTATTTTTATAAAAAAAAAAAACCCAAAATATGATGGCCTAAATAAAGTTAGGTTACGACAATCGCGGTATTTAACGACGATCTAAACAAATCCATGTGGATACAACAACCCTAATTTCCCTATTCTATTAAAACTTGATCCGTATGCTTGCGGTATTGTAACAACAAATAAATTCGCTACCACTTGTATATGTTTAACAGTGAATATCTATTTAGACCAAGGTAGCATTTACGGACGGGTATCTTGGGATGTGTAAAACCTTCCCCAAGCATAACCGACTCCCGAACTTAAAGAATATCTCTTGGACATAGACCTTTGGAAGTCAAAACACGGGCCAATTTAAAAGCAAAAATGAATTTCTAAAATCTCAGTGACCTAGCACGCCATTTAACTCCATTTTAAGTTGCGACTCCATTTTCAACATAAAATCTCGCCCCAAGAAGTTTTTCAAAACCAATGCCTAGAAGAGCCCTTGAAAAACCATTTTAAAAAATGAACAGATTTGAACGACTTAGAGAGGAAGGAATGAAACTTGTTTCCTCTTCTTCCTGATTCTCTACTTTTTCCGCGATCAAAATCCAAGGTGCGTCATATGTAGTACATCATTTTGATATTTTCAAAATTTTATATATATGTGGAATGAAACATCATATTTTTTTATTTTTTTTGTGTTAAGTTAGCTTTCGGATGTTGAATAGAACACTGAAGTACGAATGTAGCATCACTGGGTTTTGGGTCTATGGTTTTTTTTTTTTTTTTTTTTGTCTTTGTGCGTTGAATGTAACACCTTATATATATTGTGCAAATGTTTCAATACCAGCGGTCGAGAGCAAAAATGACATGTCAACAAGCGTGTCAAACATTGAAGAAGGTAAAAAAAAAAAACAACGTTCTTATCTGTTGTTCTTTACAAAATTGAATTACTTAGCCCTTACTGATTTTTGTTGTTCCCTTCCATAAGAGAATATTCCAGATCAACTAGTAGCGTCGAACAATCAAGCACCTGCAGGCCCCATCAAATATCGTTGCAATCTATCCTAGTTTTCATCACTCATTCAATATGTAGTACTGTGAGAAGAACATATACGGTATGTGCACTGATAAATTGATATTTATCAATTAATTCTCTTATGAATTTTATACTTTTCGAGAGTTCCGTTTTAGGTGGCGACTCCATTTTTAACATAAAATCCCGCCCCAAGAAGTTTTTCAAAACTGACGCCTAGACGAGCCCTTGAAAAACCATTTTAAAAAATGAACGGATTTGGACGACTTAGAGAGCGACGAATGAAACTTGTTTCCTATTTTTCCTAATTCTCTACTTCTTCCACGATCAAAATCCGTGGTGCATCATATGTAGTACATCATTTTGATATTTTCAAAATTTTATATATATGTGGAATGTAACAATTTTTTTATTTTATTTTGTGTTAAGTTAGCTTTTGGATGTTGAATATAACACCGAAGTACGAATGTAGCATCACTGGGTTTTGTGTCTACGAGTTTTTCTTTTCCTATTTTTTTTTTTTTTTTTTTTTGTCTTTTTGCGTTGAATGTAACACCTTATATATATTGTGCAAATGTTTCAATACCAGCAGTCGAGAGTGAACAAAACACATCAACAGGCGTGTCAAACAGTGAAGAAAGTAAAAAAAACCGACATACTTATCTGTTGTTCTTTACAAAATTGAATTACTTAGCCCTTATTGATTTTTGTTGTTCCCTTCCATAAGAGAATGTTCCAGATCAACTAGTAGTGTCGAACAATCAAGCACATGTAGGCCCCATCAAATATCGCTGCAATCTATCCTAGGTTTCATCACTCATTCAAGATGTAGTACTGTGAGAAGAACATATACGGTATGTGCACTGATAAATTGATATTTATCAATTAATTCTCTTATGAATTTTATACTTTTCTAGAGTTCCGTTTTAGGTGGCGACTCCATTTTTAACATAAAATCTCGCCCCAAGAAGTTTTTCAAAACCGACGCCTAAACGAGCCCTTGAAAACCATTTTAAAAAATGAACGGATTTGGACGACTTAGAGAGGGAGGAATGAAACTTGTTTTCTCTTTTTCCCGATTCTCTACTTCTTCCGCGATCAAAATCCGTGGTGTGTCATATGTAGTACATCATTTTGATATTTTCAAAATTTTATATATATGTGGAATGTAACAATTTTTTTATTTTAGTTTGTGTCAAGTTAGCTTTCAGATGTTGAATATAACACTGAAGTACGAATGTAGCATCACTTGGTTTTGTGTCTACGAGGTTTTTTTTTTTTTTTTTTTTTTTTTTTTTTTGTCTTTGTGCATTGAATGTAACACCTTATATATATTGTGCAAATGTTTCAATACTAGCGGTCGAGAGCGAACAAAACATGTCAACAAGTGTGTCAGCTAGTGAAGAAGGTAAAAAAAACGACAAACTTATCTGTTGTTCTTTACAAAATTGAATTACTTATCCCTTATTGATTTTTGTTGTTCCCTTCCATAAGAGAATGTTCCAGATCAACCAGTAGCATTGATCAGTCAAGCACCTGCAAGCCCCATCAAATATAGCTGCAATCTATCCTAGTTTTCATTACTCATTCAAGATGTAGTACTGTGAGAAGAATATATACGGTACGTGTACTGATAAATTGATATTTATCAATTAATTCCCTTATGAATTTTATACTTTTCTAGAGTTTCATTTTAGGTGGCGACCCTATTTTTAACATAAAATCTCGCCCTAAGAAGTTTTTCAAAACCGACGCCTAGAAGAGCCATTGAAAAACCATTTTAAAAAATAAACGGATTTGGATGACTTAGAGAGGGATGAATGAAACTTGTTTCCTCTTCTTCCTAATTCTCTACTTCTTCTGCGATCAAAATCCGAGGTGCGTCATATGTAGTACATCATTTTGATATTTTCAAAATTATATATATATATATGTGGAATGTAACAATTTGTTTTTTCATTTTGTGTTAAGTTAGCTTTCGGATGTTGAATATAACACCGAAGTACGAATGTAGCATCACTGGGTTTTGTGTCTATGTTTTTTTTTTTTTTTGGTCTTTGTGCGTTGAATGTAACACCTTATATATATTGTGCAAATGTTTCAATACCAACGGTCGAGAGCGAAAATGACATGTCAACAAGTGTGTCAGACAGTGAAGAAGGTAAAAAAAACAACGTACTTATCTGTTGTTTTTTACAAAATTGAATTACTTAGCCCTTATTGAATTTTGTTGTTCCCTTCCATAAGAGAATGTTCTAGATCAACCAATAGCATCGAACATTCAAGCACCTACAGGCCCCATCAAATATTGTTGCAATCTATCTTAGTTTTCATCACTCATTCAAGATGTAGTATTGTGAGAAGAACATATATGGTACATGCACTGATAAATTGATATTTGTCAATTAATTCTCTTATTAATTTTATACTTTTCTAGCATTCCTATTCATGTTTTTAATTCTTTTTCAGTGTATTTTTGTAGGTAAGTTGATTTGAGCGAAATCGGTCGAGAATCAAGACAATCGGTGGAAATTCGGCGAAGAAGCGACGAGGAACAATTCTCTGCCTTGACGGCGTACTGCGTTTTGGTCCTCTGACAGGATCACACTGCAGCACACTCTCATTTTCCTGTTTCTTTTTCTTTTTTTAAAGCGCTGCAACGCGTTTTCTACCGCTGCAGCGTCGTTTCATCGGGACTTAGGCTTTTTCAGCCCATTTTAGGGTTTTTTGGTGTAGCTATAAATAGAAAACAAAAGTGTTTACTTTTGAAAGGACCTTTTTTGGAAGAGCTCGTGGTGTAGACAAAGACAAGAGGAGACGATTTTGAGAGAGAAAGACTAGTTTTAAGGGATTAGAGCGCCATTGAAGAAGGGTACTCACTCCACAACTCATATTTGGATCTCTATTCCCTCAATCTATCTCTGATTTGTAGATCTTGGTTTGTTGATTTGATTATGTCTTCTTCATCTATTGTTGTAGCTCTAGAAATGATAATGTATAACTAAATTTCTCTTGTCTAGGGATTAATGTAGTTCGCTCGTACTATGTTTGATTGAATCTATTTTTTCTAATGGGTATTTAATTCTATTCAATGGTGTTAATCATTTTATTGTTTCTATTATATGCTTGTATATGATATTGTGGTTGATTTGAGAATACAAGATTTGACACTCGGGAGAGGTAATCCTAGATTTAGACTTAGATTTAACACAACACAAGTTTTAATAGATCGAGAGATTATTAAAACTTGTGCAATTCATAAGATTGGGACGTGACAAATGTAATTACCTAAATTCTAGATAGGGATTTCAATTTTGAAGTGATTACATATCCACTCATTTGACACTCGGGAGAGGTAGTGAAAGAGCTTTAGAAATCTTGATTATTGAGTAGGGTGATAACCCTTACGACATGTTTGGTTGGACGGAATGGAATGAGGGTGGAATGGAATGGAAGAAGTAATGGAATGAGAGAATGAATGGAATGGAAATGTGAATGGAATCACTATTCCATTCTCTTGTTTGGTTGGTATGGAATGAAAGAAATAATGAAATAGTGAAATATAGTAAAATTTTCATTTTGCCCTTATAAAATTATTATTCCATTCTCTTCTTGATTGATTATAATAAAATTTGATTATATTTCACTATTCTATTCCTTTCCTCATTTTATTATATTTCACTATTCAACTCAATTTTAAGTTTTTGTTCGCTAATTTCTATTTTTGTTATCAATTTTCAGTTTCTATTCTTTAATTTTTATTTTTGTTCTTAATTTTCAGTTTCCTTTTTCAATTTTCCGTTCTCTAATTTTCTATTTTTTGTTCTCAATTTTTTTTTGTTCTCAATTTTCTGTTTTTATTCTCAATTTTCGGTTTCCATTCTCAATTTTCTATTATCTAATTTTATGTTTTTGTTCTCCATTTTCTGTTTTTATTCTCAATTTTCAGTTTCTATTCTCTAATTTTATGTTTTTGTTCTCAATTTTTAGTTTATGTTCTCAATTTCTTGTTATCTAATTTTCTATTTTTGTTCTCAATTTTCAGTTTATGTTTTCAATTTTCTGTTTTTATTCTCAATTTTCAGTTTCTATTATCAATTTTCTAGTTCTGTTCTTAATTTTTTGTTCTCAATTTTCTATTTCTATTCCCAACTTTTTGTTCCCTAATTTCAATTTATGTTCTCTAATTTTTGTTTTTGTTCTCAATTTTCAAAGGCTTAATTACAAGGGCTATCATATAATTTAAGATATTGATTCCATTAGGTTGGAATCCCATTCCACCCCATCTCAAATGGAATCCCATTCCATCCAATTTCATTCCAATGGAATCACAAAAATGATTCCATTGGAGAACCAAACAACGGAATAGGAATCGAGGGCGGAATGCGATTCCATTCCGCCCTCGATTCCATCCAACCAAACATGCCGTTAGTGTAAATTAGAATAAATCAAGCAAACGTACGAGGGAACGAAGTTAATCCCTAGATAATATATTCTCATTGGATTCATTCCAATCTTTCTAATTTGACTTGTTTTAATATTTTGGACACTATTTAAATCATTGATTGTCTAGATGAAATTGAGTTATTCTAATAATGATACTTAGCTTGTTCTAATCCCAGTGGACGATACTTGATCTTCGGATCACTTTATTACTTGTTTGACCTCGTGCACTTGCGAGTATTCCTAGCGCATAATTTATCACAGCATGCACCACACTTCTTTTTTTAAACACAATGAATGCATTGATGAATTATTGGGAGGCTAGGGTATCATAAGTCCAATTGTAAACATCATCCAGTCCTACCACTCGAGAAGGAAGTGTTCAAAATTGAGCCATGATATGTCAAGTTCATGAGCAACGATGTACAACTGATATTTGGGATGCCAGGTGGCCGGGTATAACTTCCTGGTAGATATGCAAAAAATGAGGATTGTGCGTTCCTAACAAGACAGGGTTGAATATAAACAAGGTAATTGTTGTCCTGATAAAGGATATGTTACGTGATGCCATCAACCGGGATGAGGAAGAAGATGTGAGGGATGTTGTTTGATTGCTCTGTCTTTATTTGTTGACAAATTGTTTTTTCGCGAACAAGGGATAGTATGTTAGAGTATCGGACCTAAACCTTGTTGAGGATCTAAACACCATGACAACTTATATATGGGCCGATGGAATCCATTCTACTTTGTTGTCATCAATTGAAGCTGGGTACCAGAGACCGGGATCTATCATTGACTGCGTGATAGCCTTGCAGGTAACAATAACTATATGTGTTTATTATAGTTATTGCATATAATACATCAACCTTACAAAACTTAAATATTTTTTATTTATTTTTTCAGTTTGGTTGTGTGGGCACACACGGTTGATGCCCCCCATGACAACCAAAATGGTTGTGATCCTCCGATTTATGAAATTAGATATGATAACGCTAATATCAGTTGTGTCCGGATTAAATTTGCATAATCTAACTGTATATCAGGTGTGTATTTTTGTTGATGTACATTTATGCAGTCTGAATGCAACATTATTTTTATATAAATGTTACATTTAACACAAGATAAAAAATGTTGAATGTAACACAACCGTTGTTTGTTGAGTATAATCCCCAGTATAATATTTTACGTGTGGTTACTAATGATTTTAGGTTGTTCGAAGCCCAACGCTAGAGTTGGTGTCAAATCTTAGTGCATGTATCATACTACCTGTGTATGGTGACATTGAGACCAATTATTCCGATTCAAGTGATAAGATTAAGGGAAAAGAGAAGGTGTCCCTAGCTGCTGACATGTCATCTTTTGACTTGCAAATATTGCAGTAATTTGACGAGAAGATGGTTGAATTTTGTGGAGGCTATCAAAATTTAATAGAATTGGTTTAGAGTAACCATAGATTATCACAAAAGTATTAGTCCTTGAGGGCTTCGCACAAGAAGTTGAAAAAAAGATTGAAGAAAAAAGTAGGCAAACTAGAAGCTCAGATAGAGTAGATGGGTGTTGAGAAGAACCAAATGGAGGTTCATATAGAGAGGATATGGATGACAGGAAGAAAATAGATGAGCAATTGATAGAATCAAAAGTTCACAACGTTACTCAAAAGGAGAGGCATATGGTCGAGAAGACAATGTTAGTGGAAAAACATGAAGAAGTGGTTGTGCATTTGGTGACACAATCATTACAGAAAGAGAAAAAACACATCGAGAAAGTTATTGGACTGTCAGAGTTCAACCACCTTGAGCTCGAGGAACGAGATAATGTGATAGTTAGACAAGCATTAGTTATTGCTGCACACGATTCCCCGCCAATGATGCCACCACTGTTAAAATTGAAGCTGAGGCACAACGCATGTACAAAAGTAGAAACGAAGACCCTAATATTGCTCATTAAAAATGTTAAGAGTCACGCTAAGACAAGGAAGACCAATGATGATTCAGTTCACAAATATGATATCCTTGTCAAGTGACCACAACGACTATAGAAAAAGTGTAATGTACCATCCCCCGCAAATCCAAGTATGGATGCTGCGATCAACATCAATGAGCGCAACAAATCGGCCAACAATAGCGATGAGCCCTGAGTGTTGCCCCCACGTGACAGCGTCATTGCAAGAATGCTAGCTCAGGCCGATTGGGACCAACTTGAGCTGATTTTGCGAGAGGAGAGGTCTAGGTAAGTTTAAGTTTACTTATTACAATTTCGCAAATATTTTTGGAATAACGCACGAGAGATGTACATCATTTGTTTTTGTATTTATTATCGCATGGCCTTTATATGGGGTGCAGAATGGACATACACTCAAGTATCTATAACTTGATAGAATTATTGTGGGAGACACAACTTACAAATTTTGTGAGTTACATTTTACACAATTGAATAATTTTCAAAAAATAATTAATGTTAAAGTAATTCTTTTTGTTGAATATAACATTTTGTTTCATGTTACGTTTTCGTGAATGTACACATATTACATTTTGCGAATGTAACATTGTTATACATGTTACATTCAACACAAGTGTTATGTTGAATGTAACATCCCCAGTCATGTTGAATGTAACACTGTCTAGACTACTAAATGTGTCTATTATAACTTTAACATTAATTATAATAAACATTAGGTTATTAACGGTTGTATGGAGATGATATGGATTGAACAAGCAAAGATCGTCAACGAGTTAAAGGGGGTTGGTCAGGAATTGCCAAATTAGTCGTATTTCATCCATAGTTATTGTTGGGTAGTAAAAGTGTTAAAAAAAAATTAACATTACGGTGTTATTATATTTTTATCAAGTGCATGCACTAATGTACTAATGGTTCTTATTTTTTTATTTTTTTTTTGTGTTTTTTTACAATGAACAAATGTGGATAACCTAGGGAGATAATAAAGTACTAACTGATATATTGGACCCAAAGATTATCAAGGCATTCTCCAATGACTATCGATACATGCATTTCCCGATAAATACTGAAGGGGTAACATCATCGACGGGGCATTAGACATTGCTTGTTTGTGATAAGCAAAAGAGAGAGTGGACACACTATAATTCAATTAAACTTCGGCGTCTAGGAGATGTAGATCGATTTTACGACAATGCTAAAAGACTTGTGAGTTTCAATTTCTCGATTGAAGTTTTAGCTTTGTATCATTGAATGAATAATCCTTACCATTTCTATATTCAACTGCAGATTCAATATGTTAAGGAGTTATTGTCAAATGAAACTAAAGAGGCATCAGTTGGTGAATGTTGACTTTTCAAACACCAATAATGCACCAGATCAGGGCACATCAATGTAAGTATTCTTCATGAACTGTCTGATACGACATTTCATTATGTTTATCCAAATGCAACAATGTTTCACTGATTTCTTTAAAAAAAATAAAATATTGTGCAATGTTGACTGTGGAGTTGTTGTAATTCATGTGATGAAGAGTATATTCAACAGTGTGCCAATCATCGTTGATTATGGAATTAAAGATTTTTTAAAGTAAATGGAAGTACTCATCCACGAATTCATCAATGATAGACCCATGTCATGGACGCTTGAGGACTTTAAAGTAACAAAAATGTCAGAGACACGTTGTTAACATGTTGCTCCCGGACCCACTTAATTGATATCCCCCTTTCCAAAACAAAAACATGTGACAAATCATCGTTAATGTGTGATGTTAAACAATTTTTTTTTTTTTTTTTTTTGGGTTAAACATCATACGTATCTAGATATTTCTTTTGTTTCTTGGGAAGGTATAATTGGTAGTGTTTTGTTCTTTTTTTTTTTTTTTTTTTTTAGCAATGTGTGTTAAATGTAACATATATATTTTTGTTGAATGCACCATTGATCGGTTTGCATGTATGACATTTTTAATATTTTGTGTCTGTTGTAGACATCCATTGTTACATTAAACAAGAGAACTAAAGAGTCATAATCAGAGCGTAGACAAGTAATGTTAAATGCAACATTGCATTTTTAGAGACATAAACGATGTAAATAAGTGGGATGTTACATGTAAAATCGACTTGCACTCGAACGTTACATGTAGCACATAGAAGGTTTATGAATGTTACATACTCTCAAGTTGTAAACTAGGATATTAAATGTAACATTGTCATATAGACTGACACATTGAAGGAAATGAAGCAAAGTTACATTTAACATCGTTTTTTTTTTTTTAACATGCAAACAGATTACATAAATGGATATTACATGTAACAACATCTGCATACACAAAAAACTCCCTAAATATTTCATGTAATCAGTGTTAAATGGATGTTTCCTATAACATCGCCATATGATGTTACATGTAACATGAGTGTAACACGAATGTTTCAAAACACATCAATTTTTTTTTTTAATGTTATATGTAACATTTGCATGTATCATGTTAAACATATCCAAAAAAATTGATTAACATCTCATTTGAAAGAGAATCAAATAGACATAACTGTTTTGTAATTTTTCTACTTTTTCATATGGAAATCTAAGACAAAAATCAAGCAATTATGTGGGCATGGATATTGATATCTTCTATCAAAATTAGCTTCGCAAGATAAGGAGTCTATGATTTGTTAGAAGTGCGGCACAGTACACAGGGGTATTGTTGTCACAAAAATAGCATAAGGACCGCTAGATTCAGGGAAAGAGTAGTAGGTTTAGTCGGTAGTTTCTAGGGATTTTCAGGACTTGTTGGTAAGCGACCTTTTTTTTAATGTATTCTGGATTTGTTTGGAATATATATATATATATATATATATTGCCATTATTTTGATGAATAGGGAGATAACAGGGAAATAATAGCTTTTTTGGGAAATAAAATACAAAATACACCATTGATTATACAAGATGAAGCTTTAAAACAAAATTCAAAATACAATTCATTTGCAAATGATCACAAACATCACCCATGAAACAAGTAATGCTATTGATAACTTCCTATCTTTATTCTTCCTCATGTTGTTCTCCTCTTCCAAAACATTCATTCTTCTTAAAAATCCTGGTATTACCACCTAGGAGGATCAACCCATAAGAAATAGATACAACCTTTAGCATGGAAAATTGAAATAAAACAAATTGTGAAATATTTATGATTCCAGGAAAAAATAGTGCCTAATTATAGTTCCCACAAAAATAAAACCTCATTCCGAAATCATGTACAATCTAAGAAGTTATCATTTTTTTCTTCCTCCCGCAATCTAATATATATTGATTTTCCATTCTTATGTCTGATGTTAATCTTTCAGTTGCAAAAATGGGGCCCAAAATGGTCTTATATTAGCTGAAATAGAGACAGGGGCGGGAAATAAAAACTGAAAGGGGAGGGAATCTGTTTTGGACTTGAAAAGACAAAGAAGCTCATGCACTAAGAGCTCTTTTGGTTTTATGTGTAATCGATAATGTTTTTGGGAAAAACCTAAAAATAATATTTCACCAATATTACTACAAACCAAAAGTTTATAAAACATAACTAAAAAAATATTTTAAATTAATTATAAACCTGGATCTAATACCATTTCCAAGGAACCAGATATTAAAATCACTAGATTAATACAACGTAATATAAAAAACTAAATCACATCTCGTATTATATTCCTTTAAGTCAGATCTATCCTTATCAACATAAAATAATTATAACAAGTTTAATTAAAGCGCATTTAACTAAATTACCTCATCTAGTACTTCAACTTTAAAGCTGGTAATTTTTGAAGCATGATGTAACAAGGCTATTCCAAGAACGACTAGATATGATCAGGAACTGACTACAAAGAACAATTATCCTAGACATAACACAAGTGTATTACCTCTAGCAATATCCACATAGAATACTCAAAAAGAAAAGTGATCTCTAGGGGTGTTTAAGAATCTAATTCTAATCCTACGAAGCCAAGAGGTTGATCTTCCTCAAAAGCTCACATCAACAGACAAGCAAGGAATGATAGTTCTTATTTGAATTTAGGTGGTAGTAAGATTCAAATCCGTAATGCATATATAAAAAAAAGAACATAAAATCTCACACATAAACGAGGAAGTGGCCAAAATTTCCTAATGGCCAAATAAATTCTTCTTGCAAGTGGTGGCCAAATGGTCTCCTCCTATTTATATAATATATCCATCGTTCAAAACTCTGGACCTTTCTTTATATAATTGTATTTTGGTCCCTGAATTTCTAAAATTTAGCATTACTATCTGTAAACACCGTATTTTGTCCTGTTTGTTTTTGCATTTTTGTAAAAGTATTGAGTCTAAAGTGTAATTTTGGATAAAATTTAAACCACGTTTAGAAGAACAAATTTTCACCTTAGATTCACGTGTTTAAATTTTCTTTAAAGTTTTTAAAGGAAAAGAAACAAAAAAAAAAAAAAAAAATTGACAATTTAATCAAATTAGCAAAAATAAAGTTTCGGGCTAAAATCAAAATTTTTAAAAGTTAATTGGGGACTAAATTGGATAAGTTGAAAGTGTATTTTCATATAATATCACTTTGTATATAATTAATTTCGTTGTCCACCCCTTAAGTTTAAGAAATTTTACCAATTTCAACTACTTTTAATTTTGGCCCCAAAAACTGTACTTTTTCGCCTGCTTTATCAAATTGACGACCAAAAACATTTTATTTTCCAAAATTGAACTTTCTAATATTTATTGGATAGTTTAATTTCATTTTTATCATTCACAGTTCAATAAAAATCAAGAAATACATGTGTAATTGCTAAAAAGTGCCCAAATCACAAAAAACTCTAAGAAAACATCTTCTGGGATTAAGACGGAGCCTTGGATTCTCAAATTGGATTGTCCAAAGTAGCCGAGGGAGTGTCCTAAGTCATTTTATAAAATGGTATGACTAGGAGAGGTCACGTCAAACAAATTTTACACACAATACCAAGTTTAAGGGGGGCTAAAGGTTAATTTACAGGTGGGTAGGGCCATCATGAGATCACATGGGCCAACCACCAGCTTCCCCATGCACTCCGAAGTGTGCGTGCCCCAAGGAGTGCGCGCAGGGCCTCCTCTATAAATAGAGGAGGCCACCTCTCCCATTTGTTTGCTAATTAACTTTTCCATCTTGAGTTTCTCTCTCTAGAACTTAAAAACTCTCTTTCTCTCTCTAAAATACTCCTCAAAATTAGTTTAGTTAAAAAATCATAGATTTTCTATACAAATCAAAACTAAGAAAGAAAGAAAGAAAGAAAGAAACAAGAAGTAAAAAAAAAAAAAGTAGAACTATTCTTCCAAAAGACAAGGTAAGTTCTTGAAACCTCCAACTTATATATTCTTATCTAAAAACAAAGACAAACAAACACGAAAAAAAAAAAAAAAAAAAAAGGTAAAAAACCAACAAAAAATCATAAGCCGTTCTTCATGAACGCGCTTTACTTTTCTTACTTTTACTTTACCGTTATTTACATTTCCGCACTTTACTTTTCGTATTTACTTTACTGTCATTTACTTTAGTTCTCTCCACGTTTTCACTCTTTACATTTTTGTATTTTTTTCTTCTTCTTTCATAGCCTAGTGCCATAGCCCAAGTCCTTGAGCCTTGACAAGTCTGATTTTAACCCAGTCCAAGTACAAGGGGAAGCCCAACCCAAGGAGGCTCTCCAGTTTTCGGAAGGTTCTAGAGAAATCTAGGGAAGTGTAGAGTAGATTGCCTAATGTATGTGGAAGATTCTAGATTATTCTTTAGGAATATATATTGTAGGAAGGTTCTAGGCCTTGAATCTTAACCGTCAGATCAAATCAATCTTGACCATCCGTTCTCAAGAACAAGACCTATATAAGGAGAGGAACTCATTTGCTCCAAACCATCTAACGAACTCTTAGAGCTTAGCATCCCTGTATATTTCTTTTCTAGAGATATAAACAATTTGTTTCTCCTAATTCCTTGCATTTCCCCAATTCCTTCCCTCTTTATTCAAGTATTTTGCTAGCGATAGAGTTGGTTAGGCTTACTTAGCGCTTCCAATCAGGTGGAATAACTGTAAGACCGCACGAATAATTGGGGTAAACTTTTAGTCTGTGACAATTGGTATCAGAGCCCAACAACTATATGGGATAGTTAAAGGGCTCATTCCAGGGTGCAGAAGCCATAACCTTGAAAGTTGAAGGTTGTCGGAAGGAATGGAAAAAACTGGTTTATCTCGGATTGAGGACAGTGCCCAAGATCGAGTACCCAAGGAGCAATGCCAATGGAGGCGTTAAAGTAAATCGAGGGACCAAATGTCCAGCATGGAGGCTAGATTAGTGAAAGTAGAGATCACGGTAAGTAACATTCACTCTCAGCTTGAGGATGTCCATGAGCCTTTGGATGGGCTAGAGTTGGAGGTTGCTGCTATCAACAATGCCATGCAGGGTGCTCTGAACGAGTTGGGTGATTCTTTGGTGGCAGAACTTTGAGCTCTTCGTGAGGAGCTCATGGGTGAGATAGCTAAGCTCCGGGGCCATATTGAATTGGAGTTCAACAGAGTTCAAGTCGACATAGAGAAAATTCGCTCAAATGTGTCCTTGTGCAAGCGTGCAATCGCGGTAGAGACAAGCACATCCCAAGACGTTCCGAGGGTTGACACACCCAAGCCACCGAGTTATGCTGGAGCTTGGAATGCTTGTGAGCTCGAGAACTTCCTATGGAGTCTTGAGTAATATTTCGAGGCTACAAGTATAAGGGACGAGCTCGATCATGTACGCAAAGAGACACAATACCTTACTGATACTGCTGCTTTGTGGTGGTGAAGGCGATACGAGTACATTGAGAAAGGTACGTTCCGTATAAATTCATTTGATCAATTTAAGAAGGATATTAAGTGGTAATTTTGTCCAACGAATATGGAAGACGAAGCATGGTGCAAACTCTATCGACTCAAGAAGATGGGAAGGATCATTGATATGTAAAGGAGTTCACGACATTGATCCTAGAGATCCTGAACACTTCAGACAAAGATTCCTTGTTCTACTTTCTTGATGGCTTACAGTCGTGGGCAAAGTAAGAGCCAATGAGACAAAAAGTGCAAGACTTGACATCTGCAATTACCGAGGCTAAGTCGTTCGAGGATTTCAACATACAACTTTGCTTACCAAGCCCAAGTGCTAGCGAAAGTGATAGTGATGGCACTCTGACCTGCTTAAGGAAACGCTGGTATCATGGTTGCGAGGGTGATCTAAAGTCTCCAAAGAAGAAGTAAGCAACCAAACAGGATGTAAGGGAAAGTCATTCCAAGTTGTAGGCAAGTTGCCTTATCTGTGATAGTCAACATTGGGTACGAGCCTGTCCAAAAAGAAAGGTCCTTAGTTCCTTGACGGTGAAGTTTGAGACACAACAGCAAGGCCAACAAGAGCCAATAGAAAAAATTGTACGTAGGGACGATGTAGCTCCTAGGCTCTATACAACTTGAGCAGCACGAGTCGCAAAAGTCGACATCAAAAAGGGCCAACTCAACTGAGAAATCATCGGGTCAGCAGGGGTGTCGAAAGGGCATGTTCCCAAAGAAAGCGTCGCAAGACAATGTGATGCAATACAAACCTTGAGTAAAGCGAAAGTCTCAGAGGAAGGGAGCGTCCAAGAGACATGCTCGAGACGGGGAGGTTTCAAGTAGAAACACAATAGATGAGTGCACGAAGCCACACTAAGGCAACAAGAGAAAGCGTCACCACAGGAGAAAGAAGAATCCACAAGGCAAGATGAAGGAAGCGAAGATTGTCGAGAACCTAAGTACTAGTGATTGATTGAAGGACATCTCTGATGCTAAGAAAGATTCGCGATGAGGGAATCGAGGAATCGAGAAATCGAGTAGGGGAGAATGTCACAGCCCAAGTCCTTGAGCTCTGACAAATTTGATTTTGACCAAGTCCAAGTATAAGGGATTCAATAAACATGTTTCCTCGAGAACTATTAACCAAGAAATTAATTAAACTCCTCCTGCTTTTCTGTTGGTTCTTTATTATTATATCACTCTTGGGGCCTTTGTCTATTCATAACAAATGTTGGAGAAATAGTTGTTAAATTGACAATCGTTCTACAAGCGCATTAATTGAGGAGTAGTACCAATTTTGTTGGTATGCAAATAAGTACGGGGAGTCAATAGTTTATTGTTATACACTTCACCGTTGATTGATATGTTTCTAGGTTTTGTATAGTGATGTTTTTGTGTTTCAAAAAATAGGTTACCAAACTCTAGCCCAGATCTTCATTAATCAAATCTTGAATATGAAATCGGGCCTAAGAGTGTAATTTTTTCTACTAGCTTTGCTTGTTTTTTAGGTAGGCTAAATTATTTGTAATTGGTATTTTGTCAATGAATTACAAAAAGGGGAGATCGTTAGGTCAATGATTCTTGTGATTCGCTAAATTTTGTTGCCATTGAGTTGTGTTTTATTTTCCAAAGGGGTGCGTTAGTGCGAACAATGTACTTGGTTCCGTCAAAGAATCTACTTACTATTTGCCAACATCTTCAAATATCATCATTTTGCATTTTAACCTATTACGATGAGGTAATCCCCAGTTTTCACACATTGCACCACATACACAGTTATCCACATTTTCAAAAGTTAAAAACAACAAAAATTAGATTTTTTTTTTTAAAAAAAAAAAAGGGTCATGCATCCAAACAGTCAATATGATCGTCCGGACGGTTTGCCCCCAAGGAAAATGATCATTTGGACTATCATTTTGAACTTCTGAACAATAATGTCCCCTGGAGGAGCTCCTTCTAAATGGTTATAATGATCGTCCAGACGGTATAGCACCACCTCGATGAATTTTGAGATTTAACCTAAAAGCCTTATTTTAAGGTTTTTGTACTAACTTGGGGAAATGGTTGGTTTGTTTATTTTTGTTTATTATTTTATTTTTATTTTTATTTTTTTGGGGGGGGGGGGGGAGAGTGCTTACAAATACAACCTTAGCCTTCCTAAATTTTGTGTTAGTTATGCGAGAGAATTTCTCAAGTTAAAGAAAAACTTTCTAAGCCATAATAGAGCAAAACTCATCTTAAATCAATCTTTCTAATAAGAGCTTTCTAAGTTTATATTGATTCAAGTCTTCTAAAAAATTGCCATCAGTACCAAAATTGATTGAGAATCATATCCGAGGTTGCAATTAATCACCTGTTAGTGTGTCGAAATCTGTGTCATGCATGGCCAATAAAACCCGAGCAGCCTAATGGGAGTTTCGTTGGGTTCGAGAAGATCATCAGATTGTTTGGAAAAGCGAAAGACATGACCCTGACTTGAGCAAGAAATGTTGCGATGTGTTGAAGCTGTTCTTCATGACATTAATGAAATTTTGTTAGCGTAAGATCTCCAGAAGCAGTTTCAATGTAAGACTTGAAGCATAACGTTGAGTCCAGTACCCACCATTTATAAGTGTTGATTAACTTGTGTTGCTAAGCAACACCATGTTTTTTACTCTAGGAATTTTCATGTTAAAATCTCTATGACCCTTTACGCTTTCGCATTTTATATTTATGTGGTGTGATTTTATTATAATCTTTCTTTTATCACTTGCATATTTTTGACGAAGATTAAAATTAAAGATGAATTGGTAGATCTTAGATTTAGAGGGTTAAAAAACGATCACCAATACACTCCCCTTTTGGCTAATATAGATATAATTTGATTTTTTTAATTATTTCTACAAAATTATCTTCAATAATTAATTTAACTTCCTTGAATTACGGTTAATTTCTAACATTAGACTTAATTTGTATTAATAAGGAAATGTTAAATTAAAAAAATTAAAATGGATTGAAGCAAAAATTAATTGGTGGTGGTGTTTTTAGTTTTAATTAGCCATAGATGTTGAATTAATAAAAAATATGGTCCATTTAGTTAGAAAAGAAAAGAAAAAATTATTACTTTCGTGGAATTAGTATTAATTAGTTGAAATTATTATTTCATAATTCAAATTAACTTATCATGACAAAATTGAGGGGAAACACATGCCGGAATTTGATCAACAATAACACAATCACAGTCGGCCATCTCTACAGTCAGAGACTTGTGCTTCTAGAAATCAGATTACAAAAGAACCTTTTGTCTATTCAATCGTTTTGCCACTTCATCCCAAGACTTATAGTCTAGTGTATATCTAACTTATCTCTCTTATAAAAAGTTACTACCGAAATGAAAAAAAAAAATAAAATAAAAATTGTTTTGCCACCCCTCATACGTGTAGTCTCGGGCCCACAATATATACCTGTCATATAACAATAGAAACTGAGCATTACAACCAAGTTATAAATAGTTGCGCGGATACCCAACAGATTATATAGAACAGGATCAGGAAGAAGGAAAAAAAAGAGCGTATTTTTTACTCCTGTTGCTTGCTTTAACCGCTATTTGCAGAACCCACCAATCAACATGTAGAATAACATCACCCCTCTTTCATGAACATATGGATACCAATACCATATGAGGACTACTTAAAGGAAAGAAAAAGAAAAGGTTTCACATAGTAAAATGAATTATATGGACAAATATTTAAGGAAAATAGTCTCATGAAAAACTACGATTCGTAGTCCTAGAGATCCGCCTAGCCCGTGAGTCCGTTGCATATTTTTTAGGACTTGGGCTTAAAATTTAAGTCTGTAAACTGGGATAAGATCCTAAAATTTAGCCCCGATCATTTGAAGGCCAAACTAAGATCTAGCCATTTAGATTTAGGATTGGCCCAACCGCCCATCTAATTATTGAAAAAAAAATTATATATAAAATAAATAAATTATAACATATATCACATATAAACCCAAAGCTTATAGTTTAGTAGTTATCTAGAGTGTCGAGGTGAAATGTATGATTGATAACTACCTAATTTTTAAGTGTTGAAAAATTAAATGCTAAATTTTAAAATGCTGAAAATATCAGAAGTCTATTTGATAAAATTAAAATTTTAAGTGCTGAAAATTTTAAATGTAGAATTATTTTGTCTATTGGATAAGTACAATTTTTGAATATTGAAAATTGTTTATGTTGGCCCAGTGAGCTACCAAAAGGGACGTAAATTCCGTAGTTCTAAAAAAAATTAAACCAATAAATCTTTCAACACTTAATTATCAAATAATCAATTTTTTCTAAATCAAATATTATCTTTGTTACGCAGCAGATAAGTGTTTACAACTAGGTGCACAACCAAACACAATATAATGAAAAAAAAAATGCAACACACCAAGATATATCCTAGGGGTGGTCATGGGTCGGGCCGGACTTAGATTAGGGTATTACAAAAAATTGCTAGGCCCAAGCCCGGCCCGGCCTTATAGTCGGACTTTAATTCCGTGCCAAAACTCGGTTCTATAAAAAAAAAAAAAAAAAAAAAAAAAAAAAAAAAAACTAAACCCAAAGTCCAGCCCTATAATTTTTTTTTTTTAATTTAAAAAATAAATTATTTTTTATTAAGAGTGTTTAATTGGTGAAATTAAACATCAAATTCATAATTTTAGAGTAACAAGTCAAGAATTAAAAACTTAAGGAGTCCAAATTTTAAAATTATCCAAATATTCAGGGTGGAAAATATAGTATATGAAGGGGGGGGGGGGGGGGGGGAATGTAGTACATTGAATGTGTGTGTATATATATAATTTTTTTTTAATTATTTTTCAGGCCCAGCCCTAAAATATTTTGGCCTTACCGAAGCCCAGTCTTAAAATTGATCGGGCCCTAACACCTAGGTCCAAGCCCTGCTCATGGGCTCAAAGCTAAAGCTCAAGTCATAAACAAATAGGGTCGGGCAGTTCAGGTTGGACGGGCCCCCGAGCCCATGACCAACCCCTAATATATCCTGGTTCAGCAAGTTAGTCTTGCCTAATCCAATCCCCCGAACTCTACGGAGATTCACAACCTCTAAACCCCTTATTCCTTTAACGGTAGGAACTAAACCCTTACAATGATTATTTTCCTAAGTTCAGAATCAACCTTTACAATTTTTCTTTTCCCAGGTTAAGGAAGAACCTTATTGTTTTTACTAGATTAAAGACTAATCTAATTCTATTATAGGAAGAATCACAATATCACAACTCTCACAGGTATCTTTTTCCCAAGTAAGGATTGAACCTTTACAATTTACTCAAAATTAATTCAATTTCAGGAAGAATAAAAACCTAATTATTTTCAAGGAAAAGAATAATGTAATATTTTTATATTTAGGACAAAGATCAAACATCAATCGTTTTCACCAGAAAAGATTGAAACCTAACTACCCTGACTAGACATCGATCCAACCGTATCTAATTTACTCAAACTCACAAATACAAAAAATAATGAGTTTCTTCCCACAATGAGTTTCTACTACCTCAAGACAATTATACGTAATTAATCTCCCAAAATTTACTACGTGATGGATTCAATGTGAGGCAAATTAATATCTAATTAATAACAAGTATAAGTAGTACAAATTAAAGCACGTAATCAGATAATCACACAAAATCGTTTTAATTTTTTTTTTTCAAGCTTTTAGATTTTCTAACGATCTTAAATCCAAGCAATCAAAAATAATATAAAATCTAAATTAAGAACAATAATTTGGAAAGATCTCAACAGGAAAACACCGAAGAATAAAAACAGAATCGCAAGATAGCTCAAGTCGGTGAAGCCAAATCAATCAGCACTTTAGATAAAAAAAAAAAAAAAATTAGCATAAAATCTCTCTCGAAAAATCTTAGTGAAATGATAACTCTTAGAAAAGTGTAGGAACGGATTGTTCTTGATATGTCTCATCTAAATTTCACTGGTCTATATATATAGATGGATATCAAGCCCTTCAACGACTACTTTTCAAAAGATATGCCTCTAAAAGACACTCTTAGATCCCATACAATATAATAATTCAATTCTAGTATAATTCGCTAAAAAATATCTTTTAAAACTCTCAAATAAGTCCATAAAAAATTTCGCAATCATCAATCATAAAGATATGAAGTATTTAACCATTTAAATTGAGAGAATCTTAAATTATGTGGATTAAATCAACAGGGATATACAAATACATGTATCATATCTTCAGTAGGTTCAAATCCCCCGAAATTCTCCCTTGAGATCATAAAACACGGCTAGTTTTTTGTCGAAATCCGAAGTTCCTCAAAATCTTAACCGAAACAGTCGGTTGACCGATCCCTAACCGTTGGTTAACCGATTGATTCAGCATAGAAACCAAGTCAAACCCAAGACGCCAGTTAGTTGACCAATCCCTCTTCGGTTGGTTGAGCGATTGGTTTAGGGAGTTTTCCTTTCCAAGCTCCAGTACAGTCAGTTAACCGATTACCTTCCAATCGGTTAACCGATTGGTTTAGAGACTTCCATATTTTCACCCTTAAGCCTATCGATTGACCGATCGCCTTTGGTCAATTGACCAATTGCTTCAGGAACTTCACATTTTACTCCGAATTCCTCATTGTTTCAAACGGTTAACCGATCATTTCTGATCAGTTGACCGATTGATGCTGGTTGGTCAATTTCTTCAATAATTTCTGCACCAAAATCCACTGTTTTGATTCAGTTAACCGCTTGATTCTCTTGGTTGACTAAATTGACCCTAAACTTCATCTTTTAATCAAGATTTTCACTTAGGTCAATTTTCATTTTCAACATCATATAAAGAGCACATAATTAATAAATAATTAGGATCCTAAACTTTATCATATCAACACACAAAAACATAATGCATTTAATAGTGTCGTGTGTGATCCTAATTCGGATTGCATTAAGAGTATAAGAGTATTGAGTTGTTTTCACCTAATTTCTTCAAAATCTTCAACACTATTCATTTCTTCACTTTGTCAATCTTTGCACCCTTGACATTTTCTTCATCATATCTTCAACACAATCAATAAATGAAACTCTTTTTCTAAAACACTAAATAAATACATTAGTTCCACAAAAAATATCAATATTTAATTGTCCATTAAAACCCAGGGATCAACAGTTTAATTTACATAATTACTCTTGAATTTATTTATTTTTTTAACTAAAATCAAGATAATACAAGACAAAAATCGAGAATAAAATAATAAAATAAAAACATCAATAACATAATAAAAAGTTTAAATATATAAATTATCACAAATCAACAAACATAGAGTTCAACAAAAAAAAAAAATTGAAATTTAAACAATTCAATTACAATTCTCTCTCTCAAGTGAATCATATATGTTTGATTTGCTTGTTTGTTTCCCCTTCTAATTTCAATTTTCGAAGTAATTATTTCATTATCAAATGAATAATTTGTTTTATAACCTTCAATAAATTGATCGAAAAAATCATCTGTCACAATTATTTTTTAAAGATAGTTATGAATAGCTACACAAGCAATAACAATATTTCTTTGCACTGCAAATGTATATAATGTCATCAATTTCAAAATTGGAAAATGCATTTTCAAAACCCCAAAAGTTTGTTCAATTATATTCCGTAATTTGGCATGAGCATGATTGAAAATGAAGAATTGTTCCTAAAGTCAAACAATCAATATAGTACATTACAATAGGACACCATAAATCCTCTTGTAAGTGTATATGCAACGTCACATAAATAATAGTTATCTGTACAATTAATATGTAGAAATATTATTCAATTGCATAACTCATTAATATACTAAATTGCATTATACAATTAAATTAATATGAACAATCGTATAAAAAGAACTTACCCAGCAAAGAAAATGAAAAATTGTTCGTTGAGTCATTCATAGTTTCTAATAACACCTTTGACTCATGTGCAACACCTTCCCAACCATCCCATAAAAATGTAAAAATCACATCAAATTCACATATCGCAAGCTACAACACACTTTAAAAAGAATTTGTTAATTCAAACAAAACACCAAAATCAACCAATAAACAAATAATTCAGATATTTTACCTAAAATATTTGCCTAAGGCATCGATAATGTTGATTTGAATTTTGATTACTTGTTGGGATTATCATTTCTTTAGAAAAATATATCATTGCATCCAATATCTCATGAAAAATTTTATGTATAGTTTGAGTTGAAAGGTTGAATCTTTTCTTCGCACATTGAATTCTGAAATTGTGGCTTAAAATTAAAAGAAATATTGTCATTTTCTCTTTAACGGAAATGTAACTACTATCTTTTAACTACCCTTCGTTTTCAAAGTAGTTACACAACCTTATATATGGATAAATCTTCATTCTCAACATTTTGAGACAATGAGAATCATTCCCTATAATAATTTCTTCTACATATAATTTTCCACTAAGAGAGGAATCGGTGTTGGGTCTTCTTCTATTTTTCCTTATTTTCTTCATTAATAAAAGAATTGTAATTTTTTTCAAGACGAGATTTGAATTCTTTATTTTCATTCTATAACAAAAATAAAATACTTTAATCACCAACTAAAAATATTTCATTAAAATAAAAGGTCAAATATCACATATATAAAACCTTAAAATAAAAAAACATAAATAATGAATCACATATTACAACCACCAAACAACTACTCAAATACTTATAAATCCAAATACTACATTAATATAAAAATCCATAGTTGAAGTTCAATAGAAGATAAATTCGAAATCCATTACATTCAAAGAAATCCTAATTTCTTTGCATTCATCTAGCCAATTGATTCTAACTTGTTCGAGTTTTCAAACTAATGTAATCCATTGCTCTCGATGTGATCGACTCTCACAAAAGATACTTAGTGCCGCAATATATAAAAGGTCATCCATTTGGAGCGTTGTCATACTATCCAAAGCTCCATTACACTTTTCCATAGTAGGTCCATCTAATTTCTCTAAGCTTTGCAATAGTTGTTTATCAATATCCTCACTTTTCATCTTTTTCTGATGCTTAGCTTTTGACAACACATCTTTATTTCAAGATGGAGGAACAAAATCACCCTCTAGATCAATTTGTACTCGTCCAATAGATTGAGACGTTGATGAGTACTGGACTCATCGGAATGTCATCCTATCTAGACGGATCCCATGATGCTTCCCCTATCATTGTTATACCATCAAACAATGCCTTTATTCATCACCATATTGTAGACCAACAAATTGAAATTGTTTAGCTTTGAGATTGTCCTACAAGGCATCACATTTTTCATTTATAAGTTATTGTTTTATTATATAATTTAAATACATATATTTGGTAAATAGTATCATATTTCGTATAACTTTTAAGTATGCGTTCCATTAGTCGACACTTCAATTCTTCATATTTGTCAATGAATCATCTCCATGACTGGTATTTTTCATTAATTTGGTCTGTGTTCAACACATTTTTTCTTCATATAGTCCCATTTATTTTTCATTTGTTTTTGAGTTAGGACAATATTTTTTTCTCTGTAGTCTTCTTCACTATATTATCATAGGATTCTTTCCTAAAAGTCCCACTAGATTTCTTGTTTTGATTCGCCTCTTCATGACATAAATGCAGAAAAAAATTATATTGATCTGGATCCTTCCAACTAGTTCTACTAGTATCGTTAATTGACGTACCTACACTTGGTATAACTTACACATTATAAATAGTAACTACCAAAAAAACATGCCACGAAAAGATGAAAAAAAAAAAATAACACTCTTAAAAAATAAAACAAGAGGTGCAGTTAAGGGCAAATACCTAGAGTTTGTATAAAAAAAAGTGGTTATAAAATCTCGTGAATCGGATTCATTAAAACTATCAAGTATCCATCGACATTCCATGGATAGTCGTCAACAAGTCTAAAATCAATCCATTAGCAACAACTATACATATTCAACAAAGTTAGATTCAACAAGAAGTTCAGATTTAGCAAATTAGCAACAACAGTCCAAAAACTCAAACAATTCAGATAATCCTAATTGCCTGTTGATAGTGATCAACAATTTCAATAGAATTACGGATCTTAATACCATCGAAACCCTAGTACATAACAAATTGATAAATAAAGGGTTATAAATAAATTGAATTTTGCTGTGGTTTTGACTTTATTCATGTAGTTTCCAAGCCACAAGGACTTTGTTCCAACATAAAAAGAATGATTAAAGAACCCTAAAAGATGCAAGCAACATACTGAATACCCCAGTATTTCTCCTCCCCAAGAATTGTAGTTAAAAATAGAAATTTACATCAAAGTTGTCACTAAAAACCTATCTTTTGCTGCTTGTAGTGAGGAGAGAGGTTCTCCTGCCAAAGACTGAAAAACACCTCGGCCTGAGAACCACAAGAACCGCCACTTTGTCATGTAAATTACCCCCTTAAATTCAAGAGGGCCCTACACAAAGGCTTTCCCGATAAAAAGATGTGCATGTGACAAAGATCCAGCTAAAACGTTGTGCGGTAGAGGAGCTTAGAGTTCAAAAAGTTATAGTCCAATCTACCCGACTGATAGAATCTAGAATCCGCTCTCCGCCCAACTTAGTAGTAGGCGAATAGTTACCCTATTTGTATGCGCATCCGAGAATCGAAAGACAAATGGCACTTTTGAGGGGTGGACTCTCAGAGTAGTGAGAGTCTGAGAGAGCTCTATGATGTGGATCCAATTCGGTGATAAAATTAACGGAACAATTGAGTCAAAAGTGTGGAAAGGAGGAGGAGGTTTAGTAACGAGAAACCTACTTGGTAGCTAGTGTGCTTAGGAGCATTACATCTCACGAAGTTTTTAAATCAAATTCGCAACAACAATTGAACAACACACAAACGAAAGGAACAAAAATACAAAGATGAAAAAAGAACAAAAAGCAAATAGGATTCAAATTCAAATTCAGATGAACGAAAGAAACGAAAAACTCTAGAGCTAAAGAAGAACTCAAGAGCTAAAGAAGAAAATACCTTGTTAAAGCCGAATAAATGAATTTGCAGCGATCTCTTCTCCTTTCTCTCTCTCACAATCGCCGCTCTTCTCGATTCTCTCACTTCTCTACTTGCTGAAATGAAATAGTGAAATAAGAAACCCAACATACAGATCAAGGGCAAAATAATCAAAATATTAATTTTTTTAAGGGGAAAAACTAAGCGCATTCTACAAAATCAAATAAGTGAAGGGCCCTTGCTTAATTTTTTACTCGAATTTTGAGTGAATTTTTAAGTTACCCTAATTGATTAAGTGATATTACTTACATTTATCAAATAAACTTAATTAACTAATTGCTTAATATAATCAATTTTATGTGAAGAATTTGATTATCAAACATTGCCCTTAGTGTTCAAGTTCCCCCTCCCCTTATTATAAATGTATAGATTTTACTTTATTTTAAAAAATATATATATAGAACTGGCCCTAGGGCCGGGCTTGGCTTTTACAAATTTTAAAATGGGCTGGTTTAGGGCCTAGGCCTTAAAAATTCTTCTAATTTATTAGGTAGAGCCCGGCCCGACTCATGAACAGCCTTAGCTCAAGGTGCTATGCATATCTTCTTCTTTTTTTCAACTCTTGTGCCCGATCATCTTAGTCATATCTTCCAGTGCCGAGTTACAAAAAAAAAAAAAAAAAAAAGCCAAGGAACAGTAAAAGACCATAAATTCAGAAGAATCTCCTAAATAATTGCCTCTCATAGACAACAGGCTCACGCAAATTGAATAACAAAAACTGCAAATGATGTTTACAGAAGATGGCAGACCATAAACATTGATTCCTTCCACGCAACAAGTATGAAAATATGTCATTTCAATTGAATACTTGCAGCAAGAAGTGCTCATTTGTACGGTAGGGAAAATGAAATGGTAATTTGAAGAGACATTCTATCGAGCACGTGCTAAATATCTCAATACAATTGCACCGCTATTTATTGACAACACATAAGGCAATTCTTACGTCAAGTCTCCCTTGTACTACTTGAACTAACTAGGCGAATTGCCTTCTAAAAAGAATATGAATTCATAACATAACGCAAAGTGAAACACGAGAAATCATTAACAATGATAAAATGCAGTGTTTTCCACCCAGGTTAGCAATGAGGTTAGGTCCAAACAAATCAAGATGCACCAATTCAAGTGATCTTAATGTGGAAATGAAATATTTCATTTTATCTAATTGGTACTTGTCACTAATTTTATCCTTCCAGTATTTTGATTTAGGTAAATCATGTACAAGTGTGTTTAGACCAGATTTTTAAAAGGCGAAGGCAAGAGGCGGTGCATTTTGGCCTTCCCAAGTAGAGGCGTGGCGTTGGGAGAAAGCCCCTTGATTTTACCTTTTTCAATATTTATTAAAAATATAGATAATATAAAAAAAATAAAAAAATATCTAATACATTGGATATATAAAAGTAGAAAACTATAAGATCATGAACAAAAAAGAGAAAAAAAAAAAAAACACCTGAAGAATTGGGCAAGGCGTACGCCTAACCCTAAAGCATTGGAAATGTGCCCCACCGCCCGAGTGCCACCTAGCTCCGTCAAGCATATGTCCCACTAGAAGACACACCTAAGCTCACAATTTGCCCCCGAAACACACCCCAAGAAAGCCTATCAAAACATTGATTTAGACTAGTTAAAATCAAATCCATACCATGTCCCAAATCCATAATGAGAAACAACATATAGGACTTCACGATCAATTAATAACACGTACATTCGCATGAAAAATAATAACTTTATAACCTTTATCCCATAGTTGACTTATGCTAAAGGGATTGTGCTCCAAGCCATCTAAAAGTACATCTAGTATTGCAATTGACATTACCAACTCATAACTTTACATCTTGATTTGTCCCCAAAGTCACATTACCTCGTCTTCTTTAGCTGTAAAAGACACAAACTTGTCTCCATATCCCCTCACATGACCCAAACTACTAGCATATATTATCTGACCAACAGAATATTGACTGAAATTCCAAATCTCAGTTCCTTGGGAAGCCAATGGGTGGCAATATTATCTGACCAACAGAAAAACAAGACATCAATAATGGAGGTCATAATAAAATAAAATTGTTAAAACGATGCAAAACTAGCATGTTTTCATATAAGAACCAACTAGCATATTTTAATGCTCAGAAATGTCAAATGCAATGACACAAATTGCAATTTATTTAGAAACATGGAAGCTTTTGGTCTAAGAGGGGGAATTGGGCACAGCAAATAACACAGATTTTAACCGATTTAAAACAATATATTGATTTTTATCAAGTTACTAAAACGTGTTTATGCCGCGGAATGGACAATTTAGACAAGTAAGGAATGCACACACAAACACAATCAATCACACATGAGAGAGAGAGAGAGACAAAGAGAGAGAGTCACTTGACCCAGCAATATATAGTAGTTTGGCAAGGACCTCCTTACCTTATATCTACAGCCCTAAGCTTCTCGAAGATTTCTAATCCAGTAAACTGATCTTCTTCCCAAGTGAAGATTATGCCCCATTATACCTTTTGAGTAAATCAAACTCACAAAATCTTTTACGTGAACCACCACTCTAGTTCAAATTCACAATTCACACCCTTTCACAAAAATTCAATTTTAAGAGTTCATGTGGCGCTTCTACCAACACTTTCAAACCAATATTCATAACTGACTCAACTAAGTGATGTGTAGAAGTTTATACTCAATATGAAATAAAACGTGTGCAGCTCAAGAGTAATAATGAGAAACAAAAATGCAACTCAAGAGTGATGATAAGAAACAAACAATTATATTACAAATCTGAAAAAATAATGAACTGACAAATGTAACCTTATTAAATGATATCGTCTTCAATAAAATGGGGCGTAATAGTAGATTAACATAAAACAGATTTTCTTCTTTTATTTAATGAGCTTATCCAAACACAACAGGTTGAATTAATTTCCCTTCTCTTCTTTTAATTTCTCTTATTAAGATTCTCTTCTCTTGTTTTCTCTTTTTTACATTCCAGACAGTGTATAACTGTAGATGGTGCAAGGGAAACAACCATCCTGCAAAATATTTTACTTCAAGGAGCAAATGGGACCGAGAAAAGGGGAGAAAAAATTAAAAATAAAGAGATAAAAGAAGTGTAGAGGCAGTGAAAAGGGAACAGGAAATACCTCAGGGAGTAAGAGTAAGAGATTGGGGAACTTCTATGACCTTAAGACGCTGCTTTGCGTCCAACTCTAAGGGCACATCAACCACTCTTATTACTTCAAGAGAATCGAGGTCTGCAAGTCCTTCAGGTAGATTATGAAGATTTCGACAGTGAGCAATAAAGAGCTCTTTGAGACTTCGCATTGCGCCACCCTCTATTCTCTCCCACGTCTCCAAGCGTTTGAAATGAACAATTGACAGCTTCTTGAGCTTACGAAATCCTCCAGAACTGCATCTCATAGATTGTCCAGTGAAAGCATTGCACATAGATAAGTGGACAAGGTTGGGAAGATTTTCAAGCATCTGTAAAGGGTCCTCATCTAGCACACAGTCCCAAAGGTAAAGGTACGTAAGGGAGCTAAGACAGGCAACACGGTTAAACATCCCCACTGGACCTCCAAGTCTTAGCTTGGAAATAGAAAGGTTTTCCAGTTTTTCAAGACTGAACTGCTCTCGTGTGTGGCTTTTGACAACTAGAGACCTTAGCGATGTCAATTGGTTAAGGGAAGCACAAAAACTCTTAGAATCTTCTTTCCTGAGTTGGCCACCAGATAGCTTCTGTAGATGTGAGAGATTCCCTAGTGCATGAGCAACCTTACTAGTAATTTTTACACCCGTGAGAGTTTGCAGATTAGCAAGAGAAGAGATTTCAAATCCATCAGGAAGGGGTATGACTTTGTCTATGTAGGAGCTGGCAAGCATGAGATGCCTCAAGTGGATGAGCTCAAATAAACAAGGCAAATCCATCAGCTTTGTGGCCCTGAGGTCCAAGGTTTCCAAGCTGCTTAATTGAACAATGGATAAAGGAAGGCTCTTGATGTCCGTGCCTCTTAACCCCAAGTATCGTAGCCGAACAAGTCCCGCCAAATCATTTGGCAGAACCTCAAGAGGAGCATTAGGTAAGTCCAAAACGCGAAGCAGTTTCATATCCTTGAAATTAATGGAAGAAGGAACCCGCTGCTTCTGCTGACTCTCCACATCTGGAGAAAGTAAAAGTGATTGAATTCTGCCCACTTTCCCCCATTTCGAGAAAGAATAATAAGGGACAGCAGTGACAGGCATGGAGAGACGATGGAGTAGCGGGGGAACCATTCCCCTCTTTGGCAAGAAGGCAGATATATTGTTCTCGGAAGCTGTGATTTGAATGAAGTTCCAAATGGGTTGAAGGACCTTACATGTCTCAACTTCTCCATCAGCCCCAACCCTAGCTATCAGAACTAAGTTGCGGCAAATAAGCTGATCAAGTGCACTTGCACCAATTGACATATCTCCAGTTGTTGCCTCACCCTTGGTGGAGGTTTTCTGCACAAAACCTTCAGCTGACCAGAAGCGGTCCAATCTTTTCACAGATAACTCACAATTTTCAGGAAACAGGGCGAAGTAAAGTAAACATTGTTTGAGCAAAAGAGGCAAATTGTGGTAGGCTGTACATAACGCCGCAACAACATGATGCATAGAGTCAGGAGTTTCAGGACCGATGTGCGATTTAAACTGAATCATGATCCTTCTCCACTGCTTTGGTTTAGTTTCCACCGTCGAAAGCAGCCCCCCAATAACCACAATAGCCAATGGCAAACCGCCACATGCTGTCACAATCCCTTCCGCGATGGGCTTCAGATTTGAATACGTGCAGTTTATAGCATCCTCTGCAGAAGGGGGTGGCAAAAAGGAGAAGGCCTTGCGGCAAAACAATGACCAAGCATGTACAAAAGGCAGTAAATTCATTTTGTGAACATACTTGCATTCGGGAATCATTTGGGGCAATGAATCAACGCGGGTGGTTAAAATCATTTTTGAATTTAAAGGCAAAGCAGTTAAAATGTTCTCCAATCCATTCGTGTTCCATACATCATCTAGAACCAATAGGTATTTCTTCCACTTCAACGACTTGGCAATTGTATTTGCTAGCAGACTGTTGAATTCTTCTTCGCTGCTGCAGCAGCTGTCTATACTGCTACTGAGAAGCACACGGCTACCACCATAAGATTGTTGGAGGATATCAAGTAAAACATGCTTCCCGAGACAACTGGTGCCCCCCACATAGACCCACACCCTGCAGTCGAACTCACCATAGCCGATGTGATCGTACACCATCCGAGCTAGCGTTGTCTTTCCAATTCCTCCCATTCCCACAATTGCAATAACGGCAATACCATCATGTTTACCCACTGCTGATGGATTCAAAAGTTCCTCCCTGATTCTCTTCACATCCGCGTCCAAACCAACAATACCATCATCCTCGTCAATTGTCTTCCCTATCCCTATCCCAGATAATCCATTGTCTACTTCAGCTTTTCCATGGACCACATAGTCAAAATATTCGTTGCCATCATCTTGTTTCAGAATCAGTTTACTAACCAATAAATTGTTCAATTCGGCTTTCAGATCCTTCACTTTTCTTCTAATCACCTCAAGGCTCCTAGGATTGTCGGGACGAACCGAAAGAGGATATGCAAAACGAGAAACATACCTTCGAATTCCATAAAAGAACGTTGACGATGACCACGACCTTCGCTCCACAAATTTAATCGCCAGATCGTCGATTGCGTCCTCCGCCTGGTACGCTAATTGCCTGATTTCCTTCACGATCGATTCGATATCCTTCTCTCCAAAATCGACCTTGTTTAATTCAACTAATAGTTCTTGAATCGATTCCAAATCATCTTTCAGCTCTTTCAACAAATTCACTGAATCCGTTTGCGATTCTGCAAGATCAAACAACATATCAGCCACCTTGTTAACTGCGCACGCAATCATTATTTCGGCCATTTTCCCTTTCTCTCGCTGTGGAGTGCTACGTTCGCCTCCAATTGGACATATAAAGGGCTTGCACTTGCTGACGTATTACGATACATCATACATGGTTTTGACCAGAAAGCCGACGCCGTGAATACAAGCACCCGAAGAAAGTAAGGCCGGTTTAGATAGTATTCCCATTTTTTATGGGATGGAATGGAATTTTTTTTTTCTATTTATTTATTTATTTTATTTTTTTTTCTTTTAAGAATACAATCGAGTCTAACGATAAAATTTTATTTTATTCTAAAAATAGAATTGTGTTGGGTAACAACATAATTTTATTTCCTTTTAGAAATAGAATTGTATTTGGTAATGAATTATTCTGAAATTGTTTCCTTAATTTATAAAAATAGAAATAGATAATCATCTTTGATTTCAGTATTATGTATGACAATAATGTACATATTTCTTAACTTATATTTTCTTGCTCAAGATTTGTTCTTTTTTTTTTTTTTGAATGTATGATAATAAATATCAAATTACACCAAATTCAAAAATAAAATATTAATTAAAAATAGATGTCAAAATACTTACATATTAAACATAAACATCATACATATTTTACAATAAATGTCCATTTTGACTTTTTCCCTACTTTGATACAACTACTGGGTATACATGTAGTTAGTATATATTTGACAAATATATAGTTGTGCGTGTTAAGTTGTGTATAATTTGGAGGCGCAAAAATATTTTTATAGCTAGGATATCATTTATTTATTTGAATTTGGTAAATCAAAAATTTAGTTTTGCATAAAATTTGTTAGAATGAGAAATTGACAATAGCGGCTCCATGAGTGTGAACAATAATTTTATAGCAATTAAGTTATTTATATGTCATGAGCGGAATTACATTCAGTATGTGAAAGGAATATTTTGTATCATACATTAATCGACATAATTGTATCGAAATTTTAAATGAAAACTGTAGTAGTTATCGTAGTTGTGTATTGTATGTAAATATAAGTACATCAAAAGCAAGTGTTTAGTTTATTTGAATGATAGGGTTGTCTTCGAGACTTGTATGACTAGATGCACTTGCTTCAAATTTTCATACATCATACAGCCTCTAGTCGGCGACCTCTGATTGGGGACCCCTGTTCAGAGGTCTCTGGTCGGCGACCTTTGTTTGTCGACCTATGGTCGGCGACCCCTATTTGGAGGTCTCTGCTTGGCGACCTCTATTCAGAGGTCTCTGATCAGAGACCTCCGTTTAGCGGGGTCTCAAGGTCTAAGCTCAGTTGTGTCCCGAGGCTTGATCTCGGTCATCCCTTGGTCGGCTATTCAGTCGAGCTTGGTCAAAACGTCAATCCACGTGTAGTGCTCCACGGGTGACCAAATTTTACACTCATCAAATATCAATAGTATTAATGATATGAAAAGGGTAAATGTCATGTTGTGGTCGCTTACCTTTTTTTGTTCTTCAATGTATTCTGATGTTGGATAATCGATCAACTTTTATGTTGCATCAAATAAAGTAACACTAATATTTTATTTTCCATTATCAACAGTAAGCTTCATCATGTACCTGTTGGTTAAAATGCATATATATTTTTTAATCAATGAATTTATCGACTTATGACAAAGCTATTTTGTTTTGTTATGTTATAAGCAGTTATTTCCTTGGTCGTCTCATACAAAGCATTTGGTACATTCAATAGAGTCGTCTTTTACATTTACTTTGTTGTTGCATCTCTTGAAAGAGTTGTACCAGATTTGGTCCACATTATCAATATTGAAAATTGTTACTTTGAACTTTAAAGTAACAAAATGGCTTCTGTCATTTTTAATGTTTCAGTTTTTTGTTTGATGGTTGGGTATTGATGCATAATATATATGATAAATGGTAATAGTTATAGTATAATAATGAAATTATTAAGTTATATTTAGAAATTATGTTAATTAAAGTGAGTCGTTGGAATATATTTGTACCTGAAAGTCGCTCAATGGGCGCGTTATGATATCACTGATTTCGATTTTTTCAACATTGCCGACTTTTTTCCTCTATATTTTCTTGTGTGCTTCATTCTTATCTATTGTCTCAGTAATCCTGCATATGAAGTTAACAATTTAGTTTATATGTGTGTTAATAAGTGTTAAATTTATTAAATTATTATACAAACAAATGATATTGAAGCAGTGAAAATAGTATGTTAAGTATGGTATATACCATGGTTTTGCAATATCAAATCTTGGTGATTTTGGATTAATCTGAACAGTTATCGTTGATAATGTGGATAAGGATAGCACACCTGAATATTATATTGATAAGTTAGATTAAATTGAATGAATTTTTTTTATTCTTCTATCGATGATTAGATGAGAAATATATTACCTCCATCTGTCGACACTTTTGCTTGTGATATTGCAACCGTAAGTTTGTCTTCTTTTATTTGTTGCAGTATAGTGTCTTCATTTGTAGCTAGATCACCCCCACAATGTTAGAACGACCATGGTTGAGCTATAAATATTTTATTTTTTAGTGTATATACATACATACATTTTGTGAGTTGGGATTGTTTAAGGATGTATAGTTTGATAGGTTAAATGTGTTGACTATGGAAACATGACTACATTCGGTTTTGTGTTTAAAAGATTTTATTTTAATTTATTTAAGTTTAGTAAAACAAGAATTGGTTAAAATAACTTACATGTTCGTCCATAAGTATTAATTTACGCATGTTGTTCATCCCTCTTGTAGCTGAATATGATTGTTCTGTACCTATTCTTAGGACAATAGCTTTTACTATCCACTCTTTCTCATATGGGCGAAGATCATTGATGGATATGTAGGATTTGTTCTTTCGGAATGTCTCTAGTTACGTCTATGACAACATAATAGACTATGTAAGATATTAAATTTATATGTAAATCTTATTGGTTTTTTAATATGGTTTTATTTTCAGATATTATAGTGTTCTATAATATATATTTATTATTAATGTAGTAAATGTAATCTATGTCCTTATGCTATTTATTTGTTAATGTAAAGTGTATATATATTGTAATTATTTTAATTTTAAATAATTTAAATTATAGAAATTACTTTAATTTTAAATAATTAAATAATTTTTCTAGGGGGTTAAGCAGGAAGACTGTTATTGTTTGTTTAATGTGTGTGTGTATAGGAATATTGCAGTCATAAGTAAAAGTAAATATTAGAAGACTTACGAAGTGTGAAAACGTTTACCTAAAGTTGAGTTTGACTGTTTTGCGATAACTTTGCTACTAGTATCCTTTTTAGAAACTGAAGAAGATCAATTCTTCTTTTTGTATGTAGCAATTATTTCGTCATCACTATGATGTTGCTGAAGAGATGATGTACAAGTATTCTCTAGGTTGTTTCAAGAAATCATTGCTTACGCAAGAGATGTAATATATAGTGTCATTTCCAAATTTTATGTTATATATATAAATATAGTACTTATATAATACATATGTGTTATATTATTTATTTAGTTGTGAAATAATAGTAATAATTTGAAACACTTTTGTTTTATTTATTGTTTATGTCATGATTGTTAAGTTATTTTTTAGGAGGACATGTATATTTAATTTTCTTTTTAAATATTTTTGAATTTAATGTTGTGCACGAGAAAATTCTTTTATAATGGTGTTTATTTTTTTAATGTATTATTATTCTTATATAATATAAGCAGAAAAGGAATAAAATATAAATATAAATAATATTGCAATTATCATTGTAAAATTAAATAATTTTTTGTTTTTGAAAAATGGTATGAATGTATAGAAAATCGATTAATCATTTTTTAGTTATACTTTGGTGGTTAAAATATTCCTACAGTTTTTATATTAATTTTAATATTATTTTGATTGATGGTTAAGTTGTATTGTAATGAAAGTGCGTTACATGACTGACTTTTTATAGAAGTTGTTGCAACAATTCGGCTTTGTTTCAAAAATCGCTTCCGACTATAGGGTCTGATAGTAAATTTTTGTTTTGTAAACTGATAATGTTAGTCCCTGCATTTGAGGTAGCGCCCATCTTTGTTTTATCTGTCAAAAATTATTTATTTTATATAAAGAACAAATGTTGAATATACCATCAAGATAGAGAGCGGGAGAACAATAGTAGGAGGCGCAAGCAAGCAAATATATCAAAAGGATGCAAAGGGCTTCAAGCCATACAAACAAAGTAGAGAAGAATAAGTGTCAAATCCTACATAAACTCAAGAAAAGAATATCCCTCTGAAATATATTGGTCATCCACCTCTAGCAATGATAAAAAGAAAACCCGTTTGGGATCTGGAGGCTCATCTTCCTCACAAAAGTACAAAGCTAAAATAATTACCTCTTAAAACGGAACTCTTAGCACCATCATCAATCAAGATCATCCTAAAGCTCAAATCTTTACACCAGGACAATTCACTAACGACACAGACAACATGTTGTCAAAATTTTACTATTTCATTATTTACATTTCTCTCCCTCACTATTGCTATAAACGCTAAGGCAACATATTAAATAAATTTTATTTTATTATTAGGTGGCGCAAAAGTACCCAACTTATTGTGCTTTAAATTCTTCTAGTTTCCCAACTTGCCGTGCTTCAAATTCTTCTGAATATGGTGTTGGTGTGTTTGAATTTGTAGAGATGAAAGGTTGCAAAGGTCGTAGTGAATCATTGCAACCAGTAATTACCGAAGTTGTTGTTGGTAGTTGCATCGGTTCGGTGATCATATGCCTTTTGGATGAATTGAAGGTTTAATGGATGCAGGAAAGTTCAGTACGTTTCTATTCTTCAAACACCAAGATAGGATTAGGTGGTGCACTCCAATAATTCTTTTGACACACCAAAAAGAGTGTAGTCAGGTTTTATAGCATGTGGTTATTTTTAGTTTACCAACACTATTTATTTAAATGAGTGAAGTGATATTAATAGTTATGGTTAATGAATAGAAATTAGTGACTACAAATTTATGTTAAACATGTATATAAATATTTTCATATTACTGTAATGTTATATAATATATATATATATATATATTGTATAGTTTAAAAAATAATCATTATATAAATCAAGACATATGTTATATTTTAGATAATAGATAATTTGTAACGTAAGATTAAATTTTAAATCCAACGGTTCACATCAAATAACATTTCAAATTATTTTAGTGTTATATCATATAATATTTATGAGAAACTAACAATTTATCTCAAAACATCAAATACGAAAAAATTCATACGTTTATCTCTAAATCAATTAAATCAAATTATATTTTGTTCCTTTAAATTTTACATTTGTATTTAGTAGCTCATATTACTATATTAATAATAATTTGTATAACAATTAATGGTACTAATAATTATTAGTATTATCAAATGAAGTGCAGAATCTACAGATTAAGTCTTGTGCATTATTTCAAGATCATCGATCATCTTGGGTTTATTAATTAAAATTCTTTATATATATATATATATATATAAATTCAATTAAAACTAATTGACCAATTGAGTTAGCATTAACCAAACACTGCAGTTAAGTTTTTGTGATTTGTCAGTGATCTAAAGGGATAATTTCCTCAAGCATAACCAAGCTTATCCATCTGAAGGAATTGTGAGATTCATCGGTGCTTTTCATTTGAAGTAGGATTGAAGTTGATAGTTCTTATAACTCTAATATCTATTCTTGCTCTTTCTTTTTTATGTGGACTTTAGGAACATGAGCAATAATGCCTTCACAAGCACCATCCTAGCATTTCTGGTTTCTTCCATGTTGACCTCATTGTAATCTACCATATCTGACTCAAGTCTTACCACTTATTACTGACTTCATTTTATCCTCTAGATTCTACAAGCCGCCATCATTTATTTATAATTTCAACAGTTTGGACTTGTTGTAGGATATGAAAGTTCAATATAAACTAAAAAGGCCAACTTAGGGTCCCTAACTATGAGCTTGAGATTATAAACTATCGTTATCTAGACAAACCAAGTCCACAATCACCCCCACCCCAAAAACAAAAGATATAGAAAGAGAAGAAGGCTTATTCAAGTAGGCTATAATGGTTACTAGTAAAAATATGTCTAAATATACATACAAAAAGGGATTTTGGTGGGCCCTTGCCCTTACCACCACCAAAAAGAGAACAAGCAAGTGCGTGAAACCTCCAACTTTGGTGAAAACTCATTGTGTTAGGAAAAAACTCCCCTTACATTAAATGTTTTGTGTCGTATTCATAGATGAAACTAACATTGGAGGGTCTTTTTTTGCAAGAGAAAGTGGCGTGCCCAGAAACATTTTTTTGGAGGGGTTAAAAATGTACCAAGCTTAAAATAGGGAAGGGCCATCAATTTACTCTAAAACAATGCTATGCTAGTAGAAGCATGCATTTCATAGTTTTATGTGTCTTAAGAAACATACAAACAGAAAAATAAAGGAGAAAATAACTTGCTAATAGAACAACTTTAGAACTTCTAAGCAATAGATTGCATGGTCCAAGCAACAAGCAACAAACAACTTTAGAGACCTGTCATGTATAAAATATTTCACATGAAAGAAGGATGAGTGACTTATAAGAATTGAATGGGCAGGTTGAGAGTTATGTAGAAGAAATATATGAGGCTTGATTGCAGCAGGTTTGCAACTATAAAACCTATGGGAGTTTGTTTTTAAATGTCTCTTATTATGTTGGTTTAATTGATGAGAGAACCCCCACCCATTTTGGTATGGTCGAGAAAAATCAGAGGAGGCAATGCGTGTAGACCTTGGTAAGTGTATAAGAATTTATGATCAAGTGTTCATCAGTGGTTTGCTTGTACTCTTCAAACTTGTGGTGTCTCAAATGAAATTGTTTCTATATATCACAAGTTTGATTTTGGTTAGTATTTTTCTTTTCTTTTCTTTTTTTTAAAAAAAAGAAAGTAAATAGTATTAATTAAGAAGGGGTCAGAACTATCTACAAATTTCTGCTTTTCACGTGCTTCAAACAAGTTTCTCAGCTTTTGTTTTTCATTTAACAAATGCAATGCCCAAAATTTCATGTAGTTGTACTGTTTTTCAAGTTGAAATTCCAGTTCCCCAGTGCATCTTCTGGCACAAAAAAATTCCTGCAGAACCTTAATTATGTGAGACCAAGGCCTTGTTATTGTTATTTTTAAAATATTTCAACAAACACACTTTTTACAATGTTCAAAACTTTGAATCTCTCAAGGTTGAAAACCCCCCAGACCCACCCTGCCCCTCCTCTCTCTTTATGCTTCTAAAGTTCCAACTTCTAGTAAAGCATGTGTGGAACTTTTTCCTTTTTCAGGATCATCTAAATATGTAATAACTTAGGTGAGGGTGCAGTTAAAATTTCATCATACTCAATTAGCATATTAAGTACAGGGGAAAAAATATAACCAAATTGTCCCCCTTGGTCACAACTTCCAAGCACTTGGCTATTATTTACTACATTAATGAACGAACACTTTCAAAAAGTAAATAAATTTGAAATTAAATAATTTTCTAACAATAAAAAATCAAGTAACAATGATACCCGACAATCTCAATATAATAGTCTCTATTTATGCAGTGTGACAACTTCTTAGTGATGTAGACACCAATGACCATAATATCTCTTCAAGAACAAATAGATCAATGAAGCCGTAACGAAATATTTGTATATACAAACACGCAGACACGTAAATGTTTTCTCCTTTAGTTATATGAAATACTAGTTACAACTTGGGTTAATTAGTTGTTTTCATTCAAAGACATGAGAGAGCAAGTACATAGGGTGATATATATATATATATATATATATATATATATATATATATATATATATATGTTAAAACAAGGAGAGAATAATGCACCAACTGCACATAATTTTTTTAGATTTTTCCTCGCTAAGCAAGGAATTCATTAGAAAACGGATCCAAGGGGCATCAATCCTTAAAAAGTTAGGAACCAAAAAAAAAAAAAAAAAAAAAGGAAATATGGTTGCCAAACTGCCTAACCAAACTAACTTATAAAAATGTATTCAAGCAAGAAAGTCACTAAATTTTATACGTTAGCATTTCTGAATAGCCTAGATCATAAAGATCATCATCATTGGCCAAGTCATCCATATTGAATTTAGTAAAGGAACGACAACCATTAGCAAAAAGCCATTGGCCCTTCTCCACTTTCCAATAGTTTGGGCACTGAATCACTCCTTTGATATTAAAGGCAGAACCAATGCAATCTGCATGAAATCATGAAAAATGCAATGAACAGAAATCCACATGATAGATATATATTTATTGACACCAAAAGAAATCCACATAATAGAAATATATTTATTGACTTCACAGAACGGGAAATAATTTCATAGAGAACACAAAGAAACCATTCCATTGAATTTAACACTTGTAGTCAATAAATATAAAATTAATTCGAGTTACATTAGTCAAATGCCCCCTAAGCATTCAAATTCATTTGACGCACATTGTTCCTCTGATTTAAATGTACTAAAGGAGCTATTAAGCAATAGAGAATCTCACACAAATGTAGCAAGAGAAGAATGAGGAACACAAATTGCAACTTATGATGTATAGAATATTCTTTCACTATATTATATTTCTCTCGACCAGCAGCCAAGAAAGGCCAGTAACATTTTTATAAACAAATTCATTTAATTTTCATTTACTTAAAATTAACGAAGCATTGTATTAAAATTAACCCTGAATTGAGTATTTTGCTCAATTACTTGGAATTACATATACTAACATGGTCAACCATTGATGCCCTGTTGCTGTATCCATCATTTGGTCTATCCTTGGCATTGGGTGATAGTCCTTCGGGCATATCTAGTTGAGGTCAGTGAAGTCCATACACATTCTCTACTTTCTATTTTTCTTTTTAACGAGGACTGGGTTGGTAAGCCATCTTGGGTATATCACTTCCCCTATGTGGCCAATTGAAAGTAGTTTCTTTACCTATGATTCGATCACTTCCTCCTTTTCAGGACATAATATTTTTCTCTTCTGTTTGACTTGTGGGTAAGACCAGGAAATGTCAAGGCGGTGGACTGCTATACCAGGGCTGATGCCCTTTATGTCTTCTGGGGACCAGGCAAAGACTTCTAAATTCTCTTTGAGCAACCTTTTGATCTCTTCTACCACAGTATGGCTTAGGGATCCCCCTATCATCAACTTTTGAGCTCCTTTGTTGAAGGTGATCTCTCGTATTTGCTCAGCAGATAGGAGAACGCTGGGATGTTCTCTGAAATTATCGATCTCATTAGTTGAGTTGTTTGGTAGAGTTACTTCCTACTCCGACTTTAATTTATATAAGGACTTATTTCTTCCCTTCATAGCTATTGCAAAGCACTACCTTGATGCTACCTGATCTTCTCGTATCACCTCCACCAAGCCGTTCTTCGCGTATTTGATGTACTGGTGGTATGTTGATGCTACTGAATTAATTACATATAGCAATGGTCGTCTCCATATTGCATTGTAGGGTGATGAAGAGTCCATCACCATGAATTCTGCGGCCTTTGTGTACCCCATTTCCTTCTTGTTTGTAGTGACTGATAGGGTGATCTTTCTTCCTGAAGAGATAAGGCCCCCATTAAAACCCACCAAGATAGTCTAGGTTGAACTAACATCTGAATTGGGCACTCCCATCTACTTCAGTGTGTCCACAAAGATAATATTAGTAGAATTGCCGAGTATCAACCAAAATCCGTATTACCTCGAAGCTGGAGATCTAGAGGGTGATAACCAGGGAATCTTCATGGGGGTGCACAATCTTCTTGCAATCCTCATCAGAGAAAGTGATGACTGGTCCTGGTTTTGCGGTTATTGATATTGTTTCTCCAAAGTAGTGCTCCAGTGTTGCCTCATGGACCTTTATCTTCCGTTCATGGTTTGATTCCCCAATTATAGGCCCAGTAGTATTTATAATGAACATAACTTCACGATTACCTTCTAGACGATCCACTTTGCGCTCCTTGTCATAGTTTTCGTGACGATTTTCTCTTTTGGATCTTTTCTTGTCCCTAGAGCGCTCCTGAAAATAGGCACATAATTAACCTATGTTAATTAGTCGTTTTATTTTCTTTTTAAGTTCCCAGCAGTCGTATGTATTATGGCCAAGGTCCCTATGGAAGTCATAGCACTTTGACTTATTCTTCCCCTTGGACTTGATGTGGTTCTTGAGAGGTATTTAAACCACCTCAGATGACCGGATTTCATGCAGAATCCTTGAGATCATCATCCATAGGCTTGGGAGGTTTTTCTTATGACTTGTATCCGATCTGGAACCTGTTCTCCTGGGACGATTTTTTTGCCTGTCTAAACTGCTGCCCTTTGTTTTACCGTGGTCCTTCTTGCTTTGTCTAGGATGATCTTTGGTTGATCCCTTTCATTCTCTCACAAGTTTGATGCCCTCCAGTTTCATGTAGGGATTAGCTTTCTCCATCAACTCAGACATGCTCCTGGGATATTTCTTAGTAAGGGAGTCTTGAAATCTACCATGTCGCAACCTTGAAGTAAACACATTGATGATGAGGTTTGAATCACACCCCTCAATGCACGTTATCTCTTCATTGAATCGGCTCGTGTACTGGTGCGAAGATTCTCTTTTTTCTTGCCACAGGGCTAGCAAATAATCAGGTCCCTTCATCAACCTTTGACAGGTTATGAAGCGGTTGATGAATATCTTCTCAAAGTCTTTGAACGATAAGATGGAGTTAGATGAAAGAATATGTAACCACTCAAGAGAAGAGCCCTTCAAGGTCATGGCAAAAGCTTTGCAAAGCGTTGAATCGCTTACTCCGTATAAGTTCATGACATGCTTGAACTGGCGAATGTGGTCCACCGGATCTGTTTTCTCATCGCACTTCTCAAATTTCTTGGGATCGAACCTCTCAAATAATGGCACAACCAAGATATATAAGGTGAATGGCATCTTAGTGCCCTTTAACTATGTATCCAGTTCATCCAAGGACAGATCACTCTTCTTTCTACTTTTGGTCTGCTACGCGAATCAACATTCTCAGTTCGGTTGAACACCTTTATCTCCTGTTGTTGATTGTTAGCATCTTCTTGGATGACTTTGCCCCTTAGGATTGTGGGTCTGCAGACCCTGGAGGCTCTACTTTTTCTCCTAGACCGTTATCGGCAATTGAGAGTTCCAGTCTATTGTTGGCGATTATCTTTGCTATATGCTTGATCGTATCCACCATCTCTGACATCTTCCTAGTTAAAGTGTTGATCTTCATATCTGTGCTCTGTACCTTTGGTGGAGGGTCAGCATGAACCTCCTCACGTGTTCTTGTCGAAACCTCATTGTTAGTTGGGGGTGGCAAGTTATTGTTTTGACTTGTGCAGCTCCTCTTGCTCGTAGTTGCCTCATTGTTGCGACGAAAAGCTTTTATGTAAGCGTTTCCCATAGACGACACCAAATGATGTTGCCAAGAATTCTTAGCACGTGCACTCAGCTTCTCATATGCCAAAAACCTTTTCATCTTCCTCATTTAACCTAAAAAATGATTGAGTTCTTAAGGGGGACACCGGTTTGGTGTCGGCCAAAGAACCTCTGGTGTGAGAATAAGTTAATCTGGTAATAGAGAAGGCTAAAATACTCAGGTTAATCGTAAAAAATACACAATGATATATTATCTTTATATAAGCTCAGTTAACCTTTTCTGTTTCATTGGTGAGGTCGCTCGTTACAAGATCTTGTCCTAACGTCATGGTAGATAACCACGATATTCTCCATTTATCCAAGAAGTGATCTCTGTAACGTGGGATGAGTGGTTTATTTACCAACAAATCAAGTATTTATAGGTTCAAATATTTGTGAGTTTTCATGCATTTTTGTTAGTTTAATATGTTTTTGTGTTGTTTTATAGGTTTATAAATAAATGGGTCAAAATATGAAAAATTTGTTCAGATGTAGTAACTTCAAGACCATTTTTTACCACGATTAAATTGCGGTACTTAGCGACAATCTAAACCAATCCCTGCGGATACGATAACCCTACTCTTCCTATACTATTAAAACTTAACCCATATAATTGTGGTAACGTAGCGACGAATAATTCTTTGCCAAGTTTTTGGCGCCGTTTCTCAAGATTGGTTTTTAGATTGTTATTGATATTCTAAAAACGTAGATTGATTTTAGTTTAGGCATTTATTTTATTTTTAATTTTTGTTTTTAGTTTTGTTTATCTTGCAAGGTACTTGAAGATGTTTCATCGACAAGTCCTCATGAGTTTTTCTCAACGAGATTCCGAGCCATTTTATTGTGCTTGGGAAAGATACAAAGAGTTGCTCATTCGGTTCCCAAATCATTGTTTCTCGAGGGAGTGTCAACTACTGAACTTCCTCGATGAGTTACAAGCTACAACAAGAACTTAGGTGGAATGAGAAAATGGTACCATCTCATTCGACCAACTAACCGCAGACGAAGCATATTAATTGTAAAAGATATGGCAGAGTCTGATTATTAGAGTTGAAATTATTCAACAAGCTACCAAAGCTTGGGGGATAGTTCCACCGTTTTGGCGCCATGGATTGAAACCCCAAACCAACATGTGGAGTCTTCCCCCACCCTGGAAGAGATGTTTGTTGAATTTATGGGGAAGACTCAGGCTTTCTGGAGGGAAACGAATGGCCATCTCAATGAGCATGAGGATTGTCTTAACAATATTGAGACGACCTGAGATGAAATTAATGTGATCGTAAAGTCCCTCAAGATGTAAATTGGCCAGCTTATTTACTTTATTGAGGCCATGTCAGAAATGGTGGCACTAAGAGACACACAAGTCATATCCATATGTGAAAGCCACCAGGAGGAACCGGATACGAGAGGGAGGAACTTGGGTGCGTTCAATGACGATTATTCTAATGAGGAGAAAACCCAAGAATTGATTGACAATGAAGAATCACCTGTTGACAATTGTGATTCTTAACCATTTGATATCCAAATTTTGATGCCACCCCCGATCCAAGATGATCACATCTATGAGGATCCAATGCGGCTCACTTGTTATCCATCGCTTTCAACACCATTCATTCAGGCCAACCAAGCATATGATACGGAGTCAAGTCATGTTAAGAGTATGTGTTGATTAATGCCATATTTTGCCAAGCTTGAAGGCGTTCTGAATCAAGACCCATATGTTGTGTCGTATGACACATACTATGGGCGAAAGCCACTCTTTGACGAGAAATTGTACGTGTCAAGCAGAGGACATTAAACCAAGCTCTTATTGGGAGGCAACCCAAGTTTTCAAATAAATCAATTCATCATCGCCGATCGCACTTGGAGGCGAGATTGTCTCGCCTCCCAGGTACGTGTTTAAAACCTCATTCGTCACTATAATGTATGATATTTGTTGAGTTTGATGTTTGGTCACTGTGGACACTACCCATTCTAAGTTTAGGGTTATTGATGTTTTGTATGTTTTCATGTTTAATGATTTTTTGTTGGTTACGTAGTTAAGCTAAATAGTTGTTACATGTTGTGTAGTTTAAGTAAAATTGTTTTCATGCATGTTTGTTTAGTATAGGTGTAAGTGTGTTTATGTTTGTAGTAGTTGTTTTTGTGTGTTGAGTTTTGTAGTTCTTCTGGGCTATTACCTGATGATGATATTATCCCCTAGTTGTTTTTCGAGGTCAAGGGTAATTCCTATTCATGTATGATCTGTGTGCTTGACATGTTGTTTTGGTAAAAGTCATTGTGGATCCTAATTTGCACGAGCACGTAGACTCAATATACTAGCTATCCAATTGATTTGACGCCAATTATCCAATAGCCAAGTTCATGATAATTTAAGGGATTCTAGAACCTCATTGGGGGAAATTCGAGGCGAAATCCTAGGCAAGGTAGTTCATGAGATATGATTAAGACATTCATTTTGATTGCTTGAGCCGTTGAATCCTTCCATGCTATATGTTTTATCCCTCCTTACCCTGTCACAGCCTGTTAGCCGTTTTAATTCTGAACATGTAATAAATACCTTAGCCAATTAATTTTTTTCCAAACCACTGTCGCTAAACCTAAGGCACGATTTGATTTGAAATTAAGTTAGCATTTGTTTATACTACTTAAAGTGTGCGGTTAGGTTTTGGGCAAACTTTTGATTGGTTCGGTATTCGAGTACTCACTTGTTATTTTCTATCATAGTTTTACACCCATAAAATTGTACAAATCAAATAAGTTCGAGGGTGTGGCCGTTAAAAAAAAACAGTGTAAATATGGTTTGAATTTTGTTTGTTTAGACAATCGAGTATTGCGTTTTGAAATGTTAGTTCGGGGTTGTTTTGGATTGATCTTTGTGGGTATGAATTTTGTTGAGTTAAAGATGTTTAACTATTTTATATTCTTGATATACCCTTGGCCAAATGTTAAAAACCAAACCAAGTCCTTTTGATCTTTTTGATTTGCTTAGCCTACATTAGTGGAAAGTGGAACCCAGTCAGGCATATGGAAATCCTAGACCTCTTTGATTTTAAGTCATAAACTTTGTTGGTGGATAATCCAATCCAGTCTTTGGATGGTTGTATAATTAGAGTTTCCGCACATACACTTGAACATGAGCTAGAATGGCGTTTACAGCTATTGAATGTTGAAATTCTAGAATACCACATGGTGCGATTTTATTTTTGAACTTGATATGATTGGGGGTTGTACGGCGAGGCGTTTGTTACGTGCTCACGTATTGATTACTCGCAAGTGTACGAGGTCAAAGTTTTAGTATAGTGTGATCGTTTAAGATCGGGTATCGTATCCACAGGGATTGGTGTTCATTATTATCAAGTACCGTGTTTATCATGACCTAACTTTATCTAGGCTAAAAACAAAAGTAATTTAACTAATTAATACTAATACTAATATAACCTAAATTAACTATATTAATATAATGAGATGTTTTAGGGGAAAGAATTGTCTAGGGATTAACTCGGTTTACAAATACGTGTTTGATCTTGATTGACTTATGTTTACGGTGTTCGACCTATTTGACAATCTCAGTTCGTAAACTCTCCCGCCACCTCTCTTGAGTATAAGACGAGGGATATAACATAACTTTGTGTCAACTAAGAAGTCTCCCTCAACGTCTTAATGACCCTAGGTCACGTGAGTCTCGCCCCAACGTCATTGATTACACACAATCCAATTCCCGACTGGGTTATTGGATCGTCGCGATGTGTTTACCCTATCGACAATTTCAGTTCTAAAATTCCACCGCCACCTTTCCTGAGTATAAGATGGGGGAATACATGACTTCGAGTCAATGAAGAAGTCCCTTGCAACGTCTTAACGATCCTAGGTCACATGAGTCTTGCCCCAACGTCATCGATTGGCGTTATGTTTACTTTAGTCCGAATCCGGGGTTACCACTCCCGGGTGTCAAACCCCATATTCTTTGAATATCATTCTAAGCATAATAAACATAACAATACGATAAACACAATCAAACTTCGAAGAACAAACATAAACGCAACACTAAAATCATTCGAAACACATATTTATAAATATATTGTTAATCCCTATACAATCCACGTTTGATTAATGGTCATAACCGTATTTACAATAAGAATGAGGTAAACATGATTACAAAATCCTAAGTTAAATAAATAAGGGAATAAATTGAAAAACTTAGCCTCGTCTAAAGTTTAGCCGCTAAGAACGTTCAACGATCGCTTCGTCGTCTTCCTCCACCTCAGGATGTGAGCTCCCCCTCTAAATTACCTAAATCTACCCTTAGATATATTCAAAGGGGATCAAATGGCCGGAGAGAGCCCAAAGTTGAGGAGATGAGAGGGTATTTATAGAGAAAATATCCTAAAAAATATCTAAATCTATGCAGAGGTCATGGCCGCAGCGATGAGTAGGTCGGTTGGCTGATCGCCTCGACGGTGAAGAAGGCAACGAATTAGGTTGACATCTTGTATCTCCAGCGCCGCGGCAGTGGGTCTCATATCGTGGCAGTGGATGTCAGCAAAGATAAGTCATTCTCTGCATTTTCACAGCCGCGGCGGAGGTCTAGACGCCACGATGGTGGGATTCTTTCAGAATATTGTCGCCTTGTTCATTTTTCCACCGTTCTTAGTTCGATCTCATCGTTTTCGCTTCAGTTTTCTATCTTTTTGCCCCACATACCTGATTTATACAAAAAGTATAAAAAGTAGTTAAAACATAATAAAATAAATATAAAAATTACTCTAAAACTAACAAAATCGGTTTGGAAATATGTAGGTAGATCACACCTATTAGGGGCCGTTAAGGGAAAATGTTTTGGTCGATTAGTTAAAATTCAAAACTCACATGTTGTTGTTTTTAAGTCATTTGAGTCTTTCGTCTTTAGTAATTGTGTTCTTAAATTCGTTGTGGTAGTTTGTTTTCTTGTTGGTGTGTTTTTGTTTGGGGACAAACAAACATTTGAGTTTGGGAGTATTTGATGAGTGGTTTATTTATCAATAAATCAAGTATTTTTAGTTTCAAATATTAGTATGTTTTCATGCATTTTTGTTAGTTTAATATGTTTTCGTGTTATTTTATAGGTTTATAAATAAATGGGTAAAAAGATGCAAAATCGGTCCAGGTAAAGTAACTTCAAGGCCATTTTTTACTACTATTAAATCCGATTTGGAAAATCTCAAAAATGCACGTTGTATATCAACATCTTATCTTTGCATAGGTTTTTGAATCACCTCAATCGGAGTTCGGACGAGAAAGTTATGGCAAAAAGAAGATACTGGTATCGACACTGCCTTGAGCATTACTACAACAAACTTTTCCATCACTACAGCGGTGATCCAGCAGTTAGTTTCTTCCTTCCCATCGCTGCAACGACCCGACACCAGCTAGCAAGATATTTTCTTGATATTTTTGAGATATTTTGCACCTCTATTGATACCCACTCATTCCTCGAAGACCAACCATGTTTTTGGGAGTATTTTGGAGCTTGAAGAACATACCAAACAAAAGGAACACCATATTGGAGAAGAGGAAACATGATCGGAATAGATTTTACGGACGTGGAACCATCCACTCTTCATATAATGACTATTCTCCCTTGTTTCTCTCTTTATTTCTAAACTCTTGTTGGTTGTTTCATCATGTATAGCTTGTTTTTGGTTGAATATGTGGTTATGGCCATGAGCTAAACATATATTATTTAGGGATTGATATAGTTTACTAATGTACATGTTTGAGTAAATCGTTGTTTCGTTATCAGTTGTTCATCTCTATTCGATTGTGTGTACTATTCTTTTACTTCTATTATATACTTGTTATAATATATCAGTTAATTTGAGAATACGGGGTTTGACACTCGGGAGAGGTAACCCTGAATTCAGACTAGGGTTTAAACACATCACGATGTTCTAATGTTTCGGGAGATTATTTAAATATGTGCAATCCGTGAGGTCGGGGCGAGACTCATGTAATCGTTTAGATGTTAGATCGGGATATCAGTGTTGACACGAATTGCATATTCATTTACTTTATATTCCGAAGATGTAGTGAGTGAGTTTTCGATACCTAGATTGTCGGATAGTTTGAATACCGTTAATGTAAACTAGATTAAATCAAATACGTTTAAGTGAACGAAGTTAATCTCTAGATAATTTGTTCCTATAAACATCATTCTTAGTATTTTAGTTTAATTAGTTTAGTTTAGTTTTATATACTATAACAAAAACCTAAAAATTGGATCGCCTAGATAAAGTTCGATTACGATAATCGCGATATTTAGCAACAATCTAAACAAATCCTTGTAGATACGACAACCCTACTATTTCTATACTATTAAAACTTGACCCATACACTTACGATAAGTAGAGACTAATAATTCGTTGCCAACGTGCTCCATTAAATGTGGACTGTTACAGTTAATGACTTATAACGTTAGCATGTACAGGAGTTACCATTATTGTGGGCTAACCTATTCATCTTTTGGCTTGATTATCGTGCACTCAGATCGCCCATTGATGGGCCTTCTCATGGGGCCATTTACTTTACATAGTGGTCTGCTGAGGTCCTTTATCTGATTGGCCTGTCATGCTCGACCCAAACAATACATCGAGTTTACATACTTCGGGGTGGATTATTGACCCAATCTTACCCATGAAGGATCCCACGCCTATGTCAGTTGTGAGTAGTAGTTTTCCTATATTATTTGCCCTCTTTACTTTCGTGATGATTCAAGAGAAGAGAGACTAAAGATCACTTCCATTTCGCGTAAGTCCTCATCTTTCCTAAATCTTTTGGTTGTGCTATTTTTCTTCATTTCCTTCCTTTTGATTTTTGCTTGTTTTGCTTTAGGATGTCATTGAGTCAATCGGACAGTCTTACTGAGGTGGGTTCATCGTCGAATCTCCTTGCGGAGCAGACGATGACAGCCTATACTGCTTAACTTTCTAATCCCTCAGTTAACGGGGGAGATCATAGTGGAAGAAAGGTTCCACATGAATGGCTTGCGCCATTTAGGGAATAGTACGATATCCCACCATCGGCGTCGATTAGGGTTCTGTTTGAGGACGAACGCCCTTACGATGCCAAGGAGGATGAGATATGCCTTTTTATGTGGATGTTTGAGTATGGACTTACTCTTCATTTTACTCCTCTCCTTCGTAACCCCTTTTATCAATTTGAGATAACCCCTGCCCAGTTAACCCCCAATGACTTCCATCAAATCGTGGGAGCCATCGCTCTTTCTCGAGCAAATGAAGCAACTCTTTCTGTAGATACGATTAAGAGTATAAGAACCCTCAAATTCCTTTCCAATCTTGGAAGATTTTATTATTCATTCCCTAAGAAGTTCTTCTTTTCTATTGACCTTCTCGTTAAGGTGAGAGGGAACTGGCAAAAACAGTACCTCTTCTTCAAGGGTGGTTATGAATTCTCTCCTGAGGAAGCGGGACAGCCTTCTGTTGTGTTGAGGTATTTTAATTCCACAATTAATTTTCTTGCTGCCTTCTTTGTAATTCAGTTTTAGAAATTCTGCAACCATAGATTTGATATCGTTTTTGGGGTATTTGTTGCAGGTAAGAGAGTTTGCAAAAGTCTTGGACTTACAGCCAGAATTGAAGAAGAGCTGAAAAAGTTGCTGGTCCCACAAGTTGATCCTACAAAATTTTGGCTCATTACCCCTTCATTCGACCAGAGATGGATGCATCGCAATTCAACGAGTTGGTAGAGCTACAGATTAAAACAAAGATGAAGAGGCTTGTGAATAAGTCCTCCAAGTCACCTGGGCAATCATCAGCCCATTAGAGGCTAGCCAACCAGCTCAACCTACTGCCCAACCTCCTACAGCTCCTCAACCTCATCCTATTCTTCTGGTGGTCTCTAAATCTAACGATGACTCCCAGCCTTTGAATATTCATAGGCATAGAGTGATTTTTGTAATGGTTTTAACAGTGTAGCCCCATTTTCCCACAGAGATTAGAGGGTTGGAACTCTCTATTAGAGCAACTGGCATTCCAGTCGATTGTATTGTTGCTAAGCCTTCTTCAATCAATCGCTAGCCTTATCCTGTATCAGCTTCTAGTCAAGGTGCATTAAGTGGACGTGGCATGTATCGGCAGGAGATGTTTCAATTGATCAAGAAGGTTGGACCCTTAGTACCAAGCCGATGTGTGATTTTTGACAGTACTATCATATTTCTGTACGAGAGGTCTTGGAGCAAGGGCAAAGAATGGACTGATGACTGTAGCAAAGCTAAACTGTTTAGGATGCTAATCTATGCACTCTTTTAGGTAATTGCTGGGAAAAAGATATTCTATACAGTTTATAATTTGTCAGCACATACCTTGACACTTTGTCTAGAATATTTTTGGAAGAATCCTTGTGCTCTAGTAGAATACCTTCCTTTAGATACTGAACTAAAGGTGTTCGCTAGTCTTCTAATCAGGTCCAAAAGTAGAAGCTAATAGTGACAATGCATCTGCCATTTCATTTTCAGCTCTTAGTACAACTTCAAATTTGTATCTATAGAGTGGGGAGATTAGCTCTTTCACCTTCTCAACATAGAGGCACAACCTTTCTTCATTTATCGTGAACACTCTATTTATCTAGCTAACTACCAGTTGGGAGTCTGATCTCACCTCCAGATATTGGGCTCCTAGCTCTTTAGCCAAAGTCAACACAATGATTACTGTTTCATTGTTGGAGGTTCAAAAACCAAGCTGTATTGCCCTTTCAAGATAATCTCCTTTAGGTGTTTGCAAGACTATGCCTACACCACACCTCTTCATGTTTGAAGCTCCATCAACCCATAGCTTCCATGGTGTAGCTAGCTGATCAGGGCACTCTCTATCTTCCATTGCAATTTCTTCTAGGGGAGTTAGCTCAGCAATAAAATCTAAAAAGGCTTATTGTTTGATTGTAGTTGTCAGCCTGTATTTGATGAAGAATTCACCAAGCTCTATAGCCTACTTCATAAGATGTCCAAAAGCCTTTAGTTTGTGCATTATAGCTCTAAGAGTACCGGAGGTTAGCACAATGATCTCATGCATTTGAAAATATAGTCTGAGCTTACGTGTGCAGTTACCAGGGCTAGGGAGAGTTTCTCCAGTTCAGTATAGCGAGTTTCTACTAGAACCAATGACTTGATGATGTAGTAAACTGGCCTCTGCCCTCCTGTGTTATCTTTTACGAGTATTGCACTTATTGCCAGTGGTGCTACCACCAAATAGAGATAAAGCTTTTTCCTTGGATTCACTTTAGCTAGCGTCTCAACTGAGCTCAAATAGTATTTAACAGATTACAACACTTATTCATAGTCTTCATCCCACTGAAAGATTTTGCTTCCCTTTAAGGTTTTGGAGAAAATGGCGTACCTATTAGTAAATTTGGAAATGAATCTATTCTGGGCCGCCAATCTTCCTATCAGCACTTGAACTTATCTTATGGTTACAGGTGACTTCATATTTCAAATAACTTCGATCTACCCTGAGTCTAATATTATGCCGGACTGGTTCACGACAAATCCTAGAAATTGGCCTGATGTAACACCAAAAGTAAATGTCTCCTAGTTTAATTTCATATTGAACTTCCTCAGTATGGCAAAAGCCTCTGCCAAATGCATTAGGTGATTTTCTTTTTTAGAACTTTTGACTAACATGTCCTCTATATAGACCTCCATAGTTGCTCTAACATGCTCTTGGAAGATACGGTTCACCAGCCGTTGATAGGTTGCTCTGGTATTTCTTAAGACAAACGACATTACTTTATAGCAGTAAGTACCTCTTGGAGCGATAAACGTTGTCTTTTCTTGTCTTGCTTATCTTGCGGATTTGATTGTACTCTGCATATGCATCTATCATGGTCAGTTGTTGATGCCCTGCTGCTGCATCCACTATTTGGTCTATCCTGGGCATTGGGTAACAGTACTTCGGGCATACCTGGTTGAGGTCAGTAAAGTCCACGCACATTCTCCACTTTCTATTTTCTTCTGGACAAGGACTGGGTTGGCCAACCATCTTGAGTATATCACTTCCCTTATGTGACCAATTGAGAACAGTCTCCTTACATTTGATTTAATCACTTCCTCTTTTTCAAGGCTGAATGTTTTCTTCTTCTGCCTGACTAGTGGGTAAGATCTAGAAATGTTAAGGCGGTGGACTGTTATTCCAAGGGTGATGCCCTTCATGTCTTCTAGGGAGCAGACAAAGACATCTAAATTCTCTTAGAGCAGCTTCCTGATCTCATCCGCCTCAGTCTGGCTTAGGGATCCCCCTATCATCATCTTTTGAGCTCCTTTATTGAAGGTGATATCTCTTATTTGCTCAGCAGGTAGGATAACGCTAGGGTGCTCTCTAAAATCATCGATCTCATAAGTTAAGCTATTTGGTGGAGTTGTTTTCTACTCCGGCTTTAATTTCTATAAAGACTTCTTTCATCCCTTCATAGCTATCGCATAACACTGCTTAATACTACCTGATCTCCTCGTATCACCGCCACCAAGCCATCTTTCACGTATTTGATGCACTGCCTTCATCGCATGTAGCCATGGTCGTCCCAGTATTGCACTGTAGGGTAACAAAGAGTCCATTACCATTCACTCTGTGGCCTTTGTGTACCTCATTTCCTCCTTATTTGTAGTGACTGATAGGGTGGTCTTCCATCTTGGAGAGTTAAGGTCCCTATTGAAACCCATCATGATAGTCTAGGTTGAACTAATGTCTAAACTGGGCACTCTCATCTACTTCAGTGTGTCCACAAAGATAATATTAACAAAAATACCATTCAACCAAAATCTGTCTTACCTCGAAGCTGGAGATCCAAAGGGTGATGACCAGGGCATCTTCATGGGGGTGCAAAATCCCCTTGCAATCTTTATCAGAGAAAGTGATGACTAGTCCTGGTTTTGCGATTATTGACATTGCTTCTCCAAAGCAGCGCTCTAGTGCTGCCTCACGAACCTTCATCTTTCGTGTACGGTTAGATTCCCTAGTTCCAGGCCCAGTATTGTTTATCGTGAAGATAACCTCTCGATTACCTTTTGAACGATCCTCTTTGCACTCCTTGTCACGATTTTCATGACGATTTTTACTTCTGGATCTTTTTTTTTGTCCCTGGAGCGCTTCTACAAATAGCCACGTAACTAAGCCATGTCAATTAATCGCTTGATTTTCTTTTTCTGCTCCTACCTGTCGTCTGTATCATGGCTATGGTCCCTATGGAAATCGCAGTACTTTGACTTGTTCTTCTTGTTGAACTTGATGTGCTGCTTGGGAGGCCATTAAACCACCTCAAATGACCAGATTTCATGCAGAATCCTTGAGATCGGCATCCATAAGCTTGGGAGGTTTGGCCCCTGATGTGTATTCGATCTGAAACCTGTTCCCCTAGGATGATTTTTTTTCTAATTTGAACTGTTGCCTTTTGTTTTGCCATGGTCCTTCTCGCTTTGTCTGGGATAATCTTTGGTTGATCATCTTCATTCTCTCACAAGTTTGACGTTCTCCAGTTTCATGTACGGCTTAGCTTTCTCCATCAACGTAGACATACTCCTGGGATTTTTCTTGGTAAGAGAGTCTTGAAATATGTCATGACGCAACCCTGATGTAAACGCATTGATAATAAGGTTTGAATCATAATCCTTAATGCATGTTAGCTCATTATTGAATCGGCTTATGTACTGGCATAAAGATTCACCCTTCTCTTGTCGCAGGCTAGTACATAATCAGGTCCCTTCATCAACCTTTGACAGGTTATGAAGCGGTTGATGACCATCTTCCCAAAGGCTTTGAACAATGAGATGGAGTTAGATGGAAGCGTATATAACTACTCAAGGGAAGAGCCCTTCAAGGTCGTGGCGAAAGCTCTGCGAAACGCTGAATCGCTTGCTCCATATAAGTTCATGACATGCTTAAACTGGCAAATACTAAAACTTGACCCATACACTTGCAGTGAAAGTAGCGACGTATCTACGTGCTATCAAGTTTTTTGCACCATTGCTAGGGATTGTGTTTTAGATTATTGTTGATATTGTGAGTAAATGACCTTATTTTAATTTAGGCATTTCTTTTATGTATAATTTTTTGTTTGTAGTTTTATTTTTATTTCTTATGCAAGGTACTTGAAGATGTTAGATCGACGAGTATTGATGAATTTTTTTCAACAAGATGTCAAGTCATTTTATTGTGCTTGGGATCATTACAACGAGCTGTTATTTCAGTTTCCAAATCATGGGTTCCCAATGGAGTGTCAACTTCTAAATTTCCTCGACGGGTTACAAGCCGCAACCAGAACATGGGTGGAAAGAGGAAATGGTACCTCATCTTTCTATGACCTAACCGCCGATGAAGCCATTTGGTTGTTGGAGGAACTGGCGGCCTATGATTATCACTTTGGAATTATTCACCAAGTCACCAAAGTTTGGGAGAAAGTTTCACCACCATAGCACTATAGATTGACATACTGGACCAATATGTTGAGTCTTCCCCCGCCCTAGAGGAAATATTTTCTAATTATATTGGGGAGATTCAAGCATTTTGGAGGGAGACGTATGACCGGATCATTGAGCACTAGGATTGTATTGACAATATCGAGACAGTTTGCACCGAAATCGATATAATCGTAATGTCTCTTCAGACGCAAATTGGTCAACTTCTTAGCTTTATTGAGTTCGAGTCTGAAGTAGTGGCACTGAGAGGCGAACAAATCACATCTGAATGTGAAAGCCACCGTGAGAAACCGAATGTAAACGAAAGGCACCTGGGTGAGATCGAAGACGATTAAGATAATTGGGAGAGAACCTAAGTATGGAATGGCGATGGAGATTCACATATTTATCGTTGTGAGTTTTCACCCTTTGAATTCCAGTTGGTGATGCCGTACTCGATCGAAGACGATCCTGTCTACGAGGATCTGATGTGGTTCACCCATCCTACCCCATTTCCAGCTCAGTACATTCATGCCAACCAAGCGCATAAATCAGAGTTGAGTCATGCTAAAATCTCGAGCCATTTAGAGTCAAATCTCGCCAGTCTTGAGGGCGTTCTCAATCAAGACCCATACGTGGTGTTGTTTGACATGTACTACGGGCAGAAGCCGCTCTTTGATGAGCATTTCTCTGTGTCAATCCGACGACCTTAAATCTGGCGCTTCTTGGGAGGCAACCCAAGGAAAACATAAATTAGATCCATCTCCGTCGACTTGATTCGGAGGCGAGCTTGTCTCGCCTCCCAAGTACGTGTTCTAAATCCTCGTCTTTCTTATCATGCTATATGCTTCTATTAGGATCGCTGATGGGTTGTTTTGGACATTACCCGTTTAAGTACGGTAGTGATGTGTAGTATGTGTTTTATGTTCTTAGTTATGTTGTTTTGTTTTTATTGTGTGCATGTTTGCTTAGGTTAGTTATTTTTATATGCTAAGTTTTGACTTCATCTGGGCCATTACCTGATGATGAGTCTGTCCCTTGATTGTTTATTGAGGTCGAGCATAAAACTCATTCATGTGTGTTCTATGCGCTTGACGTATCATTTTAGTAAAAGTTATTGTAGATCCTAAATGCACAAGCACGTAAACTCAATGTATAAATATCCAATTGATTTGAAAACGGTTATCCATTAGCCAAGTTCATGACAGTAGGGATTTTAGAACCTGAATTGGGGGAAAATTGAGGTAAAATCCTAGGTGAGGTAGTTCGGGAGATATAATTTAGGCATTCATTTGATCGCTTGAGCCTTTGAAGCTTACCTTGTTACATGTTTATCCCTGTTACACTGTCGAAGTCGGAAAGCAGTTTCAATTCAAAACACTTAACTAATACCATGACCGATAAAACTTCTTTCTAAACCTGTATCGCTGAGCCGAAGGCACAAATTTGAGTGAATCAAGTTAGCATTAGTGTGTGCTACTTGATTTGAGTGGCTGGGTTTAGGGCGAACTTTTTAATTGGTTTGGTATTCGAGTACTCACTTGTTATTTTTCTTTCGTTTTAACCACACCCGTAAATTTCTAATAGTCGAATAAGTTTGGGGGTGTGGTTCGTTAAAAAAAAAAAAAACATATGTAAATATTGTTCAATTTACGTTTTTTTCAAAAACTTGGTAGCACATAGATTTGTCGCTACTTTCACCGCAAGTGTACGGGTCAAGTTTTAGTATAATGGGAAAAGTAGGAGTTGTCGTATTCACAAGGATTGGTTGAGATTATTATCGAGTACCATAATTATCATAACCTAACTTTATTTAGAATATAAAAAATGGTTTATAATTAATAAATACTAATCTAATTAACTAATTTATCTAATTATATTATATTACTATATTGAGATATTTAAGGGAATAGATTATCTAGAGATTAACTCCATTTACTTAAATGTGTTTGATCTCATTTGACTTACGTTAACAGTGTTCGACTTATCTGACAATCTCTCTATCGTAAACTCATTCACTCTCTTTCTCGAGTGACAAGTGAATGAATATGTGACTTCGCGTTAACGCTGAAATCCCCCTCTAGCGTTTTTTAGAACACATAGTCACATGAGTCTTGCCCCAACGTTATTAATTGCACACTTTCTAACTCTTTCCCGGGTTATTAGATCGTCGCGTTGTGTTTAACCCTAGTCTGAATTCGGGGTTACCTCTTCCGAGTGTCAAACTCCATATTCTCAATATATCTAAACAAACATATAATCAAAGAATAACGGTAAACACAATCAAATAACGAAGAACAACTATTAACGAAACACTGATTTTAAATAAACCACATATTCATAAATTATATTAATCCCTAGACAATATCCATTTAGCTAACGACCATAACTCTATATGCAATAATAAACGAGCTAAACATGCTTAAACCAACTACCAAAGTTAAGAAAATAAAGAAAGAAATGAAGGAACTTAACCGTATTCTGAAGATCTGCCACTAAAACCACTCTGAGAGCGTTTCTCCTTCTTCGAGTTGTGTTCTTCTCCTTTGGGGTTTGGATGAGCTCCCCATAAACCTCTCAAAATACTCCCTAATATCTTCAAAAAACGTGTTGGGGATGAAGGGATCAACTTAAGGGGTGCAAAATATCCCAAAATATCTAGAAAAATCCATTACAGCTAGTGCCGAACCGCCATGGCGGTGGAAATGCAAAGAGTTTAGCAACTCTATGTTGTTTCACCGCCGCGGCGGTGACACCCTTTCTTGTTTTAGCTGTAACTTTCTCGTCCCAACTCTGATTGAAGTAATTCAAAAACCTATGGAAATCTAAGAGAAATATATACAACTTACAAGTTTTGAGTTTTTCCAAAATTGGATTGAATCATAGTTAAAAATGGCCTTGAAGTTACTTCACATGTACTAGTTTTGCAAATTTTCACCCTTTTATTCAAAAACCTACCAAACAACACAAAAACATATTAAAATAACAAAAGAGCTTGAAAATACACAAATATTTGAATCTAAAAGTACTTGATTTGTTGATAAATAAATCACTTATTACACCTCCAAAGTCCTCCCACTTGCATTTGGTTCCTCATAGTGGCTTTCACGTATGGATATGGCTTATGCGTCTCTCGGTGCCACCACTTCTGACTTGGCCTCAATAAAACAAATAAGCTGATTGATTTGCGTCACAAGAGATGTTACGGTCGTATCAATTTCATTGCAGGTCATCTCAATATTGTTAAGACAATCCTCATGCTCATTGAAACGGTCATGAGTTCCCCTCCAAAACGTGAGTCTCCCCCATGAATACAGCGAACATCTCTTCCAGGGTGGGGGAAGACTCCATAGGTTGGTCCGGGTTGTCAATCCATGGTGCCGAAATATTGGAACTTTTCTCCTAGTTTTGGTGACTTGTTGAATAATTCCAACTCTGAAAATCAAACTCTGTCATGTCTTCCAACAACCAATAGGCTTCATCTGCGGTTAGTTGGTCGAATAAGGTGGTACTATTTTCTCCTTATACCCAAGTTCTTGTTGCGGCTTGTAACCCATCGCGGAAGTTCAGTAGTTGACACTCCATCAAGAAACTATGATTGGGGAACTGAAATAGCAACTCATTGTATCATTCCCAAGCACAATAGAACTTCTTGGAATTCCATTGAGAAAAACTCAAGAGGACTTGTTGATGAGACATCTTCAAGTACCTCGCAAGACAAAAAAACTAAAAACAAATATTAAAAATAAAATAAATGCCTAAATTAAAATCAAGTTACGTATTCGCAATATTAACAACAATCCAAAAGCCAATCCCCAACAACGGCACCAAAAACTTGTTGGCGATATTTTAATCACTTTGAATTACTTGCAAGTGCACAAGGTCAAGTTTTAATAGTATAGGAAGAATAGGGTTGTCGTATTCATAGGGATTGGTTTAAATCGTCGTTAAGTATCGCGATTATCGTAACCTAACTTTATTTAGGCAATCGAATTTTAGGTCTTTTATAAAAATACCTAAACTAAACTAAAATAATAACTAATTAAACTACAATACTAGGAATTAATTATATGGGAATAAATTATCTAGGGATTAGATTCGTTTACTTATATGTGCTGATTTAATCTAGTTTATACTAACGGTCATTAATCTATCCAATAATTTAGGTGTCTAAAACTTACTCACTATCTCTTCCGAGTGTAAAGTGAGTAAATATGCAATCACATCAATAGCGATATCCCTATCTAGCATCTAAATGATTACATGAGTCTTGCCCCAACCTCACGGATTACACACGTTCTAATAATCTCCCGAAACATTAGAATATCGTGTTGTGTTTAAACCCTAATCTGAATCCAAGATTACCTCTCCCGAGTGTCAGACCCGTATTCTCAAATCGACCACAATAATATAACAAGTGTAAAATGGAAGTAATAGAATGGTATATACAATCGAATAGGGATGAACAACCTTTAACAAAACAAAGATTTACTTAAACAGCATACTCGTGAACTACATGAATCCCTAAATAAAAAACATTTAGCTCATGGCCATAACCAAATATTCAACTAAAAACGAGCTATATATGATTAAACAACCAACAAGATTTAAGAAAAACATAGAGAAATAAGGGAGAATAGCAAATATCTAAAGAATGGATAATTTTACGTTCGTAAAATTCGCTCCGATCTTATTTCCTCTTCTCTATTGGTGCTCATTTTCTTGGTCTGATCTTGGAGCTCCCAAAAACTCCAAAAAAAATATTCTGGGTATGAGTGGGAATGAGTGGATATCAATTAGAACACCAAAATATCCTAAAATATCTAAAAATATCATTACCAGCTGTTGTCTGGTCGCTGCAGCGAGCAAAGGCTCACTGTAGCGATGGGAAGTCAATAAACACACTAACAGGAGCTCGCTGCAGCGAGTTTTAGACAATGTCTGGAACCTGATTCATATTTTAGCCGTACCTTTCTCTTTCGAATTCCGATTGAGATGATTCAAAAACTTATGGAAATATAATATATGTTGGCCTAGTGGAATACCCAAGAGGGTGGGTGAATTGGGTAATTAAAAAATTATCACAATAAAACTTCAATAAATCAAATAATTAATTTTAATTCTAAAGTAATTATTATCTTTATATCATAGTGGAATTAAATAATTAACTAGATGCACACCAAATGTCATACCCTACCCCGGGCACCCGTCACCCGAGGCCGGGTGTAACGTCGACCTGACGTACCGACCAATCCACGAATATCCACATATACATATATACATACACACTCACACTACTGTAATTTTCTTTTCCTTATATATATATATATATATATATATATATATATATATATATATATATATATATATCTATTTCAAAATATTGGAAATATATTAGACCCTAGAAAACATAATGATACTTGAACCTTTCACGGTTCACGTCCGACTGACACACCTCCAACACGACACTACCTCCGAATTCTCCCTAGTGCTAATAGTGAACCAACTCCTATCCGTGGTACCTGAAACCCAATTTTTTTTATCGGTGTACTGTCTTCATGATAAAACATTTAATAAATCAAATACAATTATTAAATACCATATTTCAAAATATAATGTTATAATCATATACCTGGTTCCATTACCGCCAATGAAATGCAATAATATAACAATAATACCGTATTTGGAACCATTTTTTCAACTGCCACCAATGTAAAAAAATACTGTATTTAAAACACCCAATGCAAATATTTTAAGTTAACTAATCCAAATATTTTAAAATTCGGCTAGGCCAAATATTTTAAATCACTCCAGCTGAAATATTTTAAATCCACCACACCAACTATTTCAACGTATAATAAAATACACCACACTTTTTTTTCCTACTAGCCATAAGAACGGTTTTACCTCACGATCGGGAGTTGCAACGGTACCGTACCACCCATCAAGTTTGCACTCTTGACGGGTCAAACCACCTGCAATACCAATCTTCCTGACAAGTCATAATATCAACAACCACCTGCCGGACTAATCATCCGGACATGTCTTAATATCAACAACCACTTGCCAGACTAACCCTCCGGACAAGTCATAATATCAACAACCACTTGCCAGACTAACCCTCCGGACAGGTTATAATATCAACTACCACCTGCCGGACTAACCCTCCGGACAGGTCAAATATAATCAACCACCTGTAGGACTGGCACTCCTGATGGGTCATAATATCAACAACCACCTTCCGGACTAACCCTCCGGACAGGTTATAATATCTCGCAATATAATCAACCACCCGCAGGACGTGCCCACCTAACAGGTCAAAACCATATGCATGACACACCCTCTTGATGGGATCATAACTATGGCATAGTCGGACTAAAAATCATCCTCCACCTTTTAAAACCAACTTGAGCAAAACAAACATTTTCTTCCTTTAAACCCAACTTGATCCAGAAATCATTTTCCATTTTTAAAACCAACTTGATTCAAAAATCATTTTTCACCTTTTAAAAAAATAACTCGATCCAATTAAATCGCAAACTCATCCACTTTAAATAAACACATTTTCTACAATTTATATGAAAATAAAATTTGTTAATTTATATAGAAGATAGTATACTCACCTCAATTCCCGCACCACAGAAATATTGCCGTCAACCACTACCGAACGGTGGCACCTGTGAACCTAACAGTGACAGGTTTAAATTAATATTTTATTTTAAAGTAACCCAACGTGTAATGCAGGCCATAAATTTCATATTTTCCCATTCCCCAAATTTAATTATGCAAAATTATCGTTTCATTCGTCTCGCTACGTTAATATTCATTATACAATATTATTAAACTTAACGGTTACAAAATTATCGTAGCGATTACAGAATTTAATGCTAATAATCTAATTTGACAAAAATAATGATTAATAATTAAAATATTAACCAACGGAATCGTTACCTGTTCCGAATCGTCGACCGGCCGCGAAATGGGTTTTTGATTTTTATTTCGGTTGTTTGTGCAATTTAATCTTTTCTTTTTTTTTTTTCCTTTTTTCCTTTTTTTTTTCTTCTTTCCCTTCTTCCTTTTTCGTTTTCTTTTCTGCTTCCTGCTTCCTTTAGCTCTCTCTCTCTCTCTCCCCTGTTTCCGTGTGATTTCAGCCGTCACCCTGCACACGCCCACTTCACCCCGTCGACGCCTCACCTGTACAACAACGATCACACACACACACACACCTCCCGTCACACATACAAATGAACAGATACACGCACACAGCTGCATAATACACACACACCCACTGCCGACGAGCAACAACGAGCACACACACACCGTCACACGCCTAGCCGGCCGACACTCTTTCTCACTAACTCTCATCACCGGCCACCCTACACCGGTCACAAACAACAACTGAACAACGATGATGAACAAAAGACAGAACATACGTACACACACACACGTCGTCATACCTTGCCACAGCCAGCCGACCAATGACACCACACTAACCAACGATCAGAACACATACCGAAACCCACACACTTTCCCTCATCAGATTGACTGGACACACATGCATACACACACACACACACACACACACAGTCGACAACAAAAAAAACAGAGCACACACCTAACACTCACACATGCCGTCGGACGACGGATAACTGAAACCCATACTCAGGACGAACAACACCGCCCACACTAACGACGCTGAACCGCACGCTCTGATCACTCCCCCACACCCACTGTTTGAACATCCTCCGCCAGCGACGAGACACCCACGCCGGAGAGCTTACGATGAACGGAACCCACTACCCCGATCATCTCTCTCTTTCATTTTCTCATTTCTTCCTTTTGGTTCTAGAATGTGTGAATATATATATGTGTGTGTGTGTGAATTAAGTGGTTGAGTTTGATCCTCCTAACGCCATGTCAATCATCTTCTTTCAATGTTTGGTTTTCTTTGATCCCGCCATTGCATTTATGTGTATATACATACATACATATATATATATATATATATATATATATATATATATATATATATATTATTTTTTCCCAAATTACACTAACCTCCCCTCAATTTTCCTTTAGGTTATTATGTAAACCAAATTCCAAATTAATATTTCTAAAATTTGCGAATTAACCCCTTTAATTTTTGAATTAAATAATAAATAACACATTTTACCCCGTATTTTTCTAAATGCTCTGAAATGCAACTAAAGTTATGTACATGCTAAAATTAGGGTTTTACACCAAATAGCAAAAATAAACAAATCAAATATTGCAGCACACCACGATATATCCTGGTTCACCAAGCTACTCTTGGCTAATCCAGTCCTCTGAGCCTCATGGAGATTTGCACTCACTAATACTTAAGATCTCTTTAAAGGTAGGAACCAAACTCTTAGACCGATTCTTTTACAGGCTCATAATCAACCTTTACAATATCTTTTTCCCAGGCTAAGGAAGAACATCTACTTTTTACAGACTAAAGAATAACTTAATTGTTATTAACACTAAGGTCAAATAATCAAAACCTCACCAATCACTCCAAATATCCTTTTACCCGGTAAGGATTGAACCGTTACAAATTTTACTCAAAAACACAATTCTATCCAGGAAGAATCACTATATCAATCTCTTTACAGGAAGAGAATAAAAATCGGCTACCCCTCATTAAATACCCCCAATAATATTTAACCCATCACACTACTCATCAATACAAATTGATGAGTAGAAAATCTCACACGGAGCTTCTACCACCCTAGATAAATAATAACTCCATTAATATCCCAAATCTAGTGATAGAAAAATGTGAGATTGAAAATTTGATTTTAAACAAGATATGGGTAGCAAATAAATGAGCATGTAATCAGATTCAAGAAATTATTTATAAAAAAAATTCTTTAATAAAAATCAAAAACAATTTCTAAGATCAATTTCCAAAAGATAAACAAGTAATGCAATAATAGAATATAATTGAAAAAATCTCACCCGAAATCCACAGAAAGAATAATTAGAATGATATAACTTCAAATCTGGTAGCAGCAAAGATTAATAGCGATTTATCTTTAAGATCGCCTCTCAGAATAGCTCACACATTATCTCAGAATGATAACTCTTATAACAACTCACAAATGATCTTAAGTCTTATGCTTTCTTGATATTGATTTGATGATTAGTCTCTATATATGAAAAACACAGGTCTTTATATAGGATAATGAAATCAGCCTTCTAACGGCTAGTTCCCATGTGTCATAACAATTAAATGCTCTCTTACACCCCATATATCATTATTATTTCATTTTGGTTCAATTCACTTAATAATGGCTTTTAAATCTTTCAATTAAGTCCCCCAAATATTTCTCAATCTCAATTAATTAGAATAGAATCAATTTTATGTACCAAATTGAGAAACATTAAAATTTAATGAACTAATTCAATAGGTTTTATTTATTAGGTGAAGCATATCATAAATATAATAATATCCCTGAAATCTCTCTCAAATCCTAACAAAAAATAGCTACTTTTGGATATAATCTTGGAATAAACAGAATCCTGAAACAGCGCGTTCGGTCGACTGCCCAATTTAGGATGTCGCCAAGCCAACACTGCTATGTTCATCGGTCGACCTAGTTGTCGACTTGGAGATTCTGAGAGTTCATTTTACCTTCACCAGTCGACCTACCTGTCGATTTAAAGATACAGAGAGTTCAGCTTCTCTTCACCGGTCGACCTGCCTGTCGACTTAGAGATACAGGTTGTTTCTGCTACTTGGTCCGGTCGACTCATTAGTCGACTTGTATTTACTGGATCTCTTCTCTGAACTCGTTTTTAACTTATTATTTTTTACGTTTTTGCCCCTTTAACAATTTTCTTTTCTAAATTAGCTCCACTAACTTCTTAAATTCCATTTTAGTCAATTAAAAATATTTCTTTTCAAATCTCATGTAGGAGAAAATAATTTCATCTTATCAAAACACACATAAATAATAAAAATTTTTTGTATCGTGTGTGTGTTCCTAATTTGAATATTAAGAGTTGAAATTCACCTGAGTTGTTTTCCCTAATTTCTTCAAACTTTTAATTCTTCATTATCTTCGACATCATCATTTAGCATCCATTTAATTTTTATCTTCATCACTGTAACTTAAATAATTGAAACACTCAATTAAACTGTTAGATCTACCAAAACATCAACACTTAATTGTTAATTTAAATCTTAGGATCAACAATCTCCTATTTTTTTTATGATGACAATTAACTTTGATGTTTTCTTCAAAATGAAAATATAACCACACTCCCCCTGAATCTGAGGACAGATTTTATAACTCATTTAAGCATCATAATGAAGATTTCAAAAAAAAAAAAAAAGTATAATCAATAAAGCACAAAAAAATAAAGCACAAATTTAAAAATACTCCCCCAATTTAAAAATACTCCCCCTTAATAAAATATCAACTAATTTCGCCCAATTTGTCATCTTCAAAAACAAAATTTAGGGAGAGGAGAACACAACCAATAATTCTACTTTAGGCAAACACATAATATACTTGAAAGAGTAAATCTAAAGTAGTTAAATCCGGATATATATAACTCTTTTAAAAGCACATTGAATCAACTTATAAATTCAATTTTAAAAAACAAAACTCATTTTAACAAATCAACTTTTAGGCACAAAACATCAATACTATGTGAATCATTGTTATAGATAAATATCAAGTCTACTCAATTCATCAAAATCCACACTAAAAACATCATTCTTAATCATGCAATCTCCCACTATCTAAGCGTGAATAAAATAATTCATTCTAAGGAGAAAAATATAATATTTGAAGCACTAAGACATGAAACATCTCTCAATAATAGTTTATGAAGCTATCATTATAATGCATACTTATTTAATAAAAATTTCAGCTCCATTTTTCAACAATAATCATTAACGCTCAAGAACATGAATCATATCTCAATCAATAACATGCATATTAAAATTGTTATCTTGTAACATGCTCAGTCCCTTACACAATAATAATCATTTAAAAATTCAGAGGATATGAGACATATAAGAATGACCTATTACCATGTATATAGCCAGATACTTAATTTATATAAATATATCCATGTAAGCATATAATCACGATTCTAAACAATTCAGATCAAATAAATCATTATTTATCATTTAAATTAAAATATCATACATTTTAATAAATCAAATAATAACAAACTTAGCTCAATTCAACTTATTTGTATAAAAGTAAATAGCATGAATGATAACACATTATACAAATAGTCCTAAAAACATATGCAACACATAATTAGCATTATTTAGTGAGATCACAAATACCCGATTAATCTTCTAAATCACATAACGTGCTTTAAAATACACATAATCACTACTTGATATAAGTATATAAAGACATGTTAATACCCCTTAACTAAATGTGATTCTCAGAATCACCATATAATGTTTCTAAGACAACAAATAAATACATCATTAAAAATAGGTCTTAGAAACCATCACCAACTTACCTATTTGGCAAGCTGAGCACCTCCCTCTTTAACAAATTTAATGAATTTAAAATGCAGAGGAATATGAGTACCTTTTATATCTTTCGGGACGACTTTACTTTTTACCTCATTTATACCACTGATTGGTTTGAGTACACAATTTCTCTTAACTGATGGCGTTGGTACATCTTTCCTATTTTCGCTTGCTGCTTGTGGGTTCTTTGTAACTTCATATCTCAAATTTGGTGCATCTTTTCTGTTTACATATGTCACTTGTGACTTCTTTGTAGCTTCACATTTTGATTTCGGTACATCCTTTTTGTTTGTACATGTCGATTGTTGTTTCTTTAAAACTTCACATCTCGACTTCGGTATACATTTTCGCTTTATACATATCACTTATGGATTCTTGGTGACTTCCCGTTTTGATTTTGATATAATCTCTCTGGTTGTTCCTTCCGGTCCATTCCCAACACTATGTAACTCTGCACAAGCCAATTGTGTAGTTCTTTTCGGTATCCATTTCACTTTGGATCTATTCTTAGCCATAAACACAGGGTTCCTAAACGGACATGATTCTTTAAATGTCCAACTCTGTTGCAATAATTGCATCTCAACTTCAACTCAATTCTTTTGGCAACAAAGGCAAATATTAGAGTTCTCTTATCATTGCTTGATGATTCATAACTACTGGAATCCGTATCATCCTATGTTTCTTTCGTAGGTCTCTCTTTCTCTTTAGGTTACTTTCTGATCCAGCCGCATACTGTTGCACCACCGTCTCATGGGTTATTAAATCAATGATGAGTTCATCGATAGTGAGTTTGGTGAGATCTTTGGCCTCCTTGATTGCAATCACTTGATCAGTTCCCTCATATGTGTCTTTCAATGTATCCCATATTTCTTTCGCAAAAACATAACCTGAAATTTTCCTGTACATATTTGCATCTAAAGAACAAAGCAAAATGTTAGTAGCCTGTGAGTTAATAGATAATTTTCCTTTATCAAAGGAACTCAGTTGCTCCTTTCTCTTGGCTACTCCATTTTCCATAGGAGTGTATGGACCGTCTTCAATAACCAACTATGCCTCGTAATTAGTGGCCTGCAAAAAAGCAATCATTCTATTCTTTCAAACAACATAATTACTACCTGTAAACAATGGTGGATGGTGCATAGAAAGCCCCTCACCTAGTGTGCCTATCGTGTGTGCCATGTGATCTTTATTAGTTAGTGTTTTAAGCTAATCGAGCTAAACCAACTCTAATACCAATTGTTGGCCCAGTGGAATACCCAAAAGGGGGGGTGAATTGGGTAATTAAAAAATTATCAGAATAAAACTTAAATAAATCAAATAATTAATTTTAATCCTAAATTAATTATTATCTTTATATCACAGCAGAATTAAATAATTAACTAGGTGCACACCAAACAACAAAAATAAACAAATCAAATATTGCAGCACACCACAATATATCCTGGTTCTCCAAGTTACTCTTGGCTAATCCAATCCTCTAAGCTCCACGGAGATTCGCATCTACTAATACTTAAGATCCCTTTAAAGGTAGGAACCAAACCCTCACACCGATTCTTTTATAGGCTCAGAATCAACCTTTACAATATCTTTTTCCCAAGCTAAGGAAGAACCTCTACTTTTTACAGACTAAAAAATAACTTAATTCTTTTTAACACTAAGGTCAAATAATCAAAACCTCATCAATCACTCCAAATATCCTTTTACCCGGTAAGGATTGAACCATTACAAATTTCACTCAAAAACACAATTCTATCTAGGAAGAATCACTCCATCAATCTTTTTATAGGAAGAGACTAAAAATCGGCTACCCCTGATTAAATACCCCCAACAGTATTTAACCCGTCACACAACTCACCAATACAAATTGATAAGCAAAAAATCTCACTCGGAGCTTCTACTACCTCAGATAAATAATAACTCGATTAATATCCCAAATCTAGTGATAGAAAAATATAAGATTGAAAATCTGATTTTAAACAAGATATGGCTAACCAAATAAATGAGCACGTAATCAGATTCAAGAAATTATTTTTAAAAAAATTCTTCAATAAAAATCAGAAACAATTTCTAAGATCAATTTTCCAAAAGATAAATAAGTAATGCAATAATAGAATATAAATGGAAAGATCTTACTCGAAATCCATAGAAAGAATAATTAGAACGATGTAACTTCAAATCCGGTAGCAGTAAAGATTAATAGCAATTGAACTTCAAGATCGCCTCTCAGAATAGCTCACACATTATCTCAGAATGATGACTCTTATAACAGCTCACAAATGATCTTAAGTCTTATGCTCTCTTGATATTGATTTGATGAATAGTCTCTATATATGAAAAACACAGTTCTTTATATAGGATAATAAAATCAGCCTTCTAACGGCTAGTTCCCATGTATCATGACAATTAAATGCTCTCTTACACCCCATATATTATTATTACTTCATTTTCATTCAATTTACTTAATAATTGCTTTTAAATAATTCAATTAAGTCCCCCAAATATTTCTCAATCTCAATTAATTTGAATATAATCAATTTTATGTACCAAATTGAGAAACATTAAAATTTAATGAACCAATTCAATAGGATTTAGATATTAGGTGAAGCATATCATAAATATAATAGTATTCCCGAAATCTCTCTCAAATCCTAAAAAAACGGCTACTTTCGGACATAATCTCGGAATAAACAGAATTCTAAAACAGCGTGTCCGGTCGACTAGTCAGTCGAGTGCCCAATTCAGGATGTCGCCAAGCCAACGTTGTTGCGTTCATCAGTCGACCTACCTGTCGACTTGGAGATTCAGAGAGTTTAGTTTACCTTTACCGGTCGACCTACCTATCGACTTAGAGATACAGAGAGTTCAATTTCTCTTCACCGGTCGACCTACTTGTCGACTTAGAAATACAGGTTGTTTCTGCTGCTTGGTCCGGTCGACTCATCAGTCGACTTGTATACGTTGGATCTCTTATCTGAACTCATTTTTAACTTATTTTTTTTTACGTTTTCACCCCTTTAACCATTTTCTTTTCTAAATTAGCTCCACTAACTTCTTAAATTCCATTTTAATTAATTAAAAATATTTCTTTTCAAATCTCATATAGGAGCAAATAATTTCATCTTATCAAAACACACATAAATAATAAAAACTTTTTGTGCCGTGTGTGTTCCTAATTGAGATATTAAGAGTTGAAATTCACCTAAGTTTTTTTTTCTAATTTCTTTAAACTCTTAATTCTTCATCATCTTCAACATCATCATTTAGCATCCATTTAATTTGCATCTTCATCACTGGAACTTAAATAACTGAAACACTCAATTAAACCACTAGTTCCACCAAAATATCAACACTTAATTTTTTATCAAAATCTTATGATCAACAATATATATATCGACAACTTCTATGTTTTGAGATTTTCCAAAATCGGATTGTATCATTGTAAAAAATGATCTTGACATTACTGCACGTGAACCAATTTTGCATCTTGTTTCCCCTTTATTTATAAACCTACAAAACAATACAAAAACATACTAAACTAACAAAAATGTATGAAAACACACAAATATTTGAACCTAAAAATACTTGATTTTGTTGGTAAATAAACCACTCATCAGTCGTGTTTTGGCGGATGTGTATAGGAATTGGTTAGTGAGAATTTAGAGCAGTTGTGTTGTTTGGGTTATTTCCTTGGTTTCTTAAGTTCATTTTTGGTATGTTAAATTATTTCCAAACACTATCATTTTGTTAAATTGAAGTAGCTAACTAGTACCATAGAAAAAACTACAATCAACAAAATCAGAATTAACATCATATTATATCCACAACAAAAATACACGACCATACATCTTCACACGTGTCGTTAATATTTTCATTCCACCATTTCCGCACGAACAAGATCTCATATTTCACATTGCTAAAGTAATTGGAAATTATGTACCTATTTGATTGTAGATTTAGCATGAACACCTAGGAAATTTGAGAACACCGAAATATGAGAACAAAAGAACTATTTCCGATCTATTCCCAAAAATTTATTCTAAACTTCTAAAGCACAAAATCATTCAAATACAAAATCTAGAAGTTCATTCTTCAAAGATACTCTTCTATTTTTCTATAATTTGATCATTAATGATAGGAAGAACAGGTGGGCCTGTTAAGTCATTCCTATGAGAGCTAGCGAAATAAAGGTTAAGTACTTTAGCAAGGAAATGAAAGAAAAGTTTCTTCTGTGAGGAAGGGGGACCATAAAGGAACAGTTGACGCTTTTATTTTTATGATCTCGTTAGAAATCAGGTAAAGACAATTCCTATTTGATATATCCATTTGTGCAAGGATTTTATAATTAAGAAGTGATTGTCTCATGCACAGATCATATATTAATTGACTATAACTAGACTATACCCCCATTCTGTGGATTGCGGAATTTATCCGAGTGATTCACAAATGATGAAATTTTATCTTTTGCCTACCCCAATCCTGATAAACCAAAACCAAAGGACGTTTGAGGTTTCGTTTTCATTTGGTATAGGGCCCGTAGGAACCTACATATTTGAATGAGTTGACTAAGTACAAAATCCCCATTGTAGCTTCTATTTCGACTTCTCCAAGAGGTCTCTTCTTTTTCTAGGTCCTTTCTTCACTGAGGACAATTGGCCAACAACTTTTGCTTCTTTGGAATAGGAAGATCACCAGAGACATGAACGAGTGAATCTAGTTTCGAGAGAATGTTTGACTCACATAGGGGGCGTAGAGTTTCTGAGTGAAGGTAAGCGTAACAATCTATTTTTTTATCGACTTGGCTTCGTTCTAAACCAAGGAGGTATTCTGGCGGACACATGGGTTGACGAATACAGTTGATAAAAGACTATATTATTCATACACATGTATGTATATATATTATATATATACTAAGGTGGTGAAAAAAAATTGAACCTAAAAAATATTGATATATTCTCTTCTATTTATACAATATTCTACACATGTTTCATTAAACACCAACAAAATAATATATATCTATTATACAAAGATATTTGACCATTAAAATAATACTACACACAACTCAAAAGATCAAAACAAAAATCATTTCGAATTTGTACTCAATAACCTAAAATTCAATCATTGATTACACTTAATCATTTAATAATGACTATTTTTATTTTTTGAAACCATACCCGATAAACGTTTGAAACCTTGCAACTTGTGAGAAGATGAAAGAGTATTTGGTGTGTAAGAACTTCCAAATGATGATTTTTTGCTTGACATTTATCTGTTAGTAAAAAGAGAAGTATTTAATCAAATAACCACTTGAATTTTGGAGTCCATGCGAAAAAAGCCAGGGAGAACCAAAAACATAATAAAAAATCTGGGAACAAAATAAAAAATCTAAAAATCATACTTCTAATTCAACTGCATGCTATTTCACATCACACCAAAAATATAATAAAAAATTTGTGAACAGAATAAAAAAATCTAGAAATCTTACCTCTATAATTGAACTGCATATTGTTCCACCTAACCCTCTCCAGCACCTCAAACCAAAACGTCGACGTGCAGTCCACCTCTCTCACGAAATGCTTGATGTTCTGCCAAAACACACTATCATGAAGCCCCGAGTTCATATTGATGGTGTGTTGAACCACCTCGTCGAAAAAAAAAAATTCTAGAACATTGTCAAAAAATATAAAAATAGCCTACTTTTTCGAAGTTGAAAACCAAGAGACCCTCTTCAATAATTAAAAAGACAGTACATAGACACAAAATGGGGGAAAACCAAAAAGTAAACGAACAAAAGGAATCAAAAAATAGAGGATTGGACTACAATTGTATGTATTTACTGGATATTTTTTACCATAACAATGGCTGTAAGAAATTTTTAAACAAAAGACTGCTGCAACAAATAGCACTACTATGAAACCACCAATCATTGTCTGCCACCAAGTGTCAGATATGGGACACCTTGAATCTCCAACTACTTCGAAATACCACCTGTTAAGAGAACAAATAAATGATGAATGAATCGACCCTTGAAGATCAAGAAAAGCGGGCAAAGTACACAAAGGTACATAGACACAGTTAATTACCTCCGTGCACTTGAATTAATAGGCTCGCCCACACTTCCAAGGACCATCACATATTTGCAGAAAAACGGTGACATACTAAATGATCATTGCCAACAAAAATTCATCAGAAATGCATTGAAAAAGTCTCGCTCCCTCGAAATACATAAATCTATGTAAAGTGTACTGAGAAAATATAGATGACAACTCGGTAATAGATTTTTTCAACCTGCTAACATTAACTCACTTATTGATCACTTTGACCTAAGAGTCATAAAAAAAATTGAAATACAACGTACACAAACTTGTTCAACCCACACTTTTGTAGCCCTAAGGAATGACACCATCATTGTCATCCAACTACGTATTTGCCAATCCTTGGTATTCCTCAAGGCCACAATCTAAAGCAATAAATGGTTAACTGTTTGAAAGTTTGAATAAACTGGTTGATATATTGCCAAGATCCTAGGAGATTTCCTATTTGTAAAAATAAAAAAATGGAAAAAACAGGAGAAGAAGAAATCGAAAAAACAGGGAATGTGGACTTGAAATTGTTGAGAGAAAATGTGATTTTTGGTTCCGGGTGTTTGGGAAATAGGGATTAGAAAATTGTTGAAATTGTTGAGAGAAATTGTTGAGAGAAAATGTTTGCGGAATAAATCTTGTGAACAAAGAACTGCAGCTGCAGCCATTCTCGTATGAGAGAGAAAATCAAGAAATAAAGAAAGAAAAAGCAGAGAAATAATGTAGCTTACCCATGAAATTGGAAGAGTTAGTGCAAAACACAAGATATATAAAGGTGAGAGGAAACGTGTGGAGTTGGGGCAATAACATATCAAGTAAACAAACTGCAAAAATAATGTCATTTAAACAACACATTGAAACCACACTAAGGTAGTGTTTGTTTGATTGGAAATAGAGGTTCAGAATTTGAATTGAGGTCAGAGACTCAGAAATGAACCAACATAATAATAATAATAATAATAATAATAATAATAATAATAATAATAATAATAATAATAATAATAATAATAATATAAAAAAAGAAAGATAAAATTCCCAATTTTGATGCTAAACACCAACTGTGCAACCACATCAAGATAGAAATAACCATTTCTATTTAAAAAGTGAAATTAAAGCAACCACTGCATTCAGTTTGAAAAACAATGATTAATTTCTGAAACTTTTTAGAATCAAGAACCAATTTTATTTTATTTTTAAAATAAGATAATCACTATAAATTTTAGATAACCTACTTCCAAAATCATTTAGGATAACAATGAACTAATGAACACAACATTAATAAACACAACCATTAACAATCACGCACAACAACCAACACGATGAACTTTAACAATACGACAAATAATGATAATTAATTATATATATTATAAATTTAGTAATAATAAGTCCTCCACTCAGGCTACTAGAACTTACCTTAATCACCGAGAACATATTTCTACAGCATAGTTCTGCAAGCTGTTAACCGATCCGTTGCAACATCAATTCCAGTCACAGAAACTGAACCTCCAGGAAGGTCGAGCATTAGACAAAACCTAGTACCTAAAGAAATAATAAAAGTAAAAATTAATTACGAATGGACACTTTAAATAGTTTTCATTCAATATCAGAGAGAGGAAAGGGATAGAAATAGTGGGATTCAACTCCCCAATATTGGCAAAGGAAAAAAATAATGACTTTTAACACTACTACAACAATTTTCTATATCCAATGTGCATTCTTGATGTCCATATATGCATGCTATAAAAAAAAAATAGTATTTATAGTATAAAATGAAACTGGATTCAAAGTAGTTGTCACAATAAAGTTATTCCCACATTGGTACTTTTGTTCCAAGTTTTCAGAGTACGTAAACAGAAATATGGGAACAGAAGCACTAAACAAATGCCATCTAAAGAACGAAAAAAATAAAAAATAGTACCAACGTCTGAGTAAGTTCAACTAACAAACTATGAAGTAAATAAACAGAAAATAAATTAAATAATAATTTTGTCCATCTAGAAAGTTTAATTTTACCATTTTTTAGCATTAAGAAGAAATATTAGTTTTTTTTCAGGAAGGTGGTCAATTGTAGATTTTTTGAAAAATAGCAAAGAGGATAGAATCACCAACTACATTGTCGATATTGCGCACTAACCTTCTACTCGTTACAGTCCAATCAACTCCCATGCTTTGTTAATTTGATTAGAGTCCTAAATGCGATGAATTTATTTTTTAAAAACAAATTAGGAAAGAGATAGGCTGAACAGAAATAATCGGAACGAAATAGTCATTAAGAAAAAATAAATAAAAATAACCAGGATTCATAAACAGTAAATTCAAAATGGGAAACACAATTTAAAAAAAAAAATCAATTTGTTCCTAAAAAATTGAAAACAGAAACAGAAACAAAAATGCCTCTTAAATAATGGAAACAAAAATAAATTTCTCAAAACAACTGTATTTTGGTTTGAGAATTAAAAGGCAATTAATGGTAATTAGATATTAAGTGAGAAAATACTAACGAAATTTAGAAATGAAGTGTGTGTGAAGTTTGGAACATAAATAGATACACAAACAAACTACTCATCACCTAGAATCACCGACTACATTGTCGATCAACTCACATACTTCATCAATTTGATTAGAGCCATGAACCTAATGAAAAATCAAGATCATCAGTCAAAAGAATGAGACAAATGTTACGGCGACGAAGAACAAAAAGAAACAAAAAACAAATTATGAGAAAAACCAAATATGGTATACTAAAATGCGAAATAAACCTGAAAATGGTAAAATCTAACAAAATAGAACACCAAAAAAAAACGTGGAAACGTTGTCAATTGGATATTAAATTGTATGTTTCAACCACTTCCATGCTTTCCCAGATCTAGAACCAATATATAGAACCAAAGGTAAGAGTTCTTTACCAAGTGATGACAACCTTCATATCTCAGGCCATTGATCACAAATAAAGGGCAATCACCGATTCCATATCCCAACTCCACAGACAATGATTTGATGATCATGAATCACAATCACAGAAAATCAGACCAAAAATATATTTAAAGAAATATCCAATCTATTCAAAAATAGAGATTTTTGAATAATGCACAATTGTTCAGAAACCGATTGTTGGGATGCCTGAGATGAGTATGCCTATATTTAAAAAAAAAATAGCCAATTAATCCAATTTCAATAAATAAATAAATAAAAAAAGCAGCCCAATGCTACGAAGCTACTGCTATGCGCTGGTCTGAGGAATGGCCGAATTTGGCCAAATCAAACAAATCACTCATAATTAAACAAAATTGAACTCAACAATTGTATAAGTTGAAGAAAACCATCTAAATTTTCTTGACCTATTTTCCCCTCGGATGTAGTCGTCACCTTCTTCTCGACCTCTACAACATTGTTGTATCCAACAGCGCCTGCTTCCTGACCATCTATTCCATCTCCCAACTCCACAGACAATGATACGAAGATAGGGGATCACAATCACCTAAAATCAGACAAAATAAAAATAAAAATCGAGTATAAAAAATAATAGCCAATTAATTCAAAAACGGAGATTTTAGAATACTGAACTACTGTGTTTCACATTAAGTCAGCAAGAGATGTCGGTGGATATGGTGGTGGCAGCATCCTGCAAGTGGGAAAGGCACTTGCTTTACATTGCACTCTTAAAAAAACACCAAAAGTCAGCATTACATAAAAAAGAAAAAGAAAAAGAAGAAGAAGGTAGAACAACCCCATAGCTAATTTTACATATTAAAAAAAAAAAAAAAAAAAAAAAAAAAAAAAAAAAACACCACCACCACAGCTAATTTTTGTTTATCAGTAGCATACCCTACAAACTGAGGTATAACCCCACAACATTCTTCAAATGAAGCCAAGAAATCATGATTTTTCAAAAGAATGAGATATCTTTCCCAACCTAAGCCTCCAAAAAATGTCTCAAAAAAAAATTCAAGACCATTTTGATCTCAATACCGCTTGAAACCTTATAATGTTAGAAATATAGAAACACTGAATCCAATAAACAGAAATAGGTGCAAGCAATCTGTGAATGAATACTTAAACCCTAAACAGAAATGCCAGATTGAACAGAAACCCTAAACACCTACTTCCCTCACACAGTAAAAAAGAAACTGTTTTGATTAATGCAAAGCCCTCTTCCATGTTTTTTGTCTACTGCGAAGATCGATTTGAGCTGCTTGCTTTCTTCAAGAACCAACACCAGGATGAGTTGCTTCTTTTATTCTCCAACTCTCTTCCGTACCTGTCTATTTGTCTCAAATTGTTCCTGCGGATTACTCAAGACCTTCAAGCAGAGACGGACAAAAAAAAAATAGAAAAAAATCATCTCGATCTTCTATTTGGATGTTTTCAACATTGTATTGGTTTCTATACGATCAATTGTTCATAAGTGTTGTTCATGCAATTAAGAAGAATAAATGACATTAAGAACAATTAAATGCTCTAGATCCTAATTAGTATCTATCATCAACCAAACTAGATGATAAAAACTTTCTCACTCAATAGTTAATGCAACTCAAATAGGGAAAAATTCCCTTCAAATATCAAAAGGAGCATTAAATTTCACTGTTAACATCAAGCAAATGTGATTGGAAACAAAAGAAAGGGCGTGCATTATCATCTTACCAGTTATTGAAATCAGAGATAACTTGAACAAACTGAAATTCAAACCAAATGGAGAGGTAATCATGTAGAAGACGTACCAATTGCATGAATAGAAATCGGTGAATACCAAAAATCAATTGAAAAAATAAATTAGGGAAATTGCAAAAAATGTCCAATTGAAGAAAACACTATAATTTTTTTACCTGTCGCCGATTCCATCTCTGTTATTCACAGACTATGTTTTCTCAACTCCATATCTATTTGTATGAGTAGGTCCAATGTTGGTGGTGGCCGGTGACGATTGTATTGACAATGTTGGTGGTTGCCGGATTTTGACAATGGGGAGAGAGAGAGAAAGAGTAGAGTGAGATTGGTAGAAATTGATGTTTGCTTGAGTATATATTTGGTTGTGCAGACATGGTCTTGGGAGGTGGGAGTGAACGGTGGCCGTGGGAGATTATTGATCAGAGAACGTGGGAGGACTAGTTGGAGAGGAATCGATGAGCTGAGAAAGACGGATTGTTGTCAAATGAAGCCCTAACAGAGGGAGATTGATTGATTGATCAAGAGAGAGAAATTAAGCAATCGACGAAGGAGATCGATTCGGCGATGGCGATGGCGACAGGGCAGTGAAGATGAGAAATCTGGCCGGAGATGGCGATGAAGACGATGACGACGGTGGAGGTGGGAGAGAAAGATGAAGATCGGCGATGGAAGATCTAGTGAGGAGAAAGAGAGAGAGAGTGAGTGAACCGAAGTGAGCAGCAGGAAATGTGAGAATGGTTTTGAAAGAAAATTTGATCTAAGGGTAAAAAATGTCTCCAATTAATGGTGCAATGTAGACCCTTGGATATGAGATCCAAGGGCCTAAAGTGCTTCCCACCCAAAAATAAGCTTGACACTGTAGCACATATTTTCAAATTAGGTTCCTTCACTGTTAGAAAGGCAAGGGACTGTAAACAGTGATATGCGAAATCTTAAAAAATATAACAAAAATTAGAAAACATAAACATGCTCATTGAATTCATTATAATAATCGTACTTCAATCAAACCATTCAAATTAATTAAATAGATACGAAACAAACTATAAATTTAACACAAAAAAAAAAAAAAAAAAAACTTACTGGAGTACCTTCTTCCATGAGCCGTTTGACGTCGATGGTTGATTAGTGATCACACTTGATCACATTTAAGTTTCTTGCAATTGCAAGCATGTCATACATCTTAAAAAAGAGCAGAACAGAAAATCAAGCCAATTGCACGAATAATTATATTCCTTAAGCAACATATCTATTCAAAAGAAGAAGAAGAAAAAAAAAACTCATTCCAAGCATGTCAGATATATAACTCTTCTGCTGCCCAGTTTGGTCTGAAAACCATTAAGATAATAAGATCACAAAAGAATAGATATAGAAAACTAGATGTCACCATTAGTAAACCACTTACTCAAGCAACTTGATCTGGAACTTGTTACCTAGAACCTATGGACGTGAAAGAAATGTTGCAGTAAATATTAATGATAAATCCCCATAAGAAATAAAAGGCAAAAAAAATAAAAAAAAAAATAACATACAACCAAACCCCTGATAACATAATCATACGCATAATAAGAGCTGGAAACATTGTGGATCAAATAGAGGTGGAAGGTAAAGTTTTGGGGTTCTTATCGAAACAAAAAAAAAAAAATTTAGGGTGTAAAACAAACTTAAACTAATACCACATAATGATGAGAAAACCAACCACAAATAATGAAACTAACATTCATCGAATATAGCATTTTCTTGACACAAAAATAAATAAATATGTTGGTGTCGGGATTTGGTCCAACGAGCAGTATGGTCCGAACACTCTCGGATCAGGGGTAAGAAAGGTACTGACCTTGTTTTCTCACGTACCGCAGCCGGGTCGAAGGACTAATCAAATACAATACCGAGCTCAGGTCTTGGTCTCCTTCTGAGATCCTTGCTATTGTCTGGAGCGAGCTCCTCGTCATTACCTGCACAAGGGACGATCGGGTTTTTCTCGACATGTCCCCTCTGGTGTGAGAGTAAGAATCCCAAGAGAAATATAGGTCAGAGAGTCACTGTTACCTCGACCTGTCTGACTGATCTGAGGTAAAGTCTCTCTTTCTAGAATGGTTTTCTCGTCATTGTACAGTGTGGATGAAGCCTCTTATTTATAGGCAAAAGAGTGATTAGCATAAACAAGATTAAGACCTTAAGCTCGAATTACCGGTACGTAGTCAAGAACGTGGGAGGAACGGCAGATTAGAGTTATGGCCCTGGGCCTTGGGCCCATTACTGTTGAGGACGAGATCGGCGTCTGACCTGCCGAGGTAGCAAACCAGGTCGGCCACATGCGAGGAAGTTGGTCTAGATATTCTGACTTAACGAGGGCTACCAAATTGAGACCGACACGGGCTGCCTATTCACCAGGCTGATACGAGTAATGGGGTACTGATAGATACGACTTTAGGTGTTGACACGTGGAGGGGGCTCAATTTTACCCATATCAAAATAAATACAGCATTTCACTTGGTTCTCTCTCTACCCATCATCTCTTCATCGAATATAGCATTTATCTCTCCCTATTGTTTTTAACTCTTAACTCTCTCTCTCTCTCTAAAAATAGAGAAACATAGCGATACCTAGGGAAATAGGAGAAATTTGTACCTGAGTAGCGGCGATGAGGTTTGCTTAGAGATATGAGGAAACGATTTTGGTCAAGAGATGTCGATGGGTGTGGTGGTGGCGGCGACAGATTGCAAGCAGTAGAGATGACCCTAATTTTTTTCCAGCTCTATCATCTCGCTGACTCTCCAGCTCTCGATCTGGCATCTCTCTTTTCACTCACTCCCGACTTGGACCCTAATGATGATGATGAACCATGCCGATGGTGTGCAGCGGAAATGGTGGTTCTGGACTCTGGAGGGAGAACTCGATTTTTTTTTTCAAATCCGGCCTCTCGCTTCTACCTCTGACTCCCATGCTCATGTCGGTGACGACGGCGATGATGGTTTGTTGCCTTGCCGCCTAAGTTGATCACATAAGAAGCTTCGACGCCGCCTTCTTGGGCGGAAGAAGCCCAAAGTGAGAAAGAGAGAGGGAGAGAGGGGGACTGTGCCACCTACGCCAATCACCTGAGAAGTTCTTCTATCACCGTCTATGAAAGGAGAAGCTGAGAGTGAGACTGAGAGAGTAGAGAGTGACGTTGACCAGTCAAGAGATGTAGGTGGTTTGGTGGTAGTGGCCACCTGAAAGAGAGGGGAAGGCACGCAGAGAGCGAGAGGCCGAGAGTGAAGCAGTGTGTGTGAGGGAGAGAGAGGCGAGAAGAGAGAGGTGAATGAGACAGGAATATGCCATATCTACTCTAGGAAAAAAATTTGATGAGAGGTTTGATTTGAACCGTTGGATCAAAAGAGATCCATGGCTCATAATGTCTATTCAAATGGGTTATTTTGAACCCTTGGATATGAGATCTAATGGCCTGAAACTTCTCCCTCCAAAAATATGTTTGGGACATTTTCAAATGCAGTTCTAATTTGTATTATAGATATACTAGGGCATAACTCGTGTCCGAAGACACGGATTTTAATTTTTTTGCATTTAAGATTAATTGAATTACCTTATTAATATATACTCCAAGTACTTTGGAAATAAAATTGCAAACCAAACAACCCTTAGGACTAATATCATGTTGAGTTTAAAAATTATACAAAGAAAAAAAAAAAAAAAAAAACATTTCATAATCAATCAAAACACTTTCTACTTTTGATGTTCACATTTTTAATAAACAATCAACTTGGTTTTGAAGCATTCTGAAAATTTCCAAATTATCCATCTCCCAAACATGTTGTAGTTCCTAAAGTGACACACATCACATTTTGATTCAAAATCGAACAATTAAATTGATCTTTATTCGAACTCGTTCCACTTCCAATTCCAGTCATATTTTGCATAGATGGACCTCCAAGATTCAAATTTTTAGTATTACTACCAATGTTAACATTGGTGTTAGCATTTGACGTATTTGCATAACATTGGTGTTGTCTAGTTTGGGTAATGAATCAACCATGCTCCCTATCGAATAAGCACTCTTAAAAAATTAAAGGGAAAAGTACAATTTAGACCCTCTAACTATTGACACATTTCTAAGTGGTCCCTCTAAGTTTAAACGTTTTATTTCAAACCATCTACGTATCATAACGTTTCAAATTGGTCCTTCCGTTAGAAAATCAGTTAAAACTAACAGAATTTAGGGGCAAAATGGTCTTTTCATGTTTTTTTAATTTTTTAATCATTTTTAATTTTTAATTTTTTTTTCTCTCTCTCTCTTCCTCTCTTTCCTCTCTCTCTCTCTCTCTCCCGTCACCTCCCTCTCTCCGCCACCTCCATCTCCTCTCCTTCTTCCTCCCCTTTCCCTTTCTCCCTCCCACCCCCCTGCAACAGGGGGTGTTTTCACCCCCCTGTTACAGGGGGTGATTCCATCCCCTGCAATAGGGGGTGGGGTGGGAGGAAGAGAGGGGAATGAGATGAAGAGGGAGAGGAGATGGAGGTGGTGGGGAGAGGGAGGTGACGGGAGAGAGAGAGAGAGAGGAAGGGGAGGAAGAGAGAGAGAGAAAAAAAATTTAAAAATTAAAAATGTCTAACGGAGTGACCATTTTGAAACGTTATGATACGTAGAGGGTTTAAAATGAAACCTTTAAACTTAGAGGGACCACTTAGAAATGTGTCAATAGTTAGAGGGTCTAAATTGTACTTTTCCCAAAATTAAAAATATTGACATAATTTACTTTATTTATACAACACACTCCAATATTCAAAAGTTATTTTCAAATGAACACAATCATATCATACAATTATAAGACCATAATCTACAATATAAACTTTAACAATATGACAAATAATAACTATGTAAGAACAGGAATTGAATCAAACCAAACCAGTGGACTGGATATACAAACCACGTAAGAACAGGAATTGAATCAAACCAAACCAGTGGAGTGATTATGTAATCTTTAGCAGTATGAAGCCTGAGCAGAGCGAAACGCACAACATTAGAAAAAAAAAAGTCATTTATAGCACTACTTTATTGCCAATCTAAAATCAAGAAGTCAAAGTGTCAAACTATCACTAAATTTCAATTATAAAAAATAAAACACACTCGCAAGTCGCATGTGAGAATTAAATAAGAAAAATTAAATAATAAAATTTCCAAATAAATTCAATCATTCAACAATCTAAATAGTCAATTCCAAAATTTTCAAATAAATAACAAAAATGAGCTAAAGAAACTAAAGAAACAATTAAATATTAGCATAACTCATTCCCTTGTGAAGCAGCTTTGAACCCCTATTCGAAAATTGACTACAGGGAACTAACTATTTTGAAAAAAAATACGAAAATGAACTAAATATCAGCATATATTTTGCAAGTAAGATACATATATAAGCATGTAATCAGCTTACCTAATTGATAGCGATGAGGGTTTTCCCGAATCTATGTAGTGGCTGAAACGAAATGGGTTTTAGAGATTTGAAACCCCAAATGTTCAGATCTAATGGGTTTTAGAGATCTGAAATCCTAAATAATTATCGTCGTTGCGGAAGAAGGGGGCGGCCAGATCTAGCCAATTGTAACCGTCGGCGATGGATTTACAAACTCCAATTTTCGGCGATGGCGATGGAATGGGGATGACGATGGTGATGGCGATGAAGCGATTGCAATGGAGACGGTGATGGAGATGGTAGCGATGGTGGAGAGATAGGCGTTGGGGGCTTGAATGGATATGGCGTTGGGGATATAATTTACAAATCGAGCCCATGATCAAGCCCCAAATCGAGTGAACTTAACGGATTTATAGACGTCGATTGCCAGCAATGGCGATGGAATGGGGATGGCGACGGCGACGATGGAACGATGGCGAAGGGATAGGCGTTGGGGGCATAAGGGCTTGAATGGAACTAACCCTAATCCCTACTAATTAAGAGTTTAATTGAAAATTTAATCTAGAAATTTAATATTGACCATTGAATCTAATCTGATCCAAAGGCTGAAAATATCTCTTAATATTATTCGATGTCAATCGTTGGATATCGATCCAACGATTCAAAATGTCTCAAATATAAAATGTCTCAAGAGTTAAATATGACAAATTTAGGTATAAGACTCGCACATGCAGTCCTTCAAGGATAAAAAAAAAATAGTTTTTCTTTTTTTTCCCTTGAACTCAAGCTCTCTGTCTCTCTTTCTCTCCTCTCTCTTCACACCCACACGGCCACATGACATAATATTTTTTATTTACACAATAGTCTACACCTATTTTATTAAGAAATAAACAATAATTAACATGTAAATGTCATCACCAACTAACAATGTACATATTAAATACAACACAATCAGTTTCCAATAACATATATATTCAGCTATTAAAATAATACTACAATTAAACATAGTTAAATCGAAACCAAATAAACAAATTGAAAAAGAAAAACTTTGCAATTTAAAATGGAAATAAAATACTACTTTCTCCACGACTCTAATTTTGTTCTTCATCGAAAAATGTCAGGTTTAACCCATCAACTACTTTGGCACAATGAAGATGAAGCAAGGTAATGTAAACATGTTAAAACCAAAATAGTGAAGATGAAGCACTATTACGTAAACATGTACAAATTAGTGAATAAAAATAATAATAATAATAATAATAATAATAATAATAATATTGCATAGAAAATAAGCAATCGTACAATATATGAAACTAAAGAGTGAAAAGATGCAGGTCAATGAAGTGTGTTAGTTTTATCAATAATTAACTCAATAAAAAGTGAGAAAGTCAAATGATATGAAACCTGCAAAAAAGATATAAGGCAAAAAGAAGGTTCTATCAAGAATTGAGAGCTTATATTCCAGTTGCTTGATACAAAATAAAATTAGTCGAAACATATAGTTAGAATACGAATTTACAAATTACATCTCACACTTTTGGCTACCAAAAACTTTACAAAGCCAAGGGCATAAAATATATCTATGTTGCAAGCTGCAAAATAAGATAAAATCTAGATAAAAGAATTGAAGAGACTACAGGAAGTGATCAACAACATCAATGGAAGCATTGGACGGATTACCTTGTGAAGTAACATGACCGAACACAACTGATTGATTGCTTGTAACGTTGAAAAAATAACTTCCCATCAACGTCTCCCCAAGATAATCGAAAATCCAACATTCTACATAATCGAGAACCAAATTTTAAGTCATAACTAAATCAAAATTGAAATATTAAATCTAGAACTCTAACAAAATTGAATTTGAAAATAGAATTTGCACACTAATAACTACGTAATGGAAAACCAAATTTTAATCCATAACTAAATCAAAATTAAAATCTTAAATCTAAACATCTAAACAAATTAAATTCAAAAATATAATTCACACATCGATGTGGGAAGAATCCTCTCCTATGTTTAGCATTTAATAGAAGCCAAAGGGCTTTGCGGGTCTGGTCAAGGTGTTGAGAACAACCCAGAAGAGATGGCCCAATACACATCTCGACCCATGCCAAGAACTAAGGAAGTTCTTGGTTTTATTACGCTGAGCCCACACTAATTAAGGGCGAGCTCAAGAGAGCAGACCAAAGCCAGATTAAGGGCAGGCCCAGTAAAGCAGCCTAATCAAATATGTTGGCTAATAAAAAGCCGAAACCATAGAAGGCCACAAGAAATTAGCCCAACCCCACAATCCCAAGCAAGAAAGGGCCGCAACAACTTTGCTCCCATGCAGCAAGATCACCAACATTATCCTATGATAATAACAATAGATCGTGGGGAGGCGATTTCACCAATAAACGGCATGAACGAGGAGGTCTATAAATAAGGGAAGGTATCAACATATATACACAATTTCAAATACTTGAGCTTTCACCCTAAATACACTAACTTATTCTCATGCCAGAGGCTCTTTGGCCGACACCACACAGATGTTCTCCTTTAAACTTATTGGTTTTGCAGGTCTATCGTTTGTAGTTTGTGGAGACCTTTGGGAACATGTTATATATTTTTGGCAATATTATTTGACGCCGTCTGTGAAAAATCGATAAAAACACTTGTCATTATCGAGATGAGACAGAGTCATAGCAATAGAGTTCCGCCGTCGAAAAACACCGAAGCTTCGATAGAAACTTCGATAGTGGTTCATGCTGATCCTCAACCAGATGTCCAAACTACTGACTCTAGAATTAGAACTTTAACGGGTAAGATATCAACAATAGAGGATGTGATAATATGAATTAATGTGAACCTCATCAAGGATTAGTGAGACCCGAAACCAACTTATGGTTTCTTTACAAAGGATCGAATTAAATTCAGATTTATAACGCACTAAAAATACAAAAAATGAAGATAGATTACCTTGACCCAACGTTTATGAATGAAACACGAACCAAAGGTATAAAGAGAACAAACCTCGACCCAATTATTATAAGTGAATCGTGAACCGAAGGTATAAAGTTTGAATGCCATAAGAAATTCTTGATAAGTTCAAGAAAAGATCGTTGAAGAACTTAAGAGAAAACTCTCACAATTTTATTAATAAAAAAGTAACGTATTTTTCCCATGGGATACATGTCTCTTAAATAGGTGGCCAACAATAAAAGAAAACCCTAGGTTAATTAATAGTGCAGCCGTGAACAGTACCTCGTGAACAGTGAGACCACAATAAAAAATAAAAGAAAACCCTAGAGGAGCAAGGAATCCTAGAGAAATAAGGAAACCTTAATCATAATCTAAAAAGGAAATGACTAATTCCTCATCTAAAAAGGAAAAGGTTAAATTGCAATCATGCCTTACAAATTATCAAATAAATAACCTAAATTAAAATTAAAAGACTAATAAATAAAATAAATATGCTGAGAATTTCGTGGCTCTCATGCTTAGGCCCATTCAAGTTCAAGCCTAAGCTCATTCACTTTCCTTGATGAGATGGACTAGATCTTGATCGTCATTTGGGTCTAATTTCAACATTTTAGACTCAGCTCAAATCTCTTGAATTAACTCATTGAGTGTTTCTTTGATCTTCTTGGATCTTGCCCTAGTAATTGGCCTAACGGAAACATGTAGGGAATCCTTTGATGGTGCTTATTAGTTCTCATCATCCCCCCTCTCTTCAAAAGAATTCGACCTCGAATCTTTACCTACATCAAATGGAGAAAGATTAGAAACATTAAATGTACCTCTCATGTTATACTCACCTGGAACCCAATCACCCGGTTCAAAGATGACTCATTTATGGCCCTTGTTGGCTTTGGTCGCATATTGCTCATTTTTCTTCTCTATATGTTGTTGCACACTTTCATGGAGTTTCTTCACCATCTCAGCCTTCTTTTGCCCATCCAAACTAGCCCTCTCATTAACTAGCAAAGGCAGCAAACCCAAAGGAGTTAGTGGATTAAAACCATAAACAATCTTGAAAGGTGAAACATCAGTAGTAGAATGAACACTCCAATTATAAGAAAATTCAATGAACGACAAACAATACTCTCAATTTTTCAAGTTCTTTTGAACTATAGTACACAACAAAGTAGATAAAGTTCGATTTACTACATTTGTTTGTCCATCCGTTTGGGGGTGACAACTAGTTGAAAACAATAATTTAGTTCCCAAGTTTCCCCACAAGACTTTCCAAAATAGCTAAGGAACTTAGCATCATAGTCAGATACAATACTCCTCGAAACGCCATGGAGCTGTACTATCTCTCTAAATAAAAAATCAGTCATGTGGGTTGCATCATCGATTTTATTACAAGATATGAAATGTGTCATCTTAGAAAATATATCAACAACAACAAAAACCGAATACCTACCTTTCCTTGACCTAGGTAAGCCTAAAACAAAATCCATGAAAATATCTACCCAAGGCACACTAGGTATGGGCGAAGGATTGTATAATCCATGTGGTAAGACTCTAGATTTGGTTTGCCTACACGTAACACAGCTAGCACAAACTCTCTCTACATCACGTTTCATTTTTGGCCAAAAGAAGTGTTCATGTAACACGTCTAAAGTCTTCCTTACACCAACATCACTCATCAAACCACCTCCATGTGCTTTACGCACAAGCAACTCATGCTTAGAACTATTAGGCACACAAAGTCTATTCTTTCTAAACAAGTACCCATCCATTCTATAGAACTTACCAAATGTTGTCTTCTCACACGCTCCATACACACTAGCAAAGTCATTATCATTAGCATACAATTATTTAACATATTCAAACCCTAGTAACTTTGAATTTAAAGTAGAGACTAGGACGTACCTTCTAGATAGTGCATTAGCCATAATATTTTCCTTATCTTGTTTTTATTTGATTACATACAGGAAGGTTTCAATGAATTCCATCCATTTGGCATTCCTTCTATTCAATTTACCATGTCTTTTCAAATGCTTCAAGGACTCATGGTCGATGTGTATGACAAACTCTCTCGGCCACAGGTAATGGTGCCAAGTTTCCCATGCTCTCATTAATGCATAAAGCTCATTGTCATATGTCGGGTAGCTCAAGGCAGCTCCATTTAGCTTTTCGCTAAAGTATGCTATTGCTCGCTTCTCCTGCATCAAAACAACTCCAATACCTATTTCTGAGGCATCACACTCAATATTAAAAGTTTTAGAAAAATCAGGTAATGCTAATAAAGAAGTATCACATAACCTTTCTTTAATCTCATTAAATGGACGATCATGCTCATTACACCATTTAAAACCCACGGATTTTTTAACAATTTCAGTGAGTAGCGCGGCTTGTGTACTAAAATCTTCAACAAATCACCGATAAAAACTAGCTAAACCATGAAAACTTCTTACCTCCATGATTGACTTAGGTATGGGCCATTATTTGATAGCCTTCAATTTTTCCTTATCCACCGCAATCCCTTTCGAACTAACAACATAGCCAAGAAACATAACTTTTTCCAAGCAAAAGGAACATTTCTTTACATTAGCATATAGTTTTTCTTTCCTTAAAACATCAAGCACACAATGCAAATGATCAATATGCTCATCTAAGCTCTTGTTATATAGCAAAATATCATCAAAATAGACCACAACAAATTTTCCTATAAACGCACGCAATGCATCATTCATTAACCTCATAAATGTACTTGGTGCATTAGCTAGACCAAAATACATAACCAACCACTCATGCAATCCATGTTTAGTTTTAAAGACAGTTTTCCATTCATCACCATCTTTCATTCTAATTTGATGATACCCACTTTTCAAATCATTTTTTTTTTGTGAAAATACATGACCCATGAAACTCATATAACATGTAATCTAGCCTAGGAATGGGATGTCAATACTTTACCGTAATGTTGTGAATAGCTCATCAATCACCGCACATACGCCAAGTTCCATCCTTCTTAGGCACAAGTAATATCGGTACCGCGCATGAACTCATGCTCTCTCTTATGTGTCCTTTAGCCAGCAACTACTCTACTTGCCTTTGAAGTTCCTTTGTCTCCTCTGGATTACTCCTATAGGCTGATCGATTAGGAATTGTTGCACCCGGCACAAAGTCAATTTGATGTTCTATGCCTCGAATAGGTGGCAATCCACTAGGCAAATTGTTAGGGAACAAGTCCTCAAATTCCTGCAACAAAGAAACAACAACACTAGGCAAAGATTGGTCAAGTTCGTTAGTACTAAAACACACCTCTTTGTACAGTAGTACAAATATAGGCTGGTTTACATAAAAATTACTCTTGATATCATTCGCCTTAGCATAAATGCTCACTTGTTTATCTATTTTTCTCTCTTTTTTCCATTTCCTTTTTCCTTTTCTCTCTCTTTTCTCTTTTCACTCTTTTTTCTCTCATCTTTTTTTGAACTCTCGGTCTCAACAATTTTTTTTAACTCATTCCCTCTTTTCAATTTTATTTGATCCTCATACACTTGTCTTGGAGTCAACGGCACAAAAGTAATGGTTTTATTGTCTTTGACGAAAGAGTGCCTATTATTGAACCTATCATGAGTGACCTTCCTATCAAATTTCCACGGCCTGTCCAACAATATGTGACCCGCATTTATTGGAACAACATCACAAACTACTTCATCCTTGTACTTCCTAATTAAAAGGAAACTATCATTTGCTTATTTACCCGAACCTCCCCACAATCATTCAACCATTGTAACTTATACGGTCTAGGATGTTTCAAGGTAAGTAAGTTCAGTTTTTTCTACTAGGATAGTGCTATCCACATTAATACAACTTCTCCCCATCAATGATCATACTAAATACGTTGTTGTTGACATGACATCTAGTATGAAAAATATTCTCCCTTTGTTATTCCAAGTCATCCTCCGTGACTTGGGCACTTAGAGCGTGCCTTGGCATAAGTATCTCTCCTTCTACCGGATACTCCATATCATCGTGACAAGCATCCTCAAGTGGTAGCACCTAGTCATCATCACTCTCGCTTTCAATTTCCACTCCTCCATCAGTACGTGCTATCATGGTCCTCTTATTCAAGCACTGTGAAACTATGTGATCTACTCCCAAACAACAAAAATATTTAATATCACGATTACGAGTTTGGGTTTCGATTTTACCTTTGTTGGCATTGGGGACATCATTCCTCATTTTTTGGCGGTTCAGTTTTGGACTTTGAAACAACCTCTTCGTCTTTCCTCTCATTCGGCCTCCATGAAGTAAAGGAGCTCAGGTTTTGAAATAACCAAATTTCTTTCCTTTTAACTTGTCATTCCACATTTATTTCCATGTGCACCATGTCCTCCAACTCCACATAATGTTGCAACTCCACCACTTTGGCAATCTCTCGATTCAGCCCATTCAAGAACCATGCCATTGTAGCTTCTCTGTCCTACTCGACATTAGCCCGGATCATGGAGATCTCCATCTTCTTATAGTAATCATCCACGCTCTGATAGCCTTGAGTAAGACTTTATACTTTTGGTAAAAGTACCTATAAGAGTGACTAGGGACGAACCTCCTCCTCATGATAGCCTTAATTTCTTCCCACGTCTCGATAGGCCTCGCATGGTTTCTCTTCCTGTTCATCACAAGTTGATCCCACCATATTATAGCATAATCAACAAATTCAATTACAACAAGTTTTTACCTTTTTCTCCTCGTAGTGATTGTGGCACTTAAAAATCAACTCCACATTCTTCTCCCACTCCAAGTAAGCTTTAGGGTCATTTTTTCCATGGAACGATGGTATCTTCATTTTGACGTTCCCTAGGTTTCGGTTAATCCCATCTCTCCATATTGGATCTCTATAAAAAACTCTACCATACCTTTCTCCCCTTGGCATGAACCTGCCCTCACTATTCAATGAAGATTGTTCTTCATCATTTTTGAACTTATCCTCGTGGTCACTATCAGAATCATCCATGTGCGCACACCTTTTTTGCCTTTTATCATTAGGGACTCCTTAGGGCTGCCCTCACGCCAGGCGGCAATAGCAATGCTTTTCTTATCCATCCGATCTCGAATTTCATTAAACACCACATTTAAGTGTTCAAATTGTTCTTGCATAGCCTGGAATGTGATAGACGTCACTTCCCCTCCTTCATTGTTTAATGTGTTACCCTTGGAAGACATTTTGAAAATAAAGAGAAATATTAGAAAATAAGTCCTCAGACACTCCATCATGTGTTTGCATTCAAACTATGTCACTCCATTCGTGTATCACTCTTAATTGGCTTTTTCTTCTCGATATTAGTCTCACACTCTCTTGCCTTTTTCTACTCTTTAGTTCACTCTTTTAGTTCTTTATTGAACTTAACCAACTTCAATCAAAAATGTCTTGTGACAATTCAAACTCAACAAATCAATTTCACTAAGAATGAGATTTAGGACAAAAGTAAAGTGAACAAGAAGAGCACAAAGGATAAGCTTATGGAACAGAACAAGAAGAGTTTAAATCTCAATATGGCTGTTGGAATTTATTTTTTAATTCCTTTCCTTTTTTTTTTGGTTATGTTTTTTGTTTCTATTTTTTCTTTCCTTTTGTTTTTTGTAAAAAATAGCAACTTTAAATCAAGATTTGAAGCACAGTATTTAAATGAAAAATATGACCAGAAAAAAGATACACTGCATTTTTTAACAAGATTGAACCAGATTCGAATTACAACAAAAACACACACAATAGATCTGATGATATAATTCAGTAAAGAAAAAAATAAAAATAAATGGATATCAATGAACAAAAAAAATGGATAGATGAAACATGATTTAGAACCTTTCTCTCATTACCAAATCATGCGAACCTCACCAAGGATTAGTGAGACCCAAAACCAACTTAGAGTTTCTTCGTGAGGATCTAACTAAATCAGATTTATAAACAAAAAAAAATAAAATAGGAACACGAAAATACAAAATTTAGGATAGATTACCTTGACCCAACGTTTATGAATGAAACGCAAACCCAAGGTATAAAGGGAACAAATCTCGACCCAATGATTATAAGTGAATAATGAACCGAAGGTGTAAAGTTTAAACGCCATAAGAAATTTTTCATAAGTTTAGGAAAAGTTCGTTGAATAACTTAAGAGAAAACTCTCACAATTGTATTAATCAAAAAAGTAATGTGTTTTTCCCATGGGATACAAGTCTCTTAAATAGCTGACCAACAATAAAAGAAAACCCTAGGTTAATTAATAGTGCAGCCGTGAACAATACCTCATGATCAATGTAGCTAGAATAAAAAATAATAATAATAAATAAATTAAAAAAAAAAAAAGAAAAAAAACTAGAGGAGCAAGGAATCCTAAAGAAACAAAGAAACCCTAATCCTAATCTAAAAATGAAAGGACTAATTCCTCATCTAAAAAGGAAAAGGCTAAATTAGTAATCATGCCTTACAAATTATTAAATAAATAACCTAAATTAAAATGAAAAGACTAATAAATAAAATAAATATGTTGAGAATTTCATGGCTCTCACGCTTAGGCCCATTCAAGTTTAAGCCTAAGCTTATTCACTTGCCTTGATGAGATGGACTAGGCCTTGATCGTTATTTGGGTCTAATTTGGGCTTTAACATTTTAGACTCTACCCAAATCTCTTGAATTAGACCATTAAGTATTTCTTTGATCTTCTTGGATCTTTCCCTGGTAATTGGCCCAATGGGAACATGCAGCAGATCCTTTAATGTTGCTTGTTAGTTGTCATCATTGATGGCACCACAGATTGCCGAGAAGACCCTACAGTCCCTTATTAACAATAGTTTTGGAGAGGAAGCGAAGTCCACAAAATCTCTGGAACCACCATCATATGAGGAAAGAGTTATCTAAGAAGACGTTAGCGGTCGCATTGTAGGAAGAATAGTGGTCAGTCGAACTGAGACCATGGTCTTTCTCGAACAGGCCAGGATTTGAGGAGAAAGAGATCTGTTCGTGGACAAGTTGGAGTTGCTATTGAAAGGAACTGAATTTCCATTTACCTCTAATATCTTGGACGTACAACTCTCGGCTAAGTTCGACCTATTGAAATTCGAGAAATATGATAAAAAGACGAACCCAGTCGGCCATATCTGCTAGTTCAGACATGTCATGGTACTTTATGGAGCAGGTAACTCTACGTTATGTAGAGAATTTGCTACCACCTTAAAAGGATCCACCTTAGAATGGTTACACAACCTACCACCTAATTCCAGCTCGTTATTCATCGAGTTTGGGAAGCAATTAATTAGCCGCTTCATAACCTGTCAAAGGTGATGAAAGAAGTTGGTTACCTATTAGCTTTATGATAGGAAAAAAGGGAGTTGTTACGTCAATACATGAATCGTTTTAACGAAGAACTAATGTTTATTAAGAGATGTGACACAAATCTCATCATAAATGCGATCCAAGGAAAATAACCGAGCTGGTGGAAAGGGTGAAACCCTAAATGAAGTTGGAAGATATCAGATGCACGAGAGAATGAAAAGTATCATCAAAAGATAGCCCTAGGCAAAGTGAAAAAAACAAAAGCAAAGCCAAGGGCAGTAGCTCCGACTGACAGGAAGATCGTTCAAGAGCCTAAGGATCAAGATGAGAGGCTCACTAAGAAATCAACCTCCTAGGAGTACATATGCCAATCTCAAGAATTCTGCACGAACTTTGGTCTTCTAAGGTGGTTCAGTGGCCTTCCAACATCCATACAAAGTTTAATAGGAAGAACATAGCAAAGTACTGTGAATTCCACAAAGATCATGACCTCATAGATGTCTGTTGAGATCTTGAAATGGAAATTAAAAGACTGATTGACATGGGCTAGCTATGTGGTTATTTACAGGAGCGGTCAAGAGAAAGGAAAAGGTCCAAGAGTGAGAACAGAGGTGAAAACAGTGATAAAGAATGGAAACACGAAGTCCGTAACAACACTCGGGAGGTTATCTACATAATAAACACTATTGGGCTAGTCATGAGAAAATCCAATCGTTAGCGGAAAAGAAAAATCCGCAAAGCAACGCTTGAACGGAGTTATGAAGAAACAATGTCAATAGTTGTGGAACCAGGCCCAATTATCACATTCAATGACAAGGACTGCAAATGAATTGTGCACCCACACAAAGATGCCCTGGTCATAACTCTTTGGATCTCTAGCTTCGAAATAAGGAAAATTTTAATTGATACAGGTAGTTCTGCCAATATTATCTTTGTAAGCACGTTGAAGTAGATAAGAGTGCCCAGTTCTAACATTGGATCAACCCAAACCGTTATGGTAGGGTTTAATGGTGACCTCATCTCTCCTAAGGGAAAGATCACCTTATCAGTTACAGTGAATAAGGAGGAGAATAGATTCACTAAAGCTACAGAGTTCATGGAAGTTAACTCCTTATCCTCGTATAATGCAATCTTGGGACGACTATAGATCTATGGTCTAGGAGTTGTGGCTTCCATGTTCCACCATTGCATTAAGTACATAAAGGATGGAATAGTAGACATTATCCAAGGATATCAGATTGTATCCAGGCAATGCTTCGTGATAGCTATGAAGGGGAAGATGACCAAATAGCAATTAATATCAGAGTAGCAAGAAGCTCCACCTAGCACCTCAACTTAGGAAATAGACGGTTTTTTAGAGTACCCTAGTGTTCTCCAATCAGCTGAGCAAGTGCAAGAGGTGACCTTCGAAAAATAAATAAAGAAGTTAATGATAGGCACATCACTAATCCAACTAGAGGAAGATACAGTCAAAAGGTTGCTGGAAACAAACCTAGACATGTTTTCTTGGGCTCCAAAATATATGAAAGGAATCAATCCCAAAGTAGTGGTTTATCGACTTGACATCTTGAGATCTTACCCTCCAATTAGGCAGAAGAGAGGGACGTTCAATCCAAATAAGAAAGAGCTGATTGAGTCAGAAGTGAAGAGACTTCTTGGAATAGGGCACCTAAGAGAGGTAATATACCTAGAGTAGTTAGCAAACCCTATTCTTGTTAAAAAGAAGAACGAGAAGTGGAAAATGTGCGCTGACTTTAATGACGTCAACCAAGCGTACCCAAGGATTGCTATCCAATGCCAATGATAAATCAAATGGTAGATACAACAGCAAGGTATGAGCTACTGAGCATGATGGACGCATACTCGGGTTATAATCAAATTCGGATGGACCAGCAAGAAGAAGAAACGACGTTCATCATGCCAAGAGGTACGTACTATTATACATTAATGCCCTTTGGTTTGAGAAATATAGGGGTGACTTATCAACGACTGGTGAACCGTATGTTTCAAGAAAAAATGGGATAATGGTAGAAGTCTACATTAATGACATGCTTGTCAAAAGCGCCAAGAGATAAGACCACTTAACCCATTTGGAAGAAGCCTTCGCTATACTGTGAAAATTCAACATGAAGTTGAATCCAGAAAAAATGTGCGTTTGGAGTAATATCAGGGAAGTTTTTGGGTTTTGTGGTGACCAAACAGGAATAATAATGGAGTCTAGAGAAATAGAAGTTGTACAAAATAAAACGTCTCCTACAACAATAAGAGAAATTCAAGTGCTAATTGGAAGGTAGGCAGCGTTGAACAGTTTCATTTCCAAATTCACTAATAGACGTGCTCCCTTTTTCATGATCCTGAGAAGGAGTAAGAAATTTCAGTAGGATGAGGATTACGAACGTGCATTGCAGTCTATTAAAAACTACCTTGGTTTAGTTGAGACATTGGCCATAGTATCTCTAGGAGACAAACTCTACTTGTACTTGGCAATAACAATAATTGTTGTCAGTGTTATGCTAGTGAAGGAGACCTAAGAGGGCATAGGTCGGTGCTTTAGTAAGTAAATCATTGGTTTCAACTGAGACGCATTACATTGAGCTAGAAAAGCTCGCCCTGGCTTTGGGGACACATGCTTGGAAGTTGAGATCTTACTTTCAGGGACACGTAATCAATATGTTGACCTCATACCTACTCAAAGCAGTAATGCACCGACCAGAAGCTACGAGTCGGCTTATGAAATGGGTAGAAGAAGTAGAAGAGTAACTTTTTTTTTTAAATACAGGCCAAAAATGGCGATTAAAAGGCAAGCAGTAGCAGACTTTATTGTCGAGCTTACTCCCGCAGGAGAAGATACAATAGAAGACGGTGAATGCTCCGAACAACCAACTGGACTATGGAAGTTATGGGTCAATGGAGCATCAAACGTGAAAGGATGTAGTATAGGCATAATTCTAGAAATACCCAAAGGAGACCTGATTGAGAAGGCAATTCAGCTTTGTTTCTAAATTTCAAACAACTAAGCAGAATACGAAGCAATAATTCTTGGAATAACCCTAACCAAGGGGTTAGGAGATTGTGACATCGAGGTAAGATCGGACTCCCAACAGGTAGTTAACCAGTTCAACGGAGTGTTCTTAGTGAACTAATAAAGGTTGTGGCTTTATATGGAAAAAGTATAGAAACTAATGGAGACACTTCGGAGTTGCAAGCTAGAAGCAATTTCAAGAACTGAAAATGAGAAAGTTGGTGCACTATCAATGCTGGCATCAACTTTTGGATCGGAACAGAAGTTTGAAATGGGAGAATTCTAAGAGAAACCTTCTGTTACAGCATCAACTAACCTTTGTGCCAATATAAGTGATCTGGATGAGGAAGAAGACTGGAGGACTCATCTACTCAGATATCTAAAGCCAATATAAGTGATCTGGATGAGGAAGAAGACTGGAGGACTCCTCTACTCAAATATCTAAAGGAAATAGCTCTACTTGATAATCGAGACTCATGAAGAAAAATCCTACATAAAGTGTCAAGGTATATCTTGACCAATGACAAATTATACAAGAGATCTTTCACACTATCGTTGTTGCTTTGCTTAGGGCCTAAAAAAGCCAACTATATCCTACAGGAGATACATGAGGAAGTATGTGGGAACCACCAAGAAGGAAGAACTTTAGCGCACAATGCACTCACAATCAGCTATTACTGGCTGACAATGCGTGACGATGCACGAGAGTACGTCAAGAAGTGTGACAAGTGCCAAAGGTTCTCCAACAACGTTAAGGTCCCAGCCCAAGAGCAAATAGCGATCCTCAACCCGTGGCCATTTACTCAGTGGTGAATGGATGCCTTAGGGTCATTCACCCTAGTACCTAGAAACAAAAAATACATGTTTTTTGTGATTGATTACTTCACCAAGTAGGTGGAGGCTGAAGGATTTGTGACAGTAGGGAAAAATGAAGTAAAAATATTTCTCTGAAAGAACATGATCTGTCACTTTGGCATTCCAATAATATTGATATCGGACAATGGGATTCCATTCACTGGAGCAAACATTGAGAGAATGTACTAAGAGTTAAAGATTCAGTACCGAATATCAAGCCCAGCATACCCATAAGGAAATAGACAAGCTGAAGTGACAAACAGATCTATTAAAGAAGCACTCAAGAAACAGTTGGATGAAGCTAAAGGCAAATTGGTGGAAGAACTACCAGGAATCTTGTGGTCCTATAAAACAACGCCCAGAATAACTACGGGAGAAACGTCGTACTCTATGACATATGGAATTGAAACAGTGGTTCTAGTAAAGATAGGGCTACCCTCAAGATGTGATGGCATACAAGTCAAGAGTAGCAAAAATTTTAACCATGCAGTACGTCCAAGATATTTTTGGGTAAGAAAATTTGCGCTACGACGAGTAATGCCACATCATCTAGAGGCGCGCTTGGGAAAGCTACCTCCTAATTGAGAAGGACCTTATAAGGTGACGAAGATAAATAGACCAGGGACTTATTGGTTGGAAAACTTAGACGGAGTGTCAATTCCATGGCCAAGGAACATCACACACTTACGAAATTATTTTATTTGAACTTGTTTTTCTTTTGATTTCATAACTTTCAAATTGGAAGTTATTTCCTTTCAGTATGAACTATTCATTAAATGAGGTAAATAAATAAAAATTATTTTCTTCTAAAAGTATTTATGGTTTGCGGCGTATAACAATCTAGTCAATAATTACATGAAATGACCAAGTTACGGGAAAAATAAAGTTGAAGGTTAATATAACCACAACATTAAATCAAAGACGACCTGACATATCAGTTCAGAAAGAAACACTCAAATTGGTTAAAAAAATACTTAGTGATGAGTGTATGAACAAACTGATAAGATTAGTTCGACAAAGAAATACTTGTAGTGACAAAAATTACCAAGTGTAAGTGTAAAAGAAATTGATGAGATCAGTTCGGCAAATAAACACTTATAGTGATAAAAATCACCAAGTGTAAGTGTAAAACGAACTAATAAGATAAATTTGGAAAGAAACACTCAAAGTGATTAAAATCACTTAGCGATGAGTTTTATGAATGAACGGATGAGATTAGTTCGGCAAAGAAACACTTGTAGCGATAAAAATCATCAAGTGTAGGTGTAATACAAACTGATGAGATCAATTCGACAAATAAACACTTATAGTGATAAAAATCACTAAGTGAAAGTGTAAAACGAACTGAGAATATCAGTAAGGAAAGAAACACTAAAAGTGATTAAAATCACTTAGTGTTGAGTGTATGAACGAACTGATAAGATCAGTTCCGCAAAAAAACACTTGTAGTATTAAAAATCACCAAGTGTAAGTGTAATACGAACTTATAAGATTAGTTCGGAAAGAAACACACCAAGTGATAGAAATCACTAAGTCACATATAAGAACAAACTGATGGATTAGTTTGGAAATGAAACACTAAGAATAATGAAAAATCACTATTTAAGTGTAAAAACGAACTAATAATATTAGTTCGAAAAAGAAACACTCAACGTGACAAAAGTCACTATGTGAGTGTAAGAACAAACTGATAAGATCAATTCAGAAAAAATAAAAGTGTAGTGACAAAAATCACTTAGTAAAACTGAATTGAGAAATCACTTTGAGATATTATTGTGGTTATTACGTTACAAGCAGCTTAGCTCATGACTTACGAAGACTTGAGAAAACTAGAAGAAATAAAGCCATTAAGAATTGAGTTCAGCTCAGATTGTATCATGACATTAAACATGGATTATAGTTCTACAAGTTGATACTACATGTACAATGTTATGTTCGTTCCTTAAAAAAGCCAACGTAGATTCATAGCATATTCGTAGTTGGAATAAGTTATGGAGGGCAAAGGAATACCAAACATAATAAGATCATGACACATACATAGTAGCAAAAATACGAATGTGCTATGAAAACAAAGTCAACTAGTGTAAAAATAAACACAAACATCTACAGGCAACGCGTAGCATAAAGGAAGGAAAAGCCCATTGCATTCATAAAAAAAATAATAAAAAATAAAAATAAAATAATTTAAAAAAATAATAAAAAAGAAATGTTCATCATAAAAAAATAAAAATAAAAAAAAATAAAAAAAAAGTTGTTTAGTTACAAACCAAAATAAGAAAAAGAAAAAGAAACAAAAAAAATCTATTTAATCCGGGGCCAAAGGGAGAAGGGCAGCTAGTCCGATCTTAGAGAAGGGAGTGGACCAAGATCCTCCGGATTTGAGTTAGAATAATAAAAGTTCTGTTTTTCATACTTGATAATTGCTAGTTCCAAAGAGCGAATCTTCTCCTTCTTCTCCTCATTCTTCTCCCGGAACTTGTCTCTCATCTCCTTCATAATATCTCCATAGTATTTGTGAAGATGGACTTGGCCCTTTAGGTTATGGATCTCGGTGTAAGCTTATCTCAAACACTCCTAGAGCTTCTAGAGCTATGAGATCACAGAAAAGTAGGTTGCGTCCAAAGTCTGGCAAACTGCGCAGGCGTCCTTAATGGCATGAAGGTGAGGGTACTCGTTGGTGAGGGTTTTTTTCAATCATCATCAGTTCTTAGAAATGGAAGTTGTTCTTGACCTTCTTCTTTCTCTCGAGTTGAACTTTGTTGAATGACGTAGACATACTTTCAGGCCTAAGAGAGAGAAATATGAACTAAAAAATAAGGATGGAAGACGGAAGAAATGAGATAGCAAAAGACGTCAGATGGTTTGGCTTTAAATAGCCAAACTAATAAGCAAAATGGCAAAAGAAGTAGAAACGAATCGTCAGGCATGCAAATTATTTATAACAAATAAATAATGTAAAATGATATGAAAGTATAGTAATTATGAAAACAGTTTCCAAGGGTAATAAGGGTTGCGTCTGCTTAACAGGCTATAATTCCATAATTATCATCATTACAAAAAGACAAAACATAAGAACTGAAAAGACAATTAAAAATCAGGACGGCTTCTATTGCTTTGCGACATCTGGTTGGACAACGATCTGAAATGTGGCCGATGCTAAAAAAACTGGATCATAGGAGGGTAGAGTTGGATCGATGGCAAGCTGGCTTATTGACGATGGTAGCGGAATTATTCATCGCTACTTTTACCGCAATTGTACGAGTCAAGTTTTAATAGAATAGTGATGAGTAGGGTTGTCGTATTCATAGGGATTGGATTAAATTGTCGGTAAGTACTGTAATTATCGTAACCGAACTTTATCTAGGCAATCAAATTTAGGGTTTTTATAGAAATATAAAACTAAACTAAAATACTAATAATGAAATTTATGGGAATATATTATCTAGGGATTAACCTCATTTACTAATACGTGTTTAATTTAGTCTAGTTTATATTAATGATATTCAAACTATCCGACAATCTAGGTATCGAAAACTCACTCACTACCTCTCCCGAGTGTAAAGTGAATGAATATGCGACTCGTGTCAACATCGATATCCCTATCTAGCATCTAAAGGATCACATGAGTCTTGCCCCAACCTCACGGATTGCACACTTTCTAGTAATCTCTTGAAACATTAGAACGTCACGTTGTGTTTAAACCCTAGTCTGAATCCGGGGTTACCTATCCCTAGTGTTAAACCCCGTATTCTCAAATCAACCAATATATACAGTACACATAATCAAATATAAATGAACAAACGTTAACAAAACATGGATTCAAACAAGCATGGTATTTATGAACTATATTAATCCCTAGATAATAGATGTTTATCTACATATGGCCATAGCCAAATCTTCAATAACAAATGAGATAAACATCATAAAAACAACCAACCAAAGCTAAGAATGAAAGAGAGAAACAAGCGAGAATAGCCAAATCTTAAGAATAGACGGATCCGTGTCTACTAAGTCCACTCCAATTGTGTTTCCTCTTCTCCAAATTGATGATCCTCCTGGTTGATATGATCTTGGAGCTCCAAATACTTCCAAAAACATGCTTGCTTGGAGTGGGAATGAGTGGTTATCAATAGGGGTGCAAAATATCTCAAAAATATCAAGAAAATATCTTGCCAGCTAGTGTCGGGTCACTGCAGCGATGGAGGGCATCGTTGCAGTGATCAAAGGGCACTAAACTCACTACCAGATCATCACTGCAACGATGGTCCAGACATTGCCGACACCAGATTCTTATTTTGGTCGTAACTTTCTTATCCGAACTTCTATTAAGGTGATTAAAAAACCTATGGAATGTTAAGACATAGATATACAACTTCCATGTTTTGAGATTTTCCAAAATCAGATTGAATCATTGTCATTTTCTTATACTTCAGTTTGAAAATGGTGGAAAACGGTGGCCATGTGTGTGTGAGGATAAAGAGAGAAGAGAGAGAGAGAGTCCGAGTACAGGAGAAAAAAAGAAAAAAATACTTTTCTACTCTTAGAGGATTGCATTTGCAACTCACATGTATAAAATTCATCACATTTAACCCTTATTTTTTATGGAAGGGCCACATAAAAAATCGTGTGTAAATAGAAGGGTCACATTGAAAAAATAAATAAAATTAGAAGGCCACATAGAAAATATGTTTTATTGTCATGGATAATATATAAGGTGTCAACTGGGCCCTTGACTTCCCAAGTTCATCCGCATGCCAGGAACATTAGGTTGTTCCCTTGTCGGGCCTATATTCTTAGGGGCAGATAACTCTTTTTGAAGTCTAATGGGTTAGCCAATTATAGATGGGTCGTCCTTCCTATTGAAGATTTTGGTCCACTATTGGGCCCATGCTATATTACTTATATTCTAAGGTCCCATGAGCAGGATTCCTACCCCTATCATTTGGTCACTTAACTTCTTCGATGATTTTAAAAGAAAAAGACTAGTAAAAAACCCAAACTCTTAAAGGACTCCAACTATAAGTCTTTTTCCGTTTTCTCATTTCTCTCGTGTATTCTTGCTTCTCTTTTTGCCTATGATTCTTGCTTAAGTTCTTTATTTTGGTGAAGACCCTTGCTTCCTTACGTTTAGTGTAACAAATTGGTTTTCCAAGGCCGCCACTCAGTTTCTCCCTTTTTATTTTTTTAGAGAAGTAGAAGTAAAAGACAAACCACTCTACTACCAGACTTCCGATGTGCCACTATGATAAAAATAATAACCACCCACTGACTTTATCTAATACCAGTAGTAGACCCGTTTAACCAGAGTAACTGAGAAAAAATATTTTATTTGTGTACTGTCTTCATAATATAAAAATAATTCATGGATCAAGTACATTTATCAAAACTACTTTCCAAAACAAAATATAATCACAGTGATACTTTCCCAAACAAAATATAACTACACTGAACAGTATCAAAATTTATTGATATCATCAAGATAAAGAAACTAACTATAAATAAATCAATCAAGTCACTTTTATATAATAAAGTACCGGAAACGTACTTCCCTACTAGCCATAGGATCGTTTCACTTCACGATCGGGAGTTATAACGGTACCATAACCTATATAATTGTGAAATATAGGGTTGCCATTAGTGTTAGTGCCATTCAACATCTCTAATGATAGGAGTCAATACGTGGTATAAACCATCATATCATAATGATAATCATCATTATCATCATCATCAACAATAACGACAACAACATATATCAACCACCTGTAGGACTTACCCTCCTACCAGGTTACAACACAATGTCCTACAGGACATGCCCTCCTGTTAGGACCACAACATCCCACAGGACATGCTCTCTTGTAAGGACCACACTATGGCATAGTTGGGTAATAATAAAAATTATTTTCACAATCAACTTTTTACTTGATCTATCTAAAGTTATGAAACTATCCATTTTAATAAATCTTTTCTTTTCCACGATTTAGTACAAAAATATAATTTGGCAATTTATATAGAAGACAGTACACTCACCTTAATATTTTCGCTGCATATAGGCTATCGTCGAAATATTAACATAGTCGACGCCGTCCGTGAACCTAACAACGACAGGGTTTAAACTAAGAATTTAACTAAATAAATCTAATATGCCATGCAATGCATAAAATGCATAAATGCAATTTTTTTTCATTCCCAAATTATACAAAATTTATTAAACGCCTTATTTCTTAAGTCAATATTAACTGACGCGCCTCAATTTTCCGAAAGAAAAATAATAGTAAATAATAAATAATTAGCTTAAAGAGAAGGGGTTTTTCTTTAAGTGCCAGTTTTTCTCAAAAAATATACTTAGACCGTTTTAAAAATAAGGAGTCGTCACCTAACATTGGATTTAAATGGTGTGCTAGGTCACCGAATTTTTAGAAAACAATTTAAAAGGCCGAAATAAAAAAATTGACTCCAAAAAAACACGATCAAACCAAATATTAATTTAGAGGCTCGGGGGTCGGTTAAGCTCGGGGAAGGTGTTAGGCACCCCAAGACGCCCATCTAAAAACGGTACATTTTGTCTAATTAGTTTAATCTGAGTGTTTTATTTTATTTAAAACCATTTCCTTCTTATAAAATCTTTTTGGTATTTTCACAAATAAGGTGGGAATTTTTATTTTGAATTTTTTGGAATGTTTTCCCGGTATAACCTCTTATCGAATATTAAAGATTCGATAAGGATGGTCCCCGGGGGGTATTCATATATGTTTCCTAAAGACTTATTTACTTTAAATGGGCAAACTCAAGTAAGTGAATAAATATAAAAATATGAATACAAAAACTAAAATTATATGAATTTATTTTATATGCAAAAATGACCAAAAAATAACTAAAGGGTTTAATTTAAATATGTCAATACAAACTGATATGAATACTACGTAAATTAATCTGATTATATGTGACAATGATTTAATTATAACAAAAAACGTAAGTGATATACGTGTCGTAACTAGATATGAAAAAGTAACATGGATTTATGAAATTAAAAAAAAAAAAAAAAACTATGTGTGGAAAAAAAATATGAGTGATGAAAGTGCACTAAACATGTCGTCTAAATAATGCAAGAACTAAATATCCTAGATTGATGCAAAAATCTCTATTTTAAGTTTGCCCAATTAATTTAAAGAAGTCCCGATTTGAAATTTCCTCAAATTCTATGGATATGAGAATCGAGAGAGGTTCGTAGAAATAAATTAGTTGAAATTAATCTTTCCGAAACTTAAATGAAATCCCACAAAAAAAATTACCGAGGGAAGAGATTTCCTAAAACCATTCATTTCTAAATTCCACTCAGGTCGGGAAATGGAAACGAGACCATGGAAAACTCTCTCACGATTTATCGAATTGTCAGATTCAACTTAAGGTTCGTAAGGATTAATTCCTACAAATAAAAGATTTTATTATTTTTTTGATTTTTTGATTTTTTTTATTTTTATTTTTTAGGTTTTTGATAAGAAGAATGAAATAAAAAAAAAATGCAAAAAATAAAAATATAAAAAAAATGCAGCAAAATAAATAATAAAACATCATTTACCTAATGCTCGTGGTTAGGTTTAGGCACGAGAAACTCACTCCGGCGTCTTCATCATACCATCGAACGACTTATTTTTTTTAGATTTTACTCTGTTCTAGGCCAAGAATTCCGACGCTCGAGTTTTTCCTCTCTCGCAGACAACTTCCCGAAAGGGCTTTGAGAATTACTCATCTAAAAGAAGTGACTCCTCTCAATTTTTGAATCTCCTTGAAATGGTTCTCTCTGAATTTGTTTTCTAAACTATGAGGACGAGAGTCCTATTTATAATAAGAATGGGGAGTGAAAAATCCTAGAAACCCTAGGGAACCCTAGTTCTAATTCGGGGAGGAAAAAGAAATAAAGCCTGAAAGGAAAAGGAGAAGAAAACATAATCCTATTTTGACAAAGAAATCTTTTTCTTTTCTATTTTTTATCCTTTTTTTTTTCAGTTTTATATTTTTTTTTCTTTATATATATATATATATATATATATATATATATATATATATATATATATATATTTCTTTCTTTTTTCTTTTTTTAATTAATTTTTCTTTTTTTTTTCTTCAACTTTCCTTTTTATTTTTATTTTTCCATTTTTCTATTTTTTATTTTTTTTTTGTATTTTTCTGAAAATAAATGATAAAATAAATAATAAAGCATAAGATATTTTTGTGGGACGGTCAAAATATCGTGTCTACATTAACTATACAAAAATATTATAACAAAACAAACAAAATTTCCCTAATTAATAATTTAATCTATAGAAAAGTATTATCCAACTTTTAATAATATTTACTGGTCAATAAAATACTAAAAATTATCATGTAATTGAAATTTTTATTTATTTTTATTTTAAATTGATTTTTTCACAAATTAGATATATCTATATATAAATATACCCATTATATTTCCCAGACCTATGATACATGTTTTTCTCATTTATATATTTTTCTTTTATGTATGTGTGTGTGTGTGTGTGTGTGTGTGTGTGTGTGTGTATTGCATTCATTATCTTTATCTTTAGAGAGAGACCAAACAAGAGAGAGAGAGAATATGTTACCTACGCATGAGAAAGGATGGAGGATAAAACCTGAAAGGAGAGAGAGAGAGAGAGAGAGAGTGGAGGGGGGGATAGAAGAGAAGACACTAAGAAATATGAGATAATATGCATATAGAGATGTGTTTCTTCTTATCACCGCCTTTAGTCACTTTTAACATATATATAAATAATTTTTATTTATTTTTTTCGCTTTGCTTGATCAAACACTAAAGGATGGGTGACTTAATATGGCAAGGACATGTTGTGTCCTTGCCTCCCATTTATCTAATTTTTTAATTTAAACTTTATCCTTGGCAAGTGTGATCATTTGTCAATTTATTAAAAAATTTCATAAATGTCCCTATTTGAATTTCTAAAATATAATTTAACCCTAAAAGTTAAAATTAACATTTTAAAATAATAATTGACCCCCAAATTTTAAAAGTCAAACTAACATATTAACCCTACAATTCTTGAAATTAAATTTTAAATACCATAATAACACCTAAATAAAATTTAAAATAACATACTAGACCCAAATATTTTCGAAATGTTATGAAATGCACTTACAAATATGCACATGCAAGATCGAGTCTTCCATTTAGAGTTTAATCATGGAAATGTTTTCAATTGCTAGCTTTTGCTCCATGAAATTCAAGATAGATTCTGGCTTATTTTATCTTTCTATGCCGTAAGAATGCCGATTCCTCACCGAATTCCCAATGTCTACCAAAGATTGGGAAAATTGTTGCTTATTTTTTAGTGGTGATTGGGAGCTTCCCCCAAGAAGATGGGTTCGACCCCTATAGTGCCAAGGGGTTCTTCTTATCCAATTAAACATTTTTATGCCAAATTCATTAGATGAATGAAATTTTAATTTTACAAAGAAATGATAGTTGGCCTATAATCTTCTTTCATGTAAAGAAGCCTTAAAAAAATTTCCCTTTAGTCCTACAACCACGGCTTAACTAAAGAGGCACTTTTCCCTAAGGTTCGATTACAAAAAAAAAAAAAAAAAAAAAAATTGGGTCCTTTTAGTGTTAAAATTATGAAGATGTCACAGAACAAGCAACAAAAGCTTTTATCCCTGAGTTTGTGGAAGAGTAAAGTCCCAAGCGGCTCTGCCCTCCAAACTCAAGTTAATCGAGACGAAGGGACTCACTGCGCTCTTCCAATACATTTGTTGAGAGATGGTTCCGACCCTACTTTTCCGTCTCAATTAGTCGAAGAACCACAACAACCTCTAGCCCATCGGAGGTGCGAAAACGTTGTCAACTTTCTTCCAGTTTCGGGTGTTCAACCTCGATCGCCAATTGAGATTCATGATTTGGAAGTAGTTTGTAGCAAGCTTAGTGTCACCAAAAGCTCATTTGTATCCTTTTTCTGGGAAAAAAAATAATAATAATAAATAAATAAATAAATATCAAGAATGATAACTTTTGTAAGCCTGACTTCTTTTTTTATTTTTACTTCAATTTTTTTTAAAAAAAAAAAACTCTAATGTATTTTTCTATTAAATATTTCACCAAGAAAATTCAAATGAAAAAAACATTTCACATTAAAGAGAAAAAAAAAAAAAAAAAAGTTAGTGCATTTAATAATTTAAAGGAAAATTGCAAAAAAAAAAAAAAAGGCACACATCAAACCTTCTTTAAAAAAAAAAAAAAATTTAGCATACATAAAAAATATTCATTGTCTTTTGTCCTAAAAACATAACCTAATCTTAAACTTCACCATATCAAAATTTTTCGGGCCAAATTTGCTGATTTCAAGAATAATCACGAGGTGGCCATCAAGGGGGACTTTTCCTTTTAAATTCACTAAAAAGGAGGATAAAAAAGAATAAAAAATGTTTTTGTTTTTCTTTCTTTAAAGATCCAAGCTTAAATCGTCTAGACTCAGTTTAATTTTAAAAAAAAAAAAATTAAACAAAAGATATCATTTTTGAACGAGTATCTTGGGGTGTCTAACACCTTACTTGAGCATAACAGATCCCCAAAATGCTAGGTGACGACTCCCTTTCTTCAAAAATTTGGCCCAATTATTATTATTATTTTTTTAAATTGATGCATAAAATATCACCATTCCTTGTTTTAAAAAATAATAAAAATTCAAAAAATGCGTACTTCAAAAGTGGTTTTCAAATATGCATTTTTATCATATTTCTCTTATTTTTTTCGAGGTAAGAGTCAAACAGAACCAACAAAGTCAACATTGCCAATCATCGTATTCCAACCTAGTTGTATACCTTTGGTCATACCAGAATCGGGCCACCAGGTCAAGGGAGGAGCCTACATGTATTCCAACGCTGCAAGCACTAGTAGCCTAGGAGAAAATAATGGTTTAGAGAAAGCAAGAATCCAGAAGAAATACCCGAAGCCCCATGGCATTGTGTGGATTGAATTAGGAAACTGCGAGAAATCGTACTGGATAAACCTATCACCTTTATTGTGGAAGATAAGTAAGGAAGTCCAATCACCACCTACCGAATGGGAAGATAACGGTACCCTCGACCAAATAAAAGATTGGGATAAGTCACAACCCAAGAAGTGTTGTAGTAGAAGAATCTAGAGAAATGACCCCAAGCCTACTCACGAAGAATAGATCGATGTCGAAAACTACTCGAATGCTTACAAGGTAATCTATATGTCCTACAAAAACGATCAAGAAACAGTAATGAGACCCCCATTGGTTGGGAGGACGAAAACATCAAAGGAAAATGAGGTGATTGGAAAGAAACAAGATCGACCAAATATTCGTTCTTAGTTGGAACAACTAATAACATTTGTAGACACCGCATTTTGTCCCGCTTTTCTTTTGCATATTAAAAGTTTCAAGGCTAAAGTGAAAATTCAAACACATTTTAAACCGATATTTAGAGGAATGAATTTTCACTTTAGATTCCTAGTTTAAATTTTTCATAGCGCTGAAATACAAGAAAAATAGGAAAATCGACAATTTGATAAAATTGGGGCATAAATAAAAGTTTTTGGTCAAAATTAAAGTTTCTACGAGTTAATTCGGGATCAAAATGATAAAATTTAAAGTTATTTTCTTATGAATATCACTTTTAATATACTTAGTTTCGGCTTCCTTCCTTTAATTTTTAGAAATTTTGCCGATTACAGTTACTTTTCATTTTGACCCCAAAACTGTACTTTCCACCAATTTTGTCTAATTGACAACCAAAAATATTTTACTTTTCAAAATTGAAAGTTCTAATTATATTTTGGATAGTTCAATTTCCCTTTTTGAATTTTAATTCCAAGAAAAAACAAAAAATAGCATTTAATAGAGCAAAAAGTGCTCAAAGCACTAATTTTACTACTCGCATACCCTTCGGGAATAAGACGAAGCATTGGATGCTTCTCGGGACTTACAATAGATAACATTGAGCATTCGTAGGCCATTTGCGAGAAAAAAAAGACTTAATTTGGTGGTTTTGAAAGTCAAACATGCCATACCATAAATTGAGGGCCTAAAATGTAATTTCATGAAATAGGAGGTAGCCCCTCATCAATCGCCCTCAAATCCCATCAGAAGAGCCTGGGAATTTGTGAATATGAGAACCTCCCACATTATAAATAGGAGGGTGTTTTGAATCAAATACACTTTCGGGTTTGCTTTGTTTTCAGCCAAAACACCGTAAAAAATTCTAAAAAGGCTCGCGAAAATACTCTTTAAAAGAGATCAAAAAGAAAACACGAAAGAAAAAACAGAAGAAGAAGAAGAAAAGAAGGAGGAAGTAAGAAGAAGGAATGAGTAGAAGACGGAGGAGAAAAATCATTAGAGAAAGACTTCCTTTCTAAGTAAGGTAAGACGCTTTATTTTCCAGTTATTTACTTTTCCTATCTGTGTTTTTTCGCGCTTTAAATTTTCTACAATTTTCTTTATATATATATATAGACACACACACAATAAGTCAACCTCTCCTTAGCTAAAAGGATGAAAAAGGGAGGGCCTCCTATATCTCATTTTAGATTTTCCGATCTTGATGGAACTTTAAACGGAAAAATATGGTAGCCCCTCTCAAAAAATATTTATCGAGCTAAGGTTGTGCCGGTATGCATTTTATTTTGTCTATACTTTTTCTTTAAACAAGAGAGGAGTCCTCTACAAAAGGTTTTCCAAAACTTTGTTTACTTTAAAAATGATTTTTTTAGGCAATGTCTTTTTAAAAAGCTTTCCTTAAAAAAAATAAAAACAAATTGAACTTTCAAAAATATTAACTTAAAAGACTGTTTTAAAACTTGTTTTTGTTTTTCTTTTCCAAAAACACCTTTCCAAAAATGATCTTTAAGATTTTTTTCCTAAAAAATTATTTTTCCAAATTTCTTGACAAGAAGTTTTCTTAAACTATTTTCCCAAACTTATTCACAATAAATATGTTTTTTCTAAAAATGTTTTGTTATCATGTTTGTACCATAAATTTTTTCATAAAAAAAGTTTTCTTAAAATAGATTTCTCTTTGTTAACTGTTTTTTTTTCAAAAATAAAAAAGATTTTCTTTGCATTTTCTAAACTTGAAAAAAAAATATTTTTCCACATTCCTAAAAATAATTTCTTACATCTTTAAAATTTTACTTTTTATCCTCTTTGAATGCATATAAGTTGTTGACCCTGATGTTTTGATAAACAATTGAACGTTGATATTTTATGGAACTAATGGGTTTATTGAGCGATTTCTGATTAGACTTCCAATTGTTCAAATGAGAAAAAGATTGAATCAAAAAAATGTTAATCGTTGAAGATCTACAAGACATTATTTTCAAGATGGTTACAAACGAAGACATTAAAGAAATTTTTAGAGCATTGAAGATTTTTTGTATTCTTAGGTAAAAATAACTCAATTCCCTTATACTCTTAATTTAACCCAATTAGGATCACACACGACACTTTAAAATGAGTAATCTTATGTGTGTTATAGTAAGAAGTGATAAATTTAAGATCCTAAGAGATTTTTTAAAGTGTTAAAATCATGAAAATATTTTTTATAAAGTTTTGAATTAAGAAAATATTTTAACACATAAAATGAGAAGTTTCTGGATGATTTGGTCAACCGATGAAAAGGGTTGGTTGACTAACAGAAATAGTAACTCGAATAAAAATTTGAGAGAAAGCTATTGGACGAATCAGTTATCCGGCCAAAAGGGCCGTCGACCAACAAATGCTGAAAAATGTTCTGAAATTTGAACGTGGGCAACGGCTGGTCAATCGAATTATTGGCGGTCGACTGACAATGCCATATTCAATCTATTGTATTCTTAGATAAAAACAACTTGTCACGCTTATGCTCTTAATGCAGCCCGAATTAGGATCACACATGACACTATAAAATGAGTAATCTAATAATAAATTTAAGATCCTAATAGATTTTATAAAGTGTTAAAATCATGAAAATATTTATGACAAAGTGTTTAAGTGAGAAAATATTTTTAACACATAAAATGATAAAGTTTCTGGAAAATTCGGTTAACCAAAGAAACGGGTCAGTCGACTAACAAAAATAGTGACTTGAGGGAGTTAAAAAGAAAGCCCACTGACCAATTCGGTCAACCGACAAAATGGGTCGATCGACTAACGAAAACAGTGACTCTAAAGGAGTTAAAATGGGAGTTCATTGAATGATTCAGTCGTACGACCGTGAGGGCCAGTCGACTGAGAAAAATTGGAGCAATGGTAAAAAATATGACCGTTGCAAGGGGTTGGTCAACCAATGGATGGCCATTCGATCAGCAGGAACAAAACAATCAATTTTGACTATTTCGTTTAGCATGATCTTGTACCCGAATCATACGGTTTTTAACGTTGAAAAAATAGTTTTTTTTTTTTTTTTTTGAAGATTTGAGTATATTAGTATTACATCATATATCATTAAGATCCTACAATTTGGTCCACATATTAATTAATTCTTTGAATCGAATTAGTAAAATTAGTTCCTATATTCAAGTGTTTTGAATCTAAAATGTTTTGGGGGCCAAAATGAGCTTTTCTAAAAGTAGTTTTGAATTAAATATACATACTTTGCGAGTATATGATATATGCGGTCTTAGAATGTCATTTTAGGTCTTCTCTTTTGGAAACTAGCCGTTATAGGCCTAATTTGATTTCTATTTATAGAAACCAGCGTTTTCAACTTTAATCTATCAAAAACAATCAACCTTTACTTTTAAAAGAGAGTTATCTTTGCTGAAATATTTTCTAAGAGAGTTATTTTGAAAAAGTTCTTGATCGGAGTACAAAAACGTTTTCATCACCGGTTTTTGTTCTTCACTGAACTATTCGAGAATTCCAGTGAAATCTTTCCAAGATATTTGAAGTGATTTTTTGAGATTATCTAATTAATTACTTGAAATATTTATTTTAGAAAAATCATTTTCCTATTTGAAAAACTTGCATATCTTAAGAAACAATTCTTACCTGCGAAATATGATTACATATTATCTATGCTTTAAATTCAGTTAAATCACATTTATTTCTCACATAGTTTTTGGGACATTAGTTGAGCATAATTGTTTTGAGGTGGTAAAGGCTTATGTGGAAACAAACTTGTATTTTTTTATTTTTTATTTTGTATTTGCGAGTATGAGTGGATTAGACATATTTGGGAAGGTGTCCAATAAGATAGTTAGGGTTTGATCTTTAGCCTTCGAAAATGATTAGGTTTGATCTTCAATCTTTTTAAAAGGATTAGGTTTTGATTATTCTTGTAATAGAATTATGTTAGTCTTTAACTTAATAAAAATATAAGGTTCTTTCTAAGCCTTAGAAAAGAAAAAAGTGTAATAGTATGAAAGTGTAAAGGTTTGATTATAATCTTGCGAAAAGAATTAGGTTAATCCTGAACCTGTAAAAAGGATTATAAGGGTTTGGTTCCTTGTGTGGAAATGGAGAATCAAATTGATTTAGGGTGAAAATAAAAGAGAAATATATTTTCAATTTAGTCCTTAAACATTCCAATTTCCTGAATGAATCCAAATAATGAAATTATACCATCCACAATTTTATTGGTGATCAAAATTAACATTTTTCACTAAATTAATTAATGGATTCAACCAGGATCACAAAATTTTAAGTTAAGCCGAAAGTTTTGAGTGAAATTGAAAATATTTTGAATACTTATTTCGAACATTTTTTCTTTAAAATTAAATTAAGCACTTATAAAACTTTGAATTTATTAAATTTTGGATTAATTGGACTAATTGGGGCCTCTAATTAAATTTTAAAATTTTTATTTTGACCCCATAAGTTCTTAAAATTCGAAATTTGTTTTCCTGAACGTGTACTTATGTCATAAAATTTTTCTCAATATTGTATGCATCATTTTACAAGATAAATTAGTCCTAGGATCCTTTTAATTTCAAAATTGAGAAGTTTTTAAGAAATTGTGTTTTCAAGCCCCAAACATTTGAAATTCTCCAAAAATCTAGGTTTCCAAATAAAACTTTTCCCCCTAAATTTTTCATCAAAGATTTCTCAATTGGGAACGAGTTCAATCCCCTTTTCTTTATTCTGTTTGTTTGGATTTTACATTTTTTTTTTTAATAAGAATGTTGAAACTATGTACCGAAAACAAAGCCAAGGGTGGGACAAAATACGATGTCTACAGTATAACCAGCTGTAATAAAAGCAGTTGTCGACAAATATGATAAAGTATCTAAATCAACCTATTATGGTAGAAGGTAAGGGTCCCCAAATATCAGAGTATGCTAGATAAAAGCTTGAAGCAGAGATTGAGTCACTAACAAAAAAATATATGGCGTGTTGTTTAGCTTCCCGACATGGAAGGTGGTCGAGGTGCTTGGTAGAAACTTACCCTAATTTTCCACTAGAGTTTAAAGAGAATACATTTGATGGATGCATAATCAAACTAGGAATACAAAAGACTGAGATAAGATAAATCAGGTGATAATGATGATGATGATGATGATGATGATGATTGTGTTGGTGATGGAGATAAAAATGGCAATGATAATGAAGATGATAATGATGGTGGTGTTGCTACACAAGTTGATAAAGGGACAAGGAGTGGTGATGGTGAAAATTGATTTAGCAGGTGGAGACTATTGAGCTCAAATAGATGACCTTCTTTATGATAGTTCCCAAGAGTTTTTTCAACTTAAGGATCCTGTGTATGACAACCAGTATTAGAATTCAAGTTGCATTCATGGATCTGCCCAATAAGAAAAAATTAAAGTAAGCCTTGGTATTCTATACACATGTTATAAATAAAAAGATAAGCAAAAATCTGAGTAATATGATTAACACACATATAAGAACCATCAATAGTATGAATGATAGGAGTATACACAAAAGATAACTTTGATGAGAAGATATTGGAATTAGAGATCATATAGTTACACCAGATAGAATTAAAAAATTAAAAAAAAAAATAGCTTTAGCATGTGAAATAGTAGGATAATTGTTAGTGGCAGAATTGGAGAGAAAACATAAAGGCTAAATCACAAATGCATATTAAAATAATGGTGGAGACAAGCTCATAACCCTTATTGGCAAGATGAATGGTAGGCAAAGGACAAAATGTTTACATTATATGTGAACCCAATCAACAATGTAAAACAAAAAATATTTTCTTATATAAATCTAGAGAAGCAAAGGTTATAGATGCAATATGAACGTCAAAATATTCAATAACCAGTCTTACGTAGTGAAGAACCAAAATATAACCCCTTGAACTGGTTGAATAAAGATGGTAACCGGCTCAATAATGTAAATAAAAATATGTTGTTTGATATGAATTTTGAAAAAAAAAAATAGATAAGAGATGGAACTATAATATCAAACTTAGTTAAGAATTGGTCTTAGAACCGGTCCAAAATATGGTAAATCAGCCAAAAGATCTACTGAACTAGGGTTAAACCAATCAACACATTTTGTTTACTAGGGTTTACATATTATTGACGAGAAGCTAACTTTGCAAAAATAGTGCAACTAACATGGTAGATGACATATTGTTGACATGGAGAGATGAAGTGGAAACCCAAAGTTAACATGGTTGACACGTGATTAGCATGTGCCTAATAACATGGCTAGGGCTGAAGTGGCAGTCCAAGAGGCTAAAGAAGTTGTGACGGAGGTGTAGGATGTTTAGTTTACCCGTGAGAGTTTGTGGGTGGCCTGATGGATCTTAGGTTGCTACTGTTGGATTCATATCGACAGGTCGATTTAGATAGAGTGGTAGGTGTTGATGTATGATCAGCTATGGATTCTATCATGTAGAGATCAATGAAGGTGACAACAACATTAAAGCTTCTTGAGATGCATGAGGGAGCATAAATGTGTGGTTCCACTTTATTCTAATGGCATTGGACTCAATGTTTCGAGAGTTGTTTGGTGGTGGCAATTTTGATGTTGGATTGTTAAACAATTATACCAAATGTCGTAGCTAGTAGCGCAGCAAAATATTTGGAAAAAAAAATGCTTTAGGGTTACAAAATTTTAGTAAGAACTACGTAGTTGTTTTCTAGATACTTTTCATTCTATGGTTACATTCATTTTGGCCCTAAACACCCTGATACTTAATGAGTAATTCTAGATAATTTTGTCCCTTTATTCTCCCAGAACCGGCCTAGTTGTCACTCATATGTGTGATTTTCCATAAAGAGTATTCTATACCCCACTTGAAATTTTCATAATTTAAAAATCATTAAAATTCATACTTATCATTAACGATATTGCAGATATCACTGTTATATCATGGAATGAATCGTATATTGTTTACTCAGTGATATACTCACAGTCGCATTCATAATTTGATTGTCCCTTTGAACCTAGATCTTGGAATATCCAGTCAACTAGGTAGGGTTGCCATTATAAAGACTATTTCGTAATAGGCTTTAAGCCCATTCCTCTCGATAAGTAGTGAAGTCTATCTCGTGTAAGACCTTTGGTCAACGGACCCGCAATGTTATTTTTTGACAAAATATAATAATTTGAGATGACTCCATTAGAAAGTAACTACCTTACAATATTATGGCTACAACGTATATGTCGAGCATTACCATTATACATTTGTATTATTTCAATCGTTGATTGGATAACGCAATGTATGCAGATAGTTGGCACAAGCTTAGTCCACATTGGAATATCTTCTACGAATTGTCAAAGATACTTTCTTGCGACAATCTTGAGCACGGTGTCCCAACTTGCCACGAGTATAGTAGTTTCCCTTGAAGTTTTTGACGCAGCTCATTTGCTTTAGTTTGATTCAGATTGTTTTCTCTTCTTGAAGGTTTTATGAGTTTCTATAACATGGGATTTTGACATCATAGAATGACAACTCTCACATTTAGAAAATATATGATGCTCTTCTTCGATTCTCAGTTTGAGAATAAGGTCTTCCAGAGTCATGTCATTTTGTTTGTGCTTAAAATAATTTTTTAAGTCACCCCATGATAGTGGCAACTTCTGAATCACAACTGCCACTTGAAAAGCCTCACTAAGATTTATTCCCTCCACATGAATATCATGTAGTAGGACTTGGAGCTCCTTAGTCTGGCAGATGATTGTTCTTGAGTCTACCATTTTGTAGTCTATAAATCTTTCGACTACAAATTTCTTAGTCCCAGCATATTTAGCCTTGTACTTCTTTTTCAGGGACTGCCAACATTCTTTAGACATCGTGAATGAGCAATACACATTGTAAAGTGTATTATTAATTCCATTCAGGATTTAGTTCTTACATACAAAATCAGAGAGTTTCCATGCATCTACAGTAAGTATAGAGTGTTAGACTTTTTGATCATGGTAGGAGCATCCTCGCAGAAGAACCTTTCCAGGTTTAATGTTGTCAGGTAAAACAACATCTTCTGCTTCCATCTCTTGAAGAATCTTCCATCAAACTTCTCTATTTTTTCTCCATGTAGAGTAGGCACTAGATGCACAACAAGTATAGGCACAGTAGGTAGTGTAACACTTTGATTTACAGCAGCTATAATAACAACATTAGAAGAAGTCATTTTTCTATGAATTAAATTAATAAATATAATAAAATTTATTTTCAGAATGTTTTATGAAATAAAAAAGTAGAACTTTATATGAATTTTTGAAATATACTTTAAGATTGTAGGAAAATTTGGTCCATAAATTAATTAATTAATTATTGATAGGTGTAAAATATTTATCTACTTCTAAACTGAATTTGGTAGTTTTCGAGTGAATTAGCAATACTTAATTGCATTTTTGTAGTTTTTATGTAATTCAGGTGTAAGGACGCAAACAAGCAACAAACAAGCGAAAACGGTGGGAAAATGGTGAAGAAATAACGAAGAAACAAGTTTTCAAGATCACAAGAGCCACTGCCGCAGCGAGAAAGCCACAGCCACAATGGTGAGATTGCAGAGAGTGCTGAATTTGAACAAGTCCCACCGCCGCAGCACAAGGCCACTGCCGTAGCGGTAAAAGATCAAAGAGTTTGGATGTTGTTCCACCACCGCGGCGTAAGGCCACCAGCGCGGTGATAAAACATCTGTGAGCTAACCGACTTACCCACCACTGCAGCGTTGGGCTCTGCACAGTAAAATAGATATTTTCAGATATTTTGAAGTCTTGCACCTATAAATACCCATTCTCCTACTTCCATTAAAAAAGTTTGGAGGTTGAACGTCCCTAACCCTTAGGAGGTAGTCCTTGGCCATTTTTGAAGAGCTCAAAGAAGAGATTCATCATCCGGAGAAGAGGAAACGCTAGCGGATCGATCTTCGGCGAAAGTAGAGACCACTCCACTTTAAGATTTGATCTTTCTCTCTTTGTTTTTCTCTTTGTAACTTAATGTTTTATTGTAAATGATTATGAATGCCTCTTGGTTTAATGTTCCAATGACCAAGATCACGATAGATTAGATAAATATTAGCTAGGGATTAATGTAGTTGTGTAAATACTAGTTTGATGAAATATATGTTTCTTTAATGGTTGTTTGCATTTAATTCCGATTGTGTTTATCATTTTATGACAATCTTAGTATGCTTGTTAAGGTATTAGGGTTGGATTTGAGAAAACGGGGTTTGACACTTAGAAGAGGTAACCCTGGATTCGAATTAGGGTAAACACATCGTTACGATCTAACGACCCGAGAGGGCGTTAGTAAGTGTGCAATCGATGATGTTGGGGCAAGACTCACGTGACCTAGCATCATTAAAACGTTATAGGGGACCTCTTCGTTGACGCGAAGTCATGTATTCACTCATCTTACACTCAGGAGAGGTGGCAAGTGAGTTTACGAACCTAGATTGTCAGATACCTAAACTCCGTTATTGTTAACGAAACGAAATCAAACATGTATTAAGTGAACGAAATCAATCCCTAGGTAATCAACTTAGTTAGGATTAACCCACTAATTGTAGTTTATCTTAGTTTTAATTAGTTTAATTTAAACATTTATTGAACCGTCTGGATAATATGAGACTATACAAATTGCGGTATTCAATTATTCACACCGTTCCTATGGGAACGATATCCGTTCTTAAAGATCCACTATATTGAAACTAGACCTCGTGCACTTGTGAGTAGTCAATACGCGAGCGTGTAACAAACGCTCAGCGTACAATTATTAAAAAGAAATCTGAGAAATAAAAATGAAACGAATCAAAACTACATGTTATAGTTCCAGATTAACAAATCATAATATAAAAAGACATAATAGAAATTTATATTATGGTGTGATTATCAAGTACTGAATGAAAAACTAAGAACAAGATAATTACTATATTGCCTAATGGAAACGAAAAATAAAATATTAGAAAATGAGATTAAGGCAATCATTTGACGATTTTTTCTTAAAGTAGATTTCATCCCCGCTACGGTGCTTACGGTTCAAAAGAGTGTTTGCCTCCCAGGATATAATAATCAAACAATTATTGTACCAATACTGGAAACCAAAAGCTCAAACTAAAATGTGTTACACTATCTCAAGAACTCTAAAAACAATGAAATATCTCCTAAAAAACTCCAAATAAATGCAAGCCTAGAATGGGATGCCTATTTGCTTAGAATGCATATCTTTTTATAACTGAAGGCAATGAAGAGACTCTAAAAACTCCTGAATTAAGATGTAGGAGTTAATCTCTATAGTTGCACACATGAACAATCTCCAACTTTGCAACTCTCTACAAACCCAAGCCCAAGCTCAATACCCAGACCCAGACCTGGGCCTGGGCCTGGGCCCAGCCCGGCTGGGTAGTTGGTCGGCTACGGTAGCACACGTACGGATATGGATTATTTATTTTATAGCTTTTAGCTTACTTTCTATCCATATTAATTCAATGCCCTAGGTGGCCTACCGTCAAAAGGTAACCTAAGCCTTGATAAATTACTGTTCATATTATTTATTTATTAATGTGGGATGACCCATACAATATATAAATCAATAATTTCAAGTGGGTACTTTAATGAGCATTTTTAATTCATCTCTTAAATGATTCTTACACAAATGAATATACCACATTAATTATGTGGGATGACCCATACAATATATCAATTAATAATTTCAAGTGGGTACTTTAATGAGAAATTTTAATTCATCTCTTAAATGATTTTTACACAAATGAATATACCACATTAATTTCATCACCAAGGAGAATGTATTGTTATATTCATATATCCCAAATTATGATTGGGTCCCACAAATAATTGGGTCATAAAATACCCAAAAATCAATTTTATATAACCATCATCGTTAAGTTCATTCTTTTTCTATTGTAAATTGATGATCACACCTCTTGTTGTTTGGATAGCTTTTAAATATTTTTCTAATACATGGTTATGGTAATATGAAAAAGCAAATTAGATTTCGGGTGTAGTTTTATTACATTTCATGATTTCATTTTCACAAATGCTAAGTAATTATTGTCGTATTGTTGTGAATGGAAACCAGTTGTCTTTTATATTTAATAGGGTTTATATCACGTATCTCTTTTGTCTTTTTGTCGTTAACAAAATATTTCTCCTATCATTTTACAAATATCAGTCAATTACTTACTAGTTTTTGTCAAAGCCCGCTTAGTTCCCTTATAGATAAAAAGTTACAAAAAAAATTATTGTAATAAAAATTAGGTTTTTTATTATTTAGCACAAATTTAACACTCTATTTTCTTAATGAGCCTTTTAACAAAAAAGTTATTATTTAATCTCACTCTTAGTATTTAATCCTTTGACAATTAAAAATTGTTGGCCCAAAGAGCTATCCAAGAGGAGGGGTGAATTGGGTGGTTACAAAATTTAAACAATTAAATCATTTAAACACAAATAATTAATTTACCTAAATCAATTATTATCTTGTTATGCAGTAGAAATGTGTTTAATTCTAAATGCACACCCAAACATAATATAAGAAAATAAGCAATACATTACACGAAAAATTATCCTGATTCGACAAGTTACTCATACCTACATGTAGTCCCCCCAAGCTTAACGAAGATTCGCAATCCACTAAACCCCTTGGTTTCTAGGGATGTCACTGATTCGGTTTTGGTCCGATTTCATATAAAACCAAAACCATTAGAAATATATTAAACCAAAATCGCAACCAAAATCGCCGATTTTTTTTAAACGGTTTTAAAACCAAACCACTTAAATTTGGTTTTGTGTCCTATGTTTTCAATTTGTGTTTTGTGAACTTAACAAATAGGATTGCATAAGAGACTCAACCCTTATTTTTGTCTAGGTGCCACAGACATTTGACGACGTGCATCTTTCTTTTCCCTATTATATGTGGATTAATAGCGACCATATTGAAAACTTTGTGTTGGAAGCATGAATCCACTTTTGTGTCCACTATTCTTTTGAATTTGGTTTGCTCATTTTCAAATTTATGATAGTTGACGACTGTAATGTTGTTTGATATACAACTCGGATTTTCTTCGAGCATAGAAGGACTGGAATGGGTGTGGTTTTTTTCAAACCTTGAATCTGGTGAGTTGTTCTAAATTATCCATGAAACAATTTGTTGAGTTGGTGAGAAAATAAAATAAAATGAAACACAATCGATTGTTGATTATTCATCTCAAGTTGTTCTGAATTATTCGTGAAACACAATCTATTGAGTTGGTGAGAAAATAAAATAAAACACGATTGTTGATTATTCATCTCACCAAGTAGTAAAAAGAATAAATTGAAAGCCAACTCTAAGCAAAAATCCTGATCAATTCGATAAAATTGGTCGAATCCACTTCGGATTTTCTCTTATTTTTATTGAATTAATAAGAAAAATCACAGTAAAAGTGAGAAACTTTTTTTTTTCTTTTTTTCTTATCTTTCTCAGTTTCTCTCGCCTAGACTGTTTTTGAGAATTTTAATTAGTCTAATTCTATCGATTTGTGTAAAAAGAACAAAGCCAAATCTAAACAAAAATCTTGATTAATTCACTAAAATTGGTCAAACCCGCTTCAAATCTTCTCTCATTTTTATTGAATTAATAAGAATATCGAGGTAAAAGTGATGAGATTTCTTTTTCTTTTTTCTACTCTTCAAATCTTTGGACACAAAATTGGGATGAAGGAGTTTTTAGGTATGCTTGAATTTCTTTCTCCAAAATTGGGTTGGTTTTAGGTAACCTTATATTGGTTCTTAGTTTTCTTTCATTCGGTAATTAGAACTCGATTTAAATCGCACACATTTGGGCATTTACGGTATGAATTTTTAACTTGGGCTCTTATTTTTTGTATTTTTTTTAGATCTAATTGGTGATTTTTGTATTTCTTTATAATAGGGGTACTTAAATTTAGTTTTAATGCATTTCACAAACTAAAATAGAAAGGGACAAATTATTTTAAGTTGGTTTGACATTGTCTTTGTTCTTTTTCTTTTGGTTGTTGGATATCTACTCACTTTATTTTAAGTTTAGTTGACATTGTTTTTGTTCTTCTTCCATGGGTTGTTGAATATCTACTCACTTCATAGTTTTCGTAGGTATGGGACAATTTAATTGACTTATTATTTGTTATTGGCCGCTTTAAATGAAAGCATGATTTGATGACTTTGGATACTTATTAATTTATTTTTTTCCAAAAAAGATATCTAGGTTCATGGCTGGATATCTTATTATGCTCATTATTGGTAGTATAGGAGGTCTAATCCATTCTATTAATCTAAATTAACGATTATTTCGGGCCTATATCTTTGTTTTGAATCATTTTTTTTTTGTTTTGTTTTTCTTGCTGTTGCCTTTACTTCATTGTGGATAATTCTGTGTTTAAGCATTTGTGTTAGGTGTAAGTGAAATAAAAATATACAGACAAAAAAAATATTGGGAATGAAAACACTAAGCAAATGCCACCTAGAAAGTCCATAATTTGGTATATATAGTTCACATGTGTGTTTTGTGATCTTACCAAATAAATAAATAAAATAATAGATGATTAGTTTTTTTTTTCTTCATACTATGAATGGTAGGGCATATAATACGCCGCTACTTACACTCGCAAGTATACGAGGTCTAAGTTTTAGTATAGTGTGATAGTGAAAGATCGGGTTATCGGATCCACAGGGATTGGTGTCGTTACTATCGAATATCGCGTTTGTCGTGACCTAATTTTATCTAGGCGAAAAACAAATGTAATTAATTAATTAAACTAATACTAATATAACCTAAATTAACAACACTAATATGCTAATATATTTTAGGGTGAAGAATTTCCTAGGGATTAACGTGTTTACAAATCCGTGTTCGATTTCGATTTACTCACGTTTACAATGTTCAACCTATTTGACAACCTCGGTACGTAAACTCTATCGCTACCTCTCTCGAGTGTAAGACGGGGGAATATATGACTTCGAGCCAATGAAGAAGTCCCCCTCAACGTCTTAACAACCCTAGGTCACGTGAGTCTCGCCCAGCGTCATTGATTGCACACAATCCAACTCCCTCCTGGGTTATTGGATCGTCGCGTTGTATTTACCCTATCGACAATCTCCGTTCTAAAACTCTCTCGCCACCTCTCCCGAGTGTAAGACGAGGGATATAACGCAACTTCGAGTCAACGAAGAAGTCCCTCTCAATGTCTTAACGACCCTAGGTAGCGTGTGTCTTACCCCACGTCATCGATTGTCCACAATTCAAACCCCGACCGGGTTATAGAATCGTGGCATTTGTTTACCTTAATCCGAATCCGGGGTTTGTCAAAACCTCGTATTCTCCATTTATCTAACTAATCATGATAAACAAACAATACAATAAACACAATCAAACTACGAAGAACAAACATAAACGTAACACCGAAATCATCCAAACAAACATATTTATAAATATACCGTTAATCCCTACCACAATCCATATTTAACTCGTGGACATAGCCGCATAAACATATAAATCGAACTAAACATGCTCACATGATCCTAAGATAAAGAAATAAGGAAAAACAATCGAAGAACTTAACCTCGTCCGAAAATAAACTGCTAAGAACGCTCAACGATCGATTCGCTGTCTTCTCCACTTCGGGATGTGAGCTCCACCTCTAAAACTCCTAAACCTAGGCTTAAATATAACCTAAGGTGCTCAAAAAACCAAGAGAGCAAGAGAGAGAATGGAGAAGGGGGAGGAGAGAGGGTATTTATAGTTAAAATATCCTAAAAATATCTAAAAATATCTCAAGACTATGCAGGGGATTTCCGTCTAGGCGGTGGATTCTTCGCCTAGGTAAAGTAAGGTCGGTTCGGCTGATCGCCTAGGCGATGAAGCAGGCGGTGGACGTAGAAGAACTTCTGTTGGATTTTCGCCTAGGCGGTGAATTTCTCCACCTAGGCGATCAGCTGTCAGTAACCCATCTTCGTTTTATTTGAGGTTTTGTAATTGCCGAACATTGAAAATCTTTTAGATATTGAACCTTTTAACATTGACAATTTTGCTATTTCTCATGTTTAGAATTAGAAGAGATAATCATCATTCATTGACAAAAATCATATTAACATATGTCCATTTTCCAATGTATACTTCTCAAATTATTCATCTAAATTTTTTATTATAAATCTCTGAGTTACTAAAAGTGGTGTAATTTTAACAGTGTACTTCTAATTTTATATTTTGGAAATTATTAGTTATTATAGATGCTATGATGAATTAGATATTGAATGTTTTACGTCTGTGTTTTTAGGTACGAGTTATACACTAGCATATAAATAAATCAAAACGAAGATAAAAAGGACCGTTGGATGAAATATAAATTTCTAGATATGTTTACATCGTTACATCGTTTTAACACACAAAATCAAAATACAAAATTAGAGTTCAGCCAGCACTAGCGTGTTCTCTCTCATACTCACTCTCCTCTTAAACACCCATCTCCTCATTTCATCTTTCTGTCTTTTGCCCTCACGCCTCACTACTGCACTACTGCCTCTACGAAACCACCGGCATTGTTGTTCCATCGTGGGGCATCGCAGCGCACCACCATGGTTGTCATCGCAGATTCATCGTCAGATATCGTTGCACACTGCCATAGCCGTCATTGCTGCTCCATCGCCGGGCATCTCCTCGAACCGCCATCGCCATCGCCATCGCTCCTCTTTCTTCTCTGCCTGCTATTTGTCATCATCTTCTCTTCTGCCTGCTACTTCTCTGTAAATGAATGAGAACATAGATCCATCATCAACATCATCCTTTACCTTCTTCCTTCACCACCGAACCAACAACCACCACCACCACCACACCAGCGGCGAACCACCATAACTACATCTACAACCCCTCTCTCTCTCTCCATCTCTTCTCTCATTTTGCCTCTCTCCCTCTCTCGCTCTTCGTATAACATATATATTGACACATCCACGTAAAATATTTAACAATTGCAGAGAAATTTTAGAAAAATTGAGAAGAAAACTAAGAAAGAATGCTCAAAATGGTAGAAAAATCATGAAAAATTTTTTGAGAAAAAGAAGATTTTGTTTTCAATTTTTTAGATCTATCATCACAGACCTAATCACATAGAGTAATCGCAATCTACTTCACAATCTGATGTCGATGGGTAGGGTATTACCGTCTCCGCTGGGTTGGGGGTTTCCATCGCCGGAGCAGGGGTGCGGGTCGGGAGCGGAAGCACGAACAAGGGAGAGAGGGTGGAATAGATGAAATGATCGTTGCCCTTGATGAAAACTTGAACTATTTCAACCAAGCGAAGAGATTTTGGTTCAAAATCTTAGGTTCCATCTTTGTTACGACGCCATTGTCGGAGAAAAGAGCAGCTCAGGAGGAAGGATTTACGCTGATGAATGATGAAGAAAATGATGAAAAGGTAAAAAATACACATTTGACCCTTCAAATTTCGAATTTTGTAAAATAGGAGACATTAAATAAACAATAAATCATAGAAATAATATATTCATATTAAATTAAAAAATTGTATAAATACAGAAATTGTAGAAATAATATATAGATATTAAATTTAATAATAATAATTAAAAAAAATTATAAAAAGTGCAACTGTTTAGTAAGTAAAAATTAAAGCGGGCGAATCCCATATAGAATTCTTGATCTATTCATTTCGGCGCAGTTGTATTCTCCCTTTACTTTTCGTTCTATTGTTATAAAAACTATAACAAACTTTAAACTCACCACGCGATAGATCAATTCATACTCTTTCAGGCGTTGAGTTGCCTGTTAGAAGAGGAAATATAATATACAAAATTATAAATATTAAATTTACGAAACATATAGAAATAGTATATGGAAACTAAATTAATAATACTAAAACATGAATTTGTAAAAAATTAAATTTAAAAATAATATTAAATCTACGAAAAATATAGAAATAATATATGAAAATTAAATTAATAATAATGAAACAATAATTTGTAAAAATTTAAACTTAAAAATAATATTAAATTATTCAATTGTTTCTGCACACCCGTGCTTTTAAGTACGGATTATATGCTATATATATATATATGCTAGCGTATAACCCGTGCCTGAAGGTATTGATTCAAAATGCAGTCCAAACATAAATAAAAAAGACAACTAACATATACAAATTATAATAAAATTAAAATCACATCATTTTAGTTGCTCAAAAATTTGTAGTAAAAAATAAAAAATAGGGACAATTACTAAATGAGTATATATTAGAAAAGGTGATTTTTGTTGATGAGTGATGATCGTATCCTGCAATTCGTAGAAATAAGAAATAGCAAAACCATTAACATAATTTAAAATTTAATGTCCAAAAGATTGTCGATATTCTACAATAAGGAAAACCTCATATTAAACATCAAATTGACCATACATAAAAGAAAAAGAAAAAAAAAAAAAAAAAAAAAAAAGAACTGTTGTCAAACACTTGAAAAAGTAACGAACAAAAAAAAAAAAGCACAAAACAAAAAGAAAAGGAAAACATATTTAAAGATCATTTGTCAATTAAAGTTGGTCGATTAAATTGTAATACAAAATAGCGAAAAAACTAAAGAACTGTTACATGCATTTAAATCCACTAACAAAACTCATCAAAGACCGCTTATCAAAATTTACAATAATCTAACAAATATAACAAATGAACCTTTATTTGGAGTAAAGTTACTCACCTGCAAAAATAAGATTCAATAAGAAACATATCATTTTGGTTGATCCTAAAATAACCGATTGATTTCTTTTGAAGGTTACCCCTAGAGATAATACACCATAACTTGAAACTACATCAGATAAAGGTATTTTGAGGAAGGATATTTAAAATTCATTAGAATCTAAAACCCAAAACCTCTATATCAAAAACTTCATTGGCAACTATGTACCAAAAATGAAAAAAACAAAAAACAAATAGAACAATCCATCTATTAAAAAAAAAAAAAATGGTGAAATAAAAAAATCAAATTAAATTAGACAAAGGTCATTATGCGTATAGGCTTACCGATAATTATTTGATTGAGATTTAGAAAACATCTTCTGACACTTCTAGCACTGGAAAAACAAAAAATTCTAATTAAACATAAATATGAGAACAAAAATGCTAAACGAACAAAAATATAGGAATAGAAATACTAAAGAACACTTATCCAATCTTACTTCTCGGGAAAAAAACTAATTTGAGCAAAGATTTAAACCAAAATATCCCATTACAGATTATTCAATAAGACTTCGCCAACAAAAAATTTCATAAAAACAAAATGATATCTAAGTTAGGACATTCTAAAAAAACAACTTCGAATCAATAAATAATATATCCAAGTTCTTTTTAAATCACATTCAACATTCCAAAATCTTCAAATGATAGTTAACAAGACAAATAAAATAAAATACAAAACTGAGGCTTTGAACTACAATTTCGTTAAACAATAAGAAAAATATTAAAATTGAGTTCTTGACGCACACACACTAATAATCAAAAGGAAATATCTTACCCTGAATGTTGAGAACAAACATCTCTAGAGTATTTATGTTTCCAAAAATCTATTTACATTCTGGTCCCATATTTTAAGAACAAAATGAAGAAACACAACAGATTTGTTCAAAATTCTATTTCTGTGCTGGGGAAAAAAAAAAAACTCTAATAATCATCACCTGACAAAGCAGAAATATCAACTTCAAATATGTAAATTTATAGTTATGCACCAAAATTCAAAGCAAATTTACACAAAAATCATATTTCCTTTACAAACGCATAGAGGAGAGGTCATAAGGCTTGACTTTATCCACACACACAAAAAGAATGTGTAAGTTAAGTAACAGAGAGCTCTGAACAACCATGGCAGACTTGAGCTGCCAATTTCATGCTACAAACCATAAAATGAATGTGTCACTGGTGTTTTCATTGAAGGCACCTCAATGAAAACGAATGAGCAAACACAATATTACTAAAATAACGTCGAAAGCACAAATCTAAATTCTCAAACTCTAGATTGACAACAGAACAGAAACACAAAGCTAATTAAACAGAAACACATAGCAAATATGTTTATTATATAGACCAGAAACAAAGAATATAAACACAAACCCTAAATTAACAATCAACACATAACATTCCAAATAACGATGAAGTAGCAACGCAAACATACAATCCGTAGAAACAAAAAAAAAAAAAACAGTGAGAAGGAATTAGGAAAACGAACAAAGGAGAAACACAAATACGACGGTGACTCACCTTTGTGTGACGACGGCGGATGATGACGGCGACGGCGGAGGTATATCTATGTGTAGTGTTGCAAGAACTACATATAGAGACATTTAGGAGAGAGTAAAGAGAATTGGAGAAAGAGAGAATCGCTTGAGAATTAAGAGGGGATTAGGGAATTAGGGATCGAAATTTGGGGAATTAGGGATCGAAATTTGACTTGGTGCTTTGCTTAATTAAGTGAAAGGGAGAGAGAGAGAGAGAGAGAGAAAGGGAAAATTAAGCGAGAGAGGGAGGGAATTAGGTAATGCATAACCGAGAAAGAAAGAGAGAGAGAACTAATTTAGGTAAGAGAGAGAGAGAGTGAATTAGCCTTGGGTAATGAAATTCCCTTCCACTAATTTAGGTAATGTCATTTTTAGTATTATATATGTCCTTATAAACTATCCTAATTAAAATATATGTCCTAATTAAACAGTGCCAATTAATATATATGTCCTTATATACTATTGTGTCCATGCGAGTATGTAATGATATATGCTAATTTCCTTTTCGACAAATTTGTTTTCCTTTTCGGCAAATCTAATTTTCTTACACAGTCCTTAACTTATGTCACCAAAATATTCTAGTCAGCACTTTTTTTGCCTCATCATCACTTTATTTGTCCTAGTCATAAGTTTGTCAAAGTCAACGAAAAATCATCATATTTTATATAATATATATATACTAGCGTATAACCCGTGCCTGAAGGCACGGGCGAAAAGAAGTAACCTTAATATTTAGGCAATTAAGTAAAAAAAATCAACAGACTCAATACCTAAAATATCAATACAGAATATACCGTTGGTACCCACAACCACAAACATTACACCGACCCTCATGCAAGCATTGTGAAGCACTAAAGTGTAATTGGATCCCTTGAAAGTGTCCAAAGAATTTAGAATAGAATACAATTAATATGACTCCTATTAAGTAAATTTAATACACCAAAAGACCATCAACTCTACCAAGAAAGACACTTACCAGGAGCAGCACATAACACCATTCCCCAAAAAATTGTTCCAGAATCTGGGAAAATAAGAAAAACAGGTCATTAAATCACATAAGACATCGTTTTGGTAAATGTCTCAAAAACAAAATTTCAAATAGCAAATTAAAGAAACAGAAATTGAGTCTCAAAAAGGAAGTGAGGAAGTGACCCTGCAAAATAGACAGAAAGAAAGTAAAGGAAGAAAGGTAAAAACACAAAAAAAGAAGATACGAAAAAAACATTAAAAAAAATGAAAAGAAAAAAGTATCAACTGAACAATATAAACTTAAATTATAAAAAACCAAATCCAATTAGTGAAATTCCGTATACCACCAACACCAACACCAAAAAAAAAAAATACTCGGCAAATTCGTCTAATTGATGACTTTGTATAAAGCTATAATGATCAACCCAACATAATCAATCAAGGAAACTTAACCACCTAATTGTCAAAATTGATCAGGAAGAAACCATCTATAATATAAATCATAGCACATTTTCTTAAGACCAAAGCTTGATCAATCAAAAAACAATTTGTATCTATGAGTTTTCAATTTGCCAAAACCAAAAGTGTATTGGAGAATTGAAATACAATACCCACTGTTAAATCCCCCACAAAGACGAATTTCCAACCCTTAAGGCTAGCCTTGACTGCAAGATCCAATATCTTCTATCGTGGTTCAGCCTTTCCACCACCCAGCATCATTCACTGCTTGAATCCGACAAACACCAGCAGTCCCTACAATTTTTACCATATTCCATCTATGAATGTAGAATCTCGTCGGACATCGTGAGTCAAATCCAACAAGTATATTGGCTTCGAGAGCTCTCTTTCAGCTACCATGCTGAAAAATATCGTACTCCAATAGAACTGAAATTTTAGCTTACCGTTGAACCCAAAGAGCAAACATGTTGAGGATCCTACTTCTTGTTCAACACTGAAGTGATAGCCTAGTGACATCTCCAGGAGCTGCGTCATCAAACATTCGTCTGTATTTAGTGTAAAAAGGAATTTGCGGTTAGTTAGCTTGATGATGTGCAGATAATTTGATACACAGAATCCTCTATTTCACATCTGAAAGGTTCTTTGTACACTTCACAATATCATGGATATTCAAATCAAAATGCTAATGTACTCCCAATCAAGTTAAAGGTATATTTTGAACTCCCAAGAAAAAAACAGCTAACTTTGACTTTTAAAAATGGTTTTGGCTCATGGAAGTGCAATTAACACTTCTAAAGTATCAAATTCACACACAATCGAATTCATAAACATAATCAAAATTGAAACATAATATACATTGAGAAAAACACATTCAACATTCAAGAACAAACTCTCCTGGGGCACAAAAAAAAAAACATTCAGCATTCAAAGCAATTATGGATTAAGGAAGAAAGATGAATATATATTGATTTAATGCAGTATATGAACAGATTGAGAAAGAACAGTTTCAAAAATTAGAATAATGACAAAAACCCTAAAAAACTAAAATTAGGTTCATGAAATGATGCAGAAGTGTTCCTAATTGTTCTGTGTTTGTTCAGGCAGTTGTCGACGGACTGTTTCTATTTCTGCTTCACTAAACTCACAAAAATGAAATAAATGCTATGCAGAAACATTACACAGAAACACAAACACTAAACAAACGCCATTAATGTTGATTTGTCTTTAAAAAATAAACACTAAATAGATATTCTTGATACTTCACTAACACAACTTCCCATGATTTTGGCTCTGTATATGAGAAAATCAGCATTTTTTACATCATTGTGTTCATAAAAACTGAACAAAGACAAAAAATATTAGGTTCAAAAAATTTATTGCTTCAAATTTTATTACACTATATTGATAGCGTAAAGTTGTGAATCAAAAATTAGTATAAAAAAAGTTGTATAGAAAATTAGTATAAAAAATTAGCATATAACTTTATATGGTTATATGCTAGTGTACAAAAAAATTAGTATAAAAAATTAGCATATAACCTTATATGGTTATATGCTAGTGTATCAAAAATTAGTCAACAATTCAGATTTTCTTGGGTTGTTCTTGGTTATAACCAAGAACAAAAATTAGCATATAACCATATAACCTTATATGGTTATATGCTAGTGTATCAAAAATCACTGCAATTATATTAGATTTAATTATTAACGGACTGTTTCTGGTTAACTACTTCTGGACAACTTTTCCCAACCATTCCTTCCCAACCAAAAATATAATTAAATCTAATATAATTATCAACCCAATTATATTAGATTGTTCTTGGGTTGTTCTTGGTTTACTACTCTGCTATAGTGTATCAAACCATTCCTTTCCAACCAAAAATGATCCTAGTGTATTAGCAGTGATGGCAGTGACAAATCTTGCTTAACAATCAAAATAATCAAATAATTCAAAATTACAGGAAGTAGTAGAAAGAAGAAGGAGATTCAATCAAAAAACACCAAATACTTCATTTTCCAATTCAATCGTAGAAATAAACAATCTTGAAACAGAAATAGTTACCGAAATGCAAAATTTGGAAAAAAGAATAAAACATAATTTGTTCTGGATTTTTTTTTTTGTTTGAAACAGAAACAATTAACAAAGAGAACATGAGAGTATAACAGAAACACTAAACAAACACCATATAAATAAACACTAAACAAACGCCATCAAAGAGAACATGAGAGTAGAACAGAAACACTAAACAAACACATTCATGTTCCAAGTTCTTTGAGAACAAAAACACTAAACAAACACCATCTAAATAAACACTAAACAAACGTCATCAAAGAGAACAGGGGAATAAAACATATACACTGAATAAAAAAAATAAACAAACACTATCAAATTAGTGAGAAGACTGAAATTAGGGTTGAACTTACCGAAATTAGAATTGAGGTTCAACATACCTGAAATTTCGGAGAAATAGAGTGTGAGAATTTGCTAAAACCGAAGCTACCTGTTCGAGCATTAACAAAAACACATTAGGGGAGATAATTGATCTCGTTAAATAAACACTAAACAAATGCCATCGAAGCTCGTTAAGAAACAGTAAACTAACGCCATTTAAGCTCACTAAATAAACAGTAAATGAACGCCATCGAAGCAGAAGCAGATAAACTAAACGAACAGATAGTCAGACACAACTCTGTATCTACTGCGTCACTCCTCTATCACCCTTCTCTTCCATCTCCCAACTTTGCCACTTCCACCACCACTAAATCAAGACAGATCTGATAAGGGGGGATCTGAACAAAAGAACTGTATTAGGGTTGAAAAGAGATAAAACAAATAACTAAAAACAAATAAAGGGAAAGAATCGAACCTACGATTGAGGTTGGCAATGGTGACGGCTTTGGTCTGAAGAAGATCGACTGGACTGATGGCGATTCACAAACCTAGCTTATTGCACCGGCTTTGGCAACGGTGCGAAATGGAGATGCACGCGGCTGCACAAAGCCACAGATGGTGGTCAGCTTGGCACAACCATGGATGCTGCGACCTCTACATCCTTCACCGATCATTGATGGTGGTCTTGACTTCACCATGGATGTTGCGACCTCTACATCTCTCATTCGCCACACCTTCAACATTAACCATACAAAAACATAAAAAGAACAAAATCAAGAATGAGGCACAATTGTTGTTAGATCTAGGAAATCAAATTTAGATTTAGCCAAAATAAACACAAAGAAGACTGTTGTCGGTGGCAGATCGAGGCAAAAATAAACATAGAGAGAGGGCGATGAAAGAGAGAGAGGGCGATCGGTCGTAAATCAGACCAAAGCAAACCCAAATCTGGCCAAATCAGACTTCAATGATGGTGATGGCGATGGTTCTGCGATGGGTCGACGCCAGGTGGCAAAAGCGACGACGAAAGGCAACGATGGCGATGGATGGTGCCGTGGATGAACGACGGCGATGGATTCGGTGGAGTCGAGAGCGACGGAGACGGCAATGGCAATGGCGATGGCAATGGCGGTGGCGGTGGCGATGGCCATGGCCATGGTGGCGGTTGGCCTATTTCAGCGGCGATGTCGGAAATGGGAGAGAGAGAAAGAGAGAAAGAGAAAAGAAGGGGGCTGGGGAAGAGAGTGAGCTGCGGCGGCTCTAACCCTAAAATATGGGGATGTATAAGATAAATCTCATCCAATGGTTGGGAATATCTTTGATGTTTGTCTCTTGATCCGACGGCCCTGAATGTAAATGAGCTGATTTATTATATATATATGTATCATTTATTCTTTACAATATCATCCCTATTTAAAAAAAAAAAAAACAAATATTTTTTTTTACCCTTCTTTTCTAACAAAATAAAAAAGTAGAAAAACAAGAAAAGCTCCGGTCATTTCTTCTCCTCTCTCTCTCTCCACCACCACCACCTTTTTTTTCCTCAGTCTTCCTTCCTCTCTCTATCTCTCTCTCTCTCTAGCATGGTGCCGGGTCTGTACTGGTGAGCACAAATCCATGTCTTGTGCTTTTCGTTGCATATCCTGCTTCCACCCATACCTAATACCCATTTCACACAGCTCCGCTTACACCCATACCCTCCATTTTTCACTAATTCTAGAGAGAGAAATTGAGCGAACCATGGTGTGTCCCCATTTTGAACCATGGTGTGCCCCCATTTCATCTTCACTGTCTTCCCATGCGAAGCTATACCGACACATATGTCCACCACGTGTATGCGTGTAGTCCCATATGCCTCGTCCCATCATCGTGTATATCAATCGAGCGTTAACCCAGAAGTTCACTCACAATAGAGATGATTGAGAGTTGGTGTGCTAGAGAAAGAGGAAATGAGAGAGGTGAGAAATGGTTGTGAGAAACTCTTCACGGGAAGGGATGTAGTACAGATCTGTCTGTAGACCTCGCTTCTTCACTCCCTTTGTCGCTTTGCCAATCCATTTCTCAGTCCATCACTCGATTTAGGTAACTATCAGACCCAACCACCGCCATTGACGCCACCAAGTCCCCAGGGTCACTGCCGATGAAGCACCTCCAAAGATCTTCACGATAGAACAAAAAAATAAAACAAAAGTGATTTAAATTCCCAAAATAGAGAAGCTAAACATGAGAATATTAGTCAAGGTATCGTTGAAAATCTTCAGGTTTACGCTTATGTCGCTCTTTTTTGTGTTTCGCATCCCAAAAGAGCATTTTCGTTTTCAGATTTGTTGCTTGCGATTCATGAATTACATTATAGTTTGATTACTTTTGAATCTAATTCCATTTTGTTGTCCAAGATTGCAAACTTGTGCGAGGAAAGTAGAAGGAACATTTTCTAGGGAAAGAATCCCTAATTTAGCAATCGCTTCCGTTTCTACTGTCGAGGTCAGTGACTTTGAAAAAGAATATCGACGTACATAGGGTTACGCACTTCGTGAGCCCTTCACAATGTTTGATTTTGAAGATGACAATATTGAGGACAAATCTTTTGCTCATACAATGTGTGTTATCTCCGTTATACTTGAAGACAGAGGAAGAAAAGGATGGAGAGGGTGGCAGCGATCATTGTTGGATTCCCGTCGCATGAACAAGGCCTAGATCCGTCGTCGCGACAGATTTGGGGAGAGAGAAAGAAAAAGGAAGAAGGAGGAGGAAAATGAAGGAAATAGGTAGATTTTTCGGCGAGTTTTTGGGTGATGGGTGGAGTAGTTCCCAGTCCTTTACGCTTTTAATATTTAAAAAAAAATACTGAACTAACACAATTTTTAACTTATTTACCAATCTAATGCGACTCGGGGTTCGAATCCTCGGGTATTTGGACCCGGGATTTTGAACCCCGGGTATTAAAAAAGGTGGAACCATATACCTGGGGATCAGATCCCGGGGTATACAAAAAAAAAATTATTTTTGTACCCGAGAATCAGATTCCCGGGTACTGTTTATACCCAGGGAACTGATCACCGGGTACTAATTAAATAAAAAAATAATAATATGGGAACGGACCAAATTGTTTGGCCCGTTCCCAAGACAGACAACCGCTGCAGCAGCTGCAGCGGTTGTCAACAGTCAGTGAGTGACCATTCAACAGTAAACGGTCACTCATTTTGACTAGAGCTTTTGGGAGTTGAACCGGGGTAGTATAAATCCATCCCCCTCCTGTGAATTTTTTTTTTTACTAATTGTTTTACTTTACTATCGGGAAAAAAAAAAAAAAAAATTCACAAAAGAGGGATGGATTTATACTACCCCGGTTCAACTCCCAAAAGCTCCGGTCAAAATGAGTAACTGTTCACTGTTGAACGGTCACTCACTGACTACTGACAGCTACTGCAATGGCTGTCTGTCTCGAGAACGGGCCAAACAATTTGGCCTGTTCCCATATTGAAAAATATATTTTTTTTTTATTTAATTAGTACCCGGGGATCAGATCCCCGAGTATAAAGCAGTACCCCGGGATCTGATCCCCTGGTATAAAAAAAAAAATTGTATACTCGGGGATATGATCCCCGGGTATACGGTTCCACCTTTTTTAATACCCGAGGTTCAGAACCCTGGGTCCAAATACTTGGAGATCCGAACCCCGGGTAGCATTAGATTGATAAATAAGTTGAAAACCGTGTTAGTTCAATATTTTAAAATATATATATATATATATATATATATATATATATATATATATATATATATATATATATAAAGAGTAAAGAACTCGAGTAGTTCCGGCTAGGTGGTTGTGGGGCAAGAGAGAAGGGGGAAAGAAAAAGAAGATTTATATATATATATATATATATATATATATATATTGTTTGAAGAAAAAAGGTTTAAATAATTAAGGATAAAAAATATCTATATAATAAAAAGAATTTACATAAATTCTCTAGGTAAAACTCAGTCACTCTTTATACCCCCATAAAAAAATTGTCCAGATTAACCCATTAATCTAAATCTAATATCCCTCATTTTAAAATATCTGTTTCTCTTCATCACTCTCTCATCTCTCTCACCCTCACGGCCTCATACGACCCTCTCTCTCTATCTCACTCTCACTCTCCTCTTTGGAGGTTGCCGTTGCTACCACCATCGTTGTCGTTCTTGTGCCGTCTCTCTCTTACTCTCATGGTATCACCCTCATCCGATCCCTCTATATCTTTCTCACTCTCACTCTTCGCTTTGGAGGCCACCGTCGATTTCGCGCCTCACACATCCTCGTACCACCATCGTCGTCATTGTTGGCAATATTTTAATCACTTTGAATTACTCGCAAGTGCACGAGGTCAAGTTTTAATAGTATGGGAAGAGTAAGGGTTATCGTATCCACAGAGATTGTTTTAAATTGTCTTTAAGTACTGCAATTGTCGTAACCTAATTTTATCTAGGCGATCCAATTTTAGATTTTTGTTATAGAAGTATAAAACTAAATTAAACTAATTAAACTAAAATACTAAGAATAACGTATATGGGAATAAATTATCTAGGGATTAACTTCGTTCACTTAAACGTTTTTTATTTAGTCTAGTTTACATTAACGATCATTAATCGATCCGACAATCTTGGTGTCTAAAACTCACTTACTACCTCTCCCGAGTGTAAAGTGAATGAATATGCAATTCGTGTCAAAACCAATATCCCTATCTAGCATCTAAACGATTAGAAGAGTCTCGCCCCAACCTCACGGATTGCACACGTTCTAATAATCTCTGGAAACATTAGAACGTCATGATATGTTTAAACCCTAGTCCGAATCTAGGGTTACCTCTCCCAAGTATAAAATCCCGTATTCTCAAATCATCCAAAATTTCATAACAAATATATAATGGAAGTAAAAGAACGGTAAACACAATCGAATAGAGATGAACAACCAATAACGAAACAACGATTTACTCAAATATGTACATTCAAGAACTATATAAATCCCTAAATAATAAACGTTTAGCTCATGGTCATAACTAAACATTCAACTAAAAATGAGCTATACATGATCAAACAACTAACAAGATTTAAGAAATAAATAGAGAAAGAAGGGAGAATAGCCGATATCTGAAGAATGGATGATTCCATGTCCGTAAAATCTGCTTCGATCTTGTTTTCTCTTCTCCAAAATGTGTTCTCCTCTTCTTGGTATAATCTTTGAGCTCTCAAAAATTCCCAAAAACGTTCTTGATATTGTGGGAATGAGTGGATACAAGGAGAGGTGCAAAATATCCAAAAAATATCGAGAAAATATCTTTCCAGCTAATGTTGGGTCGCTGTAGCGGAGCAGAAGATCACTGCAGTGATCCAGGGGTCAGAAACACACTGACAGACCATTACTGCAGTGACCAAATCATCGTTGCAGCAATCTATTTCGCTACAGCGATCAAGTTATCGTTGCAGCGATATAGGGATAGTGTCTAGCGCCTAATTTGTATTTTCACCGTAATTTTCTTGTATGAACTCCGATTGAGATGATTTAAAAACCTATGGAACTATAAGACATAGATATACATTGTCCGTGTTTTGATATTTATCAAAATCGGTTTGTATCATTGTCAAAAAACCTTAAAGTTATTACACCTAAACCGATATTGCATCTTGTTTCCCATTTATTTATATACCTACAAAACAACACAAAAACATATTAAACTAACAAAATTGATTGAAAACACACAAATATTTGAACCTAAAAATATTTGATTTGTTGGTAAATAAATCACTCATCAGCCGTCAATTTAGCGTGTTTGGTTGATGGTAGGGCGTGAAATACGCCGCTACTTACACTCGCAAGTATACGAGGTCTAAGTTTTAGTATAGTGTGATCGTTAAGATCGGGTTATCGTATCCACAGGGATTGGTGTCGTTACTATCGAATACCGCGTTTGTCGTGACCTAATTTTATCTAGGCGAAAACAAATGTATTTAATTAATTAAACTAATACTAATATATCCTAAATTAACTACACTAATATGCTAATATGTTTTAGGGTGAAGAATTGTATAGGGATTAACGTGTTTACAAATACGTGTTCAATCTTGATTTACTCAGGTTTACGTTGTTCGACCTATTTGACAACCTCGGTACGTAAACTCCACCACCACCTCTCCCGAGTATAAGACGGGAGAATATATGACTTCGAGCCAACAAAGAAGTCCCCCTGAACGTCTTAACAACCCTAGGTCATGTGAGTCTCACCTAGCGTCATTGATTGCACACAATCCAACTCCCTCCCGAGTTATTGGATCGTCGCGTTGTATTTACCCTATAAACAATCTCCGTTCTAAAACTCCCTCACCACCTCTCCCGAGTGAAAGACAAGGGATATAACACAACTTCGAGTCAACAAAGAAGTCCCCCTCAACGTCTTAACGACCCTAGGTAGCGTGTGTCTTATCCCACGTCATCGATTGTCCACAATTCAAACCCCGACCGGGTTATAGAATCGTGGCGTTTGTTTACCTTAATCCGAATCCGGGGTTTGTCAAAATCCCGTATTATCTATTTATATAACTAAGCATGATAAACAAACAATACGATAAATACAATCAAACTACGAAGAACATTCACAAACGAAACACCGAAATCATCCAAATAACGTATTTATAAATATAGTGTTAATCCCTACTACAATCTATGTTTAACTATGGACATAGCCGCATTTACAATGAAATAACGAGTTAAACATGCTCACATGGTCCTAAGATAAATAAATAAGGAAAAACAATCGAAGAACTTAGCCTCGTCCGAAGATAAACCGCTAAGAACGCTCTACGATCGATTCGCCGTCTTCTCCACTTCGGGATGTGAGCTCTACCTCTAAAACTCCTAAACCTAGGCTTAAATATAGCCTAAGGTACTAAAAAATGCAAGAGAAACTGTAGAGGTGAGAGGAGATGGGGTATTTATAGCCAAAATATCCTAAAAATATCTTAAAATATCTCAAGACTGTGTAAGGCAAATCCGCCTAGGCGAAGAAAACTGCGCCTAGGCGAAGTTAGGTCGGTTTGGCTGACCGCCTAGGCGATGAAGTAGGTAGTGGACTAGGAGAACATTCTGTTGGATTTTCACCTAGGCGAAGAAAACTTCGCCTAGGCAAGCGGCTGTCAATAGCCGATCTTCGTTTTCTGCTGGATTTCCACCTAGGCGAAGGTCGCCTAGGCGGTCGTCCATCAGTAACATTTTGCTCTTTTCTCAGCTTCTTCACCACCTAGGTGGTGGTCTGGACGCCTAGGCGGTGGGTCTGTTTCATATTTTTAGCCTCCGAGCATGTTTATCATCTGTAACTTCGAATCGCTTTGGTTCGATCTTATCGTTTTAGCTCCAGTTTCCTATCTTTTTCCCCACACACCTGATTTAATACAAAAAGATAAAAACTAATCAAAACATAATAAAAATAACTATAAACATACTCGAAAACTAACAAATTCGGATTGGAAATACATAGGAAATTTACACCTATCAAATACCCCCAAACTCAGAATTTGGCTAGTCCTCGAGCCAAACACACACACTAAAATGAAAAATACAACAAACTGAAATAAATAACAAACAACCTAAAAACATTCTAAACATAAATACATGCGAGTTTGGAATCCTTCTAACGGCTAAGTTATTGTCCCTCAACAACCGCCAGTCATATCGAGTTCAGGCGGTAAAACACATCATGAGGTTCTAGAATTTTGACTTGCAATAATGGTGAACGCTATTCTAGATCCTTTAAATGTGTTAGTGCAAAACTCAATAATATAACTATACAACGACCGGATTGGATTATCCACCAACGAAATTCATGACTTAGATCGTGAAGGACTAGGATTTCCATAGGCCTGATTGGGGTCCACTCTCCACTAATGTAGGTTTAGTAGTTCATGAAGATAATTAGGGCTTGGTTCGATTAAGGTTAATTTGGCCAAGGGTATTTCGGAATAGAAAATGGGTTAACGTTGTTAACTTAACGTTACCCAAGGCTCAACGCTTGACACATTCACTCTCGAATCCCCATAGAAAGATTGGAAATAATCTCGAACATGCATTTAAGACCAACGTACTCACTTGTCAAAAGAAACGGAAATAAAAACCGTATTTACATTTGACTATTTTTTTATTTTTTTATTTTTTTTAACGAACATACCCCCAAACTTATTTGAATGTTACAATTGAAGGGGTATGTGAAATACAAATGAAAAACGACAAGTGAGTACTCAAATACCGAACCAATTAGAAGTTCGCCCTAAACCCAACCGCTCACATCAAGAAACCTTTGCAACAGCTAACTTGATTCACTCAAATGTGCCTTTAAATTCAGCGATATAGGTTTAGAAAACAATCAATTGGCCAGGGTATTAGTTTATGTGTTCAGAATTGAATTTGGATTTAGGCTTTGATAGGGTGACGAGGGATAATCATGTTATAAGGTAGGCTTCAAAGGCTCAAGCGACAAAGAGAATGCCTAAATCACGTCTCCTGAACTACCTCGCCTAGGATTTTGCCTCAAAGCTTCCCCTCAATCAAGTTCTAGAATCCTTAATGTGTCATGAATTTGGTTAATCGATAATTATCCTTAAATCAATTGAATAAAAATACATTGAGTCTATGTGCCCGTGCAAATTAGGATCTACAATAATTTTTACCAAAAAGCATAGTCAAGCACACAGAATCACACATGCATGGGTATTACCCTTGACTTCGAAAACAACCAGGGGTAATTTTCATCATCGGGTAACGACCCAGATGAACACAAAACTCAGCATGCAACACAATCAACATAAAAACATAAACACATTCTAACCTAAACACACATGCAACATGAAAAATAATAACGCATAAACTAACATACTACATACTACACATCACTTCCGAACTAAAAATTGACAGTGTCATCAGCGATCCCAATCATCAATCTCAATATTTGAAATTTAAAGCATACTGACGAAGGATGTTTAGAACACTTACCTGGGAGGCGAGAAGATCTCGCCTCCAATTTAAGTCGGATGTGACGGATTTAACTTATTTGACCTTGGGTTGCCTCCTAAGAAGCGCGTGGTTTAATGTCCTCGGCCTGACATTTTCATAACGCCCTTAAGACTGGCGAGATTTTGCTTTGGATGGCTCGATCTTTCAATGAAACGCCTCACCGGCTTATGTGCTTGGCCAAACACAATAAACGGCTTGGAATCCTATCGAAAGGGATGCATCAATACCTGTCGATCTAACATCGCCAAGTACCCTGCATAAGAAACAAAAACAAAACTACAAACAAAAATTATATACAAAGAAATGCCTAAAGTAAAATTAAGTCATTTACACACAATATCAATACTAACGAAATCGTCAATCCCCGGAAACGGTGCCAAAAACTTGGTGCGTTGACGGGACTAGAATACGATACACTTGTTTCTCCTATCTAAAACTTAAGTCTTCGGCCGTTACCGCGTTTCTCCAACAATAACATTAAAACAATCCCCGGCAACGGTGCCAAAACCTTGGTAGCACGTAAAATACGCCGCTACTTACACTCGCAAGTATACGAGGTCTAAGTTTTAGTATAGTGTGATCGTTAAGATCGGGTTATCGTATCCACAGGGATTGGTGTCATTACTATCGAATACCGCGTTTGTCGTGACCTAACTTTATCTAGGCGAAAATAAATGTATTTAATTAATTAAATAAATATTAATATAACCTAAATTAACTACACTAATATGCTAATATGTTTTAGGGTGAAAAATCGCCTAGGGATTAACGTGTTTACAAATACGTGTTTGATCTCGATTTACTTACGTTTACGGTATTCGACCTATTTGACAACGTCGGTACGTAAACTCCACCGCCACCTCTCCCGAGTGTAAGACGGGGGAATACATGACTTTGAGTCAACTAAGAAGTCCCCCTCAACGTCTTAACGACCCTAGGTCACGTGAGTCTCGTCTAGCGTCATTGATTGCACACAATCCAACTCCCTTCCGGATTATTGGATCGTCACGTTGTATTTACCCTATCGACAATCTCCTTTCTAAAACTCTCTCGCTACCTTTCCCGAGTGTCATACTTCGAATCAACGAAGAAGTCCCCCTCAATATCTTAACGATCCTAGGTCACGTGTGTCTTGCACCACGTCATCGATTGTCCACAATTCAAACCCCGACCGGGTTATAGAATCCTGGCGTTTGTTTACCTTAATCCGAATTCGGGATTTTTCAAAACCCATATCCTCCATTTATCAATCCAAGCATAATAAATAAACAATAAGATAAAAACAATCAAACCATGAAGAACAATCACAAACGCAACACCGAAATCATCTAAACAAACATATTTATAAATACACCGTTAATCCCAACTACAATCCATATTTAACTCATGGCCATAGAGGCATAAACATTGAAATCGAGCTAAACATGCTCACATGATCCTAAGATAAAGAAATAAATAAAAACAATCGAAGAACTTAGTCTCGTCCGAAGATAAACCGCTAAGAATGCTCAACGATCGATTCGCCGTCTTCTCCACTTTCGGGATGTGAGCTCCACCTCTAAAACTCCTAAATATACCCTTAGATATAGCCTAAGGGGCTCAAAAATACAAGAGAGACCAGAAAGGGGAGAGGATATGGGGTATTTATAGCCAAAATATCCTAAAAATATCTCAAGACTGTGCAGGGCAAATCCGCCTAGGCGAAGAAAACTGTGCCTAGGCGGAGTTAGGTTGGTTCGGCTGACCGCCTAGGTGATGAAGTAGGCGGTGGACTGGGAGAACATTCTGTTAGATTTTCGCCTAGGCGAGCGGCAGTCAGTAGCCCATCTTCGTTTTCTGCTGGATTTCCGCCTAGGCGAAGGAATTTTCGCCTAGGCGGTTGTCCGTCAGTAACATTTTGCTATTTTCTCAACTTCTTCACCGCCTAGGCAGTGGTCTAGACGCTTAGGCGGTGGGCCTGTTTCATATTTTTAGCCTCCGAGCTTGTTTATCCCCCGTAACTTCAAATCACTTTGGTTCGATCTCATCGTTTTAGCTCTAGTTTCCTATCTTTTTGCCCCACACACCTGATTTAATACAAAAAGATAAAAACTAATTAAAACATAATAAAAATAACTATAAACGTACTTGAAAACTAACAAATTCAGATTGAAAATACGTAGGTAATTTACACCTATCAGTCGACAAAATCGTCATGTAGGTCTCTCACATCTACTATTTTATAAGATTTGTTCAATAACTGCTCGATCCCTTTCTCCACCGTTCATGATCGATTTCACTGGATGGATTAACCCTAGACTTGTTTGATTCGTTGTCAATAGAGATGGGGTTTCCAGTCGTCGCGGCCCTCTAGATTGTACCGCTGTCCAACTAGATCTAGCCAATCAAGGTCGAATTTTGTCAGATCCGACCCGATCAGTATATGTGTGAGTTATATTATTGGTCTAGTTTATGAATTCGATTGTCTTCATGAATCTGATTGTTCTTAAAGTTTACAAGCACTTTTACATTTGGTGGGCAAGAGCCAGACTCCCAGCGACGAGGTTTCTCTGTCGGCGACATGGTCCAAAATAATTAGGGTATTCTTTTTTATATTTATTTAGTTGTTCCGTAATAGTTTTTTTCCAATCTAAACCGTGTTTTTGTTTTATGTATTTACTATTTTTATGTTTTTCTAATTTTGGTTATATTTTGTAAGTCCTGTTGGATCAAGTTGACACCACCCTTCATTGAACTGATCAACCAGTACGAGGTGAGCATTTTAAAATTAGAGATAGTTTTTTTTTTTTTTTTTTTTTTTTTTTTTTTAATTACTAGTAATGATTTAGATATGTTTTTTTTTTTTTTTTTTGAATTACTAGTAGTGATTTAGATAGTTTTTTTTCTTTCAAATTACTAGTAGTGATTTTCTACATTAAGGTGATATCCAAACCTAGCAGTTGGTTTCAATTTGATGGAAGATTCCCCATTATGAAGCTTTAAACCCTTTGGTTTTCCTTCATGTTATATTTTCCTCAACATTCTTCCCTATTTGATACTTAAAATTCACTATTCAAGGATGGAGCATTACTTTAGTGTTTCTGTGCCATGTTTTGTTGTTAACTTCCCATAAATAGAACCAGATTTTGTTTCTTAGAGTGATAATTTATTGTGTTTGCTCCATGTTTTATTCTATTCAACCACTATGATGCTCGATTCAATGGTCAGTCGCCATCGAAACACCATTAGTCGCTGAAGAGATCCTGCTGCTCAATCTTCGTTGAAGAGATCCTTCTATTGAAGAAATGGTCGTTCTCTGGTTTCGAAAAATAGGATATGTTCCGTTGATATCATACAATTGTTCGATTGGGCATAAGCTGAACAGATTCGTTTCTACTTCAGGTTATCATCAATTTTTGTTGTCCTAATTTATATATATTTATCATATGTGTTCTAATAATCATTATTATATTTTTTCTTCGATTAAGGGATGAATTCATTTCGAAACCTGTAATTAATTTTGGTGTTAGATTTCAAATTGTTGAATCCAAAGTTTTGATGAACAATTAGGTATTGATATTTTTTGTGGAACTAATGAGTTTATCAAGTATTTCAGATTTATAAGTTCCAAGTATATGATTAAGAAGTAGACCTCATGAAGAAAACATAAAGGGTGCAAGATGGACGTAAAGAAAATATGAAGAGTTTTGAAGACCTTGAAGAAATAGATGAAAACAACTCTCTACTTATATACTCTTAATGCAACCCGAATTAGAATCACATACGACATTTTAAATGAGTTAGTTATATATGTTTCTTGATATGAAATGATATAAAATCTTAATTTAAGATATAGAATGTGTTTCATATGTGAAATGAAATTGAAAATTAACCTAAATAGAAAATGTTGGCCCAATGAGCTACCCAAGAGGGGGTGAATTGAGTAGTAATAAAAAATTATCAAATAATAATACTTCAAAAATCAAATAACTAATTCAATCCTAAATTAATTATTATCTTTATAGTAGCGGAAATATAATATCAATTAAGTGCACACCAAATAACACAAATATAAATAAATTAAAGAATGCAGCACACCAAAAATTTATACTAGTTCACCAAGCTATTCTTGGCTAATCCATTCCCCTGAGCTCCGCGAAGAGTCGCACCCACTAATCACCATGATTCATTTAATCAGGTAGGAACCAAACCTTTGCACAATAATTTTTTTCACAGGCTCAGAATCAACATTTGCAATTCATTTTCATAGACTAAGGAATAACCATATCTTTTTCACAGGCTAAAGATTAACCTAATGCTTTTATACTTAAGCTAAGAATTAAACCTCACACAAATAATACTCCAAGTATCGTTTTACCCGGTAAGGATTGAACCGTTACAAATTCACTCACAAATTAATTCTATCAAGGAATAATTAACACATAATCTTTTTATAATCTAGGCAAAGATTAAAATCTCAATCTCTTTACCGGAAGAGATTGAAACCAGCTACCCTTTAATTAGACACTCCCAATAGTATTTAATCCGACACTCAACTCACCAATTACAAAATTTATAAGTGATTTTTCAGATCGGAGCTTCTACCACTCCAGATAAATTTGAACTCAATTAATGTCCTGATACTAGTGATAGAAATACAGTGAGAATTTTAAAATCTGATTTTAAACAGAAACGGGTAGCAAACAATTTATCACTTAATCAGATTTTCTCAAGAAATCGTTTCAAAAAATAATTTTCAATTTAAAATTCAGGAAAACGATTTCAAAGATCAAATTTTCAAGTAATAGAAAATAATATCAAATAATAATTAATAACAAATAACTTGGAACGATCTCACCAGGAATCCATCGAATAAATAATGATCAGCAATGAAATTTCAAGTCGACAATTAGCAATAATCCACTCCAAAATTTCTCAAGATTAAATCTCAAGAAAATTCTCATAATACTCTCAGTATAACTCAGAATTATCATTCTTTGAAACCTAAAAAACGCAGGTCTATTTATATGAGATTAAAACAAGTTTTCTAACGGCTAGTTCCCATATTTCATGACCAATAATTACTCCAATGGATCCCTTATATCATAAAGACTCAATCCTAGTATAATTCACTTAATTATATCAATAAAATATCCAATTTAGTCCCTCAAACTTTTTCTCAATCTCAATTAGATAGGATAGAAATAATTTCATGAACCAAATTGAGTAATATCCAAAATACTTAAACCATATCTATAGGGATAATAAAATATCAATCATATATCTTAAAATCCATCAGATGCTTAAGATATCTCCCATATCCTAACCATAAAACAACTACTTTTTGGATCAAAACCATGAAATTCTCAAATTCTAAAACTGTCCATCGGTTGACCAACCAATACCCATCGATCGACCGCCCGATTTAGGACGTAGCCCAAGCCAAAATCTCTTCTCCATAGGTCGACCACCCCTTATGTTTCTGTCGACCGGAAGATTCAGAGACTTTCATAAGTCGACCGCCCTGTCGACCAAATAATTCAGAGAGTTTAACTAATTTTCATAGATCGACCCATCTGTCAACCGAACGATTCAGAGACTGCTCAATCCTTTCACCTTCTTATCGGTTGATCGGACCTCCTATGTAGGTCAACCGATTGAGTTGTGCTTATTCCTTAATTCATTTTTAATTTCATTTTTTTCGATGTTTTTGCCCATTTAACATATTTCTTTTCTTCGTTAACTCCTTAAATTAATTTTTAATTTCTAATATTTCTTAAAATAATATTTCTTCTTCAATTTCACATAGAAGCAAATATGTTAGCTTATTAGGATTCTATTAAAAAATACATAATTGCAAATTCATTTTGTGTCGTGTCTAATCCTAATCATGATACATTAAGAGTAAAAATTTAACCTGAGTTGTTTTCTCCTAGGTTCTTCAAGATCTTTGGTCTCTTAATATCCATCATATTTGTCAGTCCCTTTAGTATCCATTTAGCATTCATCTCAACTTCTTCATGATAATATCTTCAATGAAACTTACAAACTGAAACACTCAACAAATCCGTTAGTTCTACCAAAAATATCAACATTTAATTGTTCATCAAGATCTTAGGATCAATAGAAAACATGTTTTAAATTATAAAAAGTGAAGTAATATGGTCAAATCGGTCAACCAAGAAAAGTAATCAGTCAACCAAATTAAACAATGAGTTTTGAGGCTGAAATAAGGTATTGTTGATCCAGTCGGCCAATTGAATTAAAAAGTTCGGTCAACCATTTGAAACAATGGCTAAATTGGTTAAGGAAGTAAGCATCGGTCAACCGATTGAAATACGTTGGTCAACCGTTTGAGTCAGTAGGTAAATTGAAGAGAAAATAGAACAACATGAACGGATGGATCAACCAATTGGAGACAGTCGGTCAATCGACTGGCCTATAAGCAATGCTAGATTTCTGTTCGGGATAGGTCGGTCAACCGACTAGTGGGGCTCGGTCAACCGATTGAGGCAGTCAAGAAATCAAGTAATTTGGTCTCTTGGTCATAATCTATCCGTTTTTTAGTATTCCAAGGGAGAGATTTGGGAAATTTGAACCTAATTGAGATATTATCTACCTATTATATTATCCTTATTGATTTGGTCCATATATTTTGAGATTCTCCTAATTTAAATAGATTAATACTTCCTATCTTTATGGTTTTAAGCTTAGAAAGTTTTGTGGACTTATTTAATAGAATCGAAAGATATTTTAACATGGAATACACCTGAAATGAAAGGTAATGTTATATGGGGTCTAAAAGTGTCGTTTAGAGGCATATCTTTGAAAAACTAGCATTTGTAGGGATTGATATTTGTCTATTAATATAGACCTATGAGAAATGAGATCAACATATCAAGATCAACCAGTTCAAGCTTTTCTAAGAGTTATATTTACGCTGAAATTTTTGTGAGAGTTTATTCTTCGTTCTTGATCTAAAGCGCTTGTGGCTTGGTGTCATCGACTTGAGTTCTAATGTTTTTCTATAATTATCTTCAATGTTTTTCGATGAGATCTATCCAAGGTTTATTATTTACTTTGAAGTTATATTTTTATTGATTGCTTGGTATAGGGTTGATTAGAAAAATCAGAGCCTGCAAATATTTTTAAATGATTTTTGTTTGATTATTTGATTGTGTGCTTTAAATTTGCTACCCACTTTTTAATTACCTCACATTATATCTATCACGTTGTAATTATTTGGTACATTAATTAAGTATATTTGTATTGAGATGGTAGAAACCTTTTGTGGGAAGAAACATACATTTTTTGTATTTGTAAGTTTGAGTGGATTAGACATGTTTGGGATGGTGTCTTGTTAGGGTAGCTAGGTTTTGATATTTTTCTTATGAAAAAAATTAGGGTTTGATTTTTGTCATTCCCTTGAAAAGAATTAGGTTTTGATTCTTTTGGTGATTGAATTGTTATTTTGAGTGAATTGTAAAAATTCATCATTCGCTGTGAAAAGGATAAGCGAGAGAGCGTTAGGTTAATCTTCAACTTGATAAAAAGATAGGGTTTATTCTTAGCTTGTAAAAAGGGTAATTAATAAAGGTTGAGTATGTGCTTGTAAAATAATCATTGTAAGAGTTCGGTTCCTATCTGGTAAAAGGATTAAATGGGCTTAGTGGATTGCGAATCTCTATAGAGTTGAGGGGATTGGACGTAGGCAAAACTAACTTGACCGAACCAGGATATATCGTTGTGTGATGTATTGTTATTTTCTTATATCTTCTGTTTGGGTGTGCTCGTGATTAAGATAATAATTAATTTAGGAAAATTGATTATTTGATATTAAGTGTTTAGAGAAGTTAATTGTTTAACTTTTGTAACGACCCAATTCACCCCCCCTTCTTGGGTAGCCCTTTGGGCCAACACAAATGCTATGAATATTAAAATTAGCCTTATTTTGAATTAGTTGGCGAATCGGAAGTGTTGGTGAATTGGACAAGATGATTTTGAGCAACAAGTCGTGAATTGGCCGGCGAATCGGAAGAGTCGACCCCTCCTACAACTTCTGCCATAGCCATTTAATGACCCATTGATCGGAGCCAGAACTGAAACTCCTTCTCATTCTTCTTCTTCTTCTTTTTCTTCTTCTTCTTCTGTTTTTTTTCTTCTTTTTGGATTGACTGTATACACGGTCTCATGTCCTGCGACTCCAACAACTTCGGTACGATCTATTTTTTTTTTTCTCTAATTTTCATCTATTATTGGTTATATAATTTGATCTAAAATTCATTCTTTTAATCTATGGACAAATCTCATATTCTAACCTCTTAGTCTATATTGTTGAATCATTTTTTTTTTTTTTTGAGTTTGTATAGAGTTTGATTTGTGGAACTATTATTTAACAGTTTCGTAGAACTAATTGTTTTGATCTTATCGTATTTTTTATTTGGTTTATATAGCGCATGATATAATTTAGTAGTTATCGGTTTCCCTTTTGCCAGTGTAAGGGACCACGACTCATTGAATGTTGTTTGGAAATTTTTTTTACTTTTTTTCTCTCATTAGTGTTTATGCTCCCAAATGTTTTCTGTAATGCAATTTTTAGAAAAAAAACTTTGATAGACAAGAATTTCTGATACTGATTGTTAAGTTGAGTTTTCGCGGTTGAATCCACTTTTGATAAATTTATATATATATATATATATAGAGAGAGAGAGAGAGAGAGAGCGCTTCACATTGGTATAATGTAAGGATGGTGTTTTTGTTGTTCTATTCTATTTGTTTCTTTCCCTATCTATATTTCCATTATATTTGTTTCTACTTGGCCGATGAAGATTTTATAAGAAACTCATATATTTTTAATGGTGACCATTGATTGGTCTCGATATTACTTGCGAAGATGTTATTTTTCCCTTTGTGACATAATTGTGTACCACTTCTAGAAATGTGTACTAATTCTATTTTTCTATTTCTGTTTTTTCCTTTTGTCTATTTTTCCCTTTTCAATTACTTATAGAATTGTCTTTTTCCGGAATAATGAGGGGGTGCAATTACCAAAGGAATCAGCATAAATTGTGAATCTATTTTGGTTATTAAGTTTTTTTTTTTTTTTTGCTCTTTTTAGTACAAGTTTCTATTCCAATTTTATAATTATTGAAGTTTTTTTACTGTATGAATTATTAAAACAAGATCTTAATTCCGGAGATGGTGTACATCTCTCTCAGGTGATGGAATTGATTTTTTTTTTTTTTTTTTTTATTATTATTATTATTCCGTTTTCTTTTTTGTTTTTGTCTTTGTTTTTTGTTTTCTCTGTTTTTCTTTATTTTTGCTATTCCAATTTAAGCTCAAAGTAGTTTAACTTTTACCGCTTATCATTCATGACCCGAGACGTCATTAATTATTATTGCAATATATCAATTTGATAAGGTTGCCTGAATATTGATAAGGTTGTCTGAGTAAAATTGTGTTGTAATTATTCATTTTTTCACATTAATCTTTGCTTAGAAGATTGGTGGAACTAATGTTGCCATAATTCTCTCTCTCTTTTTTTTTCTTTTTTTCTTTTTTCTTTTTAAATATGATACTATTGTCATTAAATTAAGCATTTTACAAAATTGTTGTGCGATAGAAGATAATGCATAAGTTTAGTCATATTTTTTTTTTTAAAGATAATTAAGGAACATTTATTGAATTTAATGATCATAGTGGGTGTTTTTGTTCTCACTTTTTATACAAAATTCTTCCATTTGGATGGATTGTTTTTGGTTTTGAATTGCCAAAAAGGTGGTGTTTGTTTAGTATTTTTGTTCCAAATGATTGTCGAAAAAATTATCAAATAGCCAAGCAGTATCCAAGAAGAATTTTGAAAAATAAAAATTCTCAAATTTCTATTTCTGTTGTGTGTTTGTTCCCAAATTCCTATTCTACACGAATTTTGTTTGTTCCCATATTTTCTATCATGAGTTATACCCGTGCACAATTGTACTAGACTGAAGGAATGTCAATTAATTATTTCATTGCATATGCAAAATATAATATAGGTATTACAAGTTTGTTGCTTTCATTTTGTTTCGGTTTACCCCATTCTTAAGTGTATTAATTGTGTTATCGATGTTATTAGATACTGATTGTGTTGTATTTATAAAATATATTATTTGTTGGTAATGATATTTAAATGTAATTTATTATTTAGTAAAACATGTGTAGAATGTTATATAAATAAATGGAATTATGTCAAAAAAATTCAGGTTTCATTTTTTTAATCTCGTGCCTAAAGACAGGGGTAAATTGTGAAGTTATTTTTCTATTTCTATTTGTTTAGTTTTTTAAGTTCTCATTGAACAATATTTTGAGTTTTTAATGATTAGTTATTTAGATGCATATGCGAAATGTTGCATTGAAGTAATGAGATTTGGATAGTCAATAAGTAGTTTTTTCTTTATTGTTGTTTCAGTTTAACTCATGTTTAATTGTGATTATTTTAGTACCTGAATATTAATATTATTGATTCCCGTTGTGTTGTTTTTATAATGAGTACTAATGTTATTGATTTCAATTGTGTTGTATTTATAATAAACTATTAGTATCAATCAGATATAGAATGTTGTATAAACAGATGAGATTATGTACAAAAAAAACAATTGGTTCATTTTTTTTACATCCGTGTCTTCAGCATGGGTTATACGCTAGTTTTAAAATAAAATAGGTGTTCGTGATTTTTTTTATAAAAACAAAAGTATTAAAAATTGTTTTGTTTAAAATAAGAGGACATTAATGTCTTTTTACAAGAAAAAAAAATGACTAAGTGGATTGACTGATATTTGTAAAATGATAAGAAAAATATATAGTTAAGTAGTATAAACTCTTATTCATTATTGTTGTTGTCTTTTTTTTTTTTTTTTTTTTTTTTTTTATTAAGAAACACGATCAGGCTTAATAATCTAACGGTTCGTTTGGTTGGACAGAATGAAATGGAAGAAGTAATGGAATAAGAGAAAGAATGAAATAGAATTGTCAATGGAACCACTATTTCATTCACTTGTTTGGTTGGTATGAAATGAGGAAAAGAATTGAATAGTGAAATATAAGAAAATTTTCATTATGCCCTTATAATAGAATTTGATTATATTTCACTAATCCATTCTTTTCCTTATTTTATTATATTTCACTATTTCATTCAATTTTCAATTTTTGTTCTCTAATTTTTGTTTTTGTTTTCAATTTTCAGTTCATGTGTTCTAATATCTATTTTTGTTCTCAATTTTTAGTTTTTGTTCTCAATTTTTTGTTCTCTAATTTTTTATTTTTGTTCTCAATTTTTCAGTTTTTGTTCTCTAATTTTCTGTTTCTGTTCTTAATTTTTAATTTCTATGTTGATTGGTGATTGTCGATCCTTGAAATTCTTGTTCTAATAACTTCAAGAATTCCCTCCACAGTTGGATTTTGGCAGAATAATGACGTGTTTTTTGCGAAATCCGTTTGAGAGGACTAGGACCCGGGAGATGCGCTCGAGTTTAGAGAGAGAATCTAGGCCTTCAAGTCTTGAAAAAATGAGAAGATGACACCCCTATTGATAGGTTGGGGGCCTGCGCATTGGGCAATTTACAGGCAACATCAACCTCTTCCTTTGGGAGTGTTTGGCCTAGGGAACTTGCAATCTTGTCTTGGTTTGATTTAGTTTGGAACAAATTTAAGAGAGAATGCTAGATTCTCAAAGATTTGGTAATCGTTAGCAATCATTACCAATGATTGCCAATGATTGTCAATCATTACTTTTCCACAAATAGCATTCCTTGCACATGGGTCATTTATGACTTAATGGGATGGATTCAGTTTGGTTTAGGGGCTAAACGCCTACTAAATCCACTATTTTGGCTTGGTTGTCATAAATGCTCCCAAGATGCATTGAACCTAGTACATAGGTGTCACTTTGCATTTAATGCAAAGTGATGAGTCATGACTTTGAGGCCACACATTCGGTTCATTTCGGATAAAATCGGGTGAACTTTCCTTGTAATTGTCAGTTGGTCTCCACGTTGCCTAGTTACCCTTAGATAAATTTTTGTGAAAATATCTAGATCTTTGAACCTAGCCATGCTTGGATATGCACTAAATGCTTTGCTTGGAGGCTACTCATCCGATTTGGTTTCGGTAACGGGTCATTAGGATTAAAGGCTTTCGGTTGGTTTCTAAGATATTTTGCATAAAATATCTAGGTGCCTTGAATGTGGTTTTGACATGTCATCCCAAGCATTTAATTCTTGATGTGATAGCATTCAATACTCATTGAATGCTTACTTAGGTGGCAAACCGAATCGGTTTGGTTTTGATAATTGTTGGTTGTGTCTTAAGTGTCTTGTCCCCTTCATTTGCCATTTGGTAGGAAACTTCTAGGATGGATCTTTGGTCATTATAAGGCTTGGTTTATGGGCTTTAAATGATGGCTAGGTCCTTTGATTGCTTGGGCCTAGGGTAGTTTGTCAAGACTACTTGAATTTTGTGAAAATCCAGTCAAGCCCATACCTTAAATCACCTTTTGGTTTTTAACTTTGTCATGACCTTTCCAAGCCTTGATTAAGGTGTCTTGGATTGTTTCTTGGTAGTGTGTGATGTGATATGCATGATAGAAAGAATTGTTTTTGGTGTTAAATTTGACAAGATTTAATGAAAAGTAAATGTTTCAAAGTTGGGTAAAGGGTAGTCAGGTTAGTTGTTCGAAATGTCTTACGATTTAAGGGTAGTGACTAAGATTTAACGATGATTTGATGAAAATCAAACCTTAGTAAAGTCATTTTAGACCTCCTCAAATCACGAGAATTTTGATTTTGGCCTGAAACTTTTACTTAGCTGTATTTTGTCAAATTCAACATTTTTACATTTTTGTCATGTTTTTGGTTGTTTTTGTATATTGCCTAGTGTGATCTCAAGTAGAAATTTATTCCCTTTAAATCTGAGTTTAAAGTTTATCTGAACTTATACTTGATTCGACACTAACTAGGCATGACAAAATATGGTGTCTACAAGCTCCTTGTGGGATTTTTTTTTTTGAGTGTATTAGACACGTTTGAGATGGTGTCTAGTCAAGATAACTAAATTTTGATATTTTTCTTGTGAAAAATATTAGAGTTTGATCTTTATTTTGGCAAAAATGTTAGGTTATTATTTTTTCTTGAAAAGAATTAGGTTTTGATTCATCCTGTAATTGAATTGTTTTGGTTGATTTGTCAAGGTTCATAATTTCCTGTTAAAAATATAAGTAAAAGAGTGTTAGGTTTATCTTTAGCCTAGTAAAAAGATAGGGTTCATCATTAGCTTATGAAAGGGTAAATTGTAAAGGTTGATTATCTGCATTTAAAAGAATTATGAGTTGTAAAGGTTTGGTTCTTACCTGGTAAAAGAAATAAGGGGTTAGTGGATTACAAATTTTCGTGGAGCTCGGGAGACTAGGCATTGGCAAAATTAACTTGACCAAATCAGAATAAATTGTTTTGTGCTGTATTGATTTATTATCTATATTGTGTTTGGGGGTGTACTTAATATTAAACATGTATCCGCTACATATCAAGATAATAATTGATTTAGAAAAATTAATTACTTGTATTTAGGTGTTAAATTTTTGTAATTACATAATTCATCTCCTTTTTGGATTTTTTTGGGTCAACCCCTAAGATTTTAATTATAATTTTTTGTCAAATAAATATGTACCCAACAAAGCATTACAAGAAAATGGAACTAACAACATGTGAAAAAAAAAAAAAATTGAAAATTACAATTTCATCCGCACGCAATACCACATCATATCCATCACTTTTAATTGGATCATTGACCCAAAGCAAGTCATCCTCTAGCAGTACCACATCACATCCATCATTTTTAATTGGATCTTTGACGTTTTTAGAAAAGATAATAGAAAAAGAGAGATTATGCTCTATCTAGCCTAAAATTCACAAGAGGTGTACTTCAAAAAGTAAAATGACAAAAATACAATTAAATATTGTCATGTTTGAGGTACCTGGCTCGTTAACGGACAATTTTATCAACAAATATGGACAGAGACGTTGCTTCCAAAACCGAAGTTTTGAATATTCAACACTTATTTGACCCGATCGCCATTTTCGATCCGAGGCTGCTGTTTGTCGTCCGAACCCGCAAAACGCGAAGTACTCGGACATTTTCCTTTGGCCGCAGAAAGAAACGGATGTTGTGTCTCGTCTTTAGACCTCTTGCCTAGCTGTGAAGCAATTTCATCCCTATGAATCGTGATGGTTTTTGGTCAACCGGCGGAATATCCTTCTATATGATCATCTTTTGACTCCAATGAGTGAGCTCAATGTCATGGTGAACATCTTCTGAGGTGCTTTCTCTTCTCATTCTCTACACTGCTTCATCGTCTGCTATATTTCGGAATCTCCTTTTCTTTGAACGTTGTTTGCTTTCTGGTGTATGTTAACGATATTAACTCCTTATTCCTTAATTATCTTCATTCATTAGTTAGATTGATCAATTTCTGGGGGTCCAATGCAAATTCGAATTTTGCCCTCTTTATTTAGACTAAAGTACCATTCCTCATAAAAACACCACTTGTTTTCTTCTCCGACATGGAGAATCTCGAGAGTTTGTTTCAGTTCACCAACATCCACCCCCAAAATTGTAGACAAGTCCATGAGAGGATGGCCGACTCTGTTGGCTGCTCAGCCTCAGGAGCATATGATGGGTTGTAAACTTCACGGGGCGTATTTAAACTGACCCGTTCTCAGAGCAATTCACGTGGAAAGCGTTCCATAAGTATCTGGATGAACATTGAAGTTCAATTTGTTAACAAAAAATATGTTGAACTTATTTTTTGTTTTTCTAGAGCATTTTGATAGGTGAAGTGCTGTAAGAATTTCTTTTTCAATGTATAAGAAAGAGGGATAAGGTGTAGATGGTGACAGTGAACAAGAACATAATATGGCTATAAATATTTCTTAGCTCTTTATTTGGTGGTCAAAGTGGATCTTCTCTCTCTAACACAACGAATTTCTGCATTAGGTGGTGTTCATAGTGATTTTTCATTTTGTACCACAATGCTTGGTGTTCATTGTTCATGTTTGTAGTGTGTTATTCTTGTCTCTTATTTTGGGGTATCACATGACTGTGTAATGCTTAAATGGCGATTATAGTGATTTTTTTTTCTCTTTATGCCTGGTGTAATGCTGCAGTAAATTTTCTATGCTAGGTGGTGTTCATGGTGATTTAATTTTTCATACTCTAGTAATTGGTGGTGATTATCTCATCTCTCTTTTTAATATACTTGGGATTCCTTGTGCCTCAAAGGCATTATAGCGATTTTTAAATTTATAAGTGCGAAAAAATAATTATTACTAAATAATGAAAAAATATTTAATATAGTACATGTACAAAGTATAATTAAGCCATGTGAGTTGAGTTGTGTAGAGCTGTTTGAAGTTAGTGAATTGAGAGGTTGCACAAGTTCAATCTCAACTATTCATCTCTTAAACTTAAATTTGGACCGTTACAATGTCTTTCCATCCTGATTTATCAATAGATTCTAATTCTGTAGTTTTATTATTGGTGTAAATAGAACAGGCTCAACGTAAATAAGAGATTAAGAGCTATAAAAGGAGAATTGTCATTCTGGTAGTAAAAGAGACTGCAGTGTCGAGGCGCGCTTCTCTAACTTAGTTGTAGTTTTTTTAGAACTCTGATTGTTTATTTTGCAACCCTTGCTTTAACAAGGCATTTTTGGATTTATGTGGTGAGGAACATGGAATCAAAATCCATTAATTTAAAGTCTTGAAAGCATAGTTGTTAAAGATGTGCCTAGGCGCGAGGCGCAGGTCCTACGCCTCGCTTGGCTTTAGGTTAGCACCTTCCCAAAGGCACGCACCTAGGGCCTTCAGGAGCTAGGTGCAAGGCGTGCATGGCCTTTTTTTTTTTCCCTCCTTCTGTGCTTCTTTTTCTTCTTCTTCTGAGCTGCTGCTTCTTCTCCTCCAGCTATGCTATGTGCTATATTTTTTTTCCCCTTTTTTTCAGCTGCAGCAAGGGCCTCAGGGCAGGCTGCTTGCCTTGCCCTTGCCCTTGCCCTGTTTTTTTTTTTTTTTTTTTTCCCTTTTCTTTGTAGGCCAAATTATGCTAAATAATCTATTTATTAGGAATCAAATTAAATTATCTATTTCTTAGGAATCAAATTAAATGGCTCATTTTTTTTTAATAATTGAAATTTAGTTTAAAGTTTCACACTTCCACTTCTTGAGTCTAGATTGGCAATATAACAATATATAAATTATTCTCTATTTTTTTTTATGTTGTGCGCCTGACTTTGCTCAGGCTTGCGCCTTGTCTTGCACGTAGGCTCCAGGGGATCTTGTGCGCCTAGATGTGCATAGAGCCTTTAATAACTATGCTTGAAAGAACCATGCATCGATTGTTAATGACTAAGGACACCAGGAGCCTTTACGCTGCTGCATCTCTGTTTTTCTCCTTCGTCTTTGTTTCAACATCACCAGTTTGTTTTTCCCATTTTTTTTTTTTTTTTTTGGGTCACAAACAGCCCCTGCATATTTGCAGTGTTTTCTCTCTTTTTTTTCTTTTTGGGTTTCTTCATCTCTGGTTCAACATCAAGCCCCCTGTTTCTTTCCTTTTAGTTATGTTATACTTAATTAGTTCCTAGGTAATCAGGTTCTACTATTTATTTGCCCATCAATAGGCCCTTCTATGTTATTGTTTAGGTACATTGGGATATTATATTGAGTTGAAGCATTTGTGCTTTAGGCATGTGTGCCACCATGGATCCCTTTTAGGTTGAAACGTTCTCCTTCTTTATTCTATTTCTATTTCTTTGTTTCTTGCTTATACCAATTAAGGGATGATCCGTTATGCACCACTTTGGTATCAGAGCTTGAGTTCTATCTATTCCCTTCCACTTTTTTCCTTTTTTATGCTATTTTTACTCCACATGGTTGTCGCCCCCACCACCTTGGTCTGCCACAATCTAATCTCTTCTTCTCGTTTTTCTATTCTTTCACATTTGTATCCGTTGCTTTCTGTCACCATTGTGTTGCCACCTTCTCTACTCACTCTCTAAGTAAATTATAGCCCCAACTTCTGTACATTTGCGCAACGTGTTTGGTTTATTAGGCGTGTAGAAGTGAATTCCAATTTGGAAAACAAAGTACAATCTGCGATCAGGCGATTGTGTGCACACTTTCTGCCTCAAACAAAAGGGATTTTTAAGGAAAATGATGGGAAAATTGAATCTTTCAAGTGAGCTATTGCAATGTGAGTGAAGTATGGTATGATACCTCGAATCATATTAATCTATTTCCATGGAAAACAGGTAAATTGCATAGAAGTTCGCAGTCAAGTGATAGTGTGTGTTGAAATTCAAAGATTTTAAAGGGATAGAGATTAATTAAACTGTTTGCTGAAATTTAAGGAGTTTTGGGATAAAGATCAAAATTGAATTTAATACTGGAGTTGAAAAACTTACAAATAACTCTGAGTTGTTCCTCAAAGGATCTCCTAACTTTGAAGGCACCATCATAGTTGTCAAAGGCGCGCCTAGGCTCAAGGCTCAACAAGGCTCACCTGGTGCGCCTCGCCCAGAGAAAGGCTCAAGCCTTGTGAAAGGCGCGCGCCTTCTGAGCTTGGGCGCAAGGCGCGCCTCGCTCGAGATGCTGGGTTTTAATTAAAAAATGAAAGACTTTGCCATAGGTCTGTTACATTCACTTACTTGGCTGCAGTTCTTCCTCTTTGTTCTTCCTCTTCGCAACAGTTCTTCCTCTTCGCAACACTGTTTGGACTTTGATTCTTGAGCAGACATCTTCGCAGCGTTGGTTCTTCCTCTTCGCAGCACTGTTTGGAGTTTGCATGTAAGTCGTCTTCTCCTTCTTCTTGGAATCTTCTTCTCCTTCTCCGTCAAATCTTCTTCTCCTTCTCCGTCAAATCTTCTTCTCCTTCTCCTTCTCCTTCGAATCTTCTACTCCCAGTCTTCATTCTGCCCCTGTTCTTCTTCTTCTTGCCCTGCTTTTTCTTCCCCTGGTCTTCTTTCTTCGGTCTTCCCTTCCTCTTCAAATATATATTTTTTTTCTTTTTTTTGTTATTGTTTATCTGTTTTATTGTTTATTTGTTTAATTAATTATTTATTTAAGCAACTTCAATTACTAATTTTCTGTTTTTTAGATTCTTGGTTGATTGAATTTATTTGAAAATTTTATTAGTTAATTCTTCTTATTTATTAGCTCAAATGCAACTTGTGAGTGTTTTTTATTTTTTATAATTGAAATTTAATTCATAGTTTTATTTTTTGATTCTAGATTTGCAATATATTAATGTTAGAAATTATTATTATTATTATTATTTTTTTTTTTTTATGTGGTGCCCTTGGCTTCGGTCAGGCTAGTGCCTCACCTTGCGCCTAGGCTCTGGGACCCCTTGTGTGCCTCGTTGCACCTAGAGCCTTTAACAACTTTAGGCACCATGCCGGCTGTTCAACTACAAATTAAGTTACTCCTACTCCTGAGATGTGGAAAAGAAAGATAAGTTGAAGTGACTCTCGGGTCTGATGTATTGATTTGAGTATGTTTTGCTTCTGTGTAGTACTTCGAATTTATAGGTCTTGGTTTCGACCATTCCTTCATTTCTTGAACTCGGTAACTCCCTTCAATGCCACGATTTGCTCGAAGCTCGTTGTAGTGACTAGTGGGGAAGTCAATCCACGCCAAAATAAATTGTCTTTTCCTCATCTGCCTCATGTCTGTTTCGGTTAAGGACTTCAACCGTCAGGCCATGTGCTTCTCAAGCGTCCATTTACCACTTAGATTCGCCTGTCATGTGTGATGTGTGTACTCGCACCCTTGACCAGGTGTTGCTTGGACCGAGCTTTAGTTGGGGTATTTTGGGGATTGATAGTAATTTTGTAGATTTAATTTTTTATTCCAATCAAGGTTGTAATTAATTATTGAGGGTTTTTCAAGGGCTTGCATTCTGTATCTTATTTTTCTTTTCATTGTATTGATCCCTTTCTCGATACCCTAGGAAGCACGGGCACGGACACGGATACAGTGACACCACAATTTTTCAAAAACCCCGACACGGACATGGTGGAGACACGTCAATATATATATATATATATATATATATATATATATATATATATATATATATCATAACTAAGTAACAAAATACATATACACATAACCAGTAAGTAAATTCATTTAACAAAAAACAGAAAATAAAATCGTAAAAAATAAAAAATCGTAGATTCATAAAGTAAGTTTAATATGTAATAACACAGCTTCAAAATCAGGTTCATCAATAGGACATTCAACATTTATAAAATTTAAAATAAGTAAATTTTTTTTTTTTTCATATCTAATTCTAAGAAAAGGAAAACAAAAAAAAAATTACATTCAATATAGAGCAGGAGAGACGAATCTGGGTTCGATTTTGAAAAGGAGAGAGACAAACCTGGGTTCAATATAGAGCAAGAGATAGGTTCGAAACAACTGAAAAATAGAGCAGTGGCACAATTAAATAGAAGAAAAGGAGTGAGACAAACCTGGTGCTGGCCCAGTGGAATATTGATAGATCAAAGAGTTCCAATCCGAAATTAGGGTGAATATGAGAACAAAATGGAAAACAAATGAACTAGAATTGATTAACTTGCTGAATGAAATACAATTGAAACAGAAAACTGATAGAAAATGATTCCAGAGTTTCGAGATCCTGGCCTGTCCCTTTTGTTCCTCACAATTTTCGATAACTCTCCCCTCCTACCCATTTCTATTTATACTTAAAGAATCAACTCAAATTCAAGGATCAACAACTAACAAATTCAACTAACAAATAACAGCTCCAGCTTTACTGCCACAACAACCCAAACAGAAAACTGGAAGCTTCTATGTAACTAATCCCTTCTCATCTTGCTTTGTTTTTGGCGCACATAAGTGCACTTAATCAATGGTCTATCAATACCTCTCCCTCGGAATCTCACCTTGTCCTCATGGTGAAAGGTAGGAAATTGCGCGTTTAAAAACTCAAACTCTTCCCACGTTGACTCAAAGTCCGGAAGTTGCTTCCACTTAATTAATACCTCCAACTTCCCGTGTGCATTGTAGCGTATTCCTTCCACCGATTCCGGTTCCACCTGCCATTCCATCTCGTCCGTAAGAATCGCAGGAATGGATTGCACCCTGGTAGTAACGCCCACTGCTTTCTTCAACACCGAAATATGAAATACTGGATGAATGGAGGTAGTAGAAGGTAAGTCCAACTTTTACGCCACAGTTCCAACTCGAGACAATACCTGATAAGGACCGAAGAACTTAGGAGATAACTTCTCATTTGCTTTCCTTGCTAAGGATTTGTGACGATAAGGCCGCAGTTTAATATAAACCCAATCTCCAACCGTAAACTCGACTTCGCGGCGCTTCTTATCCGCATAGTCCTTAATGCTTTTCTGAGAGCGGGTTAAGTGAAATTTGAGTTCCTCTAATATATGATCCCGGGCTTGTAATTGAGCATCCACCTCGGACAGAGGCGTGGAACTTGTTTCAAAACGTAATAACGGAGGTGGATCACAGCTATAGAGAACTCGGAATGGAGTGGTTTGTGAGGATGAGTGAAAGGATGTATTGTACCAATACTCTGCCCAAGGTAACCATTTAACCCATTGCTTGGGTTTGTCTCCCGCAAACATCGTAAATAGGTCTCAACGCCCCGATTGACCACCTCAGTTTGTCCATCTGTTTGCGGGTGATAAGCGGTGCTGTGCTTCAACGATGTGCCTTGTAAACGGAACAATTCTGTCCAAAATTTGCTTAGAAACACCTTATCGCGATCTGAAACAATGGAACGTGGTACCCCATGTAAGCGGATAATCTCCTTCACGAATACCGTAGCTACATCTTGGGCATTGAAAGGGTGTTTTAGTGGAATAAAATGAGCGTATTTCGAAAGACAGTCAACCACCACAAATAAACAATTGAACCCATCGGATTTAGGCAAACCTTCTACAAAATCCATGGATAAATCTTCAAAAACTTGTTCCGGAATTGGTAGTGGTTGTAGTAACCCTGCTGGATTGAGAGCCACATGTTTATTTCGTTGACAAATTGAGCATTCAGCCACATAACGCTGCACTTGTTTTCTCATACCCCGCCAAAAAACATCTCTGGACAACCGCTGAAATGTCTTTAAGACCCCAGAGTGACCTCCCATTTTTCCCTCATGCTACTCGGCGAGCAATATCGGAATAAGATTAGATTCTAATGGAATCACCATCCGACCTTTGTACAATAAAATGCCGTGCGGTATGCTGTATTCAGGAAACAAATCTGACCCTTGTAATAACTGCTGTCTGATGGGTTCGTAAATGAGGTCAGAATCTATCTCATTTTGCAGTTCTTCGTATTGCACACAACAAGAAACAGTGAGGACAGCCAGCTCACAACCTTCTTCTCTCCTGGATAACGCATCAGCCGCTTTGTTCTCATTCCCAGGTCGGTATTCAATGTCAAAATTGTAGCCCCATAATTACGAAACTCATTTTTGGTATTCGTCAGATACCAACCGTTGATCAAGCAAAAATCGCAAACTCCTCTGATCAGTGCGTACAATGAATTTACGTCCCAAAAGATAAGGTCGCCACTTTTGGATTGCTAAAACAATAGCCATCAGGTCACGCGCGTAGACCGACTTAGATCGATCCCTTTGATTAAGGACTTGACTAAAGAATGCGATTGGTCGTTGATTCTGCATTAATACTGCACCAATGCCAAAGCCAGAAGCATCCGTTTCCACCACAAACGGTTGATGGAAATTGGGAAGAGCTAGTACGGGAATTGTTGTCATTGCCACCTTCAACGCCTCAAATGCTCTCTGCGCTTCATCATTCCACCCAAAACGGTCCTTTTTGAGTTGATTTGTGAGTGGTGCCGCTATATGCCCATAATTTTGTACAAACTTCCGATAGTACCCCGTTAAACCCAAGAATCCTCGCAAGGCTTTTAGGTTAGTCGGAGTCGGCTATTCCGTCATCGCTTGTATCTTCTTAGGATCAGCTGTCATTCCTTTTTCAGATACAATGTGCCCCAAATACTCCAACTCATTTTGTCCGAAAACGCATTTTTTGAGGTTAACCACCAATGAATGGATTTTCATGGTTTCCAATACCGTCCTCAAATGTTCCAGGTGATCCTCCATCGATTTACTATATACCAAAATATCATCAAAGAATACTAAGACAAACTTCCAAAGGTATTGTTTAAATACCTCATTCATCAAAGCTTGGAAGGTCACTGGTGCATTCATCAACCCAAACGGCATCACCAAAAACTCGTAGTGGCCTTCATGAGTCCTGAAGGCTGTTTTGGGCACATCACGAGGGCTTACCCTAATTTGGTGATATCCCGACTTGAGATCCAATTTAGAAAAGAACCTTGCACCATGTAGTTCATCTAAGAGTTCCTCTATCGCCGGTATTGGAAATTTGTCGGGAACAGTCACCCGTTCAAAGCTCTATAATCAACGCAGAACCGCCAACTACCGTCTTTCTTTTTTACCAAGATAACGGGACTTGAAAATGGGCTGTGACTTGGTTGTATGATACCAGCATGTCACTGACCAAGCGCTCGAGTTCATCTTTTTGTACTTGTGGATAGCGGTATGGTCTCACGCTCACTGGTTCAACCCCTTCCTTTAAGTGATACAATGGTCTAATTCCCATTGAGGGGGTAATCCCCTCGGTTCTTTCACTACTTTAGGATATTCTTGTAGCAGCTCGCTGATAGCCTGGGACTCCTTTATAGTTATGTCTTCTTTTCCGTTCCATGACACTAAGGTCTCTAATTCAAGTAAATACTCATGTCCTTCATGCTGCACAGTGCGCATCATTGCCTTGAGCGATATTTGTTTTTTGCAAAGTCCTGGTTCTCCTTTCAGTGTCACCATCGTTTGACCCAAGGTAAATTTCATGGTTAAGGCTTTCCAATTAACTTGCATCGCTCCAAGTTTTGTTAGCCATTGCATGCCCAAAATTACGTCTTCTTTTCCCAACTCCAATGGTAAAAAATCCTCCACCACCTCTACTTCGGAAAGAGATAGTAATACTCCTTTGCAAATTCCTTCGGCACACACTGTGCCTCCCGTTCCCATTATCACTTTGTATGTCGTGGTCGCAGTTATTGGTAGATTCAGCCGCTGTACTAAATCTTTAGAGATGAAGTTATGCGATGCGCCACAATCAATCAACACCGTCACCATTTGTGTTCCAATCTCTCCGCGCAATTTCATAGTGTGGGGATTGGTAAACCCCATTACAGAATTCATGGAGAGTTCAATTGCGCCTTCCACAAACTCAGGTAGCTCGTCAACCATAGTTTCTTCTTCTGCTTCCTCAATCGTTCCTGCATCAGCCACAATCAAAACTTGGAGCTGTCGATTTTTACATACATGACCTGGAGAATACTTCTCCTTACACCGAAAACACAATCCTCGTGCTCGTCGATTCATAAGCTCCGAATCTGTGAATTTGTAGGTTGATGGAGTGCGTGTCGCCGTTGTTCCCTCTGGCGGTGTGTGTCTCTGATCTGGTCCAGCGTGTTCGGTGGTTGTCGTCGACGATGATCTGAAAGAGGTTGCGGGTCGATACGTCGTCGTCGTGGGGTTCGTAGAATGCCTAGGGTTCGAATCAGTTGAACCCGACCCGGAACCCGTTGCCCTGCTCCACATTCCAGATCCGACCCGCGATGCTTGCAATACCCTGTTCTTATCTTCAATCATACGAGCGACCTCCATCATCTCTATCAAGTTTCTAGGTCTGAGAAGCCTTACCTCCGCTCTGATCGTGGACTTCAATCCATTAAGGTAAGTGCTTTCCAGAACTTCCTCCGATAGTCCTTTCAATGGCGCTGCCAAAACTTCGAAGCGCTCTTGGTATTCCTCGACGGTAGATTCCTGGCGAATAGCCAAGAACTTCTCACATAGCGATCCCTTCATACTCGATCGAAATCGATGCAGGAAAGCCCATTTGAACGCGTTCCAGGTATGTAAACTAAGCTTGTGTTCTGCGTATTGATACCAAGCAAGGGCTTTCCCTTCCATGCTCAGTGCCACGACTTCTAATATTTCTCTATCGCTCATTTTGTTCATTGTGAAATATCTTTTTGCTCGAAAAATCCAACCATCTGGATCCTCACCCATGAAAATTGGCAATTCAAGTCTTCGAAATGCTCTATTCCCACACGTCTCAGTAGTAATTCCACCTCCCATGGACTGTGACTCCATCACCTGCGTCTGTTTTTGTTTCTCCTCCATTCTTGAAGTAGAGCAAGAATCTTCCTTCCGTGCTATTAGATCCAATTTCTCCATCATTAGAGCCATGGTTTTCTCCAAGCTCCTAACAGATTTCTCCAACCCTCCAATTTTCTGAACTTCATTACGCATATGATCGATTGACTTCTCTAAACCACTGAGTTTTTGAGCTTCAAAGTCCATTCTCTCCTCCAATGCCTCAACCTTTCTTTGAGCCATTTTATCCCAGAAATGTCACTACTCTGATTACCAATTTGATAGATCAAAGAGTTCCAATCTGAAATTAGGGTGAATATGAGAACAAAATGGAAAACAAATGAACTAGAATTGATTAACTTGCTGAATGAAATACAACTGAAACAGAAAACTGATAGAAAATGATTCCAGAGTTTCGAGATCCTGGTCTCTCCCTTTTGTTCCTCATAATTTTCGATAACTCTCCCCTCCTACCCATTTCTATTTATACTTAAGGAATCAACTCAAATTCAAGGATCAACAACTAACAAATTCAACTAACAAATAACAGCTCTAACAAATAACAGCTCCAGCTTTACTGCCACAACAACCCAAACAGAAAACTGGAAGCTTCTATGTAACTAATCCCTCCTCATCTTGCTTTGTTTTTGGTGCACATAAGTGCACTTAATCAATGGTCTATCAAATACCCAAGAGGGGGGGTGAATTGGGTATTTAAAAATTTATCAGAATAAAAACTTCAATAAATCAAATAATTAATTTTATTCCTAAATTAATTATTATCTTTATATCACAGCGGAATTAATTAATCAACTAGGTGCACACACAAACAGTAAAAATAAATAAATTAAGAATGCAACACACCAAGATATATCCTGGTTCACCAAGCTACTATTGGCTAATCCAATCCTCCGAGCCCCACGGAGATTCACACCCGCTAATTCTCAAAATCCCTTTAAAAGTAGGAACTAAACCCTCACACTGATTCTTTTACAGGCTCAGAATCAACCTTTACAATATCCTTTTCCCAAGCTAAGGTAGAACCTCTACTTTTTACAAGTTAAAGAATAACCTAATTCTTTTTAACACTAAGGTCAAATAATCAAAACCTCACCAATCACTCTAAATATCCTTTTACCCGGTAAGGGTTGAATCGTTACAAATTCACTCAAAAAACACAATTCTATCCAGGAAGAATCATTACCTCAATCTCTTTACAGGAAGAGACTGAAAACTGGTTACCCCTGATTAAATACCACCAATAGTATTTAATCCGTCATACTACTCACCAATACAAATTGATAAGCAGAAATCTCACTCGGAGTTTCTACCACCCCAAGTAAATAATAACTCAATTAATATCCTAACTAGTGATAGAAAAACGTGAGATAGAAAATTTGATTTTAACAAGATATGGGTAGCAAATATTTGAGCACGTAATCAGATTTAAGAAATTGTTTGTAAAATATTTTTCTTCAATAAAAAACAGAAACAATTTCTAAGATCAATTTTCAAAATATAAACAAGTAATGCAATGATAGAATATAATTAGAAAGATCTCACCTGGAATCCACAGAAAGAATAAATAGATCGATGTAACTTCAAATCCGGTAGCAGCAAAGATTAATCGCAATTGATTATCAAGATTACTCTTAAAATAGCTCATAAACTCTTAGAAAAGTAACTCTTAGAAAAACTCACTCTTATGATATGATTTCTCTTCCTTAATGAAATAACAAATTCACAGGTCTATTTAAGGGAGAATGAAAACAGTCTTCTAACAGCTAGTTCACATGTGTCATGACAATTAATAACACTTATAGACCGCTTATATCATAATGACTTCATTTTGGTTCAATTAATTTAATAACAGTTTTCAAATATTTCAATTAAGTCCCCAAAATATTTCTCAAACTCAATTAGATAAAATAAAAATAATTTTACGTACCAATTTGAGAAATATTAAAAATTAATGAATGAAATCAATAGGATTTATATTTCAGTTGAAGCATATCTTAAATATAAAAATATTCCCGAAATCTCTCTCAAATCCTAACTAAAAACGGCTACTTTTGGATATAATCTCAGAATAAACAGTTTCCTGAAACAGCGTGTCTAGTCGACTGACCAGTCGACTGGTAGATTCAGGTTATAGCCAAGGGCGTTCATCGGTTGACTTGTCTGTCGACTTGTAGATTCAGAGAGTTCGTTTTGCCTTCACCGGTCGACCTACCTGTCGACTTGTAGATTCAGAGAGTTCAGCTTCTCTTGGTTGGTCAACCTACCTGTCGACTCATAGATACAGAGACTTCATGCTAATTGGTCCAGTTGACTTACCAGTCGACTTGTGTCTTCTGGATCTCTGTTCTAAACTCGTTTTTAACTTATTCTCTTTTACGTTTTCGCCCCTTTAACTATTTTTTCTTCTAAATAAGCTCCACTAATCTTCTTATATTCCATTTTAGTCATTTAAAATTATTTATTTTCAAATCACATATTGGAGCAAATAATTTCACTTAATCAAAATACACATAAATAATAAATACTTTTTGTGCCGTGTGTGTGTTCCTAATTGGGATATTAAGAGTTGATATTTGCTTGGGTTGTTTTCCCTAATTTCTTCAAACTCTTAATTCTTCAATATCTTCAACATCATCTTTTAGCATCCATTTAATTTGCATCTTCATCACTGGAACTTTAAATCATTGAAACACTTAATTAAAACATTAGTTCTACCAAAACATTAACACTTAATTGTTCATCAAAATCTTAGGATTAAAACCTTGGTTCGATTTTGAAACAAAATAGAGAGGAGGGAGAGAAACATGGATCCGAACTTAGAACGAAATAGAGAGAGAGAGAGAGAGAGAAACCTGGAACTTCTTTTGGCGTCTTCAGACGATTTGTTTTTGCCTTTCTGGAGGAGGCTGGTGGATGTTTCAATTGCTTAAAAGATCTTTTATTAGGGTTATGAAATGTTATATTGTAAAAAACACCCCTTAAGTAATAATAATTATAAGAAGGTAGTAAAAAATTACAAAAATCACCCTTCCCAAAAAAAAAATTCCGACACGCCCCCTGTGAAGTGTCCGACACGGCTCTCTCACGTGTCAGAGCCATGAATAATAAAAAATTCCGACAGGTGTCGGAGGCGTGTCGGACACCGACACTCTACCTCTGGCGAAGTGTCCGTGCTTCCTAGTCGATACCCCTTTTCCTTCCAGAATGTATCTCCTTCTTTTATTATATTTATTTTGTATTTGTAATTTAAGAAAATGAAGGGGAAGCCCAATGATGATAGAAAAATTGAGGTGTACATTCTGGAGCATGAAGTGATGGAGGCCAGAACATTGGACCCTAAGAAGGAGGCCCATGAGATATGTTGTCTTCGGATTAATTTAATTAATTACATAACTTGATTAAAACCTAAAGATTTGACCCAGTGGCTCGGGCGGAAACGAACTGCAAGTTCATGAATTTTAGCTTGAGCTATGGTTGAAGGATTCACCCTGATACCCATGATGTGTGATTTGGTTGAGTTTTGCCTTCAAGCCTCACCTGCCGTCTTGATGCTCATTCTGATTCTCATTTTGATTCATTTAGTGGCATTAGTGCCAACTTGTCCTTTATGTTTAATCACATTTAATATTAATATGAGCTACTTGCAGTGTTCAGGCTGAGGTCAATATGATGCAACCATTGAATACAGATCTGCAGGCTGGAGGCTTCAGCTCCACTCACCCTTGGTAGCATTTTGATGGTTTGCTTGGGTCTAAATTGCGCTGTGTGTTTAATACTTTAAAGGGAAGATGTTTCATTTGGCACACAAAACTTGGAATTTATGGCATCCCCGGGTAGCTGTCTCAGCTGGCAGCATGCTGCAGTTTTTCCTTGCCATGTTGGGATTTTTCCGAAAACATAACTACTCACAACCTCGAAAATTGATGACTTGGCTTTGCTTCACGGCAGCTGAGCTCATTTCTTATGCACCAATAGTGTTCCCTTTCGTGGCCCAAAGTGCTACAGATCATCAGCTGGTATCCTTATGGGCAGCATTTTCTATTCTGCTTCTCGGAGGAACGGATTCGATCACTGCCCTCTCACTTGAAGACAACCAATTATGGCGTCGGGGTGCTGTCAAGCTGATTGTTAAGGGCATAATGTATGCCATTGTCATTCTTCAATGTTTCTTAGAAGGGATGTATGATATTTTTGAACTCATAATTATCCTGATTGTACTCTGTGGATTATATACTTGCGGTGAGCGGATTTTAGCTCATAAATGGGGAAGCCTAGATGAGCTGAATAGATTATTAACAGGTCAAGGTCAGAGACCAATAGAGCAGGACTTTGCCAGCATCCGGGATGAATTATTAGTTTCTGAGAGATCCGGACATCCATCAATTGTCTTGCGAATAGATCAGTCAAGCAGGCAAAACACAAACTCAACTTCTGGTTCATTAAATGCTCAGCAATATGAAATCCAGATGCTCGTGACTTCAGATGCATTTTATCGCAAGTATCTTAGGGGTCTCTATATTGAAATGCGGTAAGCATGCCCTTTCCACTTGCTATGAGTAAACTTCGGAATGCATGTCCTACCTTGTCGAATCCCTATCTCCTTCTAAACTAATATCTCCCCCTTTAAATCTTGTTTGGTGAGATTCCTTGGCAACCTGGATAGTTAGATCATTAAGAAAGACGCAAATGCTACAACTCAAATTGACCTGACAATATGTGTTGCATTGAGTGCTTTTAGTTGGATTTCTTTTTAGGATTGTGGATTTGATGTTCATGTGAATGAGAGAAAGGAAGAATAGTTTACGAAACGGGATGAGGTAATCATTATCAACCAGTCTTTTATATACAAGACCTGAACTGCTAAATTAGTTGAATGCCTTTATTCTGAAAATAATTAATAGATACACCATCTAACATACCGCCTACCAACATCACCAACCATCCACCCTACTCTTTTAGCCCATAAGCACCATCTCATGGGCTTACAACCCAAAAACGTGGGGATAAGGTTTCAAGTCTGGAGGGCTTCACCATTGCTGTCTTCAAAAGTGTTGGGAGGTGGTCAAATTCGACATCATTCATGTGGGTGATGCAAAACTTTTTTCTCAGTCATGTTTGGGAAGGGTTTACATGTTTGTTTTATAGCTTTGGTGTCGAAGAAGAGTGTTGTGACGGACCAGGGAGGATTTCTAGCTATGACATTGAGACATGTGGTTCATGGCATAACTTCTTTCTCAGTCAAGTTTGGGAAGAGTTTTTGTTAGAATCCACAAGATTTTTGGTGATTTGATTTCATGTAATTTAAGGGGCTGACAACTAATAGATTGACAACTAATTTGTGATTAGGATTATTGATTTTCTTTCTTTCTTTAGACAGAATTATAGATGATTGATAGTTGCAGTTTTTAGGAGATTTGTTTCCTTTTTTAGTTCTTTCAGGGCTGTATATAAAGAGCCCTTTGTAAACATTATTTTTATTCAGATTGAAGAACATTTCTTTATACTTTTATGGTACCAGAGCAAGGTTCCTCTACCTCTGCTCAAGCGTCTCTCTTTCATCTTGTTGACTTCTCGATCCAACAAACATGAGTTCAGAGAGGGTGAATGTTTCATCACCAGTCATCACCAACCCTTCGGCCTTATCTGTGATTGCACAGCCCTTCGGAAAAGGTTCTTCGCTGCAGATCACCAATCACTAGTTAGACGGAAAACATTTCCTCCAATGGTCGCAGTCCATCAAGATCGTACTCAAAGGAAAAGGGAAACTCGACTGCATCATCGGCGAGGCCAAAGTGTCCAAATACCACAGACCCAAGCTATGCCAATTGGGAACTCAACAACTTACTCGTCTTGGCCTGGCTCATCAATTCGATGGAGCCACACATCAGCCGCACTTATTTGTTTCTTTGAAGTGCGAAAGCTATATGGAATGCGGTGAAGGAGAATTACTCAGACCTCGAGAACGCTTCACAAGTTTTTGAGATTAAAAATAGACTCAAGGCTCTCCAACAAGGTACTAGTGACATCACCAAGTATTATAATTCCCTAAAAATGTTGTGGCAGGAATTAGATATGCATTATGAGGCAGATTGGGGAGATCTTGAGGAGAACAAGAAGTTTCAGAAGCACCTTGAGAAGGAGTGTTTGTACGAATTTCTAGCAGGCCTCAACAAGGATTTAGACGAAGTATGTGGCCGGATTCTTGGTTTAAGGTTGCTGCCATCAATCGGAGAAGCCTTTGTAGAGATCCGGTGTGAAGCTAGCAGACGAAGGGTGATGCTTGGGGAAGAAAAAGACCAAGCAGCCCTGCCCATTAGCGATAGACCAGTAGAAAATACTTCGGAATTTTGCCAATAGATTCGCTGATCAAAAAACAGGTCAGAGACCATGCTGCTCACACTGTAACAAGCTTGGTCATATGCGAGAATGCTGTTGGGATCTCTATGGTAAACCTGCAGACATGAAACCTCGAAGGCAGGGTCAAGGAAGAGCTGTTCAAGCTACAACTGAGGAGAAAAGTGAGGGGACTAGTAGTACTGAATCAATCGGTGTTTTTTTGAACAAAGGACAGCTTGAACAATTGCTAAATCTTCTCAATCAACAATTGGTGACGACCCCTAAACCTGCCACTAATTATTCTGCTCATCAAGGTACTGCTTTCCATATACAAAAGAAAAATCCTTGGGTGTCTGATTCTGGTGCGTTTGACCACATGACAGGTAATTCGTCGTTGTTTTACTCTTATATGCCATGTTATGGGAACGTAAGAGTTAAAATAGCAGATGGAACTTTCACTTCGGTTGCTAGAAAGTGTTCTATACGCCTGTTGGAAAATTTGTTCTACATTCCGTGTTACATGTTCCCAATTTAGCCTGCAATTTTGTGTCGATCAGTAAATTGACTCAAGACCTTAATTGCATTGCTAATTTCTCTGATGATGTGTGTCTAATACAGGGACAGGGGTCGGAGAAGATGATTGTCATTGCTAGTGAGAAAAATGGACTCTACTACTTTGAGAATGACGAATGCAGGGATAAAGAGGCCTCAATGGCTGAAATTGCTCTACCATCTGTCTCAAATAAAGATGTATTGTTGTGGCACTATAGGTTAGGTCACCCCAATTTTCATTATCTCAAACGCTTGTTTCCTGAGTTATTTACCAATAAAGATCCAAAAAAAATTCATTGTGAGATATGCCAACTTGGGGGGAAGCTATCCTTACTGCTTGTCATCTCATAAATCGTATGCCATCAAAAGTTCTCAATTTCAAAACGCCCATGTCTGTCCTTATACACATTTACCCCTTGTTTTGTTGTCCCTCATCTATCCCTCTAAAGACCTTTGGGTGCACTGTGTTTGTCCATGACCACCGAAAAACAAATCAAAACTTGATCTTAAATCCGTTAAGTGTGTTTTCATTGGGTATTCGTCTACACAGAAAGGGTATAAGTGTTACTCTCCCACTCTCCATCGAATGTTCGTGTCAATGGATGTCACATTTTTTGAAAACCAATCATTCTTTCCCAAATCCTTGCTTCAGGGGAGATTCAAGGTGAAACAGAGTCTTGGAAAGAGTTTGAGCCTGAAGTGTCCAGTTCTTTACCACCACCCATTTCTTTGCCCACCTCAGTCGAACCTATAGAACCTGGTGTATCGCTTCCTTTACCCACTCCAACTGAACTCACCGAACTTGTTGTGCCACAGAAAGGATGGTGGAAAGAGTGTTTATTCACGCAAGAAGCATTTTCATAGTATTGACAAGCCTGACGCTCAGCAATGCCAAGAATTTGAACCAATTCCTGCTCTTGTTGGAAGTCCTGAGACGAATAATGACATTGAGGACGAAGAGTTAAACCTGCCAAGTCAGCGTGCACCAAGTATAGAGGACCTTCATGTTCCCATTGCTATTAGGAAGGGTGTAAGAGCGTGTACCTAGCACCCAATCTCCAAATTTGTTTCTTATGATAAATTGTCTCCAAATTTTTCTGCCTTTACCACTACTCGACAGGTATTGAAATACCGAGAAACATTGAAGAAGCTCTTGCAGATCCAAAATGGAAAGAGGCTGTTCTAGAAGAAATGGGAGCTTTAGAAAGAAATCATACATGGGAGGTTGTAGAGCTGCCAAGAGGGAAAACTACAGTTGGTTGCAAATGGGTGTTCACAGTCAAATTTAATGCAGATGGTAGTGTTAGCAGAAACAAAGCAAGACTGGTCGCTAAAGGCTTCACTCAAACATATGGGATAGACTATAAGGAGACATTTGCATCAGTTGCCAAGCTCAACTCAATCAGAGTTCCTCTGTCGTTGGCAGCAAATCTTGATTGGCCACTCCAACATCTAGATGTAAAAAATGCATTCTTGAACGGAGACCTGCATGAAGAAGTGTATATGGAACCACCACCAGGGTTCAGACAGAAGGAAAACTTGGTTTGCAAGTTGAAAAAATCTCTTTATGGCTTAAAACAACCTCCAAGAGAGTGGTTTGAGAGATTTACTCAAGCTATAAAGAAGCAGGGTTTCCAACAATCACAGGCGGATCATACCCTTTTTTACAAGCATTCTGAGAGTGGAAAAAGGACTATTTTGATAGTGTATGTGGATGATATTATCGTCACAGGAGAGACATCTTGAGGCAGTCAACAGGATACTAAGGTATTTAAAAAAAACTCCTAGGAGAGGGCTATTCTTCAAGAAAGGAGACAACATGATGGTGGAAGTGTACACAAACGCTGACTGGGTAGGTTCCTTTGTGGATAGAAGATCAACTTCTGGGTACTGAACCTATGTTTGGGGAAATCTAGTAACTTGGAGAAGCAAAAAACAACCCGTAGTAGCTAGGAGTAGTGCGGAAGCTGAATTTCGAGCCTTAGCTCATGGCATATGTGAAGGGGTATGGCTCAGAAGACTACTAAGAGAACTAAAGATCTCAAGTAACAATCCAATGAAGCTTTATTGTGACAATAAGGCTGCGGTTAGTATCGCTCACAATCCAATTCATCATGATAGGACAAAACATGTGGAGGTGGATCGTCATTTTATCAAAGAGAAGATTGATAATGGGAGTATTTTCATGACATACATTCCAACCAAAGAACAAACAACTGATGTTTTGACAAAGAGTCTGCACAAGCCGAACTTTGAAGATATGGTAAACAAGCTAGGAATGACAAACATTTACATTCCAGCTTGAGGGAGAGTGTTAGAATCCACAAGATTTTTGGTGATCTGATTTCATGTAATTTAAGGGGCCGACAACTGATAGATTGACGGCTAATTTGTGATTAGGATTATTGATTTTCTTTCTTTCTTTAGACATAATTATAGCTGATTGATAGTTGCAGTTTTTAGGAGTTTTGTTTCCTTTTTTAGTTCTTTCAGGTTTGTATATAAAGAGCCCTTTGTAAACATTATTTTTATACAGATTGAAGAACATTTCTTTATACTTTTAGTTTTGCATGTTTGTTTTATAGCTTTGGTATCGAAGAAGAGTAATGGGATGGACCAGGGAGGATTTCTAGTTATGACATTGAGACATGTGGTTCATGGCATTGTTACGGAGAGTGGTGTCAAAGACTTGAGGATTTCTACCTGCAACATTGAGACATTTGATACATTTCCTTGGAGTCATAGAATGTTCTTTTTTGGTGTTGCCGGATAATGGATGTGTTTTAGTGGGGCAAATGAGGTGGGACCAAACATTGAAATTAGGACTGTGTTTGGTGTGTAAGTTGGATATAGAGATGAAGATGTTGATTGAGACTTTTCGTACTTGGTGGTATGAGATTTATTGACTATTGGAGGAAATGGTTTGACTTTCTGCATTTCGGTTCTTTTTTATTATTGTTCATCTGCATGTTTCTTCCCCAGTTTCTGATGATTGCAGTACAACAATGCTTTTATCTCGTTTTCTTTTTATTATTGCGATGGAGATTTTGAGTTGGTTTATCTTGAGACAGGTGGAGTTGGGTTTTCCATCTGGTTTTGCTTTAGCTTTGGATGTGGGTAGAACAGATGTGTCTAATCTATTACTCACTATTGAATAGATAACTCTTATGGCTAGGAGGAGACCCAATTAAGATATTTAAAATGTATTCTCTTATGTGTCTGGAGATTGAACTTGAGGAAGAATGATATGTTCTGGTGGCATGGACAGGCTGTCATCTATGTTGGGTTGTTGTGTCTAGCTTCTTGTTGGGTTTGCCATTGGTTTGTTCTAGTTGCGGGGTGGAAACGTGCAGTACAAATTGATAGGTATGTGAAGAAGTTGGCCACAATTTGGCATGTCATGATTTCATTCGTGAGTGGAATCTTCAACTTACAAGTGTGCCAGACTTTATAACCAATCAAATTACCTTTTGTGTAGCATTTTTTATTTTTTTTGTGTTGCATTACTGTTCCACCAAACCTTCTATTAATGAGATTCTTTTTTTCATAATTGTTTTTCTGTTTTGTATTGGATATTTTAGTGAAATTTTATTTCATTGAACATTATATATTTTAGCTAAATTTCATTATCGCAGTCTCAATTACCTTAAGATTTTTCAGTTTTTTTTTTTTTCTGTGGAATGCCATTGACTTGATTGTTTGATATCTTTGGGCTTTTCTATGTCTTTTGCACTTGCATTTTCTTTGTTGGATCCATTACTGAATTAGTGGAATTTCACGTACTTTTCTTCTGATTTAAAAAAACAACAAAACTCAAGCAAAATGGCTGTCTGAATAAATCCGAACGAGACGAGTTAAAAGGTATGAAACTCGTGATTTTTTCACTTGTATTTATGTAGTTATTTATGCCAACTCTATATAGTCAGCCATCTATAATTTGGACATTTTGGTATTAATAGAAAACTGGACATCCGGAAAAGTTGCAACAACAATTGGACTAAATGGGGGAAACTACGTTTTAGGACAATGACGCCATATGCCCATTTATTTTATAATAGTTTTTTTTTCCATTCCTTCCTCTCATGTTTTGGGTTAAGGAGAACCTTATTTTTTTTAAAGATTTAGTAGAATATTTTTTCATGCCTTCTGGTTAGGATTTTATCAAGTCTAACAGGGATGCCATATTGTGGCCTTAGTTATTTGAGTTTATGGAACACCTTTTGTTTTTTCACAAACAGGTACAGCTTGAAGGCGAGGGAAGATTGCAGATCCCATTTTGTCGACATGCCAAGCAATGAGATTTTTCAAATTGCTAATAACTGTAGACTAATGATGCATGAAGAAATACATTCCAAGGCCCATCTTTCACAAACAATATGGGGTTTGATTAGCCGCCTTGCCATTCTTTTAGTGATGTTTGGGTCTTCTATATTCTTCATTGACTTCCCCAATGAGCATAGTTTGCCCCGTGCCGACGTAGTTGTCACATTTTTACTGTTCTTTCTGGAAATTGCTACTAGGTTGTTGTCACTTTATTTCTTGATATTCTCAAGGCAAAAGGTAGTTCAAGTTGTCAAGTCAGGAAGCTCTGCATGGGGATGGATTGTCAATTTCACCTTGAAATTTTGCCTTCCTAAGGATCCAAAATTATTGATAGGTCAAATTGATTTGTTTGATTGTCTCTACTTTCGGCAACCTTCACTGTTCAAGAGAATAATGGATTTTATCTTCAGTGAAGAGGGGTATAAGAACTTCATTTTAGCAAGACATACCCCTCTTGATCAGGATATTCAGCACTTCGTTTGCAAAGGCTTGAAAAAGAAGTCAAAAGATGCTGAGGAAATCAAAAACTATCTGCGGTTCACCAAGAGCAGAGGTATATGGACACTGAATAAGTATCCTAATCTGGAATGGAGTGTGACCATGAATTTTTCTGAGAGTGCTCTTATTTGGACCATAGCTACAACACTTGTGTATTATGATTCCCAAAGTTCTGGACTTTCAAAAAACCTTGAAATAGCCAAGTGTTTATCGGATTACTTTCTGCATCTTTTGGAGATAAAACCAAAAGTGTTCTCCTCAACCGCCCCCAACTTGGTACAGATAGCTACTGATGCATTGAAGGAGCTGGAGAGATTCTTGCTGGATCGAGAGCCAAATATGAGTGATAGAGGGAAAGCTTCTGAACTTCTGCTCTGCCAAAACACAGATTATGATTGTCGAGAACTGATGGGCGATGGCTATCAATTTGTGTTGTGGTATGGCTGCAAGCTTGCACGAGAACTTCTTTCGTTGGAGTCGCCTGAAAGGGAGGTCGTACTGTGTGACATATGGTTGGAGATGCTGTCATATGCTGCAATCCACTGCCGGGGAGATCATCATGCAGAACTACTTGCTGAAGGCGGGGAGCTCTTCAATCTTATATGGGAGATCAATTTCCTGTTGGGTTTGAGCGAACACTACATAAGTACAAGCAGTTCTGTGTTTTCTTCCACCATTTCTACGAAGAGGTAGTGAGCTTAGATGTTTACGTCATCACCACTACTACATTCTAACGCATAAAATCTCTCTCTCTCTTTTTTTTTTTTTTTTTGGTCTTGCAGGGAGGTCTGACTGCTGTTGTGATTATGTCCACATGCTAATGTTTTGCACTAGGCAACCGGACATGTAAGTTTTGACTTTTTATTGACATCTCATGTTTTATGATTTAAGATACTGTTTGTGGTTACCACTTCTGCGTGTGTTATATTGGCATGGCTTATTATGTTCAGACATTTTTTTTTTTGCTGTTTGTTGTCTGCCATTGCAAGACCGCATCATGTTTAAATGCTAAGGGTCACCTAAAGATATTCTCGTATCATTGTTCTAGTGCCATTTCAACTTTACTTTTCTTCCTTATGACCCTGAAGCCTTACTCCTCACTTGTTTTTCAGCCAGCAATCATGGCAATAACCAGTCGAAACCCTTAGGTGGCGTTTGGTTAGTGTTCCCACTTTTCCCATCCCACTTGGGATGGGATGGTATGGGTTATTTTCTCTAATCCCAGCTTTCCCAGATAAACCTTTTAATTAACCTTAGAAGATTTACCCTTGCGCTTGCCCTATACGACAAATCATCCTTCTAGATGAGCAGTCACTTTTTCAGGAATCCAATAGAGTTATGCACAAACGAAGTATATGTACCAGAATGCAAACTCGAAAAAACATTTTCCGGAAGTGCTACCCCATGACAAAATAGTAGTGGCAGTGTCATTTTTTTTTCTGGCTCATGTCTTTATTTAGTAACCTGAATCCCCTCTTGAAGTTGTCCTTCGTGGAGAATAGTACCTGATGCTGCTGAAGAATTTGAAGATGGCTTTTCCTGCAAGGTAAACGGAAGAGCACATAGGTCAAATATCTAAGTCTTGAGTATATCAATGAAAAGCCAAGTATCAGTAGACTAAATACTTGCTAATTATGTTTGATTTGAATGGTGTCATATTCATAGCCATTGCTCATGACTGAACTTGCTTCATGCTTCTTCTGAAGTCTTTAATCATATTAGATAAAGACTCTAATGGGCATCTCTTGAATTGGGATGCACTCCCTTTCAAATTGGAGCTTCTAATGCGGGTGGAGTTCTTGTCGGTGACTCGTATCTAACAAGGATCCATGGCATGAGCCAAACCTAACAGATCTGGTTCATCCCTTCCCATACCAATTGGTCTCTCAATTAATGGGCGTCCCCATGTCTCTACTTTTTAGGGCAGGAATATACCCCATCATATGCCCCTTGCTTCCTAAGAACTCTCCAGAAAACGACTTTACTTCTCCGAATAATAATTACATATTTTTCCATTTCACTATTCATTTCTATGACGTGCATCTAGGCTCCGAAGGTCCCATTTGTAAGTCATTTATATGTTGCTTCCACATACTTCAATCATTATACTTTCAACTCTTGCTACTATGTCTTATGATCTAATCAAATCTCAACCCTAGAAGCTAACGGAAATGGAAACCGTTCTTCTCCCTCTCTTTGCTGCAGATCCTTCTAAAATGGACAAGCTCCTATTTCATACTCGCTATTTTGCGCTTCTTTGTGAGAAGCTAGCACCAAACTCTTTCATATCATGTTATTTTCTTGCTCTCACCACGGTTTTATCCTAACCAAACCTCAAAATATTTCTTCTACATTTTTTCCCGAAAAAGGTACTTTTTGTTTATAGAACATGGAATAGGAGTTTAGAATAAAATTTTGTACTTTTCAATATGTAATTTCCAACTCAAACTTTTGTCAATGATAGATACATTTTATATTTGTCTAAAAAAGGTTACACGCTTCTTAAGCGCTTCAAACCTTTGAACCTTCTAGATTTCAACAATTTCCTGCCCCTTGCTCTCCCTCACTTTGTGCATCTTATCTCCCTCTATCTGTTCACGAACTAGGGCAAAGTCGCCCGCAATTCATAGTGATTCCCTGGAAGTAAGTCTGACACATGAGTGCAAATGGATTGAGCTTCTACCTTTGAAGCAGTCCTGACCAATTGGCTTGGCTGGGGACCCTATTTTGTGAGGCAAACCCACATCATTTGATTTGAGGACTAGTTTTCCATTCCTTCTTACGTAATCCTGAGGTCTCTTGAGGCAGCCAAACATCTATTCACGCCCAAGAATCGGGAGATTCACCTATAGTCCTTGTTGTTGGAGTACAAATATCATTTTGGCTGTGGGGATTGTTGTTACTTGTTTGACAAGGCATCCAATTTTTTCAATTATTTTTAGTCAATTTATTCTTTTAAGTGCTTTTTTCCCCCCTTTGTTTCTTAAATGTCTGCTTTTTGTGTTTATTTTTCTTGTTTTTGCATGTTTCAGGGGGGAGGTTTTTCAATTGTTTTCATTGTAAATTTTCATTTGTTTGCCGTTACGTGATTTTTGTTCTACAGTTTGATGGGGTTCATTTATGTTGTCTTCGGTCTAGTCTTCGTTTGATTTCTTGACTATGATTTGTTTTTTTCGTTCGACATTTTTTGTGTGAAGTGGATAAGGATGTTTTCCAGTGTGTATGGATTTTGAATTCGAATTTTCCCAGTTAATTTCTTGTTCTCTTAGTTAAAATTGCTTTTCTTATACACATTATTTCATCTGGTAATGTGTCAAGTAATATGTAAGTTTGTTTTTAATTGATTGTTGGCTCTCTGTTTTTTTTTTTTTTAAATTTTTGAGAAAGGGTTGCTTTTGTTATTTATGTGATAATTATATACCGTTACAATGAATATTTATTGTTTCATATATACAGTCGGTGAAAACAAATTTAGGCACTTTCTTTCCGTTCAAGCACACCAAAATGGCTCATATTTTGAATGTTTCTGGTGAGATACGCTTGTATTTCAAATAACTAAGTTTGAGCGAAATATAAATGGATTAATTGTTTATTTTTTCCTGTCCACATACAATAAATATTCAATTTGATGAGTTTTATGATGGAATCCAATTCTAGAATTATATTTATGTGCAGACAAGCTGCATGTTAATTGACCTTGCATCATGACAAGACCAAGGGAATGTGAAGATGAAGAAACTGCCAAAGGAAAATTTGAGAAGGCCGAAATGTGCTTATGTGGAATGCATATTCATAATTGTCGTAGATATTAAGAACATATTTAGTGGTTTAAGCTAATTTTAGAGTTTGCAGTATTTTCTCCTAGAAAATATGTTTTAAAAAACTGTACTTGTAAACAATGAGTTATATTGAGCATTTCCAAGTGTGTTTATGTTGTCCAGTAAGTAAGGTGACATTTGGTAACCGTTTCGTGCCCATCCCATAGAGTGGGATAGAAATGGGATAGGATGAGATAAGAATTTTGTTTCCTTCTTGGTAACATAATCGTGTTTGGTAACGACAATTTTTTTTGGATCTGGGAACAGAATCGCGTTTGGTAACGATATCCAAAAAATTAAGAACGAATCCCAAACCACAATCAAACCCTAAACCACAATCAAGAAATCATTAAGCAATAAAACTTTAAACCACAATCGAAATCAAAATCCTAAACCCCAATCGAAATCGAAATCGAACCCTAAACCCCAATTGAAATCGAAACCCTATTTTGACACTAAAATTATTTGGAAAAAAAAATCTGTAGATGGCACTAATTCCCTTTTTGGATCATCAAACAAAAATCAGATGAATGAGTCTTTTCAAACTAACTGAGTGCGAAAAATCGATTTCGATATCCAAATAGGGCGACGAACCAGAGTTTAGGGTTTCGGCAATGAGGAAGGGGGCGATGGCAATGAGGTGAAGACGATCGCGACGTCCACGGTTGAACAAGATGACGAACCAGAGTTTCGATTTCGATTTCAAAATCGAAACGCTATAAGCAGACGACGGCAAACGAGGCGAAGACGATGATGACGACCACAGTTGACGACGAAGAACACGGTTGGCGACGAAGACGACACAGGCAATGGCGAATGGAGAAGAAGACGACGAAGACGACGAACGAAGTGGAAGATGATTATGAGGAGGTGATGGAGGATGATCAAGGAGGTCGACGAACGAAGTGGAAGATGAGGAGACGAAGAAGACGTTCCTTGGTTTTGGTTGGGAAAGGTTGGGAATTCCTAGAAACAAATTTTTTTTGTTTCTCAATTCTAAAGAAAAAGTGGGCACAATTCTCATTTTGGAATGGAATGGGAACGGAAATAAAAGTTTACCAAACACTATGTCCAAAAATAAATACAAAAAATCTAGGAATGGGATGAGAATTTTTGGGATGGGAGTGGTTACCAAACGGGCCCTAAATTTAAGATTATGTTTATGTTTTTGAGTAAGTAAATTTTGTTGATTTAACTTATTTTGGCTAGGTAAGTTTACTGGGTTGATGCACAATTTTATATCAAATATATGCATTCCACAATTTGTATTTACGGTTGATCATGGATTAATCCATTTACAACGTTTTGCTCCATTTATTGTGATGCATAATTCGCCGTTCTTATTTATTTGTTGTTGAATAATGCTTGGTCCATGCATGGTGGCTTGGTCCATTCATTGTGATGCATAGTTCAATGTTGCCTGTTGCATAAACTGCACAACAAATATTTACTGTATCCTGATGGAAAGTTAATATTTATAATTAATAGTGTTCCCTTCTTTTTTTTTTTTATAAACTCATTTGGGACCTATTTGCCATCTTTTCATGTTCAAGTAGTATCATAATAGACATTCACTATATTAGGTTTTCATTTTTTCTCTTTGCTCAGTATTTCATGGTCTCTTTTAACACGACAAATGTGCACTTCACAATATCAACTCGTAGAAGAGAATGTTTTCCACAAAAAAATGTTCACAATCAAAATACTTCTCAAGGCATAGGCTTCCATGCTCAACATTTCGCACATGCAATCTATTTTTAGTCATCATTACATTTGGGGTTTTCTATCAATAACATAGCAAATATTTTAATAACGTTCTCCTACACCAAGCATTTGTTTTCTGTAAGCGTTGAAAGTTCATAATTTCACTAGATTGTTCCTGCACAGGCTGTTTTGTTTCTACCGTTTCCTTTCTTTATGCATTCACTCACCTATTTTGCTGTACAAATGAATTTGTTAAAAATTCTTGTTAGTCACTCTCGTTCTGTGTGCTATGGTAAATAACAAATCAGTTTTTTATGCATTTCATAGTTATATATGAAATGAGAACTTTAGACTTTAAAATTAACCAACTATATCTTGAGCTAAGAATACCAAGCCAAACATGCAAACGTATACGTAAACAAGCTAGTCATGAGTAGATAAAAGGCATGTGAGGGACACAGAGCTCGATGGATGAAACCTTCAAACAAACTGCATAGTGGCAGACGAGGTAAATGCTAAAACTTTTGACGTGGATTGACTCCTTCCCTTATTTTAATTGTTGGTGATCGTGATATTAAGGAAAGTTAACCAACTCCAAAAAAGCGGATAATGATTGAATACGAGTTTTATTAATTCAAAGTCACACTATGAAGCAAGACACTAAAAAATTATACAATAAAGCCCAAAGTCATTTCAACTATCTTTTCTTTCCCTATATTAGGAGTATGAGTAACTTAATTTGTAATAAATGAGAAGTACAAAGCCTTCAAAGTTGGGAAGATGTTTTGAGGATGACAAGGAGTTTTTGGTAAGTTATTATTGATTTAAGTTCAATTTAGTTTCCACATAACTCTCTATCCCATAACTATTTAATTTACAAATTCATTTTTCCATGCAACTCTCTATCCTTTCTTTAATTTGCTTTCATGCAATGGTATTTTTGCAATTTATCGTGCTACAAATCTTTATCCGTTAAACTATTTATTTTATTGTAAATTTCTATCTGTTAAACTCTTTATATTACTACAATTTACTCGTTTTTCTTTAAAATTGCTTTTCTTGGAGTAGAATTAATGTAATTCATGATCTCATCCCACATCCAATCACTGTGATCTTGAAAGTTTTAGTCTTCAATACTTTTTCTTAAAAAGTCCTCTTAATTAAGATAGAGTGTCAGTGAATCACCTGATCATAGATTATACTTTACTTATTCTTGGAAATTACTGTTGGCATGCCTAACAAACCAAATATGCTGCACATATTTTTTGGCAATACCCAATGAGACATAATTTTGATGCTGAAGACAAGAAATCAATTAGGAAAACGTCTCGAATCCAGTATGAAATCCATGCAAGAGGCTCTGCCCAATCAAGAACAATTTAACTAAGAACTTGGTCAACAGGAGATCTCCAATATTTGTATCTTTAGCCATTAGAGAAGTCCCTTGGGCTCAGCTTAATCTGCTGAGAGCCCTTCTGTATCGGAGCCTTCGGAGGGTGGGTCCTCGGGGAAGGTCATAAACGATACAATAAAATAAAATACTAGATTTAGGCAACAGACAATAATTTTTTTTAGTGAAGTTTATCTTTCTATTTTTTCCTAGTGAATTAATTTATGTGACATAAAATAAATTAGGTATTATTCTAATGAATAGAAAAATATTTTTTCGACATCTTATTATTTATAAAAAACAATTGGAGCTTTGTATGCGCTAGGTTTTGAAAAAGATTTGGGCCGAAATTTAAAGAAAGGGAGTCACCATCTAGCATTGAATTAGATGTTATGTTAGTTCATTGAGATTTTTCAAGAAAAACTTGATATGGCATATATATTTTTTTAAGAAAACACCAATCAATTGTTTAGAAAACACTTGTTATATATATATATATACACTAGGGTATAACCCAAAAAAAATTGCACCTGAAAAAATTGATATAATCTTTTTTTTTTTTTTTTTATACAATATTCTACACTTATTTTATTAAACATCAACAATGATTAACATTTAAATGCCATCAATTACACCACAAATAGTATCCAATAATATAAATATTCGGCTATTAAAAAAATTCCACAATTAATCATGAGCGAAAAATGCAACTAGATTTACACAATGCCTAAATACATATTTTAGATTTGCCTAAATCAATCTCAAGAGTCAAGATTAAGACACAACAGCAGATTGGACCATACCGGTTTAGAGAGAGAAATTTTGATGAGCACCGACTCAAAATTGCGAAAGATTAGAGCAACTGTTGCCATTGTCGCGAAGTCAAAGAATTCCGTCTCAATAGAAGGACATAGTGTTTTGGGGGGCATAGAGACGCTCAACGGCCATGCTTTGGGGACTCAAAATCTCTATTTTCTAATCATCAAACGCTCGTCAACACAATCAATCTAGAAAGAAAATATAGTGCCGGAAATATGATTTAGAGAGAAGAATTGCTTTCGGTGTAGAGAAGAGGAAGACAATATCATCAAAATCTAGTAAGTGAAATCATACACTACTTTACCAATCACAATATACCTGGCTATTCAATGATAAGATAAATAAATATGATATGATTCTAATTCGAAAAGGAATTGAAGATGCATACAATCTATGAGGATCAATGAACTCAAAATTAAGAATCAAATAAGAACAAATGTCTCGATTCCATATATAATTAAATGCAAATCGATTCATACATGGCAAATTAACACCCAAAATCGAAACAATTTTGATCCAGATCTAACTCATTCATTCGAAATGGTACGACTCACCATTGGCATCAAACGAAGCCTTCCGAATACTCCAACTTATCGGAGGACCACCGGGTCATCGGATCTTCCATGCTTCCTTTCCGCTGGAAAACAAATGTGATTTATTAATAGAGTTCTTGACCTAAAAAATATATTTTTAAAACTTAATTTCTGAAAACTAATCAGTTGAGACTTATTTACCGAAATGGAGTAAAACGCAAATTGGAAATGCGTTTTTAGAAAAAAGCATTTACAAAATGCGTTTTTAAAAAACAAAAAAAAAAAAAAAAAAAAAAAATGAAAAACGCATTTAGAAAATGCGTTTCTCAGACAAAAACAAAACAAAACAAAATAAAATAAAAACGCATTTATAAAATGCGTTTCTCAAACAAAAACCGAAAAAAAAATAAAAAAATAGAAACACATTTATGCGTTTCTCAAACAAAAAACAAGAAAATAAAATAAAAATAGAAACTCTTCAAAAACCGAAAAAAAAAAACAGAAACGCAAAAGCTTTCTGCGTTTTTAAAGAAATGCAGAAAGCTTCTGCGTTTTTATTTCCCATTTCCCCAACCACCACCTTTTCATTCATTTACGATTTTGAACGGCAAACAGTAGAGGGAGGTGAACGGAAAACAGTAGAGAGAAAACAGATTGCCGTTGTACCTGCCGCTGCCGCCATCACCATTCTCCGGTCGTCTGTGCTAATTAGGTAAGCGTTTTTTTTTTTTTTTGTGATTTTTTTTTTTTGGCTTTTTTTCGTGTATATGTGGTTATATATGTGTATATATGTGTGTGTATATATATATATGAAATGTATATATACGGTTTTTTGCATTTTGGTTTATTTTGCAGTTTTTCAAATTTTTTTTTTGAAATGTAGATCTCGGCTGTCACCCACTCCTTTGTCGCCGATCTCGCTCCTCCACCGCCGTCTGTTTCGTTGTGGTTAGTAAACCAATTTTTCTTTTTATTTTTTTCCCGATTTTTTCTTCTTTTTTTTTTTCGATTTTTTTTTTCCCGTTTTTGTTCCATGCCAACTCTGTAATCCCACCACTGAGGTGGTGAGAATACAGTGTTTTGATCGCAATTAGAAATTTTAATCGGACAATTTAAATTTTTTTAGTAACATGATTGATAATTATAATAATACCTTACATGTTTTGTTTTGATTTGTGAAATTGTAATTATTTGTAATGGAGAATATTACATTATATCTGTATTAGGGTGGAAAAATATTGGAAGGAACTGAGTTTGGGGTGTCATATAATATGTATGTGGTCAAACGTTGGATGTTTGTCAGGGGATTACATTAAACGAATTAATTGCGATGTTATGACCTTATATCTTCGAGGATGGAGTTGATGGAACATTAAAGTTATAGTGTAGGTTGCCGATAGCTACTATTGGTCTTGTGAATTATAGACACATGTTGTATTCAATCGGTGACGACGCGACATTAGACCATGTGCTTCAGTTACCTTTTAAGTTGCCCTCACTACTTAATGTTGAGGTGTATCTCGAGGTAGATCGAGCTTTTGATCACGCTCCAATATTTTCTTCCCAACCTGATCCTTTTACTCAATTTTTAAGTCAAAATTTTAATCATCATGTTACCGCGTTATCTGGACAATTTTCTTTGTATAATTAATGTTTGACCGCTAAGTTGTTCAACCTAGTTACACTCACCGATTGCCCTACATTCCTGAAGAATATTATCCCCATACAGTGATTGATCATGATGCAGGCACCAACTCTGCCACTCGACATCAGCATCATTCGCTAATTAGTCCACCGCACGACAACGATTGCGGTAGGTATGATGGGAATGTGGAGGGTGGGATAAATACAATCGATAGTTTCCACGATGTCGAACGAACTGGTGGCCGCAAATAATGTGCTGTCATTTTCACCGCAAACATACTGATCAAGTTTTAGTATAATGGACCTTTCGGTCGGGTATCGTATCCACAAGGATTGGTATTATTACTATCGAGTACCGCGATTATCATAACTCGACTTTATCTAGGTAACAAAAATGTAATTTAATTAACTAATACTAATACTAATAACTTAATTTAATCTATACTAATACTAATATTAATATGAGATAGTTTTGAGAGAATAGGTTGTCTAGGGATTAGTTTCGTTTACGAATACGTGTTTAGTTTTGTTTTAGTTTATGTTAACGGTGTTCGACTTATCCAACAATCTCGATATCTAAAACTCCTCCGCCACCTCTCCCTAGTGTAAGACGGGGGATATAACGCTACTTCATGTCAACGAAGAAGTCCCTCTCTGTGTCTTAACGACCCTAGGTTGCGTGAGTCTTGCCCCAACCTTATTGATCGCACACAAAATCTCAGTTCGTAAACTCCTTCGCCACCTCTCCCGAGTATAAGACGAGGGATATGATGTGATTTCAAATCAACGAAGAAGTCCCCCTCAACGTCTTAACGACTCTAGGTCACGTGAGTCTTACTCCAACGTCATAGATTTCATGCGTTGTGTTTACCCTATCGACAATCTCAGTTCTAAAACTTCCTCGCCACCTCTCTCGAGTGTAAGATGAGGGAATACGCGACTTCAAATCAACGAAGACGTCACCCTCAACGTCTTAACAACCCTAGGTTGCGTGAGTCTTGCCCCAACGTCATAGATTGTCCACAATCCTAACCCCGACCGGGTTATTTAATCGTGGCGTTTGTTTATTCTAATTCGAATTCGGGATTTGTCAAATCCCATATTCTCAATATGTAAATCTAAGCAATATAAACAAACAACAGCATACACAATCAACATAACGAAGAACAATTGCAAATAAAACACAAACTCAACTAAACAACGTTTTCATAAATTATATTAATAATCCCTATACAACTTATGTTTAGTCAATGCCCATAACCACGTATACAATGTAAAATGGCGTAAACATGCTCAACAACTACCAAAATGAAGAAAACAAAAAGAAGAGACGAGCGACTTAGCCAATATCCGAAGAATAGCCGCTAGAACCGTCGAACGATTGCTTCCTTCTTCATCTTCCACCTCGGGTTGAGAGCTCTCCCTCAAAAATCTCTAATCCTACTCCTAAAATATGGCCTAAGGCCTTAGGGGCCAAAGAAGTCTGAAGAGAGGAGGAGATAAGAGGTATTTATAAACAAAATATCTAAAAAACTATCTAACACTGTGCAGAGGGTCACCGCTGCGGCGGTGAGTAAGTCGGTTTAATGATCGCTATGCCGATGAAGACAGTGGTGGACTAGGAAGAGCATTCTGTTGGATTTCCGCCTAGGCGGTGGATTTCTTCGCCTAGGCGGTGGGCTGTCAGTAGCCTACTTTTGTTTCTCTGCTTCTTCACTGCCGCGGCGGTGGGATTCACTACTACGGCGGTGGTCTATTAGTAGTATTTTGCATTTCTCAGCATCTTCACCACCACGGCGGTGGTCTGGACGCTGCGTCGGTGGGCTTGTTTCACAATTTTGTCTCCGAGCTTGTTTTTCCATCATTCTTCGATCGCTTTTGGTTCGATCTCATCGTTTTTGCTCTAGAGTCTTATCTTTTTGCCTGATACACCTGATTTGTACAAAAAGTATGAAAACTAATTAAAATTTAATAAAATACTATATAAATGCTCGAAAACTAACTTAATTCGGTTTGGAAATACGTAGGTAGATAACACCTATCAAATAACCCCAAACTTAGAATTTGGCTAGTCCTCGAGCCAAACACACACACTAAAATGAAAAACACAATGAAATAAAATAACAAACATCCTAAAAACAATCTAAACATAACATACATGTGAGTTTTGACTTCTTCTAACAGCCTATTTATTTTTGTCCCTCAACAACCACCAATTATTTCGAGTTCTGGTTGTAACACACATCATGTGGTTCTAGAATTTCGACATGCAATAATGGTGAATGCTATTCTAGATCTTCTAAATGTGTTAGTGCGAGACTCAATAATATAACTATACAACGACCGGATTGGATTATCCCCCAACGAAATTCATGACTTAGACCGTGAAGGACTAGGATTTTCATAGGCTTGATTGGGGTCTACTCTCCAGTAATGTAGGTTTAGTAGTTCAAAAAGATCAGAAGGACTTGGTTCGGTTAAGGAATAGTTGGCCAACGGTATTTCGGAATTGAAAATGGGTTAATGTTGTTAACTTAACGTTACCCAAGGCTCAACGCTTGACATATTCACTCTCGAACCCCTATAGAAAGATTGGAAACAATCTCGAACAAGCATTTAAGACCGACGTACTCACTTGTCAAAAATAAACAGAAATTAAAAACCATATGTACACTTGATTTTTTTTTTTTCAACGAACATACCCTCAAACTTATTTGATTGTTACAATTGAAGGGGTGTGTGAAATACAAACGAAAAACGACAAGTAAGTACTCAAATACCGAACCAATTAGAAGTCCACCCTAAATCCAACCGCTCACATCAAGTAACATTTACAATTGCTAACTTGATTCACTCAAATGTGCCTTTAAATTCAGCGATTTAGGTTTGGAAAAAGATCCACTGGCCATGGTGTTAGTTTATGTGTTCTGAATTGAATTTGCATTTAGGCTTCGATAGGGTAACGAGAGATAAAGATTTAACAAGGTAGGCTTAGAAGGCTCAAGCGACAAAGAGAATGCATAAATCACATCTGCTAAATTACCTCGCCTAGGATTTCGCCTCTAGCTTCTCCTCAATCAAGTTCTATAATCCTTAATGTGTCATGAATTTGGTTAATCGATAATCATCCTCAAATCAATTGAATAGAAATACATTGAGTCTATGTGTTAGTGCAAATTTGGATCTATAATAATTTTTACCAAAACACATAGTCAAGCACACAAAATCACATATGCATGGATATTACCCTTGACCTCGAAAACAACCAGGGGTAATTATCATCATCGGGTAACGGCCCAGATGAACACAAAACTCAGCATGCAAACAATAACACAAAAACATAAACACATTCTAACCTAAACACACATGCAATACGGGAAAAAAATAACACATAAACTAACAATACTACATACTACATACTACACATCACTTCCGAACTCAAAATGGATAGTGTCCTCAGTGATCCAAATCATCATTCTTCAACATATGAAATTTAAAACATGCTGACGAAGGGGGTTTAGAACACTTACCTGGGAGGCGAGAGGATCTCGCCTCCGATTCAATTCGGATGTAACGGATTTAACTTATTTGACCTTGGGTTGCCTCCCAAGAAGCGCATGGTTTAATGTCCTCGACCCGACATTTTCAAAACGCCCTCAAGATTGGCGAGGTTTTGCTTTGGATGACTCAATTTTTCAACGAAACACCTCACCGGATTATGTGCTTGGCCAAGCAACATAAAATGGATTCGAATCCCGTCAAAAGAGATGCATCAACGCCTATCGATCTAACATCGGCAAATATCATGCATTGGAAACAAAAACAAAACTACAAACAAAAATTATATACAAAAGAAATGCCTAAAGTAAAATTAAGTCATTTACATACAATATCGACATCGCCAATCCCCAAATACGATACACTTGCTTCTCCTATCTAAAACTTAAGTCTCCGGTCGTTATCGCGTTTCTTCGGTAATAACATCAAACCAATCCCCGGCAACGGTGCCAAAAACTTGGTAGACATTGTCGAAAACTGAATCTGACAACAACCAATCCCCGACAACGGAGCCAAATATTTGGTGGCCGCAAATAATGCGCTGTCACTTTCACCGTAAGCATACGGATCAAGTTTTAGTATAATGGACCTTTCGGTCGGATATCGTATCCACAGGGATTGGTGTTATTACTATCGAGTACCGCGATTATCATAACTAGACTTTATCTAGGCGACGAAAATGTAATTTAATTAACTAATACTAATACTAATATAGCTTAATTTAATCTATACTAATACTAATATTAATATGAGATAGTTTTGAGATAATAGGTTGTCTAGGGATTAGTTTCGTTTACGAATACGTGTTTATTCTTGTTTTAGTTTATGTTAACCATGTTCGACTTATCCAACAATCTCGATATCTAAAACTCCTCCGCCACCTCTCCCTAGTGTAAGACGGGGGATATAACGCAACTTCGTGTCAACGAAGAAGTCCCTCTCTATGTCTTAACGACCCTAGGTTGCGTGAGTCTTGCCCCAACCTTATTGATCGCACACAAAATCTCAGTTCATAAACTCCTTCGCCACCTCTCCCGAGTGTAAGACGAGGGATATGACGTGACTTCGAATCAACGAAAAAGTCTGCCTCAACGTCTTAACGAATCTAGGTCACGAGAGTCTCACCCCCAACGTTATAGATTTCGTGCGTTGTGTTTACCTTATCGACAATCTCAGTTCTAAAACTCCCTCGTCACTTCTCCCGAGTGTAAGACGGGAGAATACGTGACTTTGAATCAACAAAGAAGTCCCTCTCAACGTCTTAACGACCCTAGATTGCATTAGTCTTACCCCAACGTCATAGATTGTCCACAATCCTAACCCCAACCGGGTTATTTAATAGTGGCGTTTGTTTATTCTAATCCGAATTCGGGATTTGTTAAACCCCGTATTCGTGATATGTAAATCTAAGCAATATAAACAAACAATACGTCATACACAATCAACATAACGAAGAACATTCGCAAACAAAACAGAAACTCAACTAAACAATGTTTTCATAAATTATATTAATAATCCCTATACAACCTATGTTTAGCTAATGCCTATAACCACGTATACAATATAAAATGGCATAAACATGCTCAACAACTATCAAAATGAAGAAAACAAAGAGAAGAGACGAGTGACTTAGCCAATATCCAAAGAATAGCCGCTAGAACCGTCGAACGATCGCTTCTCTCTTCATCCTCCACCTTGAGTTAAGAGCTCTCCCTAAAAAATCCCTAATCCTACTCCTAAAATATGGCCTAAGGCCTTAGGGGCCGAAGAAGTCTGAAGAGAGGAGGAAAGAAGAGGTATTTATAGACAAAATATCTAAAAAAATATCTAACACTGCGCAAAGTGTCACCGCCGCGGCGGTGGGATTTACCGCTGTGGTAGCGAGTAGGTCGGTTTAATGATCGCTGCGGCGATGAAGACAGCGGTGGACTAGGAAGAGCATTCTGCTGGATTTCTGCCTAGGTGGTGGATTTCTCTGCCTAGGTGGTGGGCTGTCAGTAGCCTACTTTTGTTTCTCTGCTTCTTCACCGCCGCGACGGTGGGATTCACCATTGCGGTGGTGATCCGTCAGTAGCATTTTGCCTTTCTTAGCATCTTCACCGTCGCGGCAGTGGCCTTGTTTTACAGTTTTGCCTCCAAGCTTGTTTTTCTACCGTTCTTCGATCGCTTTTGATTCGATCTCATCGTTTTCACTCCAGTTTCCTATCGTTTTGCTCCACACACCTGATTTGTACAAAAAGTATAAAAACTAATTAAAATATAATAAAACACTATATAAACGCTCGAAAACTAACTTAATTCGATTTGGAAATACGTAGGTGGATAACACCTATCACAAACAGAGGTAGATGGTGCTTTTGCGTTAGAGGAAGAGGAGAATGGTGGGGATGAAGATGAAGATATGGATGTCGAGCCGACAAGGGAATGGAGTGAACGGTTACTGTTGCATAAGGTTTCTTCATTCTATAATCAATTGGAATGGGGTGATGATGATGACATGGCAAAATTTGAGCCAAAGTTGCGAAAGAATTTTTGGACCTCGGAAATTGACGAATTCAATTGTGACATGGTCTTTAAGGACAAGAAACATATTCAGAATGCCGTGAAGTATTACCATGTTATGAAAAATAAAGAGTATTGTGTGGTGGAGACGAACCTGAAAATTTGATCGATTAAATGCAAGTATGGTTGCGGGTGGAGGATACGGGCGACTCTAAAAAAGAGTCATAGAATGTTCCAGATTACACAGTATAACAGGAGACACACATGTTTCTATAATCATACGGCCTTGGATCATGGAAACTTGGATTCGGGTGTCATTTTTACTTGATACTTGGACAGCTCGAAGAGGATCCAGAAGTGAAGATGGGTGTTATCGTTGCGTCCGTGAAAGAGTCTCAGGGATTCACTATCTCCCATCGAAAGGCTTGGTTGGCTAGATCTAACGTCATTGTGACCTTGTTCAGCGATTGGGATGAATAGTATCGAAAGTTGTCGAAATTTATGTCGGCGTTACAACACTTTAATCTTGGGATAATTGTCAAATGGAGTATTGTTCCTACTGCTACAGCTGGTTATTTGATATTCGACATGGTATTTTGCGCATTCCAACCTTCTGTGGTCGGATGAAGATATTGTCTACTTGTCCTCATGATTGACGGGACCCATATGTACGGTAAATACGAGAGAAAAATCTTGATCGCTATTGGGATGGCACTGGCCAATAAGTGTTATCCTTCAGCGTTCGCGGTGGTACTAACAGAGGACCACCACTGTTGGTCCTGGTTTATTTTGATACTAAAGCATCATATTGTTAAAGATCGTCTGGAGGTCACGCTGATATCTGACAGACATACTAGCATTATTAGTGTGGTCAGAACATTATGGCTTAATCAACCGAACGAGCCCGTTCGTTATCATCGATTTTGTTTGCGGCATCTTTGTAGCAATTTTGACAACATCTTTAAAAATCAACAACTAAAAGATCTTACTTGGAACGCAGGTGCTACAATACAAGTTCGAAAGTACAACGCCATCATGAAAGAGATTGCGAAAATAAACATGGGGGGCATATACGTGGTTAGATAACGTAACCAAAGATAAATGGACCAGGTCACACGATAATGGTAAACGTTAGCACGTTTTGACGATCAATTATGCCAAAGTATTCAACAACTGTTTGAAAGGTGTAAGGAATGTCCCAGTTACAACTGCCATTTCGATAAATTTCTATAGGTTGATCAAATACTTTAATCTCGATCGATAGGAAACTCTAAAGGACATGACCATGGGTTTGGGGTACGTAAAACATGTCGTTGAGAAAATTCAGAAATCCCAAGCGAAGTCCAAAACATATGACGTCCAAATATTCAATCGGTAATGTTTTTTAACTTACAATTTATTAATTGGTAATATATTTTTTAAATAGACCATAATACAAATGATATAACTGATCATCTAATTTGATTTATAAATATATTTAATAATAGGGAGAATGGACGTTACCACGTGAAAATGAGAAAGATTTTGTCCGGTGGTATTGTTACACATAAAATTACTTTAGGTGATAATCTTGATTGTACTTGTGGGAAATATAAGACTTTTAGATATCTATGCTCACACATGCTTGCGGTAACGGAGTATTGTGGCACAAATGCTTTTCGCTACATCATTGACGAGTACCCAATAGCGAACTTGCTGAAAGTTTGGGAGTCATCGTTTGAACCGATCATTCACAAGGACTATTGGCCGATGGTTAACTTTTCGATCATTCTTCCTAACAAGAATAGACTTTGAGTTGTGAAGCGTGGACGACCTAAATCTACTCGCATTCGAAACGAGATGGATGTGTCGCAGCGGACAATGACAAATCGCTGTGGGTTGTGTTCTCAAACTGGCCATGATATGCGAACATGTCCATTCCGACCCCAATGAGATAACAATTGTAATGGAGACAATAATTTTTTTTTTAATTTACTTTATGGTTGAAACAACATTCGTATTATGCTGTATTATATTGTTGTTTAGTTGATAAACATAATATTTATTTCGTATATTACTACTTCATGAAATTTTAGTTTCAAATTATTTCTGTTATGGCTGAGCCTGGTCCTATCGATCAGTCGTTACTTTATTTGCAGAGAGACTACAGATCTATGACTATTTGGGAAGAACGCGGAGTGCAGGTCATATTAAAAAAATATTTACCTAGTCTATTGATTTTTTTTTTTATTTAATAATTTTTAAATTAGTTGTCTTTTAATTTATATTTCAGCATTCTTCTCGACTTCACTGCTCCGGAGCAGGACGCTTTCCAGGGGAATGGACGAAACATGTACCCGGTCGCGTGGTACAGTTAATACAAGCTGTCAGACTTTATGGAGCTTTTCGGTTAAGGAAGAAACAGTTAGACCATGCATTGATTACCACGCTGGTCGAGAGATGGCGTCAAGAGACGCATACATTTTATCTACCGACTGGTGAGATGACAGTGACACTATAAGACGTAGCAGTGTTATTTGGGTTACCCGTGAACGGACGGCCAGTTATCGGGCTTGAGGACACATTACCGATCGTACGTTGGTAGGAACTTTGTCAAAACCTCCTCAGTCACACAACTCCAGAGGACAAAATCAAGGGCGACTGCCTAAACTTGAAATGGTTATAGTCCACTTTCGATCGTGTACCCATTGACGCCGACGAGAGCATTATACAGTGTTACGCCAGGGCGTACTGCCTGATATTGATCGGGACAGTATTGATGCCTGGTAAATCTAATAATTTGGTTACGTTAGCGTACTTACCACTATTGCGCATTATGTTTGGGTCGCATCAGTATAGTTGGGGCAGTGCCATTTTAGCAGTACTGTATCGAGAGCTATACAAGGGATGTCGTAAGGAGACCAAAAAAATTTCGGGACCCTTATTTTTATTACAGTGTTGGGCGTGGGAACGACTCTCGAGACTATGACACGTGTCTCTCTCTACTACCGGCGATTGGATGAGTGACCTACAGATAGGAGACTTGAGGTTCCCAGGCGCCCCTTGGGGGTCTCGGTACGTTATTATATAATAAATGTTTACACATTTCAAATATTTTATTTCATGTAGTAATAATTAATTTTTATGGTTGCATACAGTTGGAAAGTATCTTTTAATTTGGATAGCGAGCCGATGCACGTATTGATAGTGTATCATGATTCATTAGATCGTCTACAGGATTACGAGGTCAATTATAGATTTACGTAAGATGTTATTGATGTTTATTTATGATTATATTTATTATTTAATTAATTTATTTGTATGTTGTTTGCAAGGTGATTTGGATGCCGTATCCAACTGATCTCTTGAAGTAATTACCAACATATTGTTGGGATGACCAAACAATTTGGATGACATCTGTACCCCTAATATGCTACGCAATCGTAGAGTACCATTACCCTAATCGTACGTTACGACAATTTGAATTTTGCCAAGGAATTCGCCACTAAGCGACACATATAAGGATTTGCATTTGAATAGCTGGAGGGGAAAATTTGGTACAGACTGGTCGACAATGCACGAGGCACTTATACGGGCATAGGATAGCCAACGACCACCTGATTTGAGTAACCTTCTGGTTGGTACAAGCGTCCTTGATGATTACATGCCCTGGTACTGGGGAGTCACCAGACGGTTCATAGTGAACTCATCTTATCGACTGAACTTCGACTATCATGTAGTAGGAGGTCGTCGGACGATAGAGGTATAATTTAATTAGAACATATATTTATTATTTTATGTAATGTTCATTTACTTAGGTGTAATCAACTTTATGTTTCAGGAACCATATATTTCAGCCTTGATGCGTATGAGCGAGCTTGCAATTCGAACAAGACAACCAGGAGATTTTGAACGGGTTACACACTTATTGCACGACATTTGTTTCTGGGCCTATCGTCGACAGTTTCCTTACAAGATGCCGAGTGATGTTGGTCCGAGACAAGAGTGCATACCAGATCCACTGTTGGAGTCGTTGTCCAGGTTTGCCATAAACCAAGATGATGATGTATACCGACGAGGCGAGGCATTAATGGATGACACCAGTGCCGGACCATCTACCTATGGGATGAATGATTTCTTTTTAGATTATGGCACCGAATTGGGTGTCAGTTGCGGACTGTCAATGGGCAACACATTTGTCACCCTGATGATAAAGCATCCATTATCGAGCTCAACATCTATTCCTAGTGTGACATATGGTGTACCTAGAGGAATTCAAAGACACGTGTCGCCGGTCCCATGGGAGTCAAACGATGAACATTTGTTGCCCATCGTGGAGGAACCGGCATATCTATCTACCATGGACTTGGGACGCATTACTCAAGTTGATCATCTTCAAGCAGATGACACAGAGGAACTTCCACTTTCTTTATGGCGGCAACGGAGAAACATAAAACGTAGGGGGTGTGGTACATAGAAACCCAATGACGACATGTATAATGTATTATAAATTATAGAACTGTATTATATATTCACGCGCATTTGTTTTCCTATTCCAATTAGTGTAAAGGTGTAATTTTATTTTCATTTCAATTAGTGCGATTTTTTTTTTTTTTTTTTTTTTAAAAATGCATATGTTATTTACGTTTTTTGTGGGATCATTTCACACTAATCATAAAATAGTTCTTCTAAGCCAAATTTGGTAGTTTTCGAGTGTATTAAGTAATATTTAATTGCATTTTAGTTGTTTTTATGTAAATCAGGTGTAGGAATATGAACGAGCAATAAACAAGTAAAAAGGTGAAAAAACTGCGAAGAAAAGTTAGAAAACCTATCAATACAGCAGTCCCACCGCCAAGGCGTTGAGAATACACTCTAATTTTTTTTCCCCGTTTTTCTTCACGCCAACACTGTAATCTCACTGTCGAGGCGGTGAGAAACGCAAAATGCTTTTGCATGTTTAATAAAAAAAAATTAAAAAATCCAAGAAACGCATTTTATAAATGCGTTTTTATTTTATTTTTTATTTTTTTGTTTTTGTTTGAGAAACGCATTTTATAAATGCATTTCTACTTTTTTTTCTCTCTTTTTTTTTTTTTTTTTTTTTTTTTTTTTTTCGGTTTTTGTTTGAGAAACGCATTTTATAAATGTGTTTTTCATTTTTTTTTTGTTTTTTAAAAACGCATTTTGGAAATGATTTTTTCTAAAAATGCATTTTTAATTTGCGTTTTACCCCATTTCGGTAAATAAGTCTCAACTGATTAGTTTTCAGAAATTAAGTTTTAAAAATATATTTTTTTAGGTCAAGAACTCTATTAATAGATATATATTTTCAATATTTCACTATTTTTGATTGCCTTTTCCCGAACTATAAAAACAAAAACATTTAAAAGTTATAAAAAAAACTCAGGAATTGAAATTTTAAGGGGTTTCACTTTTCAGAAACTGAAAAAATAACATTTTCAATTTCATTGGTGAAGGTATTTCCATATTCCCCTTTTCCCCTATTTTAGGTTTTCTTTTCCAGAAGTATAAAAACACAAACACCTAAGAAGTATAGAAAAAAATCAAGAACTGAAATTTTAAAGGGTTTTCAGAAACAACAAAAAAATCATGTGTTTTCCACAAACCAAAACATGAAGAATCACAAAATTAATCCAAGAATCACAAAAAATAAACACTAAACTTCAATCACGCAGATTCAAAAATTAAACAGTATACATATTAAAACCCAAATTTAATCAATTTTGTGTTGGAATATTTTTTATGGGTTAACAAATTAATTATTTTACAAAAAAGGGTTAATATATAGTCTATTATTTAGGCAGTTCAATTAATCAGTGATCATATTTTGATTTTGGTTGTACATCTATTATGTAGAAGCCCTATTTAATGGCAAACGTAGGTTTTGAGTTTCGTTAAAGCCCATTATTGGGAGGACCTAACGAGAAACCTTAATATAAATAACTACGTCCCCTCTCTAGTCTAGATTAAGGGATTTCTTCCCATTGAGAGTCGCCACCAAAAAATCTAGATCATAGGGAAGAAGACTTAGTTAATAATGCGCTGCGACAGATTCAATCTCATGCGATGGTCAAGACAAGTACGCTTTCAATTATCATTTTTCATTATTGTGTCCTAATAATCATGTATGATTTAAATTATTGTTTAATTTCGTTTTATTGTGATTATGAGAAATAATCGACATGTGATATCGGAGTCTACATACATGATTTAAGATCTACAATTGGTTTAAGTTTATTTTCCTTCAATTCACAAGGTAGTCTTGATACTTTCAAACTGTGTTTTTTCAATATTCCGATCAAACCGAGGAAAATTGCAAAAAAGGTTCATGCAGTACAGTGTTTCGAATTCAAATCTCAATAGATTTTATCTCGTAAAACACTTGGAATATTGAGTTTATATAAAATTGGATACTCGTCTCATATATATTCTACCACCATGCACCTATGAACTGTTTTATCATGTCAATCACTTTTCATCTTTTGGAAGTAAAATGCATCAAAGTGATGTATGATTGATTGCATAAGTTAATTTACTGTACTTCATGTTAAGTAGTTAGTCTTCACAAATATCTCAACAGCAAATGAGTAGAACACCGTAATTTTCACAATCCTCACATTTTTCTCTGACGTCCTTTCCCCGACAATGTCGATGGTGCCTTCATCGGCTTCTTAGGGCTCTGGCCCTTCGCAGTTCACCTATGCCAATCAGCTAGAGCGCACAGCGAGGCGAACGCGAAAATGATTCTGGCGATCGATTTGGCCTCTGCCGTCGGAGTTCACTTACGGGAACGAAATACTCGTGGTCGATCCCGATCTCTTGCTCTTCGTCAGAGGAAATGGCGGCACGTCAAAGGGGAGGGGAAAATAGGGTTTTTGATTTAGGAAGTGGCGGCGCTAGGGTTAATTACTGAAATCACCCGCGGACCACCTGCCCAAACTTGACACGAAGAGCTGGCAGATCCTTTAGCCTTAACCCGAACAGTAAATGGATGGTTCGCGGGTCATTCTTCTTTATTCGCGGGGTACCTCGACCCGCCCGCATTAAAGCCTAAATGATGTCGTTTGGCTTCGTATCAGTATGATATAGACTATAGAGAGAGAGAGACTTCCTTCTATAGTTTTAGGATTTCTTGAGTTAAGCTCAGAAGGCGCCGAAAATCCACCATTGGCGGCCGTCTCACTCTTTTCTTTTATCCCAGTTAATATTTTGTGATGACATTATCAAGCGGCCACCACGATTCTCCAATCACGTGAAATCTAATTGGGGTAACATCCAACCACATCATTGTTATGTACTGTGTGTTTAGATTCACCCAACTTTGGGAAGAGTCTTTCCCCAATCTCGTACTTGTCTTTTGCTTAAAATGAATAATGACGCCATTCTATATCAAATACCTAGAAGTATTGAATATTCTATGAAATAGTCTAAAATTCAATTCTTTATCAAATAAACTAGAAGTGTTGAATTTATAATTAATCGCAAGGGTATTTGATGCTTAATTCACATAAAAATTAGATTGAAAATTTTGATAGGTGAAAATTAGGGTTTAACATCTACTTTTTGCTATGATTTGCTGAAATTAGGGCTTCCGTTATTGTTCGAATTTCTGAAATGCTTGCATTGTGTTGTGGTTACGTGCATTTTCTGTTGTGGTGGATACATACTGTTCCAATGAGTTTTTTGTTCTTCCAAATTCATATAATTTTGTTCAATGAAATTTTTGAACTGTTGACTCTGAAGGGAATTTATGCTACCATTTATGTCTGTGAAGGATTGTTCATGAGAAAAGAACATAAGTAATTAATGATGTTAAGCTATTTGATGAGGGTCTCCGATAACTGGCCTTGAGCAAAAATAAATAAATAAATTAATATTGGGCTTCAAAAGTTGGATTTGTAGTACATCCCCACTAATTCACATATATGTAATGTGAGGAATTATGTAATATGAGAAAAGTGAGTTCCTGTGTTGAAAGCCCAGGTTGCTTGTTTCTTTTTAGGGCCTAAAGAATACGATCAGATTTTTTTTTTTTTTTTTTTTTTTCATCCTGATTTCTTGCCGTAGCTCTGGTGCTAGGGGTGAGATTGGTTTGGAGAAGGATGTTTTGCCATTGACTAAAAGTCTCACCTTTAGACTAGAAAGGTTGTCGCCAATCACTAAATTGTTTGGTAGCCAAACAAGCACAAGCTAATTAGGTATCAAATTCTTTAAGTTCTCTAATCTTCTGCACATATGATCAATCTGAACCAATGTGCTGTTAACTTCTTAAAGCATGTAGCCATAGATTAAAATGTTTCCCATATCCATGTGGGATTCAAACATTTTTATCTGTTTCTCCCTCCAAAGAAATAGGGGTAAAAATATCTTGATTATGGCAATTATGGCTTTGACTGACCACATGATTATTAATTTTTACTTGCTCTCGTGTATTAATTGGTATTTCTGACAATAGATCCAACTCTTAATAAGATTTCTTTTATCATTTTATTTGATCAATCTCATTTCTTCAGTTTCTAGCAACCTTTGGTGTAAAGCATGTTCCGCCACTCTTTTCGGCATCATATGGTCATGTATTTTATAGGGTTTCCTTCTAGGTGCAATGCCACCGGTAATGGTATCATTTGGAAAATGGAAGTCGGAATTGGCAATAGTGGAAGTGGTGGTTAGGGTGGGTAGTGTTTGTATCAGTACCCTTGGTATGTGTGATGCCGTAGGAATTTATCATGCTCGGGTCTCTCCCATGGCGTGAAACCCCTTTAATTCCGTTCTCCGATCAATTTGATTTATTGGAATATTTTTTTTTTCAATGGGAAATGAGACGTCGAGCGTCGCCGCGCAATTCGCGTTTTTCCAGCCGAACTCGCCGATGTACGGTGTGTACAAAGACGACGGTGACGGAAGGCTAGTATTCACCGGAGTCACCGCCGATAAGAATGTCGACATTCATATGCTGGAGTCGAAGGGTATGGAAGAGAGGATTGAAATTAGGGTTAGAGGTTTTGACACTAAGTACCCTAGATATTTAACTAGAATCTCACTTGTTCTAAGTAGTTTCAATTTAAACATATAAGATATCTTATTAACTTTATATGTTCTTTTTTGAAGTGCACTGAATTGAAACTAGTAAGAAGGGTTAATTACACAATTAACCCCTAAAGTTTAGAAATTGTGTAAATTTGATTGTTTTGATTATTGACCATATGGTTATTTTATTAATGTATTTGATGATTAAGAATTCTAAAGTGGTTCAACTCCTTATCTTTCTATTTGTTGTCATTGTGAAATATTTATATGATGAGTAACATGATTGAGAGAATTATATTCTTATTTTATTTTGATAACCTGATGGAAGCTGAATTGACTAGAGCACTGTTGAGAAGCGGTTGTAAACAATCAGATGTATGATATGTATTCAGAATTCTTAGTGGGTTAAGTATGATGTTAATATCCAATTTGGTTGTTATTGCACCTTTCATCCACGAAAATGAGATTTTTCATTTTTTGAATTTGGGTTATGAAAGAAAAGTACTGAGTTATTTTTGTACAATTTCGCACTGGCCTGTTGGGCCATTAATTATTTATTGATTAACAAGCTTGATGAAATTACTAATATGGATAAATTATTCATGAACATATGTAAAGGCCTTGAATCTGAAACACTATCACTGTGACTAGAATATCTTGGTAGGGATCAAGTTTTGGGCTCATGATATAGATATTGATTTTAGGTTTGGGCCTATATAATATCTCAGCCAACTGGACTTTCTTAACTACAACTTTTGGCCTTTTAAGGTTCATATTAAAGAGTCCATAAAAACACTAATTATAATTAATTATAGTTTTCAAAATTTCAAGCCCTTAATTTATTTTTTATTCTAAATAGAGACTAATTTTATAATTAATTTAAGAGTGTGGTAAAATTATTGTTCAAATTTTTACAATTATAATTGATCATTGATCACTGAAAGCATATTTTATAACGTATTTCATCTTATTTTGATCATATGCATATATGTCACAAATATGCACTGTTGTGGTTAGGTAATATAGTTTAATTTTCCCATTTTGGAACAATTGCTTGTAAATTGTCGAGATTATTTTACCAAAGTGATTTAACCAACACAATTTGCAAGTTTTCGAGTTCTTATTTTGTTGATGAATTTTTTTTTAGATTAATTTGTACATTCACCTGCGCAAAGGGGGTTATTGTGCAAATTAATTTAATTGTTGGGTAATAATTTTCTCAATTTAGAACATTTGCTTGTAAATTGTTGAGGTTGTTTTACAAAAGTGATTTAACCAATATAGTTTCTAAGTTTTTGAATTCCTATTTTATTGATGAAAATTTTTTAGATTAATTTATACCTTTACGTGCCCAAAGGGGTTATTGTGCAGATTAATTTAATTATTGGGTAACATTGTTTAATTTTTCTTTTTTGGAACGGTTGCTTATGAATTGTTGATATTATTTAACCAAAGTTATTTAACCAACATAATTTGCAAGTTTTCGAGTTCTTATTTTGTTGATGGAAAAAATTTATATTAATTTGTGCATTCACCTACCCAAAAGGGGTTATTGTGCAGATTAATTTAATTATTGGGTAATATAGCTTAATTTTCCTAATTTGGAATGTTTGCTTGTGAATCGTTGAAGTTATTTTACCAAAATAATTTAATCAACATAATTTGTAAATTTTCGAGTTCTTATTTTGTTGATGAAATTTTTTTAGATTAATTTGTGCATTCATCTATCCAAAGGGAGTTGAATTATATTAACATGATTGAGAGAATTATATTCTTATTTTATTTTGGTAACCTGTTGAGAAGCGGTTGTAAACAATCAGATGTATGATATGTATTCAGAATTCTTAGTGGATTAAGTATGATGTTAATATCCAATTTCGTTGTTATTGCACCTTTCATCCACGAAAATGAGATTTTTCATTTTTTGAATTTGGGTTATGAAAGAAAAGTACTGAGTTATTTTTGTATAATTTCGCATGGGCCTGTTGGGCCATTAATTATTTATTGATTAACAAGTTTGATGGAATTACTAATATGGATAAATTATTCATGAACATATGTAAAGACCTTGAATCTGAAACACTATCAATGTGACTAGAATATCTTGGTAGGGATCAAGTTTTGGGCTCATGATATAGATATTGATTTTGGGTTTGGGTCTATATAATATCTTAGCCAACTGGACTTTCTTAACTACAACTTTTGGCCTTTTGAGGTTCATATTAAAGAGTCCATAAAAACACTAATTATAATTAATTATAGTTTTCAAAATTTCAACCCCTTAATTTATTTTTTATTCTAAATAGAGACTAATTTTATAATTAGTTTAAGAGTGTGGTAAAATTATTGTTCAAATTTTTACAATTATAATTGATCGTTGATCACTGAAAGCATATTTTATAACGTATTTCATCTTATTTTGATCATATGCATATATGTCACAAATATGCACTGTTGTGGTTAGGTAATATAGTTTAATTTTTCCATTTTGGAACGATTGCTTGTAAATTGTCGAGATTATTTTACCAAAGTGATTTAACCAACATAATTTGCAAGTTTTTGAGTTCTTATTTTGTTGATGAAATTTTTTTAGATTAATTTGTACATTCACTTGCGCAAAGGGGGTTATTGTGCAAATTAATTTAATTGTTGGGTAATATAGCTTAATTTTCCCAATTTAGAACGTTTGCTTGTAAATTGTTAAGGTTGTTTTACAAAAGTGATTTAACCAATATAGTTTCTAAGTTTTTGAATTCCTATTTTATTGATGGAAAAATTTAAGATTAATTTGTACCTTTACCTGCCCAAAGGGGGTTATTGTACAGATTAATTTAATTGTTGGGTAACATTGTTAATTTTTCTTTTTTGGAACGGTTGCTTATGAATTGTTGATATTATTTAACTAAAGTGATTTAACCAACATAATTTGCAAGTTTTCGAGTTCTTATTTTGTTGATGGAAAAAAATTATATTAATTTGTGCATTCACCTGCCCAAAGGGGGTTATTGTACAGATTAATTTAATTATTGAGTAATATAGCTTAATTTTCCTAATTTGGAATATTTGCTTGTGAATCGTTGAAGTTATTTTACCAAAATAATTTAATCAATATAATTTGTAAGTTTTCGAATTCTTATTTTGTTGATGGAAAAATTTTAGATTAATTTGTGCATTCATCTATCCAAAGGGAGTTATTGTCAAATTAATTTAATTGTATGATGATATTATGTGAGATAAATGATTTGATAAATTTGTTTTTCCAAAGGGAATGAATTTTGAAAGATTATTTATTTCATTATATTTTGAAAGAAATATATGGATTTGAATGTCAATTTACCCACAGGGGATGAATTTTTAAATCTGTATTTTTTTTTTATTTTGTTGATACTCATGATTAAAGAATAATTGTTTATTGTAGACTCTATCCAAATGAGAGTTTATAATAACACAATAACGCCACAATGAAATTCTAAATTGATTCCTTGATTTAATGAAAATATTTGTAATTTTTTTTTATTTTGATGATTGTGTCGTGTAAGCATTGATCACTATTGCTATAAAATTTTCTTTATTTGTTGATCTTTATGCTTAAAGAATAATTATTTTTTGTAGACTCTGCCCAAAGGAGAGTTTATGATGATACAATTGATTCTTATATTGAGTCGCTTATACTTATTTGAGCATTTTGATTATTTGGTTTAGTGAAAGAATTTTTTTTTTTTTTTTTTTTTTATTTTTTTTTATTTTTTTTTTTATGATATGTTGTGACCGCTATTATTATGCGTTTTGCAAAATTGAAATCTATTTGATAATCATCATTATTGCATATTATATTGTTGCATATCATATTATTTGAATTGATTATACTAAACCAATATTTAAGACCCATAGCGTTCAAGGAATATGTTGTGATATGAGTGTCATTGAATTTTTTGATTCTCTGATTTAGTGAAAGCTTTTTGTATTTTCCTTTATTTCGATGATTACGTTGTGACCACTATGGATTTTGTATTTCCCTTTATTTCGATGATTATGAGAAATAATCAATATTTCACACAAACAAAATTCAATCGGCCAGAAAGAAAGGAATATTTCCATATTCTAATAAACCGAAAATAAGGAAAGAGAGTATGATTAGAAGATAAAGAAAACGGACCAAAAACTCTTGATTCCACACCTTAATTGGCCAGAAACCCAAATTCAGACAACCTGCATATATTAAAAAAAAAAAAGGGAAAAAAAAAAAATTTTGCAATAAAATCTGGAAACACATACATGAAATTTATGTTTCTTAACAACTATGTTAGGAGCTAAGGCTGACACCAATTGAATTTCAATGTTTTACGTTCCCATTTCTAGTGTTTAAGTGTTTATGTCCTAAGAAAAGAAAAACTAAACAAACGCTAAATAGAAACACAAAATAAAAACACTGAAGAGAAACACAAAAGAAGAGGACAATGAAAATAGAAACACTATTGAATTAAGTTTCCTGTTTCTATTCTGCTCCCAAAAAACTGATAACATAATTGTTCTAATTGCAGTTTTTGTAGAAACAAATTCTGGGCTTAGAATTATTTATTCCAAAAATTTATGTTCATGTTCTAAGTTTTTCTATGAACAAAAGAATAAATTGGGGAACAAAAACACTATACAAATGCCACCTAAATTTATGTGTAAATATTTCACATGGAAAGAATTTTATACTCTAACTTCATTGAACCCTAAAGGCGGGATTGGATTGGGTATAGTGGAGAATTGGTGCGAGACTTCAAATTTTGAAGATTATTTGTTTTAATTTTTTCAAAAATAGAAAAAGATGAAAAAAAAAAAAAACAACACTAAGTAGGGAAAAAATTTAAAAAATGGGAACAAAACAAAAATGGGGAAAAATGGTTTTATTCCAAGATTTTCGAACATTTTCCCAGAATCAAATATTTTTGTCTTACACATTTCAATTTTTATTCTCTGAAAATTGAGAACAGAAACAAAGAACAATTTTTTTTTTTTTGTTTTCAAATTTTAGGGAACAAAAATAGATTTATAAGAATAGAAATGCTTATGTAACCAAACAATTCCCAAGCTCTAGTTTAGTTTAACCAAACACTATCTAATTGCTTCCACTCCCAGAACAGAAGCAATTTTTTGAGAATAGAAACAAATTTTTGAAAATGCATTGCCTTATTTTTAGCAGTCTGACCAAATATGATCCCACCCCATAAATATATAAAGTGAAACTTTAAAATGCTTATGTATATGATAAAAAAATACTTAAAATACTTGTAGTATTTGCAGCCTCATGGAGTGTTTTTGTGTGGAAGACAGTACTAATCAGAACAAATCAATAGATAAGAAAAAAAAAAAAAAAAAAATACTAACCGAAATTCACAATTTTCAAATTTTAGTCTGTTCCCGAAAACTTGAAAACAGAAACGTAAATTCCTTTTAAATTCTGGGTACAAAAACAAAAATCTAAAAATCAAAACACTAAACAAACGGGAAGAAATCATTTTCTGTTGTCTTTTCAGGCATTTTGTTCTAAAATTTTGGAAACACAACAAAAAGAGATACTTTGTGTTCCCATATTTTTTTGTTCGAAGTTTTCTAAGAACAGAAACATGAGAACACTACAAAACGCCACCTAAATTACCAAGCTCTCAATAGATAGGTTATTGGAAACAAATAGTGTTCAGTGGTGCATGTATGCAATGATGTTGAACAAATAATATTAGAAGTCCTGATAGTTTTCGGATTTATGTTTCTCAGTTCTGAGAAAAGAAACAAATGAAATTATGAGAAAAAACTTCAACATTTGTTTCTAAGCGACTTCTCGGGGGCTTCTTAAATTCATTCCTTGAGCCCATCTTAATAGTCATTAGTGATAAATCTTTCCAGTTTAATCAACTCGAGCGAGCCGATATTGTATGGATTTTACTTTGATTCTCATCAACAAATAGACTCTAGTCGAACCCTTGTAGAGTATTGGATTGCGAAACTTATTTTCAACTTCTAGAATAACAACAATCATCCAATCCCCAATTAGTAAAAGCATTAAATCAAGAGATGTGTGCAATTTAAAGAATCAAATCAGGAGAAAAAGTTCCTAAGAATGGTGAGAATTTAGCAATTTTAGGTCCGATTGGACTGAGGAAGAGTGGGGAAAGAAAGTGGAAAAGAACCTATCTAAACCTATATAACTCTATCCTTGTAATATAATGAGCGATCAAAGGAAGTAACCATAGCCAAGAGTAATAGAAAGGATAATGGTATTCAATTCTTATTTTATATCTTACAATTGCTTCCCATGTTATAGAAAATTTATAAATGCTGAAAAATAGCACAAAAAATAACAGGAATTCGGAAACAAATTTAAAAATGGATCTTTACCTTCATTGTCAGAATGACAATGATAGATTGTCAGAATGGTAAGGATAATGAACAATGAATTTAAAACCTAAAGAAATTCATAAACAAAAATAAATAAAAAAAATTGTATTTTTACCTTCATTGTCAGAATGGCAAGGATGGTGAACAATGAATTTAAAACCTGAAAAATATAAACGAAATTAGAAAACATAGAAACAAAAAATTAGGAAATATATATATAAAAAAAAAACACTATTTAGAATGGTGAAAAAAATATGGAACAACTAAACAAATTTGTAAAAAGAATACCCTAACTAATTTCTTAACCCAAAAATCCCAAAAAATAAAATATATAAATAAATTATTGTTAAAAACTTTACCCTATTTCATTTCATAACATGGAAGAAAATCTTGTTCTCACTTTTTTTAGAATAAAAAAAGCATAAATTTCAACCCAACAAACTTCCAAATTAGGAAGTAATTTTTGGGAGAACAATAATCTTTTCAAAAAATAAAAACACACAGTAATCAAATTTAATTGACAGAAGAACATTGAAATAAAATAAAGAGATTGAATTAATGTAATAGCAACAGGCCGACAACTTTGAATTCGTCGAGTACCTTACCTTAGACAGCTTCAAATCCAAGTCCTTGTTGGAGCATATTGCAAAAACCTTCACATTAGAAACCTTCAAGAAAATAAGGAACTTAGAAACCTAATTTGGCCAAATCATACAGGACAAACCTTATCAAACTAGAGTAAAAATGAAGGGGAAAAAAGGAAAGAAAGAAACTATTACACATTTTAACAATAAAATGAACCAACATAAGAAAATTGAGAATTTCTAACTTTGATACTAAATACCAACCGAGCAACCACACCAAGAAGCCTCATCAAGATAGAAATAACCATTTCAATTTTAGAAAGAAAATTAAAGCAACTATTGAATTCAATTTGACGCAGAATCACTCGCATGATGAAAATGACAAGAGTTCTTAATTCTAAACCCATCGAATAACAAAACCACATACGACACAACAATATACATATATTAAGTGTGCATAAACTATGAGAACCTATGGATTTCTTAAATTTTCTTAGCATCTGGATCAAACACGTGGATTTCATTCTCGTACTTGAATGAAATATATAATATTTTTTGCAAAAAGTAAAGGGGAAAACTTAGTCTACATAGAAATAGAAGACAAAACGTACCTCCTCAAGAAATTAACAAATAGTAACAAAGAGAACAAATCAACCTAAAAACCCGAGTAAGAATTAAATTAGATTGAATATCTACAAAACTGAATTGGTACCGATCCGGCGGTGGTGACAAATGAACCTTTGGCACCATTCACCATTGTGAGCATGCATCCTTTATAATTGACAGCACAAACATTCTAAGCACATGGTGGAAAAGGTAAACGTGAAGATGAACTTAACATATTCCAAGCATATGCCCTTTTTAGGAGGGAGTCATAGAAGAAAAGTATATGTCCAGTTTCAGCATTATACACCCAGAAGTTTGTGAGAACGTTCTTCCAGTGAACGTCTTCTGCTCTCATGATCTTTCTATACCTCATCACCCTGACGATCAGCAAAGCACACCTCGAACACACGATGCTTAAGTCCTTCAGAAGCAATCTGGTGCATTACTATTACAGAAAATGTAAGCAAAAGGAGAGGTAGTTTACCACTAAAAAGCAAGAATTCGTTTATAGTCCGAAGACTCCGAACTTTTTTAAAGCCATTTTAATATAGCATACATCATCTGAAAAAACTAAGACATCGCTTAGCAATACCTTTTTTAAGTACTTCTAAGCTTTTAAGAAAAAAAAAATTACTTAAATTTTAAAAGTAACATTAATTTTGCACTTAAAAAATATTTTTAAAAATAAAAAATGCAAAAATATGATTAACTATTTTTTTTCAAAAAGAAAAAAATAATAATTTTTTTTCTTTCTATATCATATGATATCAATGGAGATTGGTGGACTATGACTTGTGCACTCACTTTTTTTTAATCATCAATGATCTTTTTTTAGATTAAGAGATTATTTATAGGGATAATACTGAGATATTATTTTTACAATATAAAACACAATTTTGATTTTACTTAAGAATTTTTACTTTTGTAAGGAAAAATATTTTTTTGTCTAATTAATTTTTTTATTCGGAAAAGTACTTATAACATGCTACCAAGTGGTGGCTGAATAAATATGGTGCACTAAATAGATCACAACTAGGATCATATAAAACATATACTTTGTCTTGTCCATCTTTTTAACTTTACTATATTATATGACACCTTCATTGCATATTGTTTTTTTTTTCCATTTGGTATGCGTGCTTCATGTTGGTTGAAATTTAGCTAAACTAATACACATTTGTAGCGCGTTAGGCTAACATACAAGTGTATACAATAAGAAACCTAACATGGGCCATATGTTAACTATCAGGAGGGAGTGTAGAAGACTTCTGTTTCGGTGGCACTGAGTTCTTTGAAGATCCTCAGAGAAGAGATCAAGGTGTCATATTCGGTTTCGTTCTTTGTCGCTTTGAAGTTGAGTCTCAACGCGTACTCAAGGGTGTCGCCCTTGGGAGTGCAGATTACGACTCCAATCCCCAAATCATTGTAATTCGTTGATCTGTCCACGTGCGTTGGTTGAGGTCGTGGGTGTCATCTCTGTTTCTGGAGTATGTCGAAACACTTTTGCAAGTTGTCCAGGTGATCTTTGGTTTTTCTTATTTTGATAAGTATGTGGTAGATTTAAACCTCCATGGTCTTTCCGAATAAATCAGTGAACAACTTGTTTACTAGCCTCTAATAAGTAGCTCCAATGTTCTTTAGAGTAAAGGGCAATGACCTTGTAGCAGTAAATGCCTTTGTCAGTGATAAATGTCACTTTTTCCTTATCAGGCAGGTACATATTGATCCGATTGTACTCGGAGAATGTGTGAGAAAGCTAAGAGACTCATAGTCGGCTATAGCATCCATGATCATGCCTTCTTCAGGTTGGTGAAGTCTATACACATATGTCAATTTCCCGTCTTTTGCCTAACTAGAACAACGTTGGCCAGCCAGAGGGGGGAAGTTTCTTTGATTGTGTTGGCATCTAGGAGCTTCTTCATTTCTTCTTTGATCATTGCTCTGTATTCTAGTATGAACTTCCACTATTTCTAACAGACTGGCAAGTAGGCTGGGTTTGTGTGTAGCCAGTGCACGAAGATGTTAGGGTCTATCCCAGGTAGATTTGCATGCGACTAGGCAAAACATGTCATGGTTAGCTCTTAAGAGCTCGATGAACGGATCTCTCATGCCCCTAGTAATGGCTCTTCCAATCTGGACTGTCCGATCCGACTCCGTCAGATGTACTTGGACTTTTTCCAATTCTTCACGGAGACGGGGTTGCGATTGGTTTGGTTGCTCGATCTAATGGTCTAGTATGTCTCCCGTCTTGGGGTTGTCTATCATATCCCTGGGTAGAAAGTCTTCATCAACTGTTTTCTTCCTTGATTTCTATTTGGCATGTGGTGCCTTGGGGGAGTTTTATCTTGACCATGAAGTACTCTCTAGCCACTTGTTCATTTTTATGCACCTCTCCCACGCCATTCTTCGTGGGGAACTTTAGCATGAGTTGGTATGTCGACGTAACAGCCCTCAGGGCATTAAGGCATGGTCTTCTGATGATGGAATTGTACGCTGATAGACATTCCACTACCATGAACCGCGCGTCGACAGTGGTATGCCTCAGTTTCTTGCTTGCTGTGATCTGCAACATAATATTCTCTCATCTAAATCCGACAAAAGGGGTTATCATTGGCTTTAATCAATTACGATCGTCATTGGATACCTAGAATATGTTCTCTTCTCCTGGGCTTGATGTGCCGGGCATGAACTTTGTGCTCAGGTTGGGAGGTCTTTCCCCAAACCTCAGGTCTTATTCTTTTCTCGTCAAGGCGTTGTAACCTCCATCTATAATAAACGTCTTGAGATACCTTTTCCGCATCAACTGCTCATGTCCTCATTTTTCTTGACTTGGGCCCTATAAATGTCCTTCGCAACGATAAATTCGGTGGAGAGGGTAAAGGTCGCGACTAGGATATTCAGAAGGGCGCGAGTAATCTTATCTAGGAATGGGCCCGTATGTACCCCTGTTATAAGGGTAGTTATGGCCACTCTATCATTGAGCTCCTCAAGTTGGTTTGAATCATGGCAGAGCCTTTTGATATAGGCCTCCAATCTTTCATTTGTCATTCTTTTGATCGACATGAGTTGTGATGAGTTCTTAGCCCGTCTCTTGCTTCTAGTAAACCTATGGGCAAGGGCAAGACTAATATATTTAAAAGAATTAAAGCTACCTCGCTTCAGGTTCTTGTACCATTTCTATGCAGTTCCAGCCAAGGTGACCAGAAAAGCTTGGCACTTTGTCAAGTTTGACGCTCCTCTTAGATCTATGTGTGCATTTTAGGCGCCGAGGTACTCCACAGGATTGGAGTCTCCTTGGTACATACCGATCTGGGATAACATCTTGAAATTGGATGGGATTGGCTCTCGTAGCACACACACAATGAAGGGAGAAGTGTTTCGCTTCACTATCTCATAAGCGCTCAGCTCTTTTCTCCCGATCAATCCAGGCTAGAATCACACCACTAGGGCCTCGAACGAGTCGTCGATGAAGCCTCATCTGAGTGCGATAGGGTCCATCGAGATGCTCTGTGAGTTTTGCCAGCAACGCGGGTTTATCGTGCCTCGTTCCTTTGTGGAGGGTCTTTGTGGGTTCTGCCACTTGGCTCATTTGAGAATGCTTGTAGGTCTAGCCGAGAGTGAATGCTGGGGGTTTGCTCCAACCTCGGGGGTTTGATGTCGCGTCTCCAATTTATAGCCCACTAGTGCAGTTCATCATGCTTAGTACGAATCTTTTCCATCTCCTGTCTGAGGTCTCTCTACTTGTGGCAGCGCTCTTCCTCCTGATATTGTTTGAGTCGAGTCCTTTGTCCCAGATTGGTTGTGGGTTATGCCTAGTTGGTGGGTGGCACCACTTCTTGTAACGCCGACGGTGACGGATGAAGTTGTTGGGGACCCGTCTATCCGGTAAAGTTCCGAACGATTTAGGAGAGATTTTTGAATTTTCTAATTATTTTCATCAGGAGCACTGGTGACTCTACTAATGGCCTAGCTTTGGAGGTAACCATGCACAGTGGTTGTTATTTGCTTTTGCCTTAATTTGTCATGATGACCTATCTAAAAGTGAAAATTCAATTAAAAAATGCAAGAACCACTATATGTGATTCCCATAGACGCCGCTAATATGATGATGCCTGAAAATGGATAACCAGACACGTCAGTTCTGAGATCTGGGAGTGATGGATTGTTGGGGTTATCTCACCATCCTTCAGTCTGGTTCTTGTAAAACAATGCATCATGGGTGGGTCTGCTAGCGTTGCACTTCTGGTGTGAGAATTAGCTGAGGGTATTGAGAGAGAGTATAGCAAGGCAGTAAGCGTAAGAGCTATTTTGCGTAGGATTACATATAAGATTTCATGTACCTCGGACTATTTTGCGTAGGATTACATATAAGATTTCACATACCTCGGACCTTTAGGGTCCTTGTTGGCCCAGTGAGCTACCCAAGAGGGGAGGAAATTGAGTAGTATTAAAAATTAATAGAATATAATGCTTCAAAAATTAAACAATTAATTTTATCCTAAATTAATTATTATCTTTATAGCAGCTGATATATGTTATCAATTAGGTGCACACCCAAACAACAAATTATAAATAACGTAAATATTGCAGCACACAGAAATTTATACTGATTCACCAAACTACTCTTCGCTAATCCAGTCTCCTGAACTTCACGGAGAGTCGCATTCACTAAACTCAAGATCCCTTTAAAGGTAGGAACCAAACTGTTGGCCCAGTAGAATACCCAAGATGGGGAGGGGGGTGAATTAGGTAATTAAAAAATTATCAGAATAAAATTCAATTAATCAAATAATTAATTTTAATTCTAAATTAATTATTATCTTTATATCACAGCGGAATAATATAATCAACTAAGTGCACACCCAAACAACAAAAATAACAAAGTAAGTATAGCAGCACACCAAAGATTTATACTGGTTCGCCAAGCTACTTGTCACACCCCACCCCGGACACCCTTCATGTGAGGCCGGCATGACGTCGATATGACATCACCTATCTGACTAACCAACCACAATACGACAATATAATTTTTTTTTTTTTACTATATCACCTATACACAATTCCATTTGATAGGGATACACCGTCCCGAATTATAAAAACAACCAAACTAATCCGATGAATCTCACTTAGATTCATCCGTGACACCTCGTCCCAAAATTTCTCTCGATTGACTCTATCGCGAGATCTGCATAACTCTATCTAGCGCCAGTAGGGGACCGACCGACTCCTAGCCATTTCACCTGCGAGTGTACTGCCTTTTTTGTAAAATATTTTTATAATAATAATAATTTATTCTGCAACATCTAAATGGATCAAGTTTAAATATGTAAACATTACATAGCTCGTAAAAGTTTTCATAATATTAGCAGTGAGAATAAATCACTATATATAAGTTCCATGCAAAATCATTTAATATAAGAATCATGCCAATCACCATAATAAATAATAAATCACCCAGTATAAGCAAAATACCACATCTCAAAACATCCTCTCAATCACACACACACTGGCTAGCCCTAGTGATTGTTTTAACCTCACGATCGGGAGTTTGCAACGGTACCGTACCATCCGTAGGATATGCCTTCCTACGAACACCCATCACTCCGCCGAAGCGGATAATCACTGCGCAGTATAACATCTAACATCACTCTGCCGAAACAGATAAATATCACTCCGCCGAAGTAGATAACCTCACTTTACCGAAACAGATAAATGTATGACATCGTCAAAACAAATACAGCATCATCGAATCACAACTCAATAAATATTGTCTACTCAACCTCGTCAAATCACCACGTCTATCTCTTTTCCTCAAAACCAACTTTTAAATTCAAAAAAATCATATTTCACACTTTCTTTTAAAGAAAACGTTTGATTTTATCAAAACCATTTTTTCACCCTTTATTTTTTGAAAACTAGGCATTTTTAGGAAAAAAAAAAAACACCAGATGTTTTCTATTCTTTTTAAAAACACCGTCTGATTTCACCAAATCCATCAAAAATTCATTTTCAACTTCATTTCAAAAACCACCAAAATCTCCCGAAAATCCAGTTTACCAACTTACCCAAATCCTGCTTGATCCATATCATTTATAAATTCATACAGTTTAAGTAAATACATATTCCATCATATAGATACATAGAAAAATAGTTTCGCAAGAAGACAATACACTCACCTCGTGATCTGCTCCTAAAAGCTTTTACCGACTATACTCTAACGTTACTCCGGTGCCAGCGAACCTATTAATGACAGGGCCTAAATTAATATTTTAGGTAAAAAAATGACCCAATCATGCAAATGCAGGCCTTATGTTCCGTATTTTCCCATTCCCCACATTTTATTATGTAAATTTATTATTTGGTAAATTCTCATTTCGTTAAAAGTTATTGCATTCTCAAATTTATTATTCTCGCTACGAAATTTTTGATGCGTGTTAATTTGATAAACTAAAATAAATTCAACGAAAAACGTTACCCGTTCTGAAATATTCACAGGTCGCGAGATGGATTTCGGATTCTATTGGGGTTCTTCTTGTAATTTTTTTTCTTTTTTTCTTCTTCTCTTCTTATTTCTTTCTTCCTCCCCCCCCTCCCGTTTCTGTTCTGCTTTGGGTGTCCACCGGCTGGCCATGCACCGCATGTCGGCAAGGCAGAACACACATACGCATACCATCACAGACGACCGACCACCCACACATCGCCAGAGTCAATAATCACATACCAAGGCACCCACACACCCACCGACCGAACAAAACCGACGAACGCCCCTCCACGCACAGTGTCGTTGGTTCGGAAACACACACCATACCCATGCTGCAAAAAACAAGAAACAAAAAACACCCACTCCGCCGAATGCCACCCCCGACGATCGACAACCGTCCGAACCCACTCACACCCATACTCATCGAATCTCACCACCACCACCACCCCCACGCTCACCTCTCTCTCTCTCCTCTACTCCTGGTTCTGGGTTTACTGCCAGTACTCACATACCTCTGACAATACCGACGATCGACAACCCACATATGTCGACAACACCCCTACGCCACCAGACGAGCAGCGACATACACTCAGGCACGCGATCGTCGGCCGGACAGAACAGAGCACCCACGACGGATGAACGACGTACTATCGGTGAACAGAACGTACATGCATACTCAAGCTGAACGACGGGCTAAATGACAGACAAAACACATGCATGCCCGACGAACAGACAACCCACATACACACATGATCGTCGACGATCAGAACAGTACACCCACGTGAGACACACACACACACACCCGTCCGATCATATACACACTGAAAAATTCCCACATACCCATGACAACAGCAACACACACCACCGGCCCGAACGGCGACACCCCCTCTGGCGACGATCGGAGCACCGGCCGAACCCTCTCTCTCTCTAGATTTTCTGTCTTCTTTTTTCTTTCCCGATCACTGCGGCATGATATATATATATATATGCATGTTATTAGTGGACGGGGATGTTCCCCCTTCAAGCCACGTCGTCCACTTCCCCAAAACGTCTGTCAACCGGTTGATCTCATGGTTGAGCGAATTAGACTGCTAAATGTTTCTAGAAACCCCTTTTCCTAAATTACTCTTCCCTCCCCCCTAATTTCTGAAAATCATATTTTGAGTTCACTTCACAGTTTATTATGGTAATTTCACCCTTAACATTTTCTAAATTGCAATCTCACTCCCAAAAGTTTTAATTCAAAAGTTAAATGTAAATTTTTGGATATATTGTTGTCTAAATTTGCAAATTGACCCCTAAATTTTTAATTTGAATTGTAATTAACCCAACTTCACCCCGAATTTCTCCATACATTAAAAGCAACTATTAATGACGTACGTACTATGATTTGGGCCTTACAATATATATATATTTTAAATGCGAATTAAATTATACGTATGTCCAAGGTCGGGGTCTTACACTACTCTTGGCTTATCTAGTTCCCCGAGCTCCACGGAGGTCGTACCCACTAAAACCAAGATCCCTTTAAAGATAGGAACCAAACCCTCATACCGATGTTTTATAGGCTCAGAATCAACCTTTACAATATCCTTTTCTCAGGTTAAGGAAGAACCTCTACTTTTTACAGGCTAAAGAATAACCTAATTCTTTTTAACACTAAGGCTCAAGAATCAAAACCTCTCAAAACACTCCAACTATTTTTTTCCCAGGTAAGGATGGAACCTTTACAAATCACTCAAATCGCAATTCTATCTAGGAAGAATCACTACCTCAATCTCTTTATAGGAAGAGACTAAAACCTGGCTACCTTTGATTAAATACCCCCAACAGTATTTAATCCGTCATAACTCACCAATACAAAAATTGATAAGAAGTAAATCTCACTCGGAGCTTCTACCACCCTAGATAAATAATAACTCAATTAATATCCTAACTAGTGATAGAAAAATATGAGATAGAAAAATCTGATTTTAACAAGATATGTGTAACAAATTTAAGCATGTAATCAGATTTAAGAAATTATTTGTAAAAATATTTTCTTCAAAAATTAGAAACAATTTCTAAGATCAATTTTCAAACAATAATCAAATAATATAATGAAAGAATATAATTGGAAAGATCTCACCCGGAATCCACAAAAAGAATGATTAGAATAATGTAAGTTCAAATCCGATTATAGCAATGATCAACAATTGATTATCTTAGAAAAGCTCACTCAATTCTCAATAAGATATCTCTTAGAAAAACTCACTCAATGATATATTCTGATCTCTCTTGATAATTTATGGGTAATGACAAAAGAAATTCGCAGGTTTATATATATGAGTATGAAATTAGTCTTCTAACAGCTAGTTTACATGTGTCATGACAATTAATAGCACATATAGACCCCTTATATCATAATGACTTCATTTTGGTTCAGTTCATTTAATAAAAACTTTCAAATCTCTCAATTAAACTCCCAAAATATTTCTCAATCTCAATTAATAAGAATAAAATCTATGTCAAGTACTAAATTGAAAAATATTAATATTTAATAAACCATATTAATAGGATTTAATTAATATATGAACTATATTTTAAATATAGAAAATATCCCCGAAATCTCTTTCAAATCCTAACAAAAAACGGCTACTTTTTGATATAATCTCGGATAGAACAGAATCCTGAAACAACGTCTCAGGTCGACTGCCCAGTCAACTATTGGATTCAGGTTGTAGCCAATTGAATTCATCGGTCGACTGCTTGATTCAGAGAGTTCGTCTTACTTTTACCAGTCGACCTATCAGTCGACTTGTAGTTTTAGAGAGTTCAGCTTCCTTGGTCGGTCGACTTGTCGGTCAACTTAGAGATATAGGATCTTTTAGCTACTTTGTCCAGTTGACTCATCAGTCGGCTTCCATCTTCTAGATCTTTGTTCTGAACTCATTTTTTAACTTATTCTTTTTACGTTATTGCCCTTGAAACGATTTTCTCTTCTAAATTAGCTCCACTAATATTCTTCTATTCAATTTTAGTCATTTAAAATGATTTCTTTTCAAATCATATAGGAGCAAATAATTTTACTTAATCAAAACACACAAAAATGATAAAAACCTTTTGTGCAATATGTGTGTTCCTAATTGGGATATTAAGAGTTGAAATTTACCTGGGTTGTTTTTCCTAATTTCTTCAAACTCTTAAATCTTCAATATCTTTAACACCATCATTTAACATCTATTTAATTTGTATTTTCATCACTGGAACTTAAATCACTGAAACACTAAATTAAAATATTAGTTCCACCAAAACATCAACACTTAATTGTTCATCAAAATCTTAGGATCAACACAAACCTTCACAATGATTCTTTTCGTAGGCACAGAATCAAACTTTACAACTCCTTTTCACAAGATAAGGAATAACCTCTATCTTTTTACCAGGCGGAAGATTAACCTAATTCTATTATAGGGAGAATCACGACCTAATTATTTCTATACCTTAGGCTCAATAATTAAACCTCACACAAACATGCTCCAAATATCCTTTTATCCGGTAAGGATTGAACTGTTACAATTCACTCACAATTCTATAAAGGAAGAATTAAAACCTAATCTTTTTATACTCTAGGCGAAGATAAAAATCTCAATCTCTTTACCGGAAGAGATTGAAACCAGTTACTCCTGATTAGACACTCCCAATAGTGTCTAATCCGCACACAACTCACCAATTACAAAAATTGATAAGTTTTTCCCACTCGGAGCTTCTACCACCTCAGATTAATTAATACTCAATTAATGTTCCGAAACTAGTAATAGAAATAAAGTGAGAAAATTCAAAATATGATTTTAAACGAATATCGTGTAGCAAGTAATTTAGCACGTAATAATATTTTCTAAAGAAATTGTTTCAAAAAATATTTTTCAATAAAAATTCGGAAAACAATTTCAAAGATCAACTTTCAAGAAAATAATAATAATATCAAATAAGTAAATAACTTGGAACAATCTCACCAGAAATCCACTGAAAGAATAATAATTAGAATAACAATGACACTTCAGATCAGTAGTAGCAATAATCCACAACAAATGTTTCTCAAGAACAAATCTCAAGAAAGATTTCACAATGCACTCAATATGATTACTCTTAGAAAGCATGAGAGCTGAATAACTCAGAATAATTAGGATTATCTTGATTAATTAAAACCTTAAAAACGTAGGTTTACTTATAGGGGATTATAACAAACCCTCTAACGGCTAGTTCTCACATATCATGACAAATAATTACTCCATAAGCCCCCTTATATCATTAAGACTCAATCCTGGTATAATTCACTTAAATATATATTTTATAACATTCAATTTAGTCCCTCAAACTTTTACTCAAAAACTCAATTAGATAAGATAGAAATAATTTTATGTTCCAAATTGAGAAATATAAAAAATACTTGAACCATATCTCTAGGGATATGTAAATATTAATTAAATAGGTCAAAATATAATAGATCCCTAAGATATCTCGCATATCTTAACCATAAACGGCTAGTAAGAGCTACTGTTTGAATAAAATTTGAAATTCTATAAATCCTGAAACTGATCCATCTGTTGATCGACTAAGGCCTATCTGTCGACCGCCCGATTTAGGATGTAGCAAAGCCAAAAATCCTTCGCCTATCGGTCAACCGCCCATACTTTATCTGTCGACCGGACGATTCAGAGAGTTACAAAAGTCGACTCACCTGTCGACCGGAAGATTCAAAGACTTTCTCTTTTGGCCATAGGTCGACTTACCTGTCGACTGAATGATCCAACAACTTCTCATTTTAAGCATCTATCGACCGACTAGTAGACTTGTCAAGTTGGAATATCTCTCCTTAATCCGATTTTAATTTATTTTCTTCGATATTTTCACCCCTTTAATTGATTTCTTTTCTCGGTTAGCTTCACTAAAATCTTAAATTTAATTTTAATCAATTATCTTTATTTCTTTTTCAATTACACATAGGAGCAAATAATTTAACTAATTAGAATCCTATAAAAACACACATAATTTTGAAAAATATTTTGTGTCGTGTGTGATCCTAATTGGGATACATTAAGAGTTAAAATTTATCCTGAGTTGTTTTCCCTATGTTCTTCAATTTCTTAAAACTCTTAATCTTCTATCATATTTGTCATCATCTTTAGCATTGTCACAATATTTTCATGATCATTTTCATTACTGGAACTAATAAATTGAAACACTCAATAAAATTGTTAGTTTCACAAAAAATATCAACATTTAATTGTTCATCAAAATCTTAGGATCAACAATTTCCCCCTTTTTGATAATGACAATTAACTTTGATATTTTCTTCAAAATAAAAATGTAACCACACTTCCTCTAAATCTAAGGACGGGTTCTTTAACTCGTTAAAGCAAAGTAATGAAGATAATCATAAGATTTTCAACAAAGAACACATTTTAATATTTAATAAACTCCCCTTTAAGATATTCAACAAAATAATTTAAGCTCCCCCTTAAGATATTCATTAAACATCAACTAATTCTCTCCCTTTGTCATCTTAAAAAAAAATGGGGAAGGGTAACTACAAAGTAATACTACTCTAGGCATACATCGTTATGCCTAGCCATACCCAAATCGCGAATGATTTTCACAAACTGATCTTCCACTAATGATTTGGTACTAGCTGGTCGAAGGTATCAATATATTTAATAATAATGTCCATTTTCTAAATGTGATCACGAATAAAATGATGTCTAATCTCTATGTGCTTAGTTCGTGAGTGTTATGTAGGATTCTTACTTAACCAAATAGCACTTTTATTATCACAATAAATCGGGACCTCCTTCATACAAATTGTAAAATCATTTAACTATTGCTTAATATATAAAATTTGAGCACAACAGTTACCAGCTTTCATATACTCAGCCTCAGTAGTGGATAGGGCTATCGAATTTTGTTTTTTGCTTAACCAAGAAACCGAGGCATGTCCTAACAAATGACATAACCCACTTGTGCTTTTTCGCTCAACTTTGCAATCGGTAAAATTAGCGTCGGAGTAGCTTATTAATTTAAAATCACTCCCCCTAGGATACCATAATCCTAGGCCGGTCGTCCCCTTTAAATATCTAAAAATTATCTTAACCGTAGTCAAGTGCGATTCTTTAGGACAAGACTAAAATCTAGCACATAAACAAACACTATACATGATATCAGGTCTACTAGTAGTAAAGTATAACAGGTTACCAATCAAACCTTGATACATTTTTTCATTAACACTTTTGCTCGTATCATCTTTGTCTATTTTTTGTAGCCGTTGCCATGGGAGTTTTGTATTCTTTAGCACCATCCAAGCCATATTTCTTTTACAACTCCTTAGTGTATTTAACTTGGTTTATGAATATCTCTTCTTTGGTTTGCTTAATTTGCAACCCAAGAAAAAAATTCACCTCTTCCATCATGGTCATTTCAAATTTAACTTGCATTATCTTAGAAAACTCTTGACAAAGATCCTCAATAGTAGATCTAAAAATAATGTCATCAACATAAACTTGTACTAATAGGATATGAGAGTCAGTTTGCTTAGCAAATAGTGTTATGTCACAAATACCTCATTCGAAAACCTTTTTCGATCAAATATCGGCTAAGTCTCTCATACCAAGCTCTAGGAGCTTGTTTAAGCCCATACAAAGCCTTAAGAAGTTTAAATACGTGATCGGGAAATTTATCACTTTCAAATCCCGGGGCTGTTCCACATAAGCTTCTTCCGCTAGAAAGCCATTTAGAAATGCACTCTTAACATCCATTTGATATAGGTTAAAATTATGTGAGCATGCAAAAACGAGTAGCGTTCTAATAGCTTCTAATCTAGTCACAGGAGCACTTGTTTCATCATAATCAATTATTTCCTCTTGATTATAGTCTTATGCTACTAATCTTACTTTGTTTCTAATTACCATACCAGACTCGTCATTTTATTTCGTAAAACCCATTTAGTACAAATAACAAGATGAAAATCTGGTCTCAGAACAAGACACCATACTTTATTCTGCTCAAATTGAACTAACTCATCTTACATTACGGAAATCCAAGATTCATTAGTTAACACCTCATTTAAATTTTTAGGCTCAATTTGAGATAAAAAGGCAAGATTAATTATATTTCTAATAGAGGAACGAGTACTTATTCCTCTTTCGAAATTATTAATAATTTCTTTTACCGAATGTCCACTGTCTTTATAACTCATGGTATCGAATCCTCTTCCTTAGCCTCCACATCGTTTTGAGATTCCTTAGTCGTATTTTCACCTTGGTTTTGGTTATTTGAAATACCTGCATCATCATCATCCAAAATCTTTCCCAACAAAAATGGGTTAGCTTCCTCAAATACAATATGCATAGATTCTTCTACTACTAACGTACGTTTATTGTAAACTCTATAAGCTTTACTATTAGTAGCATATCCAAGGGAAATCCCATAATCATATTTAGCATCAAATTTACCTAAATTATCCTTGTCATTCAGAATGAAGTATTTACACCCAAATACTTTAAAATAGCGAATGTTAGGAGTTTTACAATTCCAGATTTTATAGGGGGTTTTATTAAACCTTCTACGATTCGATACCCAATTCACCACATGGAAATATGTACTTACTACTTCGACCCTGAAGTAGGTTGGTAAGCGATTTTCATTAAGCATTATTCTGGCCATTTCTTGAAGCGTCGTGTTCTTCCTTTCCACAACACTATTTTGTTGTGGTGATCTTGGTGCAGAGAAGTTATGAGCATAACCATGCTCATCATAGTAACTAATAACATCATCATTCTTAAACTCTCTTCCTTTGTCACTGCAAATATTAATAATAGAATATTGCTTCTCATTTTGAACACGTTTATAAATTAGTAAGCACAGAAGTAACCTCATTTTTCTTAGCAAGGAAAAATACCCAGGTAAGTCTAGAATAAGCATCAACTATTATGAAGGCATAAAACTTACCAGCAAGACTAGCAACAGAATTTGGTCCATATAAATCAAGATGCAACAATTTAAGACATCTAGACGTGGACGTGTGCATCTTTCCTTAAATGATGATTTAGACTGCTTGCCTAATTGACATGCATCATATACTTTATCTTTCAAAAATTGCAAATTAGGTAAGCCACGTATGAGACTCTTCTTAGATAATTTAGAAATTAGCTCCATACTAGCATGCCCAAGTCTCCTATGCCATAACCAACTATTTTATGATAAAACAGTCAAATAAGATAAATTTTGAGAAGTAAAATTATCAAATGAGTAGGTATAAACATTCTCAAAATGTGATGCAACTAATAAGATACTACTATCATGACTATTCTTAATGATGCATTTATCATGATCAAATATCACATCATAGCCCTTGTCATATAGTTGACTAATACTAAGCAAGTTATGTTTGAGTCCATCAACTAGTAACACATCTTTAAAAATAGTAGTACCATTACCGAAATTACCTATACCAATAATTTTACCCTTTGCATTGTCTCCAAAAGTCACATGACCTCCATTCTTAGTTGTCAAAGATGTGAATTTTGATTTATCTCTCTTCATGTGTTGAGAACAACCGCTGTCTAGGAACTATTTGTCCTTACTTATTGATGCTTTTACAATAACTTGCAAGGAGCACCTCCAATAATTCCTAAGTGGTAGCCAGTCTACGTGGGTCCGATCTTCTTAGTCGGGATAATTTTAGTTCCTTTTAGAACCCAAACTTGTCTACAGTTAGATATTTTAGCAAAACATTTATGAATAGCATGCCTCACAACATTACATTTAAAACATTAAACAATATCCTTAGTTTCAGAAAAGAATTTTTGAAAATGTTTTTGTTTGAGATTTTTTTGAAATCCAATACTGGCTTTATCAAAAATACCACATGAACTTCCCAAAAGCATTTTCACGTTATTTCATCGCCGGTGAATTTGAGAACAATTGAATGTAAATCCGACATCTTGTGTTGATCCTAAGATTTTGACGGACAATTAAATGTTGATGTTTTTTATGGAACTAATGATTTTATTGAGAATTTCAGTTTCTTAGTTCTAGTGATGAAAATGATCATGAAGATATTGTGGTAATACTAAAGATGATGACAAAGATGATGAGAGATTAAGAGTTTAAAGAAATTGAAGAATCTAGGGAAAACAACTCAGGTTAAATTCTAACTCTTAATATCCCAATTAGAATTACACACGACACAAAATAATTTTTATAAATATGTATGTTTTTTATTGGATCCTGTACGCGCGGAGGTTTCGCATCCTCGGCGTATCTGACTACTCGCATGTGTACGGGGTCAAAGTTTTAGTATAGTGTGATCGTGAAATATTGAGTTATCGTATCCAAAAGGATTGGTGTCGTTACTATCGAGTATCACGTTTGTCATGACCTAACTTTATTTAGGTGAAAAACAAATGTATTTAATTAATTAAACTAATACTAATATATCCTAAATTAACTACACTAATATACTAATATGTTTTAGGGTGAAGAATTGCCTAGGTACTAACGTGTTTACAAATACGTGTTCGATCTCGATTTACTCACGTTTACGGTGTTCGACCTATTTGACAATCTCGGTACGTAAACTCCACCGTCACCTCTCCCAAGTATAAGACGGGAGAATACATGACTTCAAGTTAACGAAGAAGTTCTCCTCAACATCTTAACGACCCTATGTGAGTCTCGCCCAGTGTCATTCACAACCCAACTCCAGATCGGGTCATTGGATCGTGCGTTGTATTTACCCTATCGACAATCTCCATTCTAAAACTCCCTCGCCACCTCTCCTGAGTGTAAGACGGGGGATATAACACGACTTCGTGTCAACGAAGAAGTCCCCCTCAACATTTTAACGACCCTAGGTCGCGTGAGTCTTGCCCCAACCTTATCGATTGTCCACAATTCAAACCCCGACTGGGTTATAGAATCGTGGCGTTTGTTTATTAAAATCCGAATCCGGGGTTTGTCAAAATCCTGTATTCTCCATTTATCTAACTAAGTATAATAAACAAACAATACGATAAATACAATCAAACTATGAAGAACAATCATAAATGAAACACCGAAATCATCCAAACACATATTTATAAATTTATTCGTTAATCCCTACTACAATCCATGTTTAGCTAAGGCTATAGCCGCATTTACAATGAAATAACAAGCTAAACATGCTCACAATATCCTAAGTTAAAGAAATAAGAAAAAACAATCGAAGAATTTAACCTTGTCCAAAGATAAACCGCTAATAACGCTCAACGATCGATTCGCCGTCTTCTCTACTTTGGGATGTGAGCTCCACCTCTAAAACTCCTAAACCCTAGCCTAAATATAGCTTAAGGTGCCCAAATGGCCGGGGGGGCTAAAGAAGGGGGAAGGAGAGGGGTATTTATAAGAAAACTATCTAACTAAAATATCTAGGCTGTGTAGAGGGTTATCGCCACGGCCGTGGGATTTACCACTGCGGCGGTAGTAAGTCGGTTTGGCTGATCGCTGCGATAATGAAGACAACGATGACTTAGGAAATATTTTTGCTGGATTTCTGCCTAGGCGGTGGGCTGTCAGTAGCCTTTTGTATTTCTCAGCTTCATTACCACTGTAGCGGTAGTTTGGATGCCGCGGCGGTGGGCTTGTTTCACAATTTTGCCTCCGAGCTTGTTTTTCCACCGTTCTTCGATCGCTTTTGGTTCGATCTCATCGTTTTCGCTCCAGTTTCCTATATTTTTTCCCTACACACCTGATTTATACAAAAAGTAATAAAACTAATTAAAACGTAATAAAATACTATATAAACACTCAAAAACTAACTTAATTCAGTTTGGAAATATGTAGGTAGATCACACCTATCAGATCCTAATTAGTTAAATTATTTGCTCCTATGTGTAATTGAAAAAGAAATATTGATAATTAATTGAAATTGAATTAAAGAATTTAGTGGAGCTAACTAAGAAACGAAATCGGTTAAAGAGGCGAAAATGTTGAAGAAAATGGATTAAAGACGAATTTAGAAAAGGTTCTCAGCATTGACCAGTCGACAGGTAAGTTGACCGAAGTATAGAAGGTGAAGTCGCTTAATCTCTCGATCGACAGGTAGGTCGACCTGAGCTTAAATGGTGAACTTTATGAATAAATCAGTCGACAGAGAGGTCGACCTGTAACCAAAGGCGAAGCTCTCTGAATCTCTGAGTCGACAGATAGGTCGACTCATGAAACTCTTTGAATCATCCGGTCGACAGTTGAAGTATGAGTGGTCGATCGATGGGTGAATAATTTTTAACTTTGCTACATCCTGAATCGATCGGTCGACAGGTGACCCTTGGTTGGTCGACTTGTGGGATTGTTTCAGGATTTTGTGGAATTCCGTATTTTATTCTAAAAGTAGCCGTTACTAGCATTTTTCTTTTTGTTAGGATCTCTGAGATATCTTCGGAATCTAAAGTGTTTTTAGTTATTTAAATAATATCTAAGTGTTCATATAGATATGGTTCAAGTATTTTTTATGTTTCTCAATTTGGTACGTATAATTCTTTCAATCCTATTCAATTATGTTTGAAGAAAAAGTTTGAGGGACTTAATTGAAAGTTTTAAAAGATATTTTTGAGTGAATTATATCAGAAAGGAATCATTATAATATAGAGGGTCTATTGCTTCAATTAAACGTCTTGAATCATGGGAACTAGCCGTTGGGGGGCTTATTTTATTCCCTTTTAAATAGACCTGCATTTTTTTTTTCACATTTGAGATAGACACATCTAGAGAATTATTTTGAGCTATTCAACTTTGGAGCTTTCTAAGAGTTATCATACTGAGTGTATTGTGAGATCTTTCTTGAGATTTGTTCTTGATAAACATTTATTGTGGATTATTGCTACTACTGATATGAAGTGTCATTGCTATCATTATTTTTTCTATGGATTTCTGGTGACATTGTTCCAAGTTTTTTGTTTATTTTCTATAATTATTATTTACTTGGAATTTGATCTTTGAAATTGTTTTTCAATTTTTTATTGAAAAATATTTTTTGAAACAATTTCTTGAAAAAATTTGATTACGTACTCAATTACGTGCTATCTAATTTTTGTTTAAAATCAGATTTTGAATATCTCACTTTTCTATCAATAGTTTTGGGATATTAATTGAGTTCTAATTTATCTGAGATGGTAGAAGCTCCGAGTGAGAAAAATTGCTTATTAATTTGTAATTGGTGAGTTGAGTGATGGATTGAATACTGTTAGGAGTATATAATCAAAGGGTAACTGGTTTCAGTCTCTTCTTGTAAAGAGATTGATGTAGTAATTCTTTCTTAATTGAATTGATTTATGAACAATTTTGTAACGGTTCAATCCTTATCGGGTAATAGGATATTTAGAGTGTTTGTGAGATTTTGATTCGTTAGTTTAAGGTACAAAAAGAATTAGATTATTCTTGAGCCTATAAAAAGTAAAGGTTATTCCTGAGCCTGAGAATTTATAAATGTTGATTCTGAGCCTGCGAAAAGAATCATTGTGGGGGTTTGGTTCCTACCTTTAAAAGAATATTGAGTTTAGTGGTTGTGACACTCTATGGAGCTCGAGGGACTAGATTAGCCAAGAGTAGCTTGGTGAACCAGTATAAATTTCTAGTGTGCTGTTATTTTTTATTTTTGTTGTTTGGTGTACATCTAGTTGATATTATATTTCTTCTGTTATATAAAGATAATAATTAATTTAGGATTAAAATTAATTATTTGGATTTTTGAAGTATTTTCTCTGATAATTTTTTATCTACCCAATTCACCCTCTCTTGGGTAGCTCACTAGGCCAACAATTAGCATCAAAACTGGTTTTAACTCGATATACTTCACAGTATAGCTAAACATGATCACATGGAGTGAGTGTCTTGATTCTGAAGTTGTGTACTATTGTTGATTCTACTTCTTCTAATAGTCATTATTCTGCTTGTGAGACTGATATAATTGTAATGATGAGAATACATATAAAGCTATTGAGATGCTTATTGCTCTTACGTATGTTTTTGGAAAAGAGAATTTTAAACTACAGCAAAAATTGAAACTCTTGAAAATAAGAAGTTTAGTACTGTCAAATCTCTCAAGAAAAGAATTTGGACAAATATTTTGAAATTGTTGAGTTTAAAAATGCTTTATCTAAAATTAGTAAGTTGTGTGAGAAAATTGAGTCTCTTGAGGATGACTGAGGTTTTGAAAAATGATTTTTATGATCTTCAATAGAATTAATTTAAAAGGAAAAATCTTGAAATCTTGAATGAGGTCTTGAGTATTGAATTGGAATATACAAGGTGTGAGCTTGATAGAGCTCGTGTGAAAATCCATTATGTCGAAAATGAGTGCCAAATTCTTAAGAATGATATTGAATTTGTGCATAAAAAGAATTTTGGTCTATAGGTAAACATTAACACCAATGAGCGGTTACTCGAGAAGACTCAAAAGGAGCTTAAAGAAGCAATAGATAAATTCAAGAATGTTGAGAGCACTAAACCTATTGAAAAACCAGTAGTTACTAAAGCTGCTTCTCAAAATTGCAAACAATATTATGCTCCCGTATGAAACACTGACTATCCGAAGAGGCGTGCTAACAGTATTAAGTGTTTTTATTGTCGTAAATTTGGTCATTATGAAAAATTGTGTTATTTATTACATGATTACCTTGTCGGATCCAGAAACAACTGGATACCAAAAAGACAAAATTTTGGTGCAGGTACCAATCGGAGATTTAGACAAAGATACAATGAACATTATGTGCCAACAAGGAGATTTGATTAGACACAAAGGTATAATGAATATTCCATACCGATGAGGGAACCGAGGTTCAATGTACCTAATAAGAAGAATCAACACGTGCCAAATAGAAGAGTATAGAAGCAACAAGCTCAATATGTGAGAGCTGACAAAGCTTATTCACAACAAACGGCAAGATATCAGTAGAAGAAAAAGTTCATTTATAAAGTTGTGCCAAAGTAGAATGCAAAAACGCAGCCTAAAGCACCAAACAATGGAAAATAAATTCTTAACGAATCAATTCAAAAAATTGCCACTGTTAAGAAGGAAGAAATTAAGTATTGGTGGAATCAAAGGATACGAAGTCAGAAATAAGTAATCCACCAAAGGCACACACAACAATTTCTCCCAAGGATGATCCAGGTATGTCAAACTTTTTAAAGTATAAGTTCATTAATTTCGTTAAGGAGATTGAGCCTGTTCATTTTGAAACTTAGACGTGTGTGATATGTGGGTGTGTGTGTGAGGGTAATTAAAATATTTTAAAAAAATATGTGGATCAAAATAAGAGGTAAAAATTGAGTTAAGTTGATCAAATTAAAGCTTAAAATCACTTGAAGTCAAATAGTTTAGTATGGTCAGTCGACTGATAGTGGATCATCAATCGACCGATAGTAGTAGGCTGGAAAAGAGAAAGATGTGTTGTATTTATCTGTCGACCGACTATAAGTGAGTGGTCGACCGATCCTTATGAGATTTAAATACCCTGCGCTCATTCATTTCATTTAATCTGATTCTAAAACCCTTTTCTCTCTAAAACCCTTCCTCTCCCAAGTCCATTCAATCATAAACTTCACAAAATTAGTTCGTTTCGGCTTGGATTTGAAGATATTTGTGTCGGATCTAAAGGTCTAGGGCTTGGATTCGAGATTTGGTGATTCTTTCCTTCGCGAAAAGGTTAGTTCTCTCTGTATTCTCTAGGGTTTCGATTAGTTCTCTGTCTCGGCTCAATTTCTTGAGTTATCTTGGTTGATTTGTTTCAAGTTTGTGTGAAAAATGCCTAAAATCAAGAAGCGTGCTCAAAGAGTTACGTATGACAATGAATATTTTCGAAAAGAGGAGGATAAGATTAGATATAATGAGAAGTTTGTCAACCAAAAGGTTCTAAGTTGCAAACCTATAGATTTTGTTAGTTTAAAATAAAAAAATATTGACGTTGAAGGATATTTTGGAAATTTGGGATGGACCGATTTTGTTACCCAAAGAAATGAGTGGATGCCGGTATGGGTGAGAATGTTCTATAGTAATCTCACTTAAAATAATGTTTAGATGACATCCTATGTTAAAGGAAAAAAGATTCGATTCAATAGGGGATTACTATGTGATATTTTAGAATTACCTAGAGGCGACATATTTGCATATAATACTCCCCATTGGCTGTCAACCAATTTTAATAGAATGACAATTACACAAAAAATTGACTTAGAGGGTGACAAAACAGGATCATTATCTCTTGAGCATCGGTTCATTCACTTGGTGCTAACCTATACAGTTGTACCTAGAGGAGGAAGCCATGCTAATGTGAATGATTTTGATCTCTATTTGATGAATGAGATTATTGAGGGTAGAAAAGTGGATTTGGCTTATATCATGATGGATCATATGATATATCATGTTCAGAAACCTTCCGGTGTATTACCCTATGTTCATGCTGTTAAAAAATTGTTTAATCATTTTGGAGTTGTGACTGATCCTGATGAAGAAAAATTCATGACAATCATACCCGGATGGATTAATATGGGTAATGCTTCATTAATGGGATATGAGTACATAGGAATAGATGGGTAAAGAAAAGAAATCAGAAAGGGTAAAGAGTGCAGGTTATGAGCAAAGAAGAAGGTGATGAGGAAGAAATGAGCGTTGATCAGAAGATGGATTTTCATCGAGAACAGATTGATGATCTACGGGTACATGTAGATATGATGGATGATCGAATGGCTGGGTTAGAAAATAAAATGGTTCAAATGAATATGAACATGGAAGCTGGATTTAGGAAAATAATGGGGAATCTGGAACAAATGTTTCAGTTTATGCAGTCACCACATCATGGATACCAGCAGCAGTATAGTGCTCAACCACACTTTACAGGACATCCTATGTTTGGAGCACAACAGTCCTTTGGAGAACCATCTGCTGTGGGGCCATTTGGAGCAGGGCCATCTGGAGTAGGACCGTCAATGCCGTTTCATCAGCAAATAACTCCAGGATCAAGTGCTCAGCCAGGGGTTCAATATCTTCAGCAGCCAGCTACTAGTCCAATGGGACTATATTATCATTTTTCTGGACAGAGTCCTTATTGAATTTATTTTCTATTTTTTTTATGTTATCTAGACAAGCTCTACAATTAATATTTTGGTCTGTAATAGCTAATCTAGGTTATTTTGGTGAAACTTAACTTTTAGTGTATGGATTTTGATGGATTAGCTAGATTTGGTCTATATAGTTAGATTTTTGCCTCTAATTATGATCCACATGGTATTTGTTGAAAATGATTTTCAAGCTTAAAAGTTGGTTTGTTAAAATAGGTTAATTGATTTTATATTAAGTTAATTTATTATCTTGACATAATGATGTGTGCCTACAGTAGTGTTTCTTTGTTGTCCCCCTTCCCCAAATTTTTTTGAGATGACAAAGGGGGATAATTAATTGATGTTTTAATGAATGTCTCAAGGAGGAGCATGAATTATCTTGTTAAATATCTTAAGGGAGAGTTTATTATATATTGAAATTTGTTCTTTATTGAAAATAAAAAATGATTATCTTTATTACTTTGCTTTAATGAGTTAAATAACCCGTCCTTGGATTTAGGGGGAGTGTGGTTACATTATTATGTTAAAGAAAACATCAAAATTAATTGTCATCATAAAAAAAGGGGAGATTGTTGATCCTAAGATTTTGACGGACAATTAAAGGTTGATATTTTTTTATGGAACTAATGATTTTATTGAATGTTTCAGTTTCTTAGTTTCAGTGATGAAAATGATTATGAAGATATTGTGGCAATGCTAAAGATGATGATAAAGATGATGGAAGATTAAGAGTTTGAAGAAATTGAAGAACCTAGGGAAAAAAAACTCAGGTTAAATTCTAACTCTTAATATCCCAATTAGGATCACACACGACACAAAATAATTTTTTTTATAAATATGTGTGTTTTTAATAGGATCCTAATTAGTTAAATTATTTGCTTCCTATGTGTAATTGAAAAAACAAATACTGATAATTAATTAAAATTGAATTTAAGAATTTACTGGAGCTAACTGAGAAAATAAATCGATTAAAGGGGTGAAAACGTTAAAGAAAATAGATTAAAAACAAATTTAGAAGAGGTTCCCAGCATTGACTAATCGACCGAAGCGTAGAAGGTGAAGTTACTTAATCTCTCGGTCGACAGGTAGGTCGACCTGAACTTAAATGGTGAACTTTCTGAATCAATCAGTCGACAGGGAGGTCGACTTGTGATCAAAAGTAACGCTCGCTGAATCTCTAGGTCGACAGATAGGTTGACTCATTAAACTCCTTAAATCGTTCGATCGATAGTTGAAGTATGAGCGGTCGACTGATGGGCGAAGAATTTTTGGCTTGGCTACATCCTGAATTGATTGGTCGATAGGTGAACATTGGTCGGTCAACTTATGGGACTGTTTCACGATTGTGTGGAATTCCAAATTTTATTCTAAAGGTGGCCGTTACTAGCCTTTTTTTTTGTTAGGATGTCCGAGATATCTTAGGAATCTGAAGTGTTTTTAGTTATTTAAATGATATCTAAGTGTTCCTATAGATATAATTCAAGTATTTTTTATGTTTATCAATTTGGTACGTATAATTCTTTCAATCCTATTCAATTATATTTGAAGAAAAAATTTGAGGGACTTAATTGAAAGTTTTAAAAGATATTTTTGAGTGAATTATATCAGAAATGAGTCATTATGATATAGAGGGTCTATTGGTGTAATTAAACGTCATGATTTATGGTGTGCTGTCGTAGGCAACCAAAAATAAAATCCTATTTTTAAATATGAAATGTAGTAGGGTGAGCATGTATCATTTCTACAGAGAGTGCCTAGCCTAAATTTGTGCTACGTGAACAAGGAGGGGAGGTTGATTATAGGATAGCAAAACTAATAAAATCAATAAGAAAAAGAATTGCAAACTTAATACCAAAATTCAATCAGAAAACACACCTTGGTCTAAGTTAACATCCATCTTCGGAATTTTATAACTGTTCATTGATGCAAGTATAAATCAATTCACACGTTAAATATTCACCGTTGGAATTATTTTCCTATCTCTCCTTACTTATAGTTAATTAGAAAACAAACGATCTTATCAAACCTAACTACTAAACAACCTAAGACATGCGCTAAAGGTTTAATCTAGTAATAACATTAAGAATTAGAGAGATCGATGAAGCTAAACAACACAAGAACAAACAGTTGTATTTAATTTAGTTGAGTGTTCTTCCTAAGATCTAATAATTTCTGATGCAGCAAATCATTATATCTTAGTTGCTTCACAGATTAGAGGGATCAAACAATTATGGATTTGATATCTAAACTAGCAATAGATGTAATGAATAATAAACTAGTAGGCCTCGTAATGATTAAACAAAACAATCATGAACATAGGCATAGAAGAACATCTAATACGCAAAATATAAATTGAACAATGAAAATAAATTAGATCTCACAGTTTTATTGATTCTGAGACTTCAGTTTCCTTCGACCAAGAGAAATGATTTAGCCACACAAGGCCCTCTATGAAAAGAGTAAAGAGAAGAAGAGAGAATGAGGCTCTCAGGTCATTGTCCGAATCTCTCAGGAAAAAGGAAAAAATATGTTTTTCAATTCCTCTCTAAAAAATGCATGTCCTCCCCTTTTATGATGAATAATAAAGTCAAAAAATATCTCTCTCCATAATGAATATTCAATTTCATTTCACTCACACCCTTCTGTCCAAAATCCATTGAAAAAGGAAATTGAATGATGTTTGAGTGACATCATTTGCACCAATTTCCCTTTTTTACACTTTTGACCCCTCATGATTTGAATGGCCTTAATTGCTCCTTAACACTTTCTATCCTTGGTTTCATAGACTTAAATGGTCATTTATTGGCTCTAGGTCGAATCAGGTCGCAGGTCCGATTTTCGGTTATCTCCATTTTTCTTCAAATTGGACTCCCGGCAGTGCAGGTACAACCACTTCAAGCTCAATTTAGACCATTATATAGTGTGATTATAGAGAAACCCAAAACATGAAAGTTGTATATATATTTTTTTTCTTTTTTCATATCATCTTGAATAACCTCAATTAGAGTTTGGAGATGAAAGCTATGGCCTGATTACGAACATGTGCCAAAACTGCCTAAAACGTGCGATTTATTCCGTTTTGCTCCAAATGCCTTCATTTGTTTCCTAAATTAAAATATGATCTTAGTGAGTACAATTAGGCAAAAACTAGGCACAAAATATTAAGTATAAAGGAATAAATATATAGACATTTTTGCACTTATCAATTTATGGGAACTAGCCGTTAGAGGGCTTATTTTATTCTCTTTCAAATAGACCTGCATTTTTTCACATTTAAGATAGAAACATCTAGAGAAATATTCTAAGTTATTCAACTTTTGAGCTTTCTAAGAGTTATCATATTGAGTGTATTGTGAAATCTTTCTTGAGAAACATTTGCTTTGAATTATTGCTACTACCGATCTGAAGTGTCATCACTATCATGTGTGTTCTATGTGCTTGACAATATCGTTTTAGTGAAAGTTATTGTGGATCCTAATTTGCACGAGCACGTAGACTCAATGTATAGCTCTTCAATTAATTTGAGGCCAATTATCCATTAGCCAAGTTCATAACAATTTAAGCGATTCTATAACCTGATTGGGGGAAACTTGAGGCGAGGTAGTTCAGGAGACGTGATTTAGGCCTTCATTTGATTCGTTTGAGCCTTTGAAGCTTACCATACAATATGTTTATCCCTCATTTCCATGTTGAAGCCTATAATGCCATTTTAATTCTAAACACATAATAAATACCCTGGCTAATTAAACGTTTTCCAAGCCTATATCGCTAAACCGAAGGCACAATTTAAGTCAATTAAGTTAGCATTCGTATACGCTAGAAGTGAGCATTGGGTTTAGGGCGAACTTTTCATTGGTTCGGTATTCGAATACTCACTTGTCATTTTTATTTCGTTTTTACCACACCCGTGAAATTGTTATAATTGAATAAGTTTAAGGGTGTGGTTGTTAAAAAAAACAAAAAAAAAACACCATATGTAAATATATTTAAATTTTTGTTTCTTTTGATAAGTGGGTATGACGTTCTTAAATAGATGTTCAGAGTTGTTTCAAATTTATCTATGGGGGTTCGAGTGTGATTGTGTGTCAAGAGTTGTGCCTTGGGTATCGTTGAGTTAACGGCGTTAGCCCGTTTTATATTCCTGATATACCCTTGGTCAAATGTTCCAAATTAAACCAAGTCCTATTGATCTTTTTGAACTTCTAAGCCTACATTAGTGGATGGTAGAACCCAGTCAGGCGTATGGATATCCTAATTCTTTACGGCTTAAGTCGTGAGCTTTGCTGATGGATAATCCAATCTGGTTGTTTGATAGTTATAGTATTGAGTTTCGCACACACACGTTGAAAGGATCTAGAATGGCGTTTACCATTATTGCATGTCGAAATTCTAGAACATCACATGACGCGTTTTACTCCTGAACTCAATATGATTGGGGGTTGTTGAGTGAAAAATATTTTGGTCAATAGTTGAATTCGAAACTCGCATATCGTTATGTTTAGGTTGTTTGTACTTTTATTCGTTGTTTAGTTTTTTTGTTAGTTAATTTCGTTGTGTTTTTTATTTTAGTGTGAGTGTTTTGCTCGAGGACTAGAAAATTTTAAGTTTGGTAGTTTTTGAGTATTTTTATATCATTTTAATATGTTTTAATACATTTTTAATTGTTTTGTTATAAACTAGGTATTTGGGGCAAAAATGGACGAAAACGGTCTATAAACGAGAAAGTCGGTGGAAGAACGGTAGAGGAAAAAAGCAAAATGGACAATTTTCAGAACCTGCATCTACCTTTGCAACGGTGAAAATACAGAGTTGTTGATTCTCCACCGCTGTAGCGATCAAAATGCAGAGAGCTCTACCATTGCGGCAGTCACCCGCTAGAAACCTACCGACCTCTCCACTGCTACAGCGGTGATCCCACCGATACAGCAGTCATGTGCCAGATAATTTAGATATTTTAGGATATTTTGAATCCTATGAATATTGTCTCTTCTCCCCTAAACATAGGGTTGACATTTTCGGGAGTCTTGAGAGCTCCAAGGCCATTCAACCAAGAGAAGATCATCAAGGCCAAGAGGAGAAAGCATTCTCGAAGCGATTTTAGCGTTGGATCTTCGGATAACGGCTAGTCTCCTTGTTTCTCTCCTTTATTTCTTAGTTTGGTTGAATGTTTTGAATATATTTAGCTTGTTTCTAGTTATATATAGGGCTATGGCCATGTGTAACTAAACATATATTATCTAGGACTTGATTGTACTTCATGAAAACGTTGTTTGAATAAATCGATGCTTTGTTAACAGTTCTTTTTTATCCAATTGTGTTTACAGTTATTCCATGTTTATATGCTTGTTTTGCTATACTGAGAATACGTGGTTTGACACTTGGGAGAGGTAACCCCGAATTTGGACTAGGGTTTAAACACAATATGACGATCTAATGACCTGGGAGGGTGTTAGAAAGTACGCAATCCATGATGTTGGGGCAATACTGATGTGACCAAGTGTCGTATAGACACTTGAGGGGGATTTCGGCGTTGACGCGAAGTCACATATTCATTCCCTTTACACTTGGGAGAGGTAGTAAGTGAGTTTACGATACCGAGATTGTTGAATAAATTGGAATGTCGTTAATGTAAACTAGATTGAAACGAACACGTTTAAGTGAACGAAGTTAATCCCTAGGCAATCATTTCCCATAAACGTCATACTAGTATATTAGTATAATTAGTTTAATTAACTTAGTTTAGTAAATTTTATTATAAAAACTACATTTTTATCGCCTAAATAAAGTTAGGTTATGACAATTACGGTACTCAATGATAATCTACACCAATTTCTATAGATACGATAACCTTTACTCTTTCCACTCTACCAAAACTTGACCTGTACCTTGCGGTGAAAGTAGCGACCTAATTTATGCGCTACCAGAAGTCCTCAACAAAGTCCCTGTCTCTTGGTTTCTATTTGGTGGGTAGCGCTTCAACGAGTCATATCTCAGCCATGAAACACTCCTTAGCCACCTTTTGGTTCCCGTGCACTTCTCTATGCCATTCTTCATGGAGAACTTCAATATGAGGTGGTACGTCGAGGTGACAACCTTCAAGGTGTTAAGGTATGGTCTTTTAATGATAACATTATATGTCAACAGATAGTCTGCTGATAGACAGTCCACTACCATGAACTGTGCGTCAACAATGACATGCTTTGGTTCTTCGGCGACTGTGAACTACAATGTAATGTAGTTGAGGGGCTTTACAATTTCTCCTCCGAAATCGACTAGAGGGGTCACCATCGGCTTCAATTGGTCGCGATCGATCCCCATCCTATTGAAGGCGGTGACGTACCCCCAATTTTGTAAAAAAAGGTTGCAGAAGAGGAAGACGCGATTTGGTTTCCTCCATCTCAAATCCGCTAGTTTTAGAAAAAAACAGTTTCATGGACTTTTGTAGGCGCCGATTTTGAAAATATTTCTTTGGGCCGATATTTATTTGTAAAAGGGAGTTGCTACCTAGCATTGATTTAAATTGTGTGATAGGTTAATTTCATAAAATAATGTAATTGACAGATTAATCGAGCATTTCTTGGGTTAGAGGGAGGTCTCCTAGACATACATTATCGAATAGCGCCTTTTGATGAGAGATATGAACAAGACTAGGATTTTGAAAATCATTTTTTATTTTTTGAAATGGCCCAAGTTTTTTACTTGAAAAAAATGTTACTAGAGATTTCTTTAAAGTTCAGGAGTCTGTTATACTCGGGGAAGGTCTTAGTCACCCCAAGACACCTGTCGGAAGACAGTACCTAAATTTAAATAAATCTTTAAATTTGAAACAAGTCCCAGTATTTTTCTTCAGTTTTTTGTTGACAAACTAATTCCCATTTTTATTTTTTATGTTTATTTTACATGTAAGAAAGTAGAACTCTTTAAAATAGCAATAGATAAAATAGAAATAAATAAAGAACAAAAATCCTTCTTTTAGACCACCTATTGATTATGGAAGAATCAACATATTTTTCTCCAGGGGATATTTTATTTTTTATTATTTAGTTAAGGGTGTTTTGGCATTTCAAGAATCTTCTTTTGGACAGTCTCCCAAAAAAAAAAAAAAAAATTTTTTTTAAGAGATTATAATTAATTTTTTGACTTATTTTATTTATTTCTTTGTTTTTTGTAGAACAAGTTCTAAAGTAGAAGAGTAGGAAGTTTGGAAGAAATATCTTTGGAAAAAAATGTTTTTTTAGAAATATTACTAGAAATAAAAACCAGTTTTTAAGACTTGAGGAAAAACTTTTTTAAAGATGATTTTAAAAGGGTTCCTTTGAAAAAAACTTTGTTCAAGAAAGATCTAGAAATCATTTTCTTCAAGAAAGGTCCTTATTTATTCAAGAACAATTAATTTTTTTTTTTTAGAAATTGGAACAAGTAAAAAAAAAAACATATTTTTATGAAATAAGTGAAAAAATATTTTTGTAAACTTTGTTAAAGACAATTTTTTTGAAAACAAGATATCTTTTTTTAAGAATCATTTTTTAGGATTTGTTTTTTAAAGATAACATTTAGAAAATTTTGTAATAAAAACAAGTTAAGAAAAACACGTTTTATAAAACATTCCCTTTTGTTTTAAGAAAAAAACTTTAAAATCATTTCTAAGAAAACTAAGACTTTATTTTTCAGAGTAAAACAAATGTCCCGCTTTGTGAAGAAATCTTTCCTCTGTAAGACTCATTTTTTCTTTCTCACTTTTTCATGCTTTTGTTCGTTTAAGGAAAAATAAGGACAAAATATGAAATAAAAATGAAATGTATTTTTGCTTTTGTCAAGAACACCACAACCAAACCAACTTGCTTTGGCAATGTTATGTTTTTGTTTGTTTTTTAGTTTTTAAGGAACATGAAAAAAAAAGAATATATAGGCTTAGTGCCGATCCATGATCTAGGCTTAAAAAAATAAAAATAAAATAGTTCTAGTCCGTGGTTCGGGACTTAATGCCGGTCCATGATCTAGGCTAAAAGAAAAAAAATGGTGCCAGACCAAAGTCCGAGACTTAATACCAGTCAAGGGCCTAGGTTAAGAAAAAGGAAAAAAGAAAAAAGAAAAAAGGACGCTAATCCAGAGTCTGAGACTTAATACTAGTCAAGAGCCTAGGTTAGAAAAAAAAAAGGTAAAAAGGGCGCAAGGCCAGGGCCTGAGACTTAATATTAGTCAAGGGCCTAGGCTAAAAAATGGAATAAAGGGCACTAGTCCTTTGTACGTGACTTAGTGCCAGTCCTTGGCCTAGGCTAAAAAAGAAAAAAATGCAGGAAAAGTAAAGCGTGGAAAAGCGTAGAGTCAGAAAGTAAATAGTTAGTAGTTAGTAGTTATGTTAGTGGTTTGTTTTAGGGTCTTTAGGTTTGATTTCTTGTGTTTCTGGACACAGACAAAAATTACATGCAAAAACAGGGTTGAAGAAAGCTTACCTAGCTTAGGGGGGATGGTCTTTTCGTAAAAGTTTACCTTCATCTCCTTTTTCTTTTCTTTTTTTTATTTTTTTTTATTTTCTTGTATGATTTTTTACCTCTTTGTGAGAGAGTTTTGGAGAGATTTTAGAGAGCTTTTTTGAAGTGTAAACTTATAAAACAAAGAAACATGAGAGTATTTTTGGACTTAGAGAGAAAGAAATCAGCAAGGGTTTCCTCATTTGAAAAAATGACCCCCCTTTTATAGGAATGGCTTGGCTGCGTATTCCTAAATACACAGGTAAACTAGGGGGCATTAAATGCCCCCTAATTGATGGAGGGCTACCCCCTTAGGGCATGATGATGACATTTTAGACGCTCTATTTATGGTATTGCATGTACAATATTCCATATTGCCAAAATCAATGCATAACACTTATGGAAATGACCTGGTAATGCTCAAATTAGCTGTCGTAACTTCCAAGAAGCATCCGATGCTTCGTCTTATTCCCGAGGGGTGTGCTCGTAGCAATTTTTGTGTTTTGGGCACTCATTTGTCTAATTAAAGACTTTTTTTAAATTTTGTATTTTTTATTGATTTTCTCGAAATTAAAGGTTTAAAAATTGAATTAAACTATATGAAATATTATTGGAACGTTCAATTTTGAAAAATAAAATGTTTTTGGTTTTCAATTTGATAAAATTGGCGAAAATGAAACATTATAGAGTCAAAACATAAAGTTCTATGGGTGAAATTTCTTCAAATTAGAGGGTGGAAATTGAAATTAAATATATTAAAGTGATATCCATAGAAAAAACACTGTTAATGTTTTTCATTTTAGTCCCCAATTAATTTTTAGAAATTTTCAATTTGCCCTTAAAACTTTTGTTTATGCCAGAATTTGATCGAATTGGCGATTTTTCTGTTCTTTATTTTTTTTTTTTATTTTTTTTTTTTGTTATATGTAACACGTAATCTAACGTGAAAATTTGTCTCTCTAAACATCAGTTTAAAGTTTGTCCGAATTTTCACTTTAAACTCGAAATTATTTTAAGGTAAAAGTAAGCGAGACAAAATGCGGTGTCTATAGTTGCTCCTCTTTGTTATGCGAGTTTACTTGTAATTACAAAGATAGGAGACACAACTATTTTGTTCCGCGAGACAGGAAAAAGAAAAGGAACCAACAAGGAAATAAATGAAAATGGAATTTTCCAAGATAACTTGCAAATCACTGGAAGCAAGTATTTTAAATGGTGATCCAGAGTTGTGCCTGTGAAACACCGAAAGCAAGTAAATTGGTGAGAAAATGTTTAGTCGACACTTGTCAATTTAAAAATAGTAGATGAACACATCCACCATCAAAGGCAGGAAAGGAAAAATAAACAGTAGTGAATTTACCATCAGAGGTGGGAAAGGAAAAATAAACTATAATGCCTTCTCCATCGAAGGCAGGAAAGTAAAGTACTAGATGCATTCGCCATTAGAGGCGGGAATGAAAATCAACACCTATGTCATCTGAAGCGGGGAAGGAAAGTAAAATGCAATTCGTCCGCCATCAGAGGTAGGAACGAAAAGTACTAGACGCATCTATCATCAGGGGCAAGACTAAATGCTTCCATCATCAGAGAAGGAAATAAACACTTCTACCATCATAGACGAGAGTAAACGCTTCCATCATTAGAGATGAAAATAAATACTTCCATCATCAGAGACGAGAACAAATGTATCCACATCAGAGATGAGAATAAAACACTTTTGTTATCAGAGACGAGAATAAATGCTTCCGTCATTAGAGATGGGAACAAAAGCATCCACCATTAGAGACGAAAATAAACTCTTGCGTTATCAAAGACGTGAATAAACACTTCCATCATCAGAGACGGGAACAAACGCATCTACCATCAGATATGTGAATAAACGTTTACGTTATCAGCGATAGGAATAAATGCTTTTGTCATCAGAGACGAGAATAAACGCGTCCACACTAAAAGATGGGAACCAGCTTTGATGAGGGTCAATGGTCCAATCCTAGAAAAATACTTCATAGCATAGACGTGGGGAATGTTGATCATCAACATTTTTTACTTTTGGAAGGAGCCATACAAGGGTTTCCTATATATCTTAAGATAATTAAGAATCATGTCAGATGTAGTTCGACAACAATGGTTTTTCGTGTTTTATCCAGAAGTTAGTGAAGCAAGTAATTTGGAAAGTGAAACCAAGGTTGTGCTTGGGAAACACTACAGTAAGTAAATGACGGATGGTGAACCAAGGTTGTGCCTGGGCATCACCAATAGTAAATAAATGATAAACAGTAAGCCATAGTTGCGCCTAGGTATCACCAACAATAAGTAAATGATGAATGTTGAACTAGGGTTGTGCTTGGGCATCATTGGTAATAAGTAAAGGCAAAATGGATAGGCAAAGGTTCTTGGTTAGAGAAACTTATCCCGGGGTGTCATCTCAATTTAAGATTGAAGTAATTGGTTCATAGAAGAGGAACCAAAAGTGAAACCCGACATTCAGTGATGTGAAGTTTTAGAGCAGTATCCCGTTTGGGACTGCCAAAGAAGTTTGGAGAACTTTCCCGAAGGACGTTAACTCAGATAAAATGTTCCCTAGTCCAAGACTGGGGCTTGGTAGCGTCATCTTCTTAGAGGAAGTCAATGATGACATTAAATTTCCCCCAGCCTAAGGCAGGGGTAATCAGATCAAGGAATCTCGAAAGAGAAATATGATATAATATGCCCTAGCCCTAGGATTGGGCAAATGAGTAAGCTCTAAGATGCTAAAAAAGATGCGAAAAAACCCACATGGTTGCCTATGTATCCCGAATTGAGTATTTAGACAGTATAATATTTGAGTTTGAAGGGTGACTGAACCAGCGTGGGTAGCCTATGTATTCTAAATTAGGAATCATGTAAGGGTGTGGTTTTAGACAACTACTATTGTCTGATTGGATGAACGAACCCACATAGGTTGCCAATATATCCTGGTCTTTATCAGGAATCAGGTAAAAACGTAGTTTGAGGTACAATGATTTGAGATAAAATTGTCCAAACTAAAACTAGGGATGGAGACAAACACATACTCCTATGGGAGATCCTGAATATGATGAAATGTGCTCCAGTCTCTAATTGGGGCAGTGAATGGATAATTTTCGTGAGGGAACAAATCCAGCACTTCCCAGTATAAAGTAGGGAACAAGATGGGTGTAAAATCTGCCCCAGCTTGCAAGCTGGAGAGGAGGCAGAATGGCAACTGTAAGAGAAGTTAATTCAGTAAACCCTATCTTTAACTAGGGGTAATGAAAACGAATTCAAAATGATTGTGGTAAATAAGTAAACACACCCGTTGGTGTATTACCGGGTTTAAAGCAAGAGTTTCTACAAAAGAACTTATTTTCTAGGATTCACCTGCCTGTGTAACACCCAGGCTATCTAATTCGGCATTAAACCTTGACAAAATTGGTGAAATGACTAATTGTGGAGAAAAATCCCATAGATCGTTGGATAAAATTCAAGGGTGAACCTCTTCTTTCTTATCTGATCATTACTTCGGGTATTTTCATTTTGATTTTTGTTGCTTAGCCAGCATGTGTAGGTTTTCCTATATTTAAAAATCAAAATATGTTATAAGAAAAGAACTCCCATCTCCTATCCCTTGTTTTTTTTTGCTTAAACGACGTCTGCTGACTTCGTTTCTTAGAAACGGGCAGATCCTCATCTACCGTTGGACTTTTTCTTTCAATTGAAAGCTCCATCCGAGAGGTAAATCCATAGAGTACCAAACTTGTTTCAAAATTGACTTCTAATATCGAAATCTCGGGTTATGATGGTTTTCTGGTCCATGGCTCGCTATTGAAGTCTTGTTTTTAAATCGGGGATCGAGGCTTTGAAAGAGTTGTTAACCTTTGATTCTTTTTGTATAGTTAATTTAGTGATGATAGCAAGCGTAGTTGGAGGAATATTGCTTGAAGGGTGATGTTTTTTTTTTTTTTTTTTCTCTTCTCACTTATTCCCCTTGCTCTTATATCGTTCGTCCTTTCTACTATAAGTATTAAAATGTTAGCCATGAAAGAAAAATAGCATAGAGACAATCATATGTTATAATTAATAGGCAAGGGCTTGCATAATCGGGGTATATTTCCATTTTTCAAAATACTTTTTTTCTTTAGGAGTACAATCTCAGACTTGGTCATTTATCTGAGGTTTCAAGATTTCTAGTAGCTTCTGGCCTTTCTTCCTTTAAAACTTGAAGTATTTTGAATCACCAGTCAAATTCTTCGATTTCTCAGCCCAAATATAGAATGGATTCCTTTAGAAACCTAAAAACTTCTTCAGATAATTGACAAAATAACCAAAATCTGATACCTTTTTTTTTTTTCCCTTTTCTTTATATATTTTCTTAACGTCCTTTCGGGTTTTCACTAAGACCGACTACCACATTTTTGTACCTCAGTGCTCTTTCGGGGTTCCACTGGGTCGATGGTTTTGTATCTTGTTATGATCCTACTTTTTTTTTTTTTCTTGTAGTACCCTTTTGGGTTTTCACCACGTCCTTAGGTTGTACAATTCTTACCTATTTTTTGCCCTCACTTTTTTTTTTCAGTCATGAGTTCGGGTTTATTCAGTATATTGTTTTTCATTTTTTAGGTGTAAAACTTCTAGATGCATCAGAATTGATGGGCTTTGGGAACTCTTCTCCATTCTTCTCTTGAAGTATTAAGGCTCAATGCCTCAAAACCTTCTTGACAATGAATAGTCCTTCCCAATTTGGCGTGCATTTTTCCTTGGCTTCTTCTTGGAATGAGAATATTTTTTTTAATAGCAGCTTACCTACGTTGTAGATTCGTAACCGAACTTTCTTATTGTGAACTTTGTCCATCATCTATCGATAATGTTGCCTATGGTAAACATCAGTGAGCCTCTTCTCATTTATTTAGGTATAATTGGTCAAGCCTTTGTTGTACCCATTTGACTTCATCTAAACTAGCTTCTACCAAATTTTTTAGGGGGGGATCTCTACCTCTGTGAAGATTACTACTTTCGTTCCATACACAAGTGAGTACGTAGTAACTCCGGTTGAAGTTTAGACTAATGTTCAATAAGCCATTAGGGAAATGGGAGCATCTCATCCTATTCCTTGTGATTATATACCATTTTTCTCAGAATCTTCTTGATGTTCGTATTAGTGGCCTCTATTGCTCCATTCATCTTGGGACGGTAGGGTGCGAAATTCTTGTGCCCGACTTTGAACTGAGCACATATTTCTTTCATCATACCTCTTTTGAGATTCTAGGGATTACCTGTGAGTACAACTTGTGGTACTCCTTAATACGCTAGGATATTCTCATTGAATAACTGACTTACAGTCTTTTGGGTGACATGCATGTGCGAGACCGACTCCACCCATTTGGTGAAGTAGTCAATAGCTACTACGATAAAGCAGTGTTCACTCGACGCTATTGGTGTTGGTAGAATCAATTTTGATACCCCGACGGTTCACCATGAATTCAAAAACTTTCCACCACATTTGGTTGGTCGAACTTGAGTTATAACTTCTATTGTCGGTTGAACATTTTTTTTTTCAAATGTTCCAGATGATCTTCACTTTCTCTGGGCTATACAATAATTTGTCCACACAAACCTCTATTTTGTTATGGCTCATATTTCAGAAGAGTGTTGTCATGATTCTTTGGTAAATTTCTAGACCTGCTTTTAGTCTAAAATAAATGACTTTATAACTGAACATACCACATAGCGTGATGAAGGAAATCTTGCTCTTATCTTTTTTGTTGACTAGGATTTGATTATATTCACAGAATCTATCCACAAAGGATAAAATCCTGCACCTAGTGGTATTATCCAGATTAATGTGGATCTTTAGTAGTAGGTCCTTGACTTCTGGGCGTACTCTGTTAAGTAGGGGTAGTGTTATCTTATTCATTCTTTGATGATAAGCTTGTGTGTCAAGATGTCGGTTGAAAGTCCTACTATTTTATCCTAGGGTCATGCGACTACATCCTGGTATTCCTTCAATAGAGTTATTAGGTCTTTTATTTCTCAGTGATTTATCGATTTTTTGTTCTTGGTTTCTTTGAGATTTTTTGGGTCTTTTAAATATCAAGTTTCAATCTCGTCTTGGCTTGGATTGGGCCTTTCCTCGAATTGTTCGGAGGCTCTTCGGACTTTCTCGGTGTTCTCAGGAATAAGGTCATATTCTGTTTTGATTTTCATCAACTCCCAATTTATTTTCTAATCTAGATTGTACTCCTCTAGAAGATGTTTTTTTTGTTATTATATGGATTATGTAAAAGAATATTTTAGCAATTGAAAAGTAAACATAATGTTTGATTTTAAATATGTTATATTCTACCATAATTATTACTTGAATACAAAAATGAAATTCAAAAAACAAAAGGGCCTAAGGATAAAATAATCTCGACCGTTTGGTGGTTAATTAGATAGGAGAGAGAGCTACTACTTCCTGATTACTAAAGTCCTCGGCCCACCGAGATTAGGTGAACTACCTAATTGCCAAAGTTACCTATTGATTCAGTTCTTCTAATGATATTTTCTTCACTTTCCTCTTCCCCTAGGATTATGCAGACTAAACCTTTTGGCCAACAGCACTGGTGGGCTAAATCAAACAAATTCAGGATTGGCTCTCATTTCCTTTGTTGTCCTCTTGTTTCGGTATATCTTCGAAATCACTTTCCAGCCAATAGAAGTAATTAAACGATTATCCCCTAACTAAGAGAAGAGCAAAAAGCCCACTTAGTATCAAAAACTTGGTAGGGGCGTTTTTCGTACGCCTACTTACGCTCGCAAGTATACGAGGTCTAAACTTTTAATATAGTGGATCTTTGAAGATCGGATATCGTTCCCACAGAGGTGAATAATTGAATTGAATACCGCAATTGACGTAGTCTCGTGTTATTCTGGTGACGGAAAGCGTGAATTGAAATTAAACTAAGCTAAATTACAATTAGTGGGTTAATTCTAACTAAGTTGATTAATTAGGGATTGATTTCGTTCCCTTAATACACGTTTGATTTCGTTCGGTTAACAATAACGGAGTTTAGGTATCCAACAATTTCGGTTCGTAAACTCCTTCACCACCTCTTCCGAGTGTAAGACGAGGGAATACATGACTTTGAGTCGACGCCGAGGTCCCCCTCGAAGTCTTAACGACTCTAGGCCGCATGAGTCTTGACCCAACATCATCGATTGCATACTAACTAATGCCCTCCCGGGTCGTTAGGTCGTAACGATGTGTTTACCCTAGTCCAAATCCAGGGTTACCTCTCCCGAGTGTCAAACCCTAGATTCTCAAATCCAACCCTAATACCATTACAAGCATATTAAGATCGTCATCAAATGATAAACACAATCGGACTTAAAACAACAACCGTTAAAGAAACGTATATTGAACCAAATGAGTATTTACACAACTACACCTTTCCCTAACTAATCTCTAAATTACACTAACATGTTCTTAGCCAATACAACACAAATCAAGAGGAGATCATCATTACCAACTATAAATATTAAATACAAAGATGAAAACAAGGGAAGAAAATCCAAATCTCAAAGTGGAGTAGTCCACTTTCGCCAAAGAACAATCCTCCCGAGCTTCCTCCTTTCCGTTGATGAACTTCCTCTTTTGGCTCTTCAAGGATTGGCCAAGAACACTCTTTACAACTAATCTAATCTACTTCCTAAACTAATCTAATCTAACTAAGGTGAAAGAGAGCTCCTAAGAACAACCAGAGCCTTCTCTCACGTCTAAGGGGTCCTAACCTTTTTTAGGTTTGGTGGAGAAAGGGGTTTTATAGGCAAGGTTTGGAAATATCTTCAAAATATCTGAAAACAGATATTTTTGTGTAGAGTGTCACCTTCTAAGTGGTGCTTCACCGCTTAGGTGGTGGACTAAAGTCGGTTAACTCCTGTCGGTGTGACTTCGCCTAAGTTGTGGTTTTTCCGCTTAGGCGGTAGCTGCTGGCATATCATTCTGATCTTTTCTTGCCTAAGCGGTGGTTTTCTCGCCTAGGCGGTGGTTCAGCCCTTCACATTCCAACATTCTGCCTTTTTTCCGCCAAAGCGGTGGAACTTCTGCTTAGGCGGTGGTCTTCATTCACCGAAACCTTGTTTTACACATTTTCTTCACCGTTTCTCCACCATTTTCACTTGTTTCTCGCCCTTTGAGGTCCTTTCCCTGTTCTACACTAAAACACACTAAAACACAATTAAATATAACTAAAATAATTGAGAACTAACAAATCTGGTTTAGAAATAGATAGGTTTTTCACACCTATCAATACCCCAAAACTTAGAATTTTGCTAGTCCTCGAGCAAAACACTAACACTAAACTAAACTAACTAACGAACTAACTAACTAAAAATGAAAAATTAAAATAACACAAAATAAATATATGCATGTAAATATAAAGTTGAATCGAAATGACCAATTTGTTCCTCCCTCAACATCCCTAAATAGGATCAAGTTCGGGAAGTAACGCACACCAAGTGGTATTCTAGAATTTCAACTATCAATATCAATAAAAATCATTCTAGATCCAATTGAAGTGTGTGTGTGAGAACTCAAATGTATAACTAGTCAAATACCGGATTCGATTATTCAATTGTTAAGCTCATAATTTTAATCATTTTAAAGGATTCAGGAAAACCATACGCTTGATTGGAGTCTACTATCCACTAATGTAGGCTCGGATATTCCCAGAAATCAATAGGGCTTGGTTTGGCTTTTGAGGAACGACCACGGGTATCACTGGACGAAATGATAGAAACACACCCCCAAACTTATTTTAGGAGCGTGCAAAAAGAAATACAAAAGTGACAAGTGAATATACTAATACCAAATCAATAAAAATTCGTCCAAAACCCTACCGCTTACTTGATTTCACTCAATTTTAAAAATAAGGCTTAGCGACTTTGGTTTAGGAAAAATCTAAATGAAAAGAGTATTTGAAACGTTTTCAGAATTGATTATTTTATCGGCTTCGACAGGGGAAATAAGGAATGAAAATTTTCAGGTTAGCTACAACGAATCAAGCAAAAAATTGAAGGCCTAAATCATGTCTCCGGAATTACCTTACCTAGGATTCCGCCTCAAGTTTGCCCCAAATCAAGTTCTAGTTTCCTCATTTTCTGTCATGAACTTAATATCGAATAATCAACGTCTAATCGTTCAGATAATTATACTTTGAGTTCAAATGTCGTGCAATTTTCGGATTGAGATAATTTTTACCCAATCGACATGTTAAGCACACAAAACACACAAGGAAGGTATTACCCCCGACCTCAATATGCAATTTGGGGATAATTCTCATCATCGGGTCATGGCCCAAATGAACTCATATCTAAGCATGCAAACACAACTTTATACATACACAATACTAAACTAATTCTAATACTAACATACATAAACTAATCTAATCACTAAACATTCAAAAACAAAAAAATTAAACTAACTAAACTAAAAATTTAAAAATTAAAACATTCATAATACATAAATAAATAAAGGTCTGTACAACAAAAAATTTCATTTTGTTCAAAAAAATAATAATAATTGTTCATCATTTTCTACAAAAAATCAAAATGGATGAACATCCACTAAACTAATCATCCATTCCATACCAATACAGGCTTGAACATGGCATTGTTCCGAAATCAGCAAACCTAATAAACATTTAGCATGAATGCATACAAAATGGGTTGAACACATACCTAGGGAATAAGACTTATTCCCTACTGTTCACCTGACGAGAAATTCCTCTCTACCACTATCACGTCGGAATGGAAATTGTGGCGTTTGCAAAAAGTGTGGCGGCAATGCCGAAGCGGTCACACATGAACCTGTGGATCTGATCTAGTGCACACACTAATCACAACGTTTCAACAAAATATGAACAATATAGCATGCCATTGTTTTTCACACAATTTAACAATCCATAGAAACTAAATTATCACCAAAAATCAAACCAAAATCCCAAAGTGATTAAGAAAATCATGAAAATGGGATTTGAAAATTGATTTGTGGTGGATGATTTGGGGTGGAAATCACAAATTTTGGTAATGGAAGGATGATTTTTGAGTATTGGAACGGTTTGGGAGTGAGGTTTTAGAGATAATGTGGAGGTTTTTGGGGAGGGAACCTTGCGATTTCAATTTTTTGAACGAACGAGCTCTTTTTAACAGCAGAAGGTTCACCGCTTGAGTGGTAGAACTCTTTTCTTTAAAATCAAACATTTTGACGAAATTCCGCCTAGGCGGTGGTTTTTTCGCCTAAGCGAAATTACACCAGTGTGAAAACATTTTGTTCTGCTGTTAATCTGCCTAAGCGGTGGTTTTACTGCCTAAGTGGTGGAGCGTGTTTTGAAAATCTGTTGCATCCTGTATTTTTACCGCCTAAGCGGTGGTTCACCACTTGGGCGGTGGGCCTTTTTTCACCCACTCTTGTGTTTTTCTCAAATTTTCAAAATACGGCTCCACCCCGTACATTTTTACTTCGCTTGTTCAACGTGTTTAAATTTAAAATACTTTCCCAAAATTCCACACTCCTAAATTCATTGCCGAACACGTTCTAAAGCCATGCCGGCTTCCAAAAAGAATAAATAATCAAATAAATAGTAACAAAAATCGGGTAATTTGATACCCTAAGTTTCATTTAAAAAAAAATAGCACTTGAGTTACCGTCCCTAGCTGGACTTTTGTGTCACTAAATATTTTTCACCAAAATTCCCCATAGACAAGGAATTTGGGCTCAAATACTTAGTTAGATCAAGATCATGTCTTTGAAATTGGCTTCTCCTCTCAGTCCTTATCATTTGCAATAAGCTCCATCTCGGGATTGAGAATTAGCCTTCTTCATCGTTTCTCGCTCTGCTTGATCTCATTAACACAATGAAACAAAAATAAAAATTAAAAACTAAACAAAAATAAATGTCAGGATTAACACTCGACTACTTAGTCGCAATATCAACTTAGAATTCACACTAATCCCATGTCTACAACACCAAAACTTGGTGTGTTGACGGAACTAGGATACAATACATTTGCTTTTCCAATATAAAACTTAAGTTCTAGGCCGATACCGCGTTTCTTTTGCAATATTCAAATAAAATTCACTCTAATCCCCTACAACGGTGCCAAAAACTTGGCAGGCGTTGACAGGAATAGAATTTGACAATATTCAAATAAAATTTACTCTAATCCCCGGCAACGGCGCCAAAAACTTGATAGGGGCGTTTTTCACACGCCTACTTATGCTCGCAAGTATACGAGGTCTAAAGTTTTAATATAGTGGATCTTTGAAAATCGGATATCGTTCCCACAGAGAAAAGTGTGAATAATTGAATTGAATACCGCAATTGACGTAGTCTCGTGTTATCCTGACGACGGAAAGCGTGAATTGAAATTAAACTAAGCTAAATTACAATTAGTGGGTTAATTCTAACTAAGTTGATTAATTAGGGATTGATTTTGTTCACTTAATACACGTTTGATTTCGTTCGGTTAACAATAATGGAGTTTAGGTATCTGACAATCTCGGTTCGTAAACTCCTCCGCCATCTCTTTCGAGTGTCAGACGAGGAAATACATGACTTCGAGTCGACGCCGAGGTCCTCCTCGATGTCTTAACGACTCTAGGCCGCGTGAGTCTTAACCCAACGTCATTGATTGCATACTAACTAACACCCTCTCGGGTCGTTAGGTTGTAACGATGTGTTTACCTTAGTCCAAATCCAGGGTTACCTCTCGCGAGTGTCAAACCCTAGATTCTCAAATCCAACCCTAATACCATTACAAGAATATTAAGATCATCATCAAATGATAAACACAATCATACTTAAAACAACAACCGTAAAAGAAACGTATATTGAACCAAACGAGTATTTACACAACTACACTTTTCCCTATCTAATCTCTAAATTACACTAACATGTTCTTAGCCAATACAACACAAATCAATAGGAGATCATCATTACCAACTATAAATATTAAATACAAAGATGAAAACAAGGGAAGAAAAACCAAATCTCAAAGTGGAGTAGTCCACTTTCGCCAAAGAACAATCCTCCCAAACTTCTTCCTTTCCGTTGATGAACTTCCTCTTTTGGCTCTTCAAGGATTGGCTAAGAACACTCTTTACAACTAATCTAATCTACTTCCTAAACTAATCTAATCTAACTAAGGTGGAAGAGAGCTCCTAAGAACAACTGGAGCCTCATTTCACGTCTAAGGGGTCCTAATATTTTTTAGGTTTGGTGGAGAAAGCGATTTTATAGGCAAGGTTTGGAAATATCTTCAAAATATCTGAAAACAGATATTTCTGTGCAGTGTGTCACCACTTAGGCGGTGGACTTAAGTCGGTTAACTCCTGTCGGTGACTTCGCCTAAGCGGTGGTTTTTCCGCTTAGGCGGTAGCTGCTGGCATATCATTCTGATCTTTTCTCGCCTAAGCGGTAGTTTTCCCGCCTAGGCGGTGGTTCAACCCTTTAGCATTCCAACATTTTGCCTCTTTTTTGCCTAAGCGGTGGAACTTCCGCTTAGGCGGTGGTCTTCATTCACCGAAACCCGGTTTTACACATTTTCTTTACCGTTTCTCCACCGTTTTCACTTGTTTCTTGCCCTTTGAGGTCCTTTCCCTGTTCTACACTAAAACACACTAAAACACAATTAAATATAACTAAAAGGCTTGAGAACTAACAAATCTGGCTTAGAAATAGATAGGTTTTTCACACCTATCATAGGTCTTAGAGAAATTTTTGGCCTCAACCCATATTGCCTTGGGCTGCTTCGGATTAATTTTTCAGATTCTGATGTCGTCTTTAAGATCATTTTTCGAGTATCTCCCAATCATGTTGACCGTTTGAGCTTGGTTGCCGTGTTTTGGTAGTGGATTTTTTTGGACAATTTGGTTGAGCTACCTCCCATTTCTTTGGGAAGCATATTGCCTTGGCTTGTATGAGATCTTCTATTTGCAGCCTTAGATTGTAACAATTGTTGATATGGTGCCCGATCTTCCCAGAGTAATATACGTTGAATTGGTTGGGGATGAATTTTGGGTTGTGAGTGCTTGGACGATTTTGGGGAATTGGTACAAGCATTTTGTTCTTAACACACTCTTTGAAGATTTGAGAGAGAGGTACTGGTAGAAGGGTGAAGTGTCTTATTTCTTTAGGTTAACAGTTGGGTTTGGAATTTCAATAGTTTTGGTTGTAGTTAAAAGAGATTGGGATTGATGGGGATAGATCTTTGTAGGGAGTTAGATATGGGTAGGGATTGTATACTATCACTTGAAATGGTGCAAAATGAGAAAGTTCTTGATTTTGTGGGGCCTAAACCTAGTTTTCCAGGAGGCGAGAATATTGATAATTGTATTCATGTTGGATATTCTGCTCGTTTTTATGACCTAAGGCAACCATTGATAGCTCAAAATTTTCATTCCTCGGAGGCGTTGACTTTTTTACCTCAATATCAACTGGCTTTTGTATTATACCAGTTTGATGCCTTCCTCCACGTACTATTCCTTGGAGTATAACGTCAAAAAATGGATCATTCAACATGTTGCGAAAAGGTTCATAGTAAGGGTGAGGCTGGGTTTGGGTGAACATTTAGACCATTTCATATTCTTTCATTGGCAGCATTAATTGTGATGTTCTGTTTCTCCAACAGACGATAAATTCTTGAAAGCTTTTACTATTTTTTCTAGTAAATGTTTGAAGAGAAATTTTATCGGGTGACATTTTTCGATTATAGTCGTATTGTACACAAGATACCCTAACTATGTCAAGGAACGTCTTTAATTTATCTTGCTCTACAGTTGTGTACCAATGAGTGACTGGTCCATCTAACGTTTGTTGGAAAAGTTGGACAACCAATGTTTCATTGTGGATATACGCCCTCATTTCATTCTTGTATCGCTGGGTATGCTAATTGGGGCATCCTGAGTTGTCGTACTTTGTGCACACAAGCATGGTGAAGTTGTCTAGGAATTTTACCTATGGTACTGAGGACAAACCAATGTAATAAGCATTGATCTTTGATTCTCTTTTATTTACTTCCTAGAGTTATTTTTCCATCTGTTGTAATTTTTCGGTCAATAGAGAGGTCTTTTTGAATTGTTCTTTTACCTCCCTTTTGATGTCGTCGGTTGTCTTTAGGATGATTGAGCTAGTAGTAGTTGGTTTAGTAGGGAGTGAACTCTCAAACTTCTCTCTCGGGTCTTGGGATCTCCTAAGAAGTGCTTTTCAGATTCTTAGAACAAGATCTCAAAAAGTTGTTGAGGAACAACTAAGAACAACCAAGAATATCAAAGAAGGAGAAAAAAGAAAAACACTTAGGGAAAGCCACTTCCCTAAATTAGATAAGTCCTCTCAAACTCTTTCTTTCTTTTGTTTAAATACCTTTATATTACTTGCGTATTGTTTATTTGGGTAGTTCATAGAAGCTTAGATCATGTACATAGTGTAAATATCATAGTTTTTGTCAAGAACATCAAGAACATATCAAAAACATCAAGAACACTATGATTTGTGCATAGCATCTTTGACTTTGTCAAGAACACATGAAACCAAACTTTAATGAACTTAAAACAAACTTCCGATGAAGGACTACTAACTATTGACTACTAGCCTAAATCACGGCCTGGCACTAAGTCTCGGGCTTGTGAACTGGTACCCTATATATATATACTATCACATCTAGACCCCTTATGGATAAAATTTAGAATAAAGGGAGGACCTCTGTCCTTAGGGATAAGTGTGCACATTCTTCAGAAACATTTTCGTTTTCTTAGTTACGAGGTGGATTGGCACCTTATATATATTACTCCGTCGACACCCTTGTGTCTAAAAGTCGAAATAAAGGGAGCACCGCTATTCCTTCGGGGATAAGTATGCACCTTCTCTAGAAATGTTTCCGTCTTCTTAGTTATGAGTAGGATTGACATATATATGATATATTTTCTTATCTTTTGGACTAATAAAGTAAACCTTAACACTAAACCTTCCTAATCAAGTAAGTTCGATTAGAGTGTTCTTGACAAAAATCAAAATTGTATATTTACTTACCGTTGGTGACATTTATGTTCTTATATTATCTTAAACAATAGAAAAGGAAAAAAAATAATCTTTCCAAGATGAAATATGTTTCAACCTGATTCTTAGAAATCTGAAATACGTAGGAAAACCTTATTTGGGTTCGGTCATTTGTTTAAAATAAACCATCTCGTGGCGAACTAAATTTCGACCTGATTTCTCGTGAAAAGTGGGGGTACGTAGGCAACCTTTACAGGTTTGGTTGGCATTAAACATAAAATAAATATTTTCATTTAATCTTTTTTATCTATTGTTACTCTTAGATAATAATTTTTTCTTGTTTCTTTACAGAAAAATGCATAAAAAGACAAAAGCATTAAAAAATGGGGGTTATTGTGTTAACCAAAACTGAAGAAAGTTATTTGGATTTGTATAAACATAAAAATCTATTTAAACTTAGGAACCATATTCAGATGGGTGTCTTGGGGTTCCTATCACCTTCCCCCAGCATAACCGACCCCTAAACTTAAAAGAAATATCTGGTAAAGACCAACTGTTTTTTAGTTAAAACTGGGGCCAGTTTAAAATAAAAAATAATTTTCTAAAACTTCCAATGACCTAGCACACCATTTAACTCAATGCTAGGTAGCAACTCTATTTTTTAACAAAATCTCAGCCCAAATAATGTTTCAATACCGGCACCTAGAAAAGCCCCTGAAACTTGTTTTCTAAAATGAATAGATTTTTGAGGATGTTAAGAGGGAGGAAATCAAAACCTTAATTTGCTCTTCTTCCCATTCTTTTCTTTCCCTTTTCCAAAATCCTGGATACGTCGAGCACCATATAGTGAACACAAGGATTTACATTATCCCTCAAATGTCTTGGTAAATAGTCACGTTGGGAAAAGATATTTGACTTTGAACAAGTTCATGAAATTGAGGGAGAATGAAAACTCCTATATTGGCTATTCGTTCTTTATTAGTATGAGGGATTTGTTTTGTATCGTTTCAATGCAAAATATATATGAACATAATGTATATAAAGTAGGGTAAAATGTCTTTCTCCAAAATAATGCCCTAATGCAGGAGGGTTTTCAGTATTATTTTATCCTAGGTTCACTATATGAGCTTTACCACTTTTCTACAAACGTATCCTAGAAAGGTCCGGCCCCAAGATCTTCAAACCTCCAGTGTCCTCCTCGGGGAGAACATCCATTGTTTGTTGGTGATTCGAGCAAGGTGAGTTTCAAAATCAATCCTGGTGGATAAACCACGTGACCTACCTCCTACTGACTCTTCTTTTTAATCCTATAGGGTTTGAAGGCTTAGTTCGGCATGATAAAATCTCATGATTTCAGCCCCTACTGTCGGCTTTCTAATAAGATCCACGACTTTGGGTTTCTTATAATATATGCAAATGAAATATGGTTCTCTTGCCTTGGACATAGCTTACAGAAAATAAAATGCTGAAATATACAAACGGTAAAATAAATGCTATAGAAAAAAAAGAGAATGCATGGAATAAAATGTAGGGTATAAAATAGGAAACATGTAGGAAATAAAGTTGAAAAATCACACTCACACATCTATATGCATGCTAAATTACATATATAGAAAGAACAAATGATGTTATTGTTATATATATATATATATTAGATAAAAGAGAATTATCATGTTTCAACTTGATGATAGATTTAAACTCCAATCAGAATTAACCCTAAAAAATCTCCAACGGAGCCGCTAGTTGATGCACCCCGAATTTTGAAAAAAAAAAAAAAGACGAGAGAAGAGAAAAATGCGATTTGGTTTCCTCTTTCTCAAATCCGTTAGTTTTAGAAAAAATAGTTTTAGGGGTTTTTCTAGGCGCCGGTTTTGAAAACATTTTTTTGGGCTGAAATTTGATTGAAAAATAGAGTCGCCACCTAGCATTGAGTTAAATGGTATTCTAAGTCACTGAGATTTTCAATTTTTTTTTTTATCTTTTGAAATGGCCCAAGTTTTTGACTTGAAAAAACTGTTTGGTCTTAACCAGAGATTTCTTTAAAGTTCAGGAGTCAGTTATGCTCAAAGAAGGTGTTAGGTACCCCAAGACACCCGTCCAAATACGGTACCTAAATTTAAATAAATTTTTAAATTTGAAACAAATCTAATTAATTTTCTTTGGTTTTTGTTGACACAATAACTTTCATTTTTTTATGTTTATTTTACGTAGAAGAAAGTAAAACACTTTAAAACAACAATAGATAAAATAGAAATAAAGAAGAGCAAATGTCCTTCTTTTAGATGACCTATCGATTATGGAAGAATTGACACGTTTTGCTCGTAGGGGATATTTTATTTTTTATTATTTAGTTAAGGGAGTTTTAGAAAAACTAGTATGCATTTCAAAGATAAGAAAAAAGCTAAAATAAATTTAAGTAATTACGAAAACATTTTTGTTGGAATGTGGAAAAACATGCTTTAAGTTAAGAAAACATAATAATAATAATAATAATAATAATAATAATAATAATAATAATAACAATAACAATAATAATAATAATAATAATAATAATAATAATAATAATAATAATAATAATAAGGCCCAAGAATTACCCAAGAGGGGGGTGAATTGGGTTTCGGCAAATAATTCGTTATTTAAAATCTACTCAATGTAAACTAAGTGTTTATGTGATTTGTTTCAAGTGCACAACGGATATTCAAACAAGAGTAATAATCACAAACACAAATATTTGTGGAAATGTAAAGAGTAGAGTTAGAGATATTGACACTGATATTTATAGACGTTCGGCAAACACCCTTTGCTTAGTCTACTCCCCCGACCTCTTTTGAGGATTTCATTATCTTTGATCTTCTTATAGGTGAAGAACAAACCATTTAAGTTGCCGCTTGAGAAGTACGTATCTCAAGTCTTTACAATCTAGAGTGAATATATTCTACTCACAAATATCTCCTCTTGAGTAAAACCTTTACTCAAGATTTACAATGAAAATCTCACCGTCTCACAAAATGAAGCGTCAACACTCACATGATATAGAACTCAAGAATCTATGTGTGTGAAGCAAATACAACAAACACTCAATAAATATGAATAAAAAAATAGTATAAGTGTTGTTGGACAGATTTTGGCTTGGAAGCCTTTTTAGTATCTCTTTGATTATTGTAGTTCACTTGATTGATAGTTTGATAGATTAATTTTCTCCAACAATATTCTCTCCTTATATAGATGTAGAGAATATAGGAGGATATCACACTTGAAGAACTTGAGAGCAAAGTGACCGTTTGAAAATCCTCTTCAAATTTCAAGATTCAAAATACATATGCTTCTCTCCATTATCTCTGCAGTTTTGTGAAGATTCTTTTTTTTTTTTTTTTTCCAATACCATTTAATACTAGATTGTATAATTAAATATAAAGGACCCATAGTCCATTCATATCTTTGGGGTAGTAGAAAATTACAGTTATATATCGCATAAATAATGTATATAATTGAGTATGAGTGGTAATAATGATTGTAGACAAAACATGATAGAGTTATTCAAAGTTGGATAGGAATCATTGAATGTTAGGCTCCTCAACTTTGAAATATGCAGTAAGTTTGTTCAAGATAAGATGTCATTCACATTTGTGGAAAACAAGGTATGGGTTTGCATTAAATGAGTTACTCTATCACTAAGTCAAAATGATGTTTTTATATTCCCACTTGGTTGTCTTAACGAATTCAAGATCTTTATACTTGTAATTTTATATGATTATGAATTTAATCATTCATATAAATAATATATAATGTATATCATACATTTATATAATCTAATTAAACACATACAAGCATTTAAAGTATTTAAACATTTAGAATTCATTTAGCACGATGAAAATAGAATTTTCATACCCTTTGAGCCAATTTGTCAATTAATCATAGATGTAATGATGAACATAACAATTAATTATAAATATATCATGTAAACATGTTAAACTAACATCTTATAATATGATTTGAACATTCAGAACAAGATTTGATATGCAAATCCAAATTTAAGTTCATGACAAAATTCTGCATTTTGAGTTCTAAAATGTTTCAAGATGTTTTGATCAATTTCTTTTCAATTCAACATTGTATTGATTAAATTGAATAATGAAAATATGTTATATAATTATTGTAAGGAAAATGAATCATCATACATTAATTAGAATACGCATACGACGCCAAAATGCAAAGCTGAAAATAGAGCAGGAGAGAGAAAGCATACTATCTGGAAATAGTCGACTACTTCCAGCATAAATAGCCGAATACGTTTGCTGTAATTTCTGCGGCATGTTGTTTTCGTTCGTTTTGGGTTTTTGATCTTGGTTTATGATCATTTATCATTATAAACACTTTATAAAGCATGTAACAATTATTATCATGATGTTTAGATAATTCAAAAACTCAATGTACTTTATGATCATATTAAGAACATAAAATTATGATTTCACATAATTATGATCAATAACTGTTTTTTTTTATATAGCATGTAATAATCAAACGCATACTTCACATTATGATATATAAGCATATTGGACATGATAAGATCAGTATATCACAATTACGAATACATACGGTGTGTGTGTGTCCTATAGAGTCCCGAGTTCAATATCCCACGAGTATTGTCGAAATAAAAATTACTTTAATATAAATCATACCTTTTTGACTTGATTTCATTTTCACGATATATTTTGGTGATGTTTGGATATTTTATATTCAAAATTATTGTTAGTACATTTAAAACGTCAAATGTGTGTTTTATCGTCAAAATCACTTCCATCCGGGAGTCCTATGATTGAAACTGCTTAGGCTAAAAATCTCATCCTTTTTAATGATGACAACTCATTTGATGTTTAATAGTAATAAATATTTTACTATCTCCTCCTGAGAATGAGATTTGTTATGAAATGATTTTATCAATAAAATTCAAATATTCATTCTCTCAAAGTTAGTGTAGTTTATAACATATTTAAGATATGATAATGAAAAATATAATAACCATACATAATCATAGTCATAAACGACACAAAATAGAAATGCAAACATAACTAGCATCAAATCTCTAACATCAAATCTAGTTTTCTCCAATTTTATCACATCAAAAAGGAATTTAAAACTAGTGTTGAGGTGGTGGAGGTGGATAGTGTGTGTATAAATTATTAGTGAACTGGGTGAAGGATCCTACGAGGGTATCAAACATCTCATCCACACGATGTGCATGGGTGTCAAAACGGTGTGAAAGATCATACATTCTTCTTTCAAAACGATTAGTCATATAATCCATTCTTCCTTCAAACCTTGTACTCATGTTGTCCATATGAGTAATAAGATCATTATAATTGAAGTTCGGAGCATTGGAACCTTCTCCAAATTTAAAAGTCGAAGTTCTACCGGTTTGAGGTGGTACATCCACTATTTCATCATCTCCCTCTTCTTCTTCTTCTTCTTCTTCTTCTTCTTCCTCTTCTTCTTCCTCTTCCATATTTTCAGCACCTCCTTGATAAGCATTGGCATGTCTTAGTTCCACCGGAACATTGGTGAGTGCAAAACCAACGACTTGGTGATCGTCTTGTCTGTTCCGTTTTTGAAAATGACTTTTGACAAAGTGATAACCCATTTTCAACGCGGTTAAAGAGTCAATAATTTAATGATGAGTAATGATAGAAGATGGAATTTCATTTTGGAGTGGGACTTGGAAATGATTGAATATGGCATTTATAGCGATTCCATAAGGTAAAGAGCCTTTGTTTTTGTTCTTTTGAGCCAACATATATTTTTCAATAACAAATGCAAGATCAATGTTGGTGTTGCCAAGAAATCTCTTTAGAAGGAAAAAATCAAAGAAAGTAATATGAGCCCTACTTCTGGCTCTAGGTACAATGGAATAGTTTATTATAGAGTAAATCAAATGAAATTCAAATGGTAAATCGGCTACTGAATTACGATTACCAGGACGGAAATATGGTCCACAAAGAGTAGCCAAGACATTCCATTGATTAAAATTCAAGTGGTTTGACAACCAATTGTTATTGATCTTGGGTTTAATATCTCCTCTAGGTAAATGGTATATATTAGCAAGAAGGCTATTACCAAAAGAGATTTCAACACTGTTTACATAGGAAGTGTAAACACCACGTTCACAAACAAGATTGGCATAGAACGATATATAGTGGTGATGAAATAGCAACAAAATAATCCCAACTGGCATGATTCAAATAGGTACGAGTATGAAGATTGTGATTTGAAAGAGATTCAAAATCAACCGGATGACCGGGGATTACCTACGGTGAGAGAAATCGGAGCGAAATTGTTCCTCATGTTCGGGACGTGAGAAATGATAGTTGTCGAATAGAATAACCGTGGCTACCTCTTCTCCCTGATTTCTCCTTAATCTCCTTGGTGCCATTGATAGAATTTTCTCAAGAACACAAGAATTCAATCTAGGCTTTGGAAAATTTCTCAAACACTCTCAAGATATATCAAGGTTAGTCTTTTCTCAAAGATAGGAATAAAGTGATGTGAGAAAAAGTGTTTATATAGGCAAGGAATTTGGACAAAATAAACCCTAACCATTAAGATTTGCAATTAATTCGAACAACCTGTTTTCCACCTATCAGGATAAGTAGTTGACTACTTATCCAGAAAGTAGTCAACTACTTCTACTGTAACATTTCCAGCAGGTAGTCGTCTTGATCCGTTTCTTGTTTCATACTCTAATTGGATGGATTTAATCAATATTTAGTCTTTATATGGTTTTTTTTTAGTATATATCAATCCTAATTAATTTAGAATTGATCTATATTACTTATAACCAAATTTTGTTTTTGCCTTAAGGATTCAAGTTAGTCAAAATTAGATTTTTGATCACTTTGAAGAACATGGTTTTGAAATCATTTTAAAATCATTTTAAACACATCAAATATATATAAGTATCAGTGAAAACCATTATAAATATTTTAAATCAAAATTGAAGCAATTTTTGACAATTTATAACATATTTACTCTCAAGTAGAAGTTTTTGAAAATTTCATCATTTCAAAGCATCTTTTTGTCTCATCATACCTAAGCCACGTAATATTTTTGAAAATTGTTCGTCCCCATGAGGCTTAGTAAAGATTTCGGCTAGTTGATCATTAGTGTCAATGAATTCCAATGTGATATCACCCTTTTGAATGTGGTCGCGAATGAAGTGATGTCTTATTTAAATGTGCTTAGTTCGTGAATGTTGAGTAGGATTCTTACTCAAACAAATGGCGCTACTGTTATCACATAAGATTGGAACACAACCAACGTTAATACCGAAATCTCTCAATTGTTGTTTCGTGTATAACACTTGTGCACAACAATTTTCAGCCGTGGATAATGCAACCGCGTTTTGTTTCTTGCTTGACTAAGAAACCAATACGTGTCCTAGAAAATGACAAGTACCACTAGTGCTTTTACGCTTGACTTTGCAACCGGAAAAATCAGGGTCAAAATAGCTAAGAATGTCAAAACAATCATTTTTAGGATACCACAAACCAAAATCACATGTACCAAGCAAATATCGAAAAATACGTTTAACGGCGGTTAAATGCGATTCCTTAGGACAAGATTGAAAACGACTACATAGACAAACATTAAACATGATATTTGGTCTACTTGTCGTAAGATAAAGGAGACTACAAATCGTACCTCGGTATTCCTTCTCATTTACCTTCTTACCATTTTCATCGGCGTCCAATTTGATTGAAGTACTTATTGATGTATTATATACCTTTGAGTTTTCCATTCCGTATTTTTTTGATTAAGTCTTTTGTATACTTTGCTTAATTTATAAATATTCCATCCATTGATTGCTTAATTTATAATCCAAGAAAGAATGTTAATTCTCCCATTATACTCATCTCGAATTTTTCCTGCAAAAGCTTAGCAAACTTTTGGCACAAGATCTCATTAGTAGCTCCGAAAATGATATCGTCAACATAGATTTGTACTAGTAAGATATTATTTTTAGTTTCTTTAATAAATAAATTTATATCGGTTAAACCACATTTTAAACCTTTTTCTAAGAGAAATTCACTTAATCTCTCATACTAAGCTCTAGGAACTTGTTTGAGACCATAAAGTGCTTTGGATAGTTTGAAAACATGATTTTGAAAACTTTTTATCTTCAAAACCGGGAGGTTGTTCAACATAAACTTCTTCAGAAATGAAACCATTCAAAAATGCGCTTCTAACGTCCATTTGAAAAAGTTTGATATTATTAGCACAAGAAAAAGCAAGTAACATATGTATAGCTTCTCATCTAGCTATCGGTGCATATGTTTCATCATACTCTATCACTTCTTCTTGATTATAACCTTGTGCTACCAATCTTGCTTTATTTCTAATAACAACACTCGACTCATCTTTTTTATTTCAAAAAACCTATTTTGTTCCAATTACGGGAAAGTCATTAGGTCTTGGTACTAGAGACCAAACGTTATTTCTCTCAAATTGATTTAACTTATCTTGCATTGCAAGAATCCAAGATTCATCGTCAATAGCTTCAAAAATATTTTTAGGTTCAATTCGAGATAGGAAAGCAAAATTGTTAACATAGTTTCTTAACGAAGATCTAGTACTTACCTCGCACTTAATGTCACCAATGATTTGATCGGATGGATGAATGTTAACCTTTTCCCATGCCTTAGGTAACATGTTCTTGGAAGGTTGTACTTCCATTGAGTTATTATCAACGGGCCTTAAATTAGCGTTTTTAGCTTCTTCCGTTGATTTTTCTATTAAATCTATATTTTCTTCATCTATATCATTTCTTGGTGAAAAAGGGTTAAATTCCTAAAAAATAACATGCATTGATTCTTCAACTAAAAGTGTACATTTGTTATAAACTCTATAAGCTTTACTATTAGTTGAATAACCAAGAAAAATACCTTCATCGGATTTAGAGTCAGATTTTGAGAGATTTTCTTTATCGTTAAGAATAAAACATTTGCAACCGAGAACTTTAAAGTAGGAGATAATAGGGGTTTTACCATTCGATAACTCATATGGAGTTTTGCTTAAACCTTTACGGATTGAAACACGGTTCAAAATGTAACATTCTGTACTTACGACTTCTACCCAAAAGTATTGCGATGAAGAATACTCGTTTAACATAGTTCGAGCCATTTCTTGTAAAGAGCGATTTTTCCTCTCAACAACGCCATTTTGTTGAGGTGTTCTAGGGGCTGAAAAATTGTGTCTGTAACCTTGTTCATCATAAAATTTTTCAATCTCATCATTTTGGAATTCTCTTCCTCTATCGCTTCAGATATTGTTAATGCTAAAACCTTTCTCATTTTCAACACGCTTACAAAACTTAACAAACACATAAGTGACATCACTTTTCTTAGCAAGTAGTAGAACCCATGTATACCTAGAATAATCATCAACAATCACAAATGCATAATGCTTGCCACCTAAGCTAGCAACGGGATTAGGACCGAATAACTCAAGATGCAAAAGTTCTAATGATTTAGTAATAAAAATAAACTTCTTCTTCTTAAAAGAACTTTTAACTTGTGTACCAAGTTGGCATGCATCACTTATCTTATCCTTAACAAATTTTGCATTCGGTAATCCACGTACAAGATTATTCTTAGATAAGTTTGAAATAAGTTCCATGCTAGCATGTCCTAGACGTCTATACCATAATCAACTATTTTCGGTTAAAGCATTTAGGCATGAAACATTTTGAGAAAATAAATCATTAAATGAACATGTATAAATATTTTCAAAACTTGATGCAACAAATAAAACTTTGTGATCATCAGCTTCTTTGACGACATATTGATTTTCAAGAAATGTTACTTTAAAACCATTATCACATAGTTGGCTTATACTTAGAAGATTATATTTTAAGCCTTCAACAAGTAAAACATTTTCAATGATAAAATCATTTTTACCAACTTTACCAATACAAATGATTGTACCCTTAGAGTTGTCTCCAAACGTCACATATTCGCCATCTTTAGGTGTCAAAGATGTAAGTTGATTTTCATCACCCGTCATGTGCCGTGAGCAACCGCTATCTAGGAGCCATTTGTACTTGCTTATATTTGCTTTAAAACTAACATGCAAGGAGAACCTCAAATGATTCCTAAACGGTACCCGTTTTACTTGGCTCCGGGAGGGTTAGTCTTTGGAACCAAGGTTCCCTTTGGTTCCCAAATCTTTCTTACTTTATATTCGCATTTTTCAATTTTCTTTTATTACAAACATCAATAGTTTGACCAATTGTGTTACAATAAAAATATTTTATAAACTTTTTGGGTTTTGAGAAAAATTTCTGAAATTTCTTTTGTTTCTTATGTTGATGAAAACCCAAACCTACTTTGTCGAAAACACCCTTTTGACTTCCCAAGAGAAGTTTAAAATTATTTTCACCTTTAGTAAACTTGTGGACGGTTTTGGTTAAATCATCAACTTAATTTTTTAAAGAAATATTTTCCTTTTCAAGATCACATTTCTTTAAAGAATCATTTTTTGGTTTTAAAGAAATAAATTCAGATTTTGTTGTTTCCAGTTCTTTTGAAAGAGTAGCTATTGTTTTGTTAAGATTCATCATTTTTGAAAAACATTTTTTAAGATCATATTTTAATTCTTCATATGCATCAAGTAATTCATCATATTCATCTAATGAACAAGTTTCAGAAGTAGGAGTTACCTTATCTTTTTTTTCCATGAGTGCAAATAAGTTGGCCTCTTCGCCACTACTTTCACTTTCCGAGTCACTTGAGTCGGTGTCATCCCAAGTTGCTTTAAAATCTCTCTTCTTGCTTTTGTAATGATGTTTCTTTGGCTTTTTGTGATCCTTCTTGAGCTGATGACATTCAGTTTTGTAGTGACCGAACTTGTGATATTTATAGCATTTAACTTTGCTTATATCGGTTTTGTTGAATTTATTCTTTTTGAAGAATCTCCAGTTGAGCCGATTGAATCGTCTTTCCAAGATAGCCATATCACTTTCGGGTTCCCTCCCGATGCTATCATCGTCATCATCATCATCATCATAAATAGATTTTAAGGCTATTCCTTTCTTTCAGTTTCTACCTTTTTCTTCGTAGCTTTTGAGTGACGGCGCATGAGTGGTTAAGTTACCAATGAGTTCATCAATGGAATATTTGTTTAGATCTTTGGATTCTGAGATGGCCGTTGCCTTTGGTTCCCACGCCTTCGGAAGAGCTCTAAGGATCTTTCGTAGTCGTTCGGACATTGAGTATGGCTTTCCGAGTATATTCAAGCTATTACAAATATTTGTAAAGCGAGTATACATCTCCATGATCGATTCTCCATCCTCCATCTTGAATAGTTTGTATTGGTGTACGAGAATGTCAATCTTGGATTTCTTGACTTGGTTTGTACCCTCATGAGTAACCATAAGAGTATCCCATATCTCCTTAGCCGATAAGCATCCGGAAATCCTATTATATTCATGAACATTTAAACCATAATAAAGAAAGTTAATAGCTTGGGTATTTATGGAGATTAATTTGGTGTCCCTATCATCAAATTCCGATTCTAATTTAAGTATAGTAGATCAAGTTTAGTTTTGATAGGAGTATGTGGACCATTTTTAATAACTTTCGAAACTTCATAATTTGTAGGTTATAAAAATGCTATCATTTTAGCCTTCCAAAATACATAATTGTTACCATTAAACAAATGAGGTCTATGCATGGATTGATCTTCGGGATGGGTAGTTGCAACGAAATTTACCAAGATCGATTTGCTAGGATTTTAAGCCTTTTAAGCAACTGTAGTTCAGACACCAATTGATGGCCCAAAAATTACCTAAGAGGAGGGTGAATTGGGTTTTGGTAAATAATTCGTTATTTAAAATCTACTCAATATAAATTAAGTGTTTATGTGATTTGTGTCAAGTGCACAACATATTCAAACAAAAGTAATAATCACAAACACAAATATATGTAGAAATGTAAAGAGTAGAGTTAGAGAGATTGTCACCAGTATTTATAGTAGTTCAGTAAACACCATTTCCTTAGTTTACTCCTCCAACCTCCTTCAAGGATTTCAATATCTTTGATCTTCTTACGAGTGAAGAACAAACCGTTTAAGCCGCTGCTTGAGAAGTATGTATTTCAAGTCTTTACAATCTAGAGTAAATATATTATACTCACAAATCTCTCATCTTGAGTAAACCACTTACTCAAGATTTACAATGAAAATCTCACCATCTCACAAAATGGAGCTTCAACACTCATAAGATATAGAAATCAAGAATCTATGTGTGTGAAATAAATACAACAAGCACTCAAGAAATATGAATCAAGAAAGAGTATAAGTATTGTTGGATATATTTTAGCTTGGAAGCCTTTTGTAGTATCTCTTTGATCTTTGTAGTTCACTTGATTGATACTTTAATAGATTAATTTCCTCCAACAATCTTCTCTCCTTATATAGATGCAGAGAATGTAAGAGGATATCACACTTAAAGAACTTGAGAGCAAAGTGACCGTTTGGAAATCCTCTTCAAATTTCAAGATTCAAATTGCATAGGCTCCTCTCCATTATCTCTACAGATTTGTCAATATTCGTTTTCCTTTTTCCAACCTCATTTAATTCTAGATAGTATAATTACATGTAAAGGACCCATAGTCCATTCATGTCTTTAAGGTAGTAGAAAATTACAGTCATATATCATATAGACAATGTATATAATTGAGTATGAGTGATAATAATGATTGTAAACAAAACATGATAGAGTTATTTAAAGTTGGATAGGAATCATTGAATGCTAGGCTCCTCAACTTTGAAATATGCAACAAGTTTGTTGAAGATAAGATGTCATTCACATTTGTGGAAGACAAAGTATGGGCTTGTATTAAATGAGTTACCCTACCACTAAGTCAAAATAATGTCTTTGTATTCCCACTTGGTTGTCTTGACAAATTCAAGATCTTTATACTTGTATTTTTATATGATTATGAATTTGATCATTTATATAAATAATGTATAATGTATATCATACATTTATACAATCTAATTAAGCACTACAAGCATTTAAAACATTTGAACATTTAGAATTCATTTAGCATGATGAAAACAAAATTTTCATACCTTTTGAGCCAATTTGTCAATTAATCATAGATGTAATGATGAACATAACAATTGATCATAAATATATCATGTAGACATGTTAAACTAACATCCTATAATATGATTTGAACATTCGGAACAAGATTTGATAAGCAAATCCAAATTTGAGTTCATGACAAAATTCTGCATTTTGAGTTCTAAAATGTTTCAAGATGTTTTAATCAATTTCTTTTCAATTCAACATAATTAAATTGAATGATGAAAACATGTTATATAATTATTATAAGGCATATGAATCATCATATATTAATTAGAACAAGTATACGATGCCAAAACGCAAAGCTGAAAATAGAGCAGGAGAGAGAAAACATATTGCCTGGAAGTAGTTGACTACTTCCAACATAAATAGTCGACTACTTATACTGCAATTCTTGTGGCATGTCGTTTTCGTCCGTTTTGGATTTTTGATTTTGGTTTATGATCGTTTATTATTATAAACACTTTATAAAGTATGTAACAATTATTATCATGATGTTTAGATGATTCAAAAACTCAATGTACCTTATGATTATATTAAAAATATAAAATTTTGATTTCACATAATTATGTTCAATAGGTGTTTTTTTCTCGATATAGCATGTAATAATTAAACGTATACTTCACATTGTGATATATAAGCATATTGGACATGATAAGATCAATATATCACAATTACAAACACATACGGTGTGTGTGTGTTCTATAGAGTTCCGAGTTCAATATCTCGCAAGTATTGCCGAAATGAAAAATTGCTTTAATGTAAATCATATATTTTTATACCTTTTCGACTTGATTTCGCTTTCATGATATGTTTTGGTGATGTTTGAATATCCTATATTCAAAATTATTGTTAGTACATTTAAAACGTTAAATGTGTGTGTTATCGTCAAAATCACTTTCATCTGGGAGTCCTATGATTGCAACCGCTTAGGCTAATAATAATAATTGTTGGCCCAATAGGATACCCAAGAGGGGGGTGAATTGGGTAATTAAAAAAATTATCAGAGAAAAAATAATACTTCAAAAATCAAACAATTAATTTTATCCTAAAATTAATTATTATCTTTATAGTAGCGGATAAGTGTAATAAGCTCTAGGTGCACACCCAAACACCACAAGGTAAAATCAAGGAAATAAGCAATGCAATACAGACTGATATATCCTGGTTCACCAAACTACTCTTGGCTAATCCAGTCTTCCGAGCCCACGGAGATTCGCACCCACTAAACTCAAAATTCCTTTATAGGTAAGAACTAAACGTCCACAATGATTCTTTTCGTAGGTTTATAATTAACCTTTACAAATTCATTTTCACAGATTTAGGAATAACCTCTACTTTTTACAGGCTCAAGAATAATATAATTCTATTACAGGGAGAATCACAACCTAATTTTTTTTTTATACCTTAGGCTCAAGAATAAAAATCTCACAAAAACACTCCAACTATTATTTTCCCAAGTAAGGATAGAACCTTTACAAAATTCACTCAAAATCAATTTTATTTAGGAAGAATTACTACCTCAATCTCTTTACAAGAAGAGACTGAAAATCAACTACCTTTTAATTACACACCCCAAACAGAATTTAATCCATCACACTACTTACCAATACAAATTGATAAGGAAATTATCTCACTCGGAGCTTCTACCACCCCAGATAAATTAAAACTCAATTAATATCTCAAATCTAGTGATAGAAAAGTGTGAGATTGAAAATCTAATTTTAAACAAAATATGGGTAGCAAATAATTGAGCACATAATTAGATTCAAGAAATTATTTATAAATATTTTCTTCAACAAAGAATCAAAAATAATTTCTAAAGATCAATTTCCAAATTTAAACAAGCAATGCACAAATAGAAAATAATTAGAAAGATCTCACCCGAAATCCATTGAAAAAATAAATAGTGCAATATTACTTAAGATCCGGTAGCAGCAAAGATTAATAGCAATTGATTCTCAAGAATCCCTCTTAGAATAGCTCACACAATATCTCAGAATGATAACTCTTACAACAGCTCAATATGATCTTAACTCTTTTTGCTAACTTTTCTTGATTAATGATATATGAAAAACACAGGTCTATATATATGGGAAATAAATAAACTCTCTAATGGCTAGTTCCCATGTACCATGACAAGTAAATGCTCTCTTAGATCCCACATATCATTATGACTTCATTTTGGTTCAATTCACTTAATTATAACTTTTAAAACTTTCAATTAAATCCCCCAAATATTTCTCAATCTCAATTAGAATAAAATATAAATAATTTCATGTACCAAATTGAGAAATATTAAAACTTAATGAACCAACTTAATAGGATTTAAATAATAGATGAGGCATATCTTAAATACCAATAAGTCCTTTAAATCTCTCTCAAATTCCAACAAAAAATGGCTACTTTTAGATATGATTTCGAAATGCACAGAATCCTGAAACAGCGCCCTCAGTCGACTGCTAGATTTAGGATATATCCAAGTCAAAGCTGTTGCGTTTATTGATCGGCCTGTCTGTCGATTTGAAGATTTAGAGTGTTCAATTTACCTTTACCGGTCGACCTACCTGTTGACTTAGAGATACAAATAGTTCATCTTCTCTTCACCGGTCGACCTGCCTGTCGACTTAGAGATACAGAGAGTTTCTGCTTCTTGGCCCGGTCGACTAACCAGTCGACTTATGTCTACTGGATCTCTTTTCTGAACTCATTTTTAACTTATTCTATTTTATGTTTTCGCCCCTTTAACCATTTTCTTTTCTAAATAAGCTCTACTAACTTCTTAAATTCCATTTTAGTCAATTATAAATATTTCTTTTCAAATACACATAAGAGCAAATAATTTCATCTTATCAAAACACACAAAAACAATAAAAACTTTTTGTGCCGTATGTGTGTTTCTAATTGGGATATTAAGAGTTGAAATTCATCTGAGTTGTTTTCCCTAATTTCTTCAAACTCTTAATTCTTCATCAATTTCAATATCATCATTTAGCATCCATTTATAAATTTGTCATTGCATATTTATCACAGGAACTTAATTAACTGAAACACTTGAGCAAACCATTAATTCCATAAAAATATCAACACTTATTTGTTCATGATCAACAATCTCCCCATTTTTGATATTGACAATTAACTTTGATGTTTTCTTTAAAACAAAAATATTACCACACTTCCCCTGAATCTGAGGACGGTTTTTTTTTAACTCGTTAAAGCATAGTAATAAAAATTGAAAATATAATTAATAAAGCACAAATTTAAAAATACTCCCCCTTAATAAAACATCTACTAATTTCTCCCCCTTTGTCATCTTCAAAAACAAAATTTAGGGAGGGGGGAACACATAGATAACTCACTCTAGGCAATCATATAATAAAAACACATTGTATCAATCTTTAAAAATAAAAACTCATTTTAACAACTTACTTTTTAAACACAAAACATTAACACTATAGATAAATATCAAATCTACTCAATCTTTGAAAGAAATAAGATCCATTTTAATAAATCAAGTTTGTATAATAAAATCATTTTCAACAAATACGATGTGGATCGTCATTAGAGATAAAAAAAAATCTAACCAATTAGACCAAATCTAGGTAATTAATCAAAATCCAAACACTAGAAGTCAAGTGAAACCAAATAATCTAGATTAACTATTACAGACCAAAAGAGTAAAATGTGAAACTTGTCTAAATAACAAATCAAAAGAGACTAAATGATAAAGTCTAGTATGGGCTCTTTCCAGAAAAGTGATAGTACAGTCCTATCGGACTAGTAGCTGACTGCTGCGGATACGGAACACCAGGTCGAACAATTGGTCCTTGAGTCATTTGCTGATGAAATGGCATTAACGGTCCTACTCCAAATGGACCTACTCCAGATGGTCCTGCTGCAGTTGGTCCTCCAAATGACTGTTGTGCTCCAAACATAGGATGTTCGGTGAAGTGTGGCTGAGCACTATACTGCTACTAGTATCCATGATGAGATTACTACATAAACTGAAACATTTGTTTTAGATTTCCTGTGATTTTTCCGAACCCAGCTTCCATATTCATCTTCATCTGGACCATTTTATTTTCTAGCCTAGTCATCCTCTCATCCATTAAATCCGCATGTATTCTCAAATCATTAATCCGATCATGAAGAAAAACCATCTTCTGATTTATGCTAATTTCTTCTTTATTTTCTTCTTCCTCATCTACAACCTGCGTTCTCTGCCTTTTTTGAGTTATTTTCTTCACCCATCTATTTCCTCTATACTCATACCTCATTAACGAAGCATTTTGCACATTGATCCATCCAAGTGTGATTGTAAATAACATTTGCTCATCAAAATCAATTATAACTCCAAAGTAATCAAATATCATTTGAAGTGCATCAGCATAGGGTAGTATTCTATAGGGTTTTTGAACATGATATTTCATATGATCCATCATAATATGAGCCAAATCCAACTTCTTCCCTTCCACAATATCATTCATCAAATACAAATCAAAATTATTCATATTAGCATGACTTCTCCCTCTAGGCACAACCGAATAGGTTAGCACCAAATGAAAGAATCGATGCTTAATAGACAATGATCCTGCTTTGTCTCCATCTAAATCAAAATTTTCAGCAGTTGCCCTTGTATTGAAATTTATTGAAAGCCAGTGAGGGGTATTGTACAGAACTACATCTCCTTTAGGTATTTCCAAAATATGGCTTAGTAATACCGCATTGAACCGACTCACTTTTTCTTTAACAAAAGATGTAATCTCATGATTATTGTGGGTCATATTGTTATAAAATATCCGTACCCATACCGGCATCCACTCATGTCTTTGGGTGACAAAATCAACCCATCCCAAATTCCTAAAATATCCTTCAATATCAATATTTTTCTCTTTCAAATCAACAAAGTCAATAGGTTTGCAACCTAAAACTCTACGATTAAGAAACTCCTCATTGTATTTTTTCCCGTCATCTTCAATTCGAAAAAAATCATTGTTAAATTTAGGCCTATTAGCATAGTTCTTGATTCTAGGCATATTTCATATAATCTTAAAACCAATCAACCAAAAATAGCCCAAGAGACTAAGGCCAAACAGAAAACCAACCGAAACCCTAAAATAAGAGAGGACAAACTAACCTGTTTTGCGATAGAACAACCTCTAACACATAGATCCGAGCTATAGACCTTTTGATTCAACCAAACATTCTTTAAATACGAGCCGAAACGGACTGATTTCGTGAGATTTAGGCTTTAACGATCTTAGGAGATGAAGGGTTTTTAGAGAAGAGAGGTTTTAGGGTTCGGATGAAATGAAAAAAAGAAGTCAGGATATTTATATCCTAATAGGATTAGTCGACCGCTGAACTCAGCGTGACTCTCGATATTCCAACCTGAAACTATCGGTCGACTTATGAGTCGACTGCTTACTTCTGATTTGTTTGATTTTGTGCATTTAAACCTAATTTGATCCACTTAGCTCAACTTTTACCTCTTATTTTGATCCACATATATTTTAAAAAATTATTTACTCACACATTTAAACACACACACATGTATTGCAAACATCTAAATTTCAAAATGAACAAGCTTAGTCTCCTTAACAAAATTAATAAACTTAAATTTTAAAATTTTTGACATACCTGGATCATATTTGGGAGCAAGTGGTGTGTATACCTTTGGTGGATTACTAATTTCTGACTTAGTATTCTTTGATTCCACCAATGCTTGATTTTTTACCTTAATTTCTTCGTTCTTAGGAACAACAATTATTTGAACTGATTCAATAAGAACTTCTTTGCCTTTGTTCGGTGTTCATGCGGCTTTGGCACAACTTTGTAAATGAATTTTTTCTTGTACTGGTATCTTGCCATTTGTTGTAGATAAGCTTTGTCAACTCTCACATATTGAGCTTGTTGCTTTTATACTCTTGTATTTGGCACTTGCTCATTCTTCTTATTAGGTACATTGAACCTTGGTTCCCTCTTTGGTATGGCATATTCATTATACCTTCTTGTCTGTTCAAATCTCCTTATCGGCACGTAGTATTCATTGTACCTTTATTTGAATCTCTGATTTGTACCTGCACCAAAATTTCTCTTTTTGGTATCTAGTTATTTCTGGATCTGACAGGGTAACCATGTAATAAATAACAAGAGTTTTCATAATGACCAAATTTACCACAATAAAAACACTTAATACTGTTAGCACGCTTCTTCGAATAGTCAGTATTTCTTATAAGAGCATAATATTTTCTTCGATTTTGAGAAGCAGCTTTAGTAACTATTGGTTTTTCAAAAGATTTAGTACTCTCAACATCTTCGAATTTATCCATTACTTCTTTAAGCTCCTTTTGAGTCTTCTCAAGTAACCGTTCATTGGTGCTAACGTTTACTTATAGGCCAAAATTCTTTTTATGCATAAATTTAAGATCATTCTTAAGAATTTGGCACTTATTTTAAACAGAATAAATTTTCACACGAGCTCTATCAAGCTCACACCTTGTATTGTCCAATTCAATACTCAAGGCCTTGTTCAAGGTTTCAAGATTTTTTATTTTAAATTCATCTGCTAAAGATCATAAAAATCATTTTTCAAAACCTCAGTCTCATCCTCAAGAGACTCAATTTTATCATACAATTTACTGATTTCAGATAAAACATTTTTAAACTCAATAGTTTCAAAATATTTGTCCAAATTTTTTTTCTTGAGAGATTTAACAGTATTAAACTTCTTATTTTCAAGGGTTGAAATCTTTTGCTCTAGTTTAAAATTCTTTTTTCTAAAAACATACGTAAGAGCAATAAGAGTCTCAATAGCCTTATTTGCATTCTCATCATTGTAAATTATATCAGACTCACGATCAGAATAATGACTATTAGGAGAAGCAGAATCAACAATAGTACACATAACTTTATAATCAAGACACTCCATGTGATCTTTGTTAGCTAAAAATTTCGAGTTAAACCAGCTCTAATACCAATTGTTGGCCCAATAGAATACCCAAGAGAGAGGGTTAAATTAGATAATTAAAAAATTTATCAGAGAAATAATAACACTTCAAAAACCAAACAATTAATTTTATCCTAAAATTAATTATTATCTTTATAGTAGTGGATAAGTGTAATAAGATCTAGGTGCATACCTAAACAACACAAGATAAAATCAAGGAAATAAGTAATACAATACACACCCACTTGATTAATGATATGTGAAAAATGCAAGTCTATATATATGGGAAATAAAGAAGCTCTCTAATGACTAGTTCCCATGTGTCATGACAATTAAATGCTCTCTTAGACCCCATACATCATTATGACTTTATTTTGGTTCAATTCACTTAATTATAATTTTAAAACTTTCAATTAAGTCCCCCAAATATTTCTCAATCTCAATTAGAATAGAATAGAGACAATTTCATGTACCAAATTGAGAAATATTAAAACTTAATGAACCAACTTAATAGGATTTAAATAATAGATGAAGTATATCTTAAATATCAATAAATCTTCTAAATCTCTCTCAAATCCCAACAAAAAATGGCTACTTTTAGATATGATTTCGGAATGCACAGAATCCTGAAACAGTGGCCTCAGTCGATTGCTAGATTCAGGATATATCGAAGCCAAAGCTGTTGCGTTCATTGGTCGACCTGTCTGTCGATTTGAAGCTTTAAAGAGTTCAATTTACCTTCACCGGTCGACCTACCTGTCGACTTAGAGATACAAAGAATTCATCTTCTCTTCACCGTTCGACCTGTTTGTCGACTTAGAGATACAAAGAGTTTCTGCTTCTTGGCCTGGTCAACTTACCAGTTGACTTATGTCTACTGAATCTATTTTCTAAACTCATTTTTAACTTATTCTCTTTTATGTTTTAGCCCCTGTAACCATTTTCTTTTCTAAATAAGTTCCACTAACTTCTTAAATTCCATTTTAGTCAATTATAAATATTTCTTTTCAAATACACATAGGAGTAAATAATTTCATCTTATCAAAACACACAAAAACAATAAAAAAAAATTGTGTTGTGTATATGTTTTTAATTGGGATATTAAGAGTTGAAATTCACCTGAGTTGTTTTCCCTATTTTCTTCAAACACTTAATTCTTCATCCTCTTTGACATCATCATTTAACATCTATATATAAATTTGTCATTTTATCTTCATCACAGGAACTTAATTAACTGAAACACTTGAATAAACCATTAGTTCCATCAAAACATCAACACTTAATTCTTCATCAAAATCTTAAGATCAACAATAACAACAACAACAACAACAACAATAACAACAAACACAATAATAATAATAATAATAAGAAGAAGAAGAAGAAGAACAACAACAACAACAACAAAGCATTTTGTTTTCGGTTTTTATTTAAAGAACTTTCAAGAATATTTAGAAAAATAAAGAAAAAAGTTTAACTATTAAAAAAATTATAAAAAAAAAAAAAAAACATTTATTGACAAAAGAAATTGAAAACAAAGATTTTGAAGATTCTTCTTAGGAAAGTCTCAAAAAATAAAAAAATAAAAAAATTGTTATGGAAGAGATTATAATTAAACTTTTGACATTTGTTTTTTTTTTTTTTTTTTTTTTTTTTTTTTTTTTTTTAAGTTCTAAACTAGAAAAGTAGTAAGTTTGGAAGAGATATTTTTAGAAAAAAAATAAAAATAGTTTTTTTTTAATAAAAAACTTATGGAAACACAAACCATTTTTTTAAGATTAGATGAAGAAGGTTTTTAAAGATGATTTTAAAAGGGTTCATTTCCAAAATCTATTTTAAAAAAACTTTGTTCAAGAAAGATCTAAAAATCATTTTCTTTAAGAATGGTCCTTTTTTCAAGAACAATTTGGAAAAATATTTTTCAGAATCGGAACAAGTAAAATATATATATACATTTATGAAATAAGTAAAAAACATTTTTGTAAACATTTTTAAAGACAATTTTTTGGAAAAAAAATTTAAAGACAACATTTATAATATTTTAAAAGGAAAACAAGTTAAAAAAACACTTTTTTTTTTTTTTAAAAAAAAACATTCTCTTGTTAAAGAAGAAATTTTAAAATCATTTCTAAGAAAATTAAAGCTTTATTTTTCAGAGTAAAATCAAACTCCCATTTTTTTTAAGAGACCTTTCCAATTTAAGCCTCATTTTTTTATTTTTTATTTTTTTTTTTTCATTTTTCATGTTTTTGTTTGTTTAAGGAAAAATATGGACAAACCATGAAATAAAAATGAAATGCATTTTTTATTTTGTCAAGAACACGACAACTAAAATGAAATGCATTTTTATACATACATATATATACTAGGGCATAACCCGTGCCTGAAGGCACAGGTAAAAAAAAATAAAAATTGAACCTAAAAGAAACTGATATAAACTTCTCTATTTATACAACATTCTACACATGTTTTATTAAAAATCAACAATAATTAACATTTAAATATTACTATCTAATAACTTAGATATTTGTCTATTAAAATAATACCACAATTTGTAGTCCTCTTGTTTAATCGTACAATCACTCAATCCAGTAGATTCCAATTCTGTATAGTAAAATTCAGATCAACGTTTTGTTCACATAAATAGAAAATGAAGAAAAATTATTTGTTATTGACAGAGATCCCCACTCATGGAGTAGGACATTTAATTGATCAAAGGACATAAGTTTGCGAACAAAATAGTGTTGTTCCAAGATTATTTTTTAAGTTTATTTCCATATTTTTTTTTCTCAATTTTCTAAAAAAGGAAATAAAAATCAGAGAACAAAAACAACAAACAAATAGGACCCCTGGAACCCAAAAAAAACATTTTTTTTTTGTTCCATGCTTTAGAACAATTTTTTTTTTAATGGTACACAATTGTTCTCCACCGTTGTTTTTTTGCTCCGAATAATCTAGGATGAGAGAGAAAAATTTGAGAGAAGAAACACCAACCATAGCACAAAAAAATACAGAGAAATGGTAAATATAAATTACATTATTATAATTCTTAATATAACATACATAAAAATTCAATTATTGGAATTCTCAATTTTTCAACAAAACAACACACTATAACACACATAAAAATTAAGTTTGACAGAAGTCAAATAAGCGATTATGATATCAAAATCTGAAAAAAAAGAAAAAAAAATCTTCAAAATTTTAAGAGGAAAAGAGAGACCTCAAATAATTGAATTTACGAACCATTTTCAGTTGATAATCACTATAACTGAAATTGGAATAAAAGACAAAATAGATCTATAAATTTTATCAATTTCATGTATAAAAATTTCACTAACTCAAACTTGAAAGAGAAAAATAACACCCCTTATACCAAAAATTGATAAGTCAGACTTAAACTCTAATGAGAGTATGAACTACCTTTATGACGAATGGAATAGAGGCAGATCCAAACCACGCAACATGCCTGTCATGATTCCTGGAGCGAGAACGAAGTTAGTGACAATCAGATAAAGACGCCCAGGTTACTTACATTCATACTGTGTTGTCTTTCCATTGTACACAAACACATGCAAATATAGATAAATTGAGGTAATTCATAAGTAAACAAACTCATTAGCCAAATCAAGCACATATTAGAAGTTTGCTTTGTGTTTTTGTTCCATATTTAAGTTTCTACTCTTCGTTCTGCTCCTTGGAAGTTGGAACAAATTTATGCAAACAAAGTAGTGTTGTTCCTAGATTTTTCTTTTGTTTGTTTCCATAGTTGTTTGTTCTCAATTGTCTAAATATGGATTTAGAAATAAATAAATAAATATATATATATAAACAAACAAATCAACTATAGATCCCAAATCGTTTATATTCAAGTTCATCATTAAACATGAGTCTGATTGAAACTTCATAAAAAAAAAAAAAAAAAAATACAATTTTTAGTCAAACAAACCTATAATAAAAACAAAAATTCATTTTCGATCTAGATGAATCGATGACAGATGTAGCGAAATCAATAATCAACTAAACGAAATCAAAAACTTCTAATGTATAACCCGTGCTTGAGAACGGGTTTTAACACAATCCCTTTTATTTTTATAACGATACCAAACTATTAACTCGACCAATAAGAAATTTTAAATTTGGGCATAATACCCTTTTGTTATGCCACACTCCAATATGATTTAAATTTTGAACATAATTCCCTTTATTTATTTGACATTCCAAATGTTCAACTCATATGTTTAAACAACACAATATTATCAAACACGACCAATAACAATCAGACACAACAATAACTAACACAATGAACGTTAACAATATGAAAATAATAAAGCCAATTAATTATATACACTACAAACTTAGTAATGTAAGTCCACTACCTAGAACTATTGGAACTTACCTTAATCACTGAGAGCATATATCTGCAGCATACTTACAATAACTACTAGCATCAGACAAAGCATAGCACCTAACAAAATGATAAAAGTAAAAATTAATTATGGATGGAAACTTTAAAAAGTTTTCAATCAACCCCCTAATGTTGGTAAAGGGAAAAAAAAAAAATCACATATTTTAACACTACCACAAGGACTTTCAATATCTAAGATGCATTGTTGATGTTTATATATGCAAGAATTGTGAATCACTAAAGAGTAATTGGAGCCCTTGAAGGTATCAAAGAATTTAGAATACAATTCAGTATTACAATTGGACACTTACTGTTAACAGATCATCAACTCTATCAGGGAAGCACACTTACCAGGAGCAACTCAGAGATCAGAGTAATGAAAATTGTAGCTCCAAATGATACATCCATTTTATACATCTGTATGAAATGCTCAGGAATGAAAATATAAATCAATAGAAAAATATGGTGGAAGTATATCTATTCGGAAAATGTATATATCTCATAATTCAGAGGGAAACGAAAAAATTAAAATAAACTGAAGTCAAATATGCAAATATACAGGCTTGAATATAGATTTTGGTTTTGAGGTAGGTTAACTCAGTCGCAGAGTATGGGGACTCATTATACTCCTTGAAAAATGAACTCTTGGAAAACATCAGTACATGGTTTCAGAGAAACCAATGCAGGGGTTAAACCCTATGCTTGCTGATGTTGTCTCAATATGTTGAATTTTTTATGTGTCCCCCATTTGTTTAGTTATGTTCACAAAATTTTGTTTTGGAATATCGAACTTATACACAGATTTTCGCTTATTTTCCATAGAAAAAAATCTGGAAGGAAAAAAAAAAAAACTCATACCAAACAAATTTTGCACTTGATTATGAATATATGAGGACTCAAAGATTGCAAAAATCATAAAGATCGCAAAATAAAAATATGTCTTTCCACCAAAGCTAAATTTAACAACGATTGAATAAATATAACTATATAAACACGACTAATGAACTCACAACACACACACACACACACACAAAAAAAAAATAAAAAATAAAGGGACAAAAAATCAAAATTAAACACATATAATTAATAGACCGGGTTAAATTTATTCCTACCTTTTCTATTTAGCGCTTCTCATCATCTCCACTCGAGCTTAAACCTATAAAGAACACAGACAATGCCAATTAGATATAGAATCAAAATAATGAAACAAATGAAGGGAATTAGAAACGGATGCCCTGTTCTCAGAGAAATGAAGCCTTTAATATATATTTTTCGGTCTTGCTTTCCAATTTTTTAGCTTAATTTTCTAGAAGCACAATAAAATTATTCTCACGTTTGTACTTTTGTTTCAAGTTTTCAGAGTACACAAAAATAAATATGGGAATAGAAGCACTAAACAAACTCCATCTAAAGAACTGATGAACTAAAAAATAGTACCAGAAGCTGAATAAGTACAACAAATTAACTTAAAAATAGGAAACGGGGATAAAAGATTATCAAATTTATTCCATACCTTATATATTTCATGCTTCTCGTCATCTCTACTCGAACTCAAATCTGTAAATAACAGATTTTTCAAGTAAATTTTTTTGAAATACAACAAATGTATTTTCACATTTTTAATTATATTCACAAATTTCTATTACAATTCCAAATTTAATTGAATTTTTTATGGGAAAAAAACACAGCAAAATCGCAAACAGAAAAGGCAGGCCCCCAATTGTTTAGTTTATGTTCAACCTTGTTCCCAGACAATAGTTTGTTTTCCTAAAAGAAATATTCTAGAACGAAACGAAAAAAAAAAAAAAGACTCATGCCAATCAAATTTTGCACTTCATTCTGAATATGTGACAACTTAAATATCGCAAAAATCATATAAATCGCAAAGCAAAATATATGTCTTCCCACCGAAGTTACATTTAACAAATACAACTAATGAAGTGATGTAAACATATAATCACAACTAACGAAATAACAGTGCACCAAAAAAAATGAAAAAGAGAAAAACAAAAACAAAAAACAGGGGGACAAAAAATCAAAATTAAACATAGAATTCTCAAAACCCAAATTACAATAACCCCCCCCTCCCCCCCCCCCCAAAAAAGGTATTTTGACAACTTTCAGCGATTACATTGTGTAGGGACAGTCTTTATGACTGCCTGAAAATCCGTTTTTAAAACCCAGTATCCAAAATAAATCCCTGCTATTAAAAAAAAATTGAAACAAAAATTATGAAAAAATAGTTATTGAGGAGGCTCAGACCTGGATTTTGATCAGGCATAAGGAGGGGACACCGCTAGGGCTGCAAAATCGGTTACGCGTAAGAAAATGATGACATGATCAACGCATCTGATGTACCTTCTGGATTCCCCAGTCAAGATACGGGTTGAATGTCTCCATACGCAATTTATAATGCCTATAGATATAATATCGTCACCGCCTACAAATCCTACCTCGATGTGATTATATTCATGAGCGATTTAAGTTTATGTTCCAAAAAAAAAAAAAAAAAACCCATTCAAACTGTAGCTAGATTATCACTACTATGATAATCTAAAACCCATAAAGTAACTTTAATCAAAACATAAAAATAAAAACTGAGACAATGCTAAGAAATGTATAACGTACCTTGTTTTTCTTGAAACTAAATGAATATAGAAATGAAATCAGTTCCATTACCTAATATTCTCCTATAAAAGCTCCATTTTGGCCTTCATTTTAGTACATTCCATGGTCAAGCCTCCTCGAATTAATGAAAAATTATAGGATTCAAGAAATGAAAGCAGTTTGAATAAAATATAATAAATCTACAAATTATTTTGTAGAGTTCAGAACATACCGATGACTCAGTTTCGTTAACGACATGCTCTCTACTAGCAAAGGAATTTCTCTCATATCGAACGGGATTTTTTTCCATGCTGCCAAAATTATGAATATAATTAACATCAAACTTTATATAATTAACATAAAATTAGACTAGAAATTCATTCTATATATTATTTTTATCATGAGAACACCCATGTAACGTGATACATTTTAATTCACACTTAGCACAACCAATAGTGACGATAACCACTTTTGCCACCTCAAACTAATAGAGAATTAGAAACAATTAATAGAGAACACATAAATTAACCATTTGATATGAAAATGGTAGATCAAATCAGATTTCAATACCTGTTTTGGGTTGGATTTTACTAGTTTGCTGCAAAAAAATAATGAAACAAATAATGAGATCTAAAACCCAAGAACTAAATGGTGTTTTTTTTAAGGGTTTGAAGATTAAGCATTATTATAATAAACGTTCATGATTTTTCAAACATCATGATCAATTGGTAATTAGTTGAAAAACTTACCATGTCCCAATCTAAGTAGAGAAACAACATATTTTAGTGAATTTATATTGAAGTCTGAAATAGAGTGCATATAAGAAGAACATAGGAATACATAATCTAGCAATTAAAGCTTAAATTCTTGATCTCCAGATCTCAACTGTATAAAATTTTGAAATTGAAGAAAAATCACAGGGAATTTCGTGAAGAAAAACAAAATTATACAGAGCAAACACACAAAAATGAAGAACATGCTAGAGAATGAGTGTGTGACCTGCACATCCACGAACCAAAAAAGTGGTGGAGAGGTGGAGATTAAGAAGAAATTGAAGAACAACAACAGACCCATCTCCATCTGGAGCTATTCTCAGGCATTTTGTTCAAATAACGGGCCTGGAACAAAAAAAAGAAGAAGAAGAAGAAGAAATCAGAAAACAGAACCTGGGAACAAAAATAAACACAACGACAATGCTAGATCAATGGCTATTGTTATTGCAGCAAGAAGGATTGAGCCCCAATTGTTTGTGCTATGGCTAGAATCCTTCAATCACTAGGAGTCGGAGCTACCTATTCATCGTCGTCGTTGAATTTGAAAAAATCAAAAATTGGATCGAGACTCACCTTTTGGTCGTGAATGGTGGAAACGATGAAACTCAAATCGAAGCTCTCATGTGCCGAGAAATTTTGTCCGACGGCGATAGGTGGCCAGATCTGGATGACGATGTTGGCAGCAAAGCGAGGCAATGCATAACAGAGAGCGACGATGGTTTGGATGTTGGTGTTGGCATCGTCGTCTTCGTTCTCGACGATAGAGAGAATTTAAAGCGAGTGAACAGTGATGGCATAAAATCGATCGTGAATGGAGTAGAAAATGATCATTTGAGACCTACTTGTGGCATAGTGGCGTGATGCCTATCGATGGTGGACCAAGAACGGCGATGATGGTGGCGATGGATGGGGAGACGCCGAGAGCGAGATGGGGTGGAATAGAGAGAGAGAGAGACTGTAGGAGTGAGGCGAGAGAGAGGTTGAAGATGTCTGAGTGAGAGAGCATAGAGAGTGGTGAGAAGGGTTTTCAAACCCAATTTAATCTAAGCCCTTGGATAAAAAAAAAAAATGTCTCTCACATGGTGCAATGTAGACCCTTAGATATGAGATTCAAATGCCTAAAATGTTTCCCTCCCAAAAATAACTTTAGATATGGTGATGGATATGGAGAATGATTAGGTCAGGAGAGAATATGGAGATTTGTTAGGGATATTGAGAAATCTGGGGATAATTTTTAGGTATCTTTCAAAATAGATTTGATCTTAACCATCCAATGAAAACTAATCAAATGGTCAATAATATCTCTTGGTATCATTCAATCTCAGCCATTGGATATTCGATCCAAGGGCCCAAAATGTCTCCAAATGTAATCTCAGTCGTCAAATATTCGATCCGATGGTTCAAAATGTCTCAAAATGTAAATATGTCCTGATTTATATATATATATATATATATATATATATATATATATATATATTACATAGTGATATAGTGATATGTATATATACATGCAATCACTCTAAACACATCTTAAATCAAAGTTTGAAATTTTCATATCTTATTTAAACAAAAACAAATGTACACGATGAAAGATCTATATAGTTCAATGGGACGCCCCTAGGTTTTGGAGGACGAATTCTCATACTCTTTATATCCAAGAGTTCGTTACTCTCTACGGTGGGTTGCGAAGATGTGAGAGGAATACACTTATCGAGTGAACCAAGCAGAGGTTATCGTGGATAGATGCATGCAATACAATATTCCAATAGTGTGTCAATTCGCTAGAACAATGCCAATAGACACTACATGACCTTTATATGGCGTTGCATCACTACTATGAAGAAAATAACCGAATACAAATTTGAATTCTTCGACACGAGCTTCAAATGACGGCACGCGAGCGTCTCCAAGAAGGTTTGGTTGGCGAAGTGCGTATTTACATGAGATGCCCAAAGGAACCTCAATATCAATAAGATATTAAAATATCTGATGATGAAAGTAATGTATAATGTTTTGGTGTTGGTGAATTGAAGTTTAATTATGTATTTCATTTCAAATCTAATGTATCGTTCGTACGTTAAATTATAATAATGTTACCTCTAACAAACAACATACCTTTTTTCTTTATTTGTATCCAGAAAGCACACATATAATAAGAAAGGTTTACAATACCAAGACAATACGTAGAAAGAAACATATAGTCGATTACAAATACAACTACTACAAAATACGACTTTAAAATAAAGTTTGTTACAGGGGTAGATCAGCAAACCGTTGTCTGACAATATCTTCAAGGCCACTCACGTAATCCCTCAATATACTATCAGTAAATTCTACAAACTCGTTAAATTCAAATAAATAGTCTCAACCCTTTGAAGCCATCCTAACTGCCAAGTTGTTCAGTACTTTACCATGCTACCTGTCTCATTTATGATTTGTGCAAACTTTCCAGTGTTCATCACATCCTCAATAGAAGTCTTACAGCCACAGTAAATTACACAATTTGTGAACATTATTTCATTCAACATAAAAAGGCCTCGGTGAATACTTCGTATTAGCATCTTTTTTATACTCCGGTAAAGTGTCATTGCAACACAACTCTATCCCTACAAAACCTCTATACGAATGACCTGATATCGTTCTAATTAGGCCCATAATGCGGTGACATGATGACACTTATTTGACTACTAACATTCACCAAATACTTACCTACAAAAATAAAATAAAATCAAGTTTGGAATGAAAACAGAAATAGAGTAATATATATTTATTTATTCAAAACATGCATTATAGTCTTCTTCATATATTCTATTCATTCTCTTTGGAAACACTTTATCAGAGTACATTTGGTGATTAAATTGAGAACTGAGACTTTTGCTATTTATAGAAAATTAAGGACAATAAATGGGCAAGAAATTGGAGGGAAATAGAGAAGAAAATAGAGGGAAATATTTTGGCAGGAAAAATATACATAACATTGGTGGGAAAACGTTTGGCGGGAAAAAAGAAAACAAAAAAGAGAGAAATCCAATTTTTTTAGTGAGAAAGAGTTTGATTCCAAACACTGTCTTAGGGTTCATGTTTTTTTTGGTGTTTGGTTGTAATATATATATATATCTATTTCAATATTAATATCGATATCTATTTGTCTATCTATCTATCTATCTATCTATATGTATGTATATTCAAAATATTCGTCGTAGTCTTCTTCATATATTCTATTCATTCTCTTTGAAAACACTTTACCGGAGTATCTTTGGTGATTAAATTGAGAATTGAGACTTCTGCTATTTATAGAAAATTAAGGGTGAGAAATGGGTAAGAAATTGGAGGAGAATGGAGGGAAATATTGTGGCGGGAAAAAATATATAAAATTGGTGGGAAAATGTTTGGTGGGAAAAAGAAAAAGCAAAAAAAAGATAAATTCGAATTTTTTGGTGTGAAAGAGTTTGATTCTAAACACTATCTTAGGGTTCATGTTTTTTGTTGTTGTTTAACAGTGTTTGGTTGTACAAATTTAGATGTTTGAAATTTGAATTAGAAATGAAAAATTGGTTTTACTTCAAAATTGTTTGGTTGTACAAAATTGGAGGTTTGAAATTTCAAATTAGAATGAGAAATTGGTTTATTTGTAAATCGAATCTTAAGGTTTGAATTATGTGCTTCCAAATTCTACCTTAGTGTTTTTTCTAGTTGAGAAGAATCTCTATATATTGGGGTTCATGTTTTTTGGTCTTAGGTAGTGTTTGGTTGTACATAAATTGGGTGTTTGAAATTCGATTTAGAAATGTTATGGGTTTATTTTTAAATCGAAATTTGTAGCTTTGAATTTTGTGCTTCCAAATGCTTAGAATTAAATATTTTTCTAATGGAAATAGTAGAAAAATGAAGGAGAAGAAGAGAGAGTAGAAGAGGAAGGAGAATTCGTTGGGGGATTTGAGACATTAAAACTTGGGTTGTGAACCTTGGGTTTAACAAATAATTTATTCCGAACCCAGGTTTGGTAACCCCGGGTTCTGACTAAATTGTATATTAAAACCGATGTTCACAACCCTGAGTTCTAAGTAAATTGTTTGTTAAACTCGGGGATGACAACTCTATGTCCTATTTTGAACAAAAAAGAAGAAAAAGTAGCTTTCGAACCTTATACCTGGGGTTGTTGATAGGTTGAATTTACCTATATATTTCCAAGCTAAATTTGGTAGTTTTCAAGTGTTCTTGTAGTGTTTTAATTAATTTTTATGTAAATCAGGTGTTAGGGACGAAAACGGTTGAAATCGAGTTAATCGGTAGGACGTTGGTGGAGAAACGTTGAAAAACATATCAAAAGGAGAACCTGCAATGGTAGACTCATCACTGTAGTACCAGCATCACAGGGCCACTCGCCCTTGATCACTGCAGCGATGCCCTTTATCGCTGCAGCGATGAAAGGTTAGTGGACCTTCTGACTCCCCATCGCTACAGCGATCTCCTTATCACTGTAGTGATCAAGCAATAGCTGACAACGCATTTTCTTGATCTTTTTAGGATATTTTTTACCCCTATTTATATTCACCCACTTCCAACCTTCTTTGTTTCCATATTTGTTTCTAAAATTTATTGATTAAATGATGATGTTATTCTCATGTGTTAATGAATATTCGATTATGATTATGTGTGACTAAGTAGTTATTATCTAGGGATTGATTAGTTCATGAACATGAATGTTTGAGTGAATCCGTGTTTTGTTAACGGTTGTTCATCTATATCTGATTGTGTTTACTATTTTATTACATCAATAGTATGCTTTGTATGGTATTGTGGTTGGTTTGAGAATACGAGGTTTGACACTCGGGAGAGATAACCTCGAATTCGGACTAGGGTTAAACACAACACGATGTTATAATATTTTAGAAAATTATTAGAACGTGTGCAATCCGTGAGGTTGGGGCTATACTCATATGATCATTTAGACACTAGATAGGGATATCGGTATTGATATGATTGCATATTTACTCACTTTACACTTGGGAGAGGTAGTGAGTGAGTTTTTGATACCTAGATTATCGGATAGATTGAATAACATTAATGTAAACTAGACTAAATCAAACATGTATTACTGAACGAAATTGATCCCTAGGTGTTGAAAAAATTATCAAAAGGAGAACCTCCAGCCTTATCACTATAGCGCCAGCATCACAAGGCGACTAGCCCTTAATCACTGCAGTAATGAAAGGTCAGTGGATCTTCTGTCACCTCATCACAGCAGCGATGATAGGGCAGAAGCCCTACTGACTCCCCATCGCTGTAGCGATCAAGCAACAGTTGGCAACGCGTTTTCTTGATCGTTTTAGGATATTTTTTACCCCTATTTGTATCCACCCACTTCCAACCTTGCTAAGGACATTTTTTTAGACTTATTAGAAGCCCTAGATCTGACCTAAGAAGATGATAGCATATTTGGAGAAGAGGAAACGATCTCGGAGCGATTTTTGCGGAAGTGGAACCATCCACTTTATAGATTTGTCATTCCTTCCTTGTTTCTATCTTTGTTTCTAAATGTTGTTGATTAAATGATGATGTTATTCTCATTTATTAATGAATATTTGGTTATGATCATGTGTGGCTAAGTAGTTATTATCAAGAGATTGATTAGTTCATGAACATGCATGTTTGAGTGAATCTGTGTTTCGTTAACGGTTGTTCATCTATATCCAATTGTGTTTATTGTTTTATTACATCCACAGTATGCTTTGTATGATATTTTGATTGGTTTGAGAATACAAGGTTTGACACTCGGGAGAGGTAATCCTGGATTTGGACTAGGGTTAAACACAACACGACGTTCTAATGTTTGTTTCAAAAAATTATTAGAACGTGTGCAATCCGTGAGGTTGGGGCAAGACTCATGTGATCATTTAGATGCTAGATAGGGATATCGGTGATGACACGATTGTATATTCACTCACTTTACACTTGGGAGAGGTAGTGAGTGAGTTTTTGAAGGTTGGGGCTAGACTATTGTGATCATTTAGACGCTAGATAGGGATATCGGTGATGACAAGATTGTATATTCACTCACTTTACACTTGGGAGAGGTAGTGAGTGAGTTTTTGATACCTAGATTGTCGGATAGATTGAATACCGTTAATATAAACTAGACTAAATCAAACATGTATTAGTGAACAAAATTAATCCCTAGGTAATTAATTTTCATAGAATTAATCCCAAGTATTTTAGGTTTAATTAGTTTTCGAATAGCGAACACAATTCAAATTATTAATCATCTAGATAATATTAAGCTATGTCAATTGTAGTACTTAACTAGTTCTAACCACAAATCCCAGTGGACGACACTCGATCTTCGTATCTACTTTATTAAAACTTGACCTCGTGCGCTTGCGAGTAAAATCAAAGTGTTAAAATATCGCGAACAATTTTTTTGTGCTATTGCCGGGGATGTAAGTTAGTGATTAAGTTGATATTACTACCAAGTAGCTCAATATTAATTTAGACACTCATTTTGTTTTAATTTGTTTTTGTTTAAATCATTTTCATTTGTTGTGGTGATAAATAGTGTATGCGACGTAGCCGAAGTTTGGAATTCCTTGCCCTTGATCCGGAGATTGAATGTACATTGAGGAGACTAAGGAGAGAGAGGAGAAACCAAACTCAAGAAATGGCCGACGGTGGTGATGATCGTGTGCCACGACAACCGCCGGTGCCTCAAGTGCTACCAGAACAACCACTGGAACCAAAAGTTCAACATCGAGTCCATAGGGATTACTATCGACCTGTCATGTTTGATAACTATTCAGGGATCCGGAGGCAGTTGATCCAAGCAAACAACTTCGAGTTGAAACCTGCCCTAATCAACATGGTTCAACATAATCAATATGGAAGGAATCTTCATGAAGATCCAAATATCAATATGGCGACATTCTTAGAGATTTGTGACACGATGAAGATAAATGGAGTCGCAGAGGATGTAATCCAGCTAAGGCTATTCCCATTTTCCCTTCGAGACAGAGCCAGGGGTTGGTTTCAATCATTCCACCCGGGGAGAATCTAAACTTGGGAGAAACTAGCTCAATGGTTTCTCACTAAATTCTTCCCCCCTTCAAAGACATCACAGTTGAGATGTGAGATTGCTCAATTTCGCTAACGGGATTATGAGCCACTCTTCGAGGCGTGGGAGCAGTTCAAGGACTTATTGACAAAGTTCCCCCAACATAGGTAACAAGATTAGTTTCAAACCCAACTCTTCTACAATGGTTTGGATAGACAGATAAGAACAATTATAGATGCCACATTGGGAGGCTCTTTGTTACCCAAAACACCGGACGAGGCACAAACACTTTTGGAAGAGATGGCGGCCAACAACTACCAAAGGCTTAATGAGCGAAATATGGGATAAAAGGTAGCCTCTATCCATGAGGCTGATTCTCTTACTACCTTATCGGCCCAAGTGTCAAAACTCACAGAGCAGCTAGTCGCTTTCTCTACCAGAGATGCCATGTCCAGTAAAGAAATGGAAAATATGGCAAGTACTTTGTAACCGGGGGTTGATAGCGAGTTTGAGGAATGCTATTTTGTCAACAATCGGGCCTATACTTTTAGTCCCACTAACAACATCCCAACTCATTACCACCCCGAAATTCGGAATAATGAGAATTTTCCTTTTGTAAACAATCAGAATACATTGTAACCTCATCCCGGATACTCTTCTCAATCCCAAGGATATCAACCGCAACAACAAAATTGTCCTATGCAACAACAAATGGTGGAAAGAAATAAGCCACCTTTGGAAGATTTGCTCGGCCCGTTAATGAAACCACAGAACATTATGCGAGAAACGTATAATCGGCTTAACAAGTATGAGACGAGGCTTGACAATATTGAGACAGCATGTACCAATACAAATTCAACTGTGAAGTCGTTGGAAACTCAAATTGGTCAGCTCATGAGTGTCAGAAAAGGGCAAACATTAGGGAAGTTTTCATGTGATAGGAAAACTAACCCAAGGGATTTCAAAGCCATTACCTTGAGGAGCGGAAAGGAAGTAGAAACATTAATGCTAAAGGAGGAGGATCCAAAAGAGAAGATTGATATTGAGAAAGAAACCATTCTGGTTGAGGAGAAGAAAAAATCCCCATGGGTAAATCCAGGTTCAATCTCATTTCTGGACAACCCACCGATACTCACTCCACTTTTGCCATATCTGCAATGGTTTGAAAAGAAGAAATTGGATTCCTAATTTTCTAAATATCTTGACATTTTTAAGATAATCAATATTAATATACTGTTTGCTGATGCATTGGAACAAATGCCCAATTACGGAAAGTTATTAAAAGATATCATGAAAAAGAAGAACAAATTGGAGGAATATGAGACCGTCAAGTTAACGGAGGAATGTAGTGTAATCCTTCAACAGAAGTTGCCTCAAAAGTTGAAAGATCCTGGAAGTTTCACTATACCGTACACCATTGGGAAATCTTACTTTAAGAAGGTGCTTTGTGATCTAGGAGCAAGTATCAATCTAATGTCGTCATCCGTTTACCGGAAGTTGGGGCATAATTGAAGAAGTTCTAGTAAAGGTGGTTAAATTCATATTTTCGGTGGATTTTGTCGTGTTATAAATAGAGGGGGACCGAGAGATTCTCATTATACTTGGGAGGCTTTTCTCGCCACCAGGAAGGCATTGATTGACGTTCATAACGTGAACTTGACGTTGAGGGTAAATTATGATGAAGTGAAGTTCAATATTTTCAATACAATGAAGTTTCCGGATGAGTGCCCAACTTGCAATCGAGTGGAAGTGGTGGACTCGTGCGTTAGGGAATTTTTTTAGGAAAACTTGAATCAGGATCCATTGGAGCATGCTCTCACAAATTCCCCATTTATGGGGGATTTTCGTAAAAAAAAGGCTCAACAACAAATAAAGGTGTTGTGGAATATGTCCTATCTTTGGATGCCGTACCTAAAGACATAGTGGATTCGATTCAAGTGGAGACGCTAGATGATGAAGTTAGTTCACTCAGTCCCTCAAATCCACCTCATGGTAGGTTGATTCTCAAGCAATTACTAGATCACCTTCGGTATACATTCTTGGGGGAGAACTCCACCGATCCGGTCATCATCTCATCGTCTTTGACTCAAAAAGAAGAAAACAAACTTCTTAGTATCCTAAAATGGCACAAATCCGCAGTCGCTTGGTCTATTTCCGACATCAAGGGAATAAGCCCATTATTTGCATGCATAAAATCTTGATGGATGACTCATTTACGCCCTCTATTAAGTATCAAAGAAGGCTAAATCCTGAAATGAATGAGGTGGTCCGTATCGAGGTGTTGAAGTTATTGAATGTAGGAATCATATATACTATATCGGACAGTGAATAGGTAAGTCCGGTGCAAGTAGTTCCCAAAAAATGAGGCATAACTATGGTGAAGAATGAGAGGAATGATCTAATTCCCACATGAACCATCCCTGGATGGAGAGTGTGTATTGATTATAGAAAGTTAAACAAGGCCACACGGAATTATCATTTTCCTCTCTCATTCATTGATCAAATATTGGATCGTCTCTCTGGTAATGACTACTATTGCTTTCTTGATGGCTATTTAGGATACAATTAAATAGCCATTGCACTGGAAGACCAATAAAAGACTACGTTCATATACCTATATGGCACATTTTCTTACCATCGTATGTCGTTTGGTATTTGCAATGCTCCAGCAACGTTCCAATGGTGTATGATGGCAATCTTTTTGGACATGGTGGAGGATATAATGGAAGTATTCATGGATGATTTCTCAATTTTTGGTTCATCCTTTGACCATTGCCTCTACAACTTATCACTTGTTCTCAACCGATCTGAAGAGAAACATTTAGTTCTCAATTGGGAGAAGTTCCATTTCATGGAAAAGGAGGGAATCGTCTTAGGCCATCGGGTCTCTTCCAAGGGGCTTGAGGTGGACTAGGTGAAGATTGAGACAATCGTGAAACTTCCACCACCGATCAATGTGAAGGGAGTAAGAAGTTTCTTAGGCCATGCCAACTTCTACCAGTGTTTCATCAAAGATTTTTCTAAAATTGTGAAACCATTATGCTATTTGCTTGAAAAGAAAGCCCCTTTCATTTTTGATGATGCTCTTGTAGGAGCGTTCAATGCCATGAAGGAGAAATTGATCTTGGCTCTAATTATAGTCATTTTGGATTGGAATGAGCCTTTTGAAATCATGTGTGATGCAAGCGACTATGCGGTTGGAGCTGTTTTAGGCCAACGCGAGGAGAAAATTTTTCAATCCATATACTATGCAAGCAAAATGGTCAATGATGCTCCAGAGAATTATACTACCACAGAGAAGGAGATGTTAGCGATGGTCTTTGCATATGATATGTTCCGTTCTTACATTATAGGGTCCAAGGTGATCATATATACGGACCATACCGCCATCTGATACTTATTTGCAAAGAAGGACGCTAAGATACGTCTAATCTGGTGGATTCTCTTGCTTCAGGAATTTGATGCTGAGATTAAAGACAAAAAAGAGTGTGAGAATGTGGTAGCCGATCATCTCTCCCGGCTCATGCTAGAAGATGTTGGTGATGATTCATGTATCACATAAGTTTTCTCGGATAAGAAATTGTTCAATGTTGAAGTTAAACTTCGGTGGTTAGTAGATATAATCAACTATCTCGCGTGCAACGTGTTGTCGCCGGACCTATCAAGTGCCCAAAGGAAGAAATTCCTATTCAATGTGAAGCATTATATGTGGGATGACCCGATGTTGTTCAAGAAATACACCGACCAAGTCATTCGTCATTGTGTTCCAAAAGAGAAAATGGCAAGAATTATATACCATTGCCACTCATCACCGTGTGGGGGGCATTTCGGAGCAACACGGACGGCCTCTAGGGTGCTTCAATCAGGTTTTTACTGGACAACTCTTTTCTATGATTCATATACATTTGTAAAAACCTGTGATCGATGCTAGAGGGTTCGAAACATCTCGAGGCATCATGAATTGCCCTTAACATCCATTCTCGAGTTGGAGATTTTTTACGTTTGGGGGATAGATTTCATGGGACCGTTTTCTCTGCCCTTTGGTAAGGAGTATATCTTGCTGGCAGTAGATTACGTGTCAAAGTGGGTTGAGGTTGTGGCCAGGCCAACCAACGATGCCAAAGTAGTTCTGAAATTCCTTTAAAAGAACATAATGACAAGGTTTGGAACTCCTCGAGCCATCATTAGTGATGAAAAAACCTACTTCTGAAACAAAATGTTCAATACTCTACTGACAAAGTATGGAGTTTGGCATAAGGTGGCGCTTCCTTACCATCCCTAAACAAACAACCAAGCCGAAGTATTCAATCGAGAAATAAAATAGATCTTGGAGAAGACGGTTCACTCCAACTGGAAGGACTGGGCGGTAAAATTAGACAACACATTATGGGCATACCGCACAACTTTTAAAATACCAATCGGAATGTCTCCATATCGGTTGGTGTTTGGGAAAGCATGTCATTTGTCAGTTGAATTGGAGCACCATGCATATTGGGCAATCAATAAGCTTAATTTTGATCTCAATGCTTCGGGGCAACAACGTCTCCTTCAACTCAATGAGATGGAAGAATTTTGGAACATGGCATATGAGAACGCCAAGTTTTACAAAGACAAAACCAAGAGATGGCACGACAAGCACATCGTTAGGAGAGAGTTCAACCCGGGACAACAAGTCTTACTTTTCAATTCTCGGCTGAGACTCTTTCCCAGGAAATTGAAGTCCAAATGGTCCAGACAACTCTGGATCAAGAAAGTATTTCTATTCAGCTCAGTTGAATTAGAAGGTGACGACAGATGAATTTTTCGAGTCAACGGGGAGATAATCAAGCATTATTTTAGGAATGAAGAACGAGGTGTGGAGAGTATCTCCCTCATTAACGACTAATGTGGATCATTGCTAAGTCCAGCTAGAGACGTTAAATCAAGTGCCTTTTTTTTATATATACTACCCACGGGATTGGTTTTCTCAAATTTTTGTTAAAGCAATACTTTTTGGAGGTTGAAGTAGTCACAAAGCAAGTTTGTGAGTGAATGGAGGAGCTTGGATGTTTAGGGAAGTTATATGATCTTAAACGTGATGAAATAGCGAAAGAGAATTGAAGCGGTGGCCGCCTGTTTGAAAAAACATGCAGGCCTTCCATCGTTGTAGCAAAGAAAACCATCGTTGTAGCGACTATAAAGTAGAAAACAATTTGTTGTTCCATCATTGCAGTGGTAAAAACCATCGCTACAGTGATGACAAATTAGAATGCTCACTGCTCTTGCATCGTTGCAGCGATAAAAATCGATTCTCTCAACTCAAAAACAAAGATCCCTACCACAAATCAACCAAAAAATGGCATTCAAAACCCTAAATTTGTTGGTTCTAGGGTTGCAGTTCAAAGTGGACAGATCTTCAATTTTCAACCATTGGGCACTCAAATACTCATTAAGTAAGTTATTTTAAAACTCCATTACACTTGTGTGCTATAATATTGTTGTGATTTGCTTGTTGATTTGAAGTTTAGTTGAGAAATCGGAATGTTGATGTGGAACCCTTGATACCCTATTGCGATTTTCCTGTTATTAAGATTTTGGGTCGGTTTTTGGTGAAGAAAACTTTGTTTTCTTGTGGTTTGTTCGTTAGATCCAAGATTTGTTGGGAAGTTTAAACATTTTGTATTGAAATCGTGTGGATTGTGTGTTGCATTTGGGGATTGTTGGTATTATTGAAGGGTTTGTTCAATTTGTTGATTTGTGGAGATCCCCATTGTGATTTGGTGTCCGATTGTTGCATATTGAATTGAAAAGAAACTATGCTAAAGAAATTTGTTGCAAAACGTCAAAAGGGTGAGGGATCATGTTCACGATCCGGCGATCTCGCCTCAGATTATGACTCAAGTTAATTCGTTTCAAAATGAGCGGAGCAACATTTCAATTGGTTTGAGCACAAGCTTAATTTTATTCGTGCGCATAGCTTTGTTGAAATAGATGAGCTTCCGGACGAAATTGCAAATGTGATACTGGAAAGAGGCTAGCAGCGATTGTGTAGACAAATCACGATAGAAAGATTTCACCAACAACTGGTGTATCAAGGGCAGCAACTACAGGCTTTACGGCTAGAAGCCGTCGGGATTCGAAATGAAAACATTGCATTCCGAATGTACCAGGAGCACTACAACCAGACGATGCATCAAGCTCTACACTACTTCAGAATGTCGATCGGCTATGATGCGGCTACCTCGCGATGCCCCATTCTCGGAACATCTTCGACAACCACCACATAATCTATCCTACCACGACGGCGGTGGGGATGACATTCCTCATGACGGTCAGTAGGAAGTGAGACTTCATTGTCTTACTTCCCAGGTATGTGTTCACAATCCTCTTCGTCATCATGCTACATGCCTATTGTTTGGATGGCTGTTGGGTCACTATAGACACTAACCAATCTAAGTTTGGGGGGACGTCTATGTTATTTTGTAAGCGGGGTGTTTATGTTATGTTTTGGGATGTTTACGTTTTGTTTTGAATACTTTAAGTATTGTATGTTTTTCTAGTTTGAAGACTTTATGTTGGTTATGTAGTTAACTTTAAATAGTTGTTAAATGTTTTGTAGTTTAAGTTAAATTGTAGTTAAATTTCATTCATGTTAGTTGTTAATTGTTGTGTTGTGGTTGGTTAGTGAATTGTATGCATGTTTGTTTAGTATAAGTGTGTTTATGTTTGAAGTAGTACTTTTTGTGTGCTAAGTTTTGTAGTTCATCTGGGCCATTACCTGATGATGAAATTATCCCCTAGTTGTTTATCGAGGTAAAGGGTAATGCCCATTCATGTGTGTTCTGTGTGTTTGACATTTCGATTTGGTAAAAGTTATTATGGATCCTAATTTGCACGAGCACGTAGACTTAATGTACTAGTTATCTAATCGATTTGACGACAACTATCCAGTAGCCATGTTCATGATAATTTTTAGGGATTCTAGAACCTGATTGTGGGAAATTCAAGGTGAAATCCTAGGCGAGATAGTTCAGGAGATATGATTTAGGCATTCATTTTGATCGCTTAAGTCAATGAAGCCTTCCATGCAATATGTTTTACCCCTTGTTACCATGTTGAAGCATATTAGCCATTTCAATTCTGAACACGTAACAAATACCCTAGCTAATAATTTTTTTTCCAAACTATTGTCGCTAAACCTAAGACACAAATTGAGTCAAAATCAAGTTAGCATTTGTTTATGCTACTTGAAGTAAGCGGTTGGATTTTGGGTGAACTTTTGATTGGTTCGGTATTCGAGTACTCACTTGTCATTTTTCTATCGTATTTCCACACTTGTAAAATTGTACAAATCAAATAAATTTGAGGGTGCGGTTAGTAAAAAAAAAAAAACATATGTAAATATAGTTTTATTTTTGTTTGTTTTGACAAGTGAGTACAACTTTTAAAATGTTAGTTTAGGGTTGATTCGAATTGATCTTTGTGGGTACAAGTGTGATTCAGTGCCAAGTGTTGTGCCTTGGGTATCGCTGAGTTAATGACGTTTACTTGTTTTATATTCCCGATATACCCTTGGCCAGATGTTAAAAATCGAACCAAGTCCTTTCTATCTGTTGATCCTAAGATTTTGATGGACAATTAAATGTTGATGTTTTTGGTGGAACTAAGGGATTTATTGAGTGTTTCAGTTTATAAGTTCTAGTGAAGATATTATCATGAAGAAAATTAATGCTGAAGAGACAATGACAAAGATGATGGACGTTAAGAAATTGAAGAATTTGAAGAACCTAGGGAAAACGACTCAGGTTAAATTTTTACTCTTAATGTATCCCGATTAGGATCACACATTACCCAAAATGTTTTCACAATTATGTGTGTTTTTGATAGAATCCTAATTAATTAACAAATTGGCTCCTATGTGTAATTGAAGAAAGATAATTGATTAAAATTGAATTTAAGGATTTAGAGGAGCTAACCGATAAATGAAATCGGTTAAAGGGGCCAAAACATCGAAGAAATTGAATAAAAATTAATTAAGGAAAGATGTTCCAGCAATGGTCGGTCAACAGATAAGTCGAACTATGGAAATTAGCTGAACTCTCTGAATCAGCCGGTCGATAGGTAGGTCGACCTGTAGTTATAAGGCAAAATCTCTAGATCTTACAGTCGACAGGTAAGTCAACCTGTGAATGTCTCTGAATCGTCCGGTCGACAGATGGATAAGTATCGGTCGACTTATGGGCGAGGAATTTTGGCTTGGGCTACTTCTTGAATTGGGCGGTTAATCGATTGGTGTTGACTGGTCAATCGATGGTCAGTTTGAGGATTTGTGGAATTTCAGAATTTATTCAAATACTAGCCGTTTTATGGTTAGGATATGAGAGATATCTTAGGGATTTAAACTTAATTGAGATATGATCTATCTATTCTATTATCCTTATTAATTTGGTCTATTTAATTAAATGTTATTTTAATTAAAGTGCTTTAATAATTTCTATTTTGATGAATTTTGATTTAAAAATGTTTAAGGACCAAAATGAGATTTCCCAAGAATATTTTTAAATGAAAAATATATATTTTAAACATATATGATGTATGGGGTCTTGGGGTGTCAGATATCTTTGAAATCCTTATATTTAAACCTGCGAATTTTGAGTTTAATTATTTCTATTTTGGTGGAGAATATTTTAGGCCAAAGATATGGGAGCGATTTAAGGGATTTTATTTTTACCTTACTATTTCGTCTATATACTTAAATATAATTCTTTCTATACTTTCATTAATTAAGATCAAATTATTTTAGGGACTAAATTGAGAGCTTTAGAAATTATATTATTGGTTAAATGTAGCCGTTATAAATCTATATGATATACGAGGTCCATATGTGTTATTTATTGACATAACATTTGAAAACTAGCCATTGGAAGTCTAGTTTGAGAGCTATTAAAAAATACCTGCGGATTTCACATAAGATACACACAATATCAAGAACTATTAAGTTCCATAGTATGCTTTGTATGGTATTGTGGTTGGTTTAAGAATACGGGATTTGACACTCGGGAAAGGCAACCCCGAATTCAAACTAGGGTTAAACACAACACGACATTCTAATATTTCGGGAGATTATTAGAACGTGTGTAATCCGCGCAGTTGGGGCTAGACTCATGTGATCGTTTAGACGCTAGATAGGGATATCAGTATTGACACGATTACATATTCACTTACTTTACACTCGAGAGAGGTAGTGAGTGAGTTTTCGATACCTAGATTGTCAGATAGATTGAATACCATTAATGTAAACTAAACTAAATCAAACATGTATTAGTGAACGAAATTAATCCCTAAGTAATCGATTTTCGTAGAATTAATCTCAAGTATTTTCAGTTTAATTAGTTTTCAAATGGCGAACTCAATTCAAATTATTAATCGTCTAAATAATATTAAGCTATGTCAATTGTAGTACTTAACTAGTTCTAACGACAAATCCCAATGGACGACACTCGATTTTCAGATACACTTTATTAAAACTTGACCTTGTGCACTTGCGGGTAAAATCAAAGCGTTAAAATATCATGAATAGTTGTCAACCCCAGGGTTTTAATACTCAGGGTTACCGACCCCGAGTTATCATGTTTTCGTAAAAAAGATGAGATTACTCATTTTTCAATAAAAAAAAGTTATAAAATAATAATTTTTAAGTAAACAACTCAGAAGAGAAACATAGAAGGAGTTAATATATAATATTTTACGATCTTAAAGAATTCCAAAAAAAGTTCAACAAAAAAAGTATAAAGTTATTAGCAAGATGTCAATTATGAATCTTATGATTAAAATTGTAAATTATTGATAGTTCTATAAGAAGTAGGCTTATGATGAGGGAAAGATTTACACTATTAACCTTAGCCTTTAAGAGAAGTCTAGTGACAAAATTGGGTCAAGAATCCAAGCCCAGGAGTAACACCAACCAGGAAAATAGAAGGGAGCAGGGCGAAGACCCACTCTAGGAGCTCCACAACTCAGCTCGGATAAAGCTCAATAAGATGTCCCACAGATTAAATCGGCGAGACTCAGTGAAGAGGCCTATTGTTCAATCCGAATAAGCTTAGGGTAATGATCCAAAACAATGATCCATTGCATGGATCCAACAAGTGGAAAGTCAAAGAATTTAAGCCGGTCAAACCCATATTCCTACTATTCACTAAGTTCGAAACAAACTACCAACAATATAGTAAGGGATCGTTGGAAGAGAACAAATCATTCATACCAATGGCCTCTATCTAAATAGTCTAGAGTTCAAGTATAAATGGAGAAGGTATCAGATTATTCATTTTCACAGTCCTTTGTTCATACCAAATATAGACTAACTTATTTATACGCCAGAGATTCTTTACCTGACACCACACCGGTGTTATCCTTAGCATTTTTGGTTCTGTAGGCTTATTAGAGATTTTATGGCTACATATTTGGCACTATTTATACAAAATATATCAAAAAACGTCTTGTGCTAACATGAGGCAGCTACGCACAAGAGAAATTATTCAGGATACATTAATGTAGAAAACCACTAGTCCCTCAGTGGAAGGCCAAATGGGGCGTGAGGTTAATGTTTCACAAGAGGTTTAAGGCGCCAATAAAAAATATGACACCTTGGACTTGAGAATTATGGATATAGAGAATGTACTAATACAACTGGCAGAAAACCTGCCAAAAAGGGTTCCGGAAGAGTCCAATGATGACATATCTAGAGAGGAGGCGAAATCCTAAGAAGTGTTATAACCACTGTCCAGAGTAGCGAGAGCTGGACAAGGAGATGCCAAAGACCTTATAATTAGAGAAACAAGTGTGTCCATCAGATTGGAAATAATGGTCTTTCTCAAAGAGATCACAGTTCAGAAGGAAGAAGAGTTGCTCTCTGATGATTTGGAGGTTTTGTTAGGTAGATCCGATCCGCCCTTTACCATGGCCATAATGGAAGAACCATTCCCAAATAAATTTGATCCAGCTAAGTTTGACAAGTTCGAAGGAAAGACCAACCAAGACCAACCAAACTAATCACATCCGCTATTTTAGGTAATATTATGGTACTGTATGGGGTAGGAAACTCTGTGCTGTGTAGGGATTTTACTACCACCTTGAAGACATTCACTCTGGAATGGTTCCACAGTCTTCCATATTAGTCAATGTTGAATTTTTCAAAGATCGAGAAATAATTAATGAACTGCTTCATTACTTTCTAGAGGATGACGAAGGGTCTAGACTACTAGCTGGCACTACGACAAGTGAAAGGCGAGTTATTGTCCCAATATGAAACTCCATTCAATGAGAAGTTGACATGAATAGAAGATAGTAATATCAACCTTATCATTAATTGTTCACCTCGGGATTGCGTCATGGGTGTTTCCAAGACTCACTCACTAGGCACAACCCAAGGAATATGACTGAGCGAATGATAGGGTGAAGCCTCACATGAAACTAGAATATGTAAAGTTTGCTAGGGAATGAAGGTCATCGTTCAAAGATGGACCAAATCAGAGTGAGAAAGATCACAACAAATGGAAGGGTAACAGGCCTAACCATTCAAAAGACAGGTTGAGAGATTTCATCTCTAGATCGGAACATCGCCAGGACCCAAACCTTTTGGGGTTACGGATGCCAAATCTCAAGAATTCTACATGAGATCAAATCATCAGAAGCACATTGATGGCCTCCGAAGGTCATATAAAATCCAAATAGGATGAGTAGGAAAAAGTACTGTAAATTTCACAAGGACCACAATCATGATACTAATGACTGCTGGAATCACAAAAGAGAGATTAAGAGGCTATTGGATATGGGCCAACTCTGTGGTTACTTGCAGGATTGACCTAGGAAAAGAAAAGGTCCAAGAGAAGTGATGTTTGAGACTAGAAAATAAAATATAAAATGCCTAGTAACACCCAAAAGGTCATTTACATGATAAATTCCAATGGTGCAATCACTCGAGAATCAAGCCAAGAAAGAAAGAGAATAATTCGAGAAACGGTGCCAGAGACAAGCTACAGAGAAGTAATTGAAGTAGCTACCAAACTGAGTTTGCTAATCACCTTTAGTAATGATTATTAAAGAGTGATTACGCACCCTCATGATTATGCTCTAGTAATCATGTTATGCATACCCAGTTTTTAGGTAAGAAGTATTCTAATTGACATTGGAAGCTCTGCTAATATTATTTTTGAAAATACTTTGAAGCAAATAAGGGTACTTGGTTCAGATATTGGATCCACCCAGAAAGTTATAGTGGGGTCGATGGCGACCTAAGCTTCCCAAACGGGAAGATTACCTTATTGGTCACGACAAGTAATGAGGACAACCATTTGACTAAGGCTACAAAGTTAATGGTGATGAATTTCTCATCCCTATACAACTCCATCCTTGGGCATCCATAGCTTTACTTTATGGGAGCCGTAGCATCTACCTTCTATCCATGCATAAAATACCTAAAAGATATGGTAGTAGTAGTCATCTGGGGTAATCAAGTAGCATTTCGAAATACGAAGTCACCAGCTACTGTGAGAGAAGTCCATGTGCTTACAGGAAGGTTGTTAGTCCTAAATAGGCTCATTCCAAGTTTATAGACAGGTGTGAAGAGGCACTAGTAAATAATTACCTTGGCTCGGCAGAAACATTAATCAAGGTATCTCCTGGAGATGAGATCTACCTATATTTGGCAGTGACTTCGGTGGCTATCAGTACGACACTAGTAAAGGAAGAGAAAGGAAGGCAAAGGCTAGTGTTCTACGTAAGTAAGTCAATAGTCCCAGTCGAAACTCGGTACACTGAGCTAGAAAATCTAGTTTTGGCACTAATTACGTCGGCTCGAAAATTAAGATCTTACTGTTAGGGTCACATGATCGTGATAACATCATATCTACTCCGAGCAGTAATGCATCAGCCTGAGGCTTCAAGTCAACTAATAAAACTTCCAGTAGAGGTTAGAGAGTTCTTCATTAAGTATAAGCCACGAACAATAATCAAAGGACAAGCTTTAGCATATTTAATTGCCAAACATAGTCCTGCTAAAGGAAAGTGATCAGAAGATGGTGAATGTTTCGAACAGTCACTTGGCTTATGGAAGATGTTGGTCGATAGAGCATCAAACATTAAAAGATGTTGTGCAAGAGCGGTCTTGGAGACAGCAGAAAGTGATCATATCAGGAGAGAAATCTAGTTTGGGCACTGAACCTATAACAATAAAGTCGAATATGAAGCAATAATCCTCGGTTTAACTTAGGCAAAAGGGGGCCCGTGATGTTGAAGTAAGATCAGGCTTACAATTTGTGGTCAACCAGGTGAGCAGAGTGTTCTTGGTCAACAAGAAAAGGTTAAGACTATACGTGGAAAATGTAAAAGGTCTAGTGGAAACAATTAGGAGCTGAAAGTTTGAGGCAATCCCAAGGTCAGAGAATGGTAAGAAAAATGCACTCTCAGTTCTTGCGTTGTCGTTTGTACCTGATCAAAGCTCGTAGATGGTGGAAGTTTAAGAATCTCCCTCTATATCAGTATCAACAAACCTCTATGCCAGCATTGTCCAGCTAGGTGAAGAAGAAGACTAAATGACACCTCTAGTAATATACTTAAAAGAAGGGGCCTTACCTGATGATCGAGATTCATCCAAAAATATCTTGTATAAAGTATAAAGGTATGTTTTGCTTGATAAAAAACTATAAAGAAGATTATTCACTTTGCCACTATTGCTTTTCTTGGGCCCAAATGTCCTATAAGAGATCCACAGGGGTGTTTGTGGGAATCACCAAGGAAGAAGAAACTTGATATACAAGGAACTCATGATTGGCTATTACTGGCCATAGGTGAAGGAATATATGCTAGAGTATGTTAGGAAATGTGATAATGTCAGAGGTTTTCAAATGATATCAATGTCCCAGCCTAGAATTAGATCCTAATTCTTAGCCCTTGGCCGTTTGCTCAATGGAGAATGAATGTCCTTGGACCATTCACCCTGGCACCCAGAAATAAGAAATACATACTCGTAGTGTCATTAATTATTTCACTAAATAGGTAGAGAAAAATGGATTCACAACTGTGGGGTAGAACAAAGTGAAGATTTTCCTTTGAAAAATATGATTTATCGCTTCAGAATTCCAACAGTGTTGATATCAGATAATAAAACTCCATTTATTAGGGGAAAAGTTGGAAAGATACACAACGAGCTAAAAATTCAACACCAAACTTCAAGTCTGGCTTACCTCCAGGCAAATGGATAAACAGAGGTGACAAATATATCAATCAAAGAAGCAGCAAAAAAAAAAAAAAAACTAGACGAGGCTAAGGGAAAATGGGCAGAAGAACTTCCAAGAATCCTGTGGTCATATAGGATGACTTCGAGAACTTCAGACTACCCTCAAGGCATGATAACGGAATCAACTTTGTTGATAACAACGGGGCCTTATTCCGAGAGTTAGATTAACTCGATAAAAGAAGAGATAAAGTGGCACTTCGGATGGCTTCTTACAAGTTAAAAATCGTAAAGATGTGCAATCTAGTGGTTCATTCGAGATATTTCGAATTAGGAGATTTGGTACTCTCACAAGTAATGCCATACCGACTAAAGGCACGATTGAGGATGGTGGCATCTAATTCGAAGGACCCTAATGAGTAACGAAGATAAATAGACTAGGGACTCAGTGGTTAGAAGACTTAGAAGGAGTGCCCATTCCAAGACCATGGAATATAGAGCACTTAATAAAGTGTTTCGTTTTAGATGTTTTGTTGATTTTGATTCAAGTTGTTTTTCAATTCAAGTTTTTGCTTATTGAAATTTGATGAATAAAATTATTTTCTTTCAAAAATATGTCAAGTCTTAAACCAAAACTTCAAATCACATCAAACTACACAAAAAAAATGATCTTTTAAAAATAGTTTGGATCAATCACTATGGGTGAGAAAACTGAAATATTGAAAATAGGTAGAATCAATCACTATAAGTGAGAAAAATTAACTGATAAAAATAGTTTGGAATGAATCATTTTTGGGTAAGAAGAATGATCTGATAAAAATAGTTCTGAACGAATCACTACGGGTAAGAAAAAATTAATTGTTAGAAATAGTTCGGATCAAACGCTGTGAGAAAGATGACGAATTGAATAAAAATTGCTCGGACCATTCACTAAGTGTGGGAAAGAGACAAACTAATAAAAATTGTTTGAACCAATCACTAAGTGTAAGAAAGAGACGAACTAAAAAAAATAGTTCAGACCAACCACTAAGTGTGAGAAAGAGACGAATTCTAAAATAGTTTAGACCAATCACTAAGTATGAGAGAGAAACGAACTAATAAAAATAAGATCGAAACAATCACTAAGTATGAAAAAGGGGCGAATTGATTGAAATAGTTCTAGTAAATTACTGAATCCAACCGAGCTATTGAAAATAATTTGGAACATTAGCATATGATAAGGAAAAATAAGACGAACTGTTAAGATACAGTTCAATCACCAAGAGAAAAGAAAAACTAACTACAAAAGACACGAGTTGTTCAAATCAATCGATAAGCACAAAGAAAACAAAAGAAACAAAAACATTTTGGGATGACCAGTAAACACCACTAAGATGAACCAATAAGTTAGTTCAATCTCAAGGTAACCTAGAACGGTCCAACAGTGAGAAAATGCCTAAGCCGTATTACTCTCTAAGGACTTATTACCCCAAACAATGTTAAAGACCAAATAAGAAATGGTGCCATCTCTATAAAGAGTAAATCGTTCCCCTGATTGACGCTAAATAACCTAACCTGTGAGTATTTCTCTTTAAAACAAACTATGCATTTATAACTTGTCCAATAAACATACATTGATGAGTGATTTATTTACCAACAAATTAAGTACTTTTATATTCAAATATTTGTGTGTTTTCAAGCATTTTTGTTAATTTGATGTGTTTTTCTATTGTTTTGTAGGTATATAAATAAATAGGAGAAAATGTGCAAAATGAGTACAAGTACAATAACATCAAGACTTATTTTGGCCATCATGCAATTTGATTTTGGAAAACCTCAAAACATGAAAGTTGTATATCTATATATTATATTTCCATATCATTTTGAATCTCCTCAATCAAAATTCGGACGAGAAAAATATGGCCAAAATACAAAACAGGTATAGGTGTTGTCAAACACGCATTGTAGTGCGCTCGTGTCAGTATTTCTGGTTGTAGTGCGCTGCAGAGCACTAAAATGCGTGTTGCAGTGCCAATAGTTGGATCTGAAATGATTTAAAGGCTTTTTTGGCTCATTTTGCACAGGAGAAAAGAAATAGAACGAAGAGGAAGAGAGAGATTCGAGAGAAATCAGAGAGGAACACAAACAAGACAAAGAGAAGGCCCGAGATTGAAGATCTAGAGCAAAACTTCTCTACAAATCAGAGTTGTTTTCTTCTCTTCTCCCTAATATTACTTGAATTTTGTATTTGGGATATTGTATTGAACACATATTTTCATTTATGAAATTCTTGATAATATTAGTCATGAATTTTTTCTATGTTGAGCTAATATCTAGATTTAGAGTTTGATGTAGTCTCATTTAAATTGTGTTAGATTATTTTGTTAATTATTAGATTTAATTCTATTTTATGCATCTCCTAGGCCCTATGTGATTGATTCATGTAGCCAATGAGTTAGATGATTTTAGGTTGTAAATTTTATACTTGAGAGAGAATGAATTCATAACCGGAATGAGGAGTGCATAATTTAGGTTGTTGTAAGTCTGGGAGGAAATCAACACCTAAGTAATCAAGTTGGGAAATTAGGATTTTGTGAAATCAGGAGGTGATCAAGTTCTAGATTTACCAACTAGGTTTTCTATTCAATTGTGTTTGCCTTTTTAATGCTTCCGATTTATGCTCACATATGGTATTTCGGTTGAATTGAGAACTTGGGATTTGACACATGGGAGAGATAATCTCGGGTTCGGACTGAGGTTAAACACAATGTAAGTTTCAATAGATCAGGAGATATTTAGAGCTTGCGTAATCTATAAGGTCGGATTTAACGAATGTTTTCACCTAAATACTAGATAGGAATATCAATATTAAAGTGTTTACATATTCTCTCACTTGACTCTTGGGAGAGGTAGTGAGAGAATAATAACATGGGGACCTTGATTATTGAATAAACGGAATCAACTAATGATTACTTAATAAGAAAACATGGTAATAACAAGATAAAATCAAGCCCCAAGAATATTTGTGCATAGATAATCCATATTTTATTTTATTTTTGTATTTATATTTGTTTCAGTTTGTTTTTATAGAAACCCAAATTTTGGATGCCTAAATAAAGTTAGGTTATAACAATCACGGTACTTAGCGACGATCTAAACCAATCCCTATGGATATGACAACTCTACCCACTTCTTATATTATTAAAACTTGACACGTACACTTGTACTATTGTAGCGACAGTTTATAATTCGCTACCAAGTTTTTGGCACCGTTGCTGGGGATTGACATTTTAGATTGTTGTTAATATTGTGAATAAGTAACTTGATTTCAATTTATGCATTTTATTTTATTTTTTTTTCTAATTTTTGTTTTTGAGTTTGTTTATTATGCGAGGTTCTTGGAGATGGCTCATTAACATGTCCTCTTGAAATTTTCTCAACAAGATTCCGAGCCATTTTATTGTGCTTGGGATAGATATAAGAAGTTGCTCGTTTGGTTCCCCAGTCATGATTTCCCGAAGGAATGTTAACTACTCAACTTTATCGACAAGTTACAAGCCGCAACAAGAACTTGGGTGGAAGGAGGAAATGGTACCATCTTTTTCTACCAACTAACCATGGACGAATCCTATTGGTTGTTGGAGGACATGGCGCAATTTGATTATTAGAGTTGGAATTATTCAACAAGCTACCAAAGCTTGGGGGATAGTTCCAACATTTCAGCACCATGGATTGACACCTTGGACCAACCTGTGGAGTCTTCCCCCACCTTGGAAGAAATGTTCGCTGCAGTCATGGGGGAAATTCAGATTTTCATGAGGAAAACTCATGACCGTCTCAATAAGCATGAGGATCGTCTTGACAAAATTGGGACAACCAGCACTGAAATCGTCGCGGTCGTAAAGTCTCTCGAGACGCAAATCGATCAACTTGTTAGTTATATTGAGACTGAGTCAAGAATGGTGGCACAAAGAGATGCACAAGCCATATGCATATGTAAAAGCCACCATGAGGAATCGAATACGAGCGGGAGGAACTTGGGTATGTTTGATGACGAAGATTCGAATGAGAAGAAAACCCAAGAATTGATTGATGATAAAGAATCACAAGACGACAATTTCTGGAGCTGAAGGATGTTGAGAGTACGTGTCGATCATTGTCACATCTTGCCAAGTTTGAGGGCGTCCACAACCAAGACCCATTTATTGTATTGTATGACACATATTGTGGGCGGAAGCCATTCTTTAACGAGCCCTTCTCCGTGTCAAGCCGAGGATATTAAACTAAGCGCCTTTTGGGAGACAACCCAAGTTTTCAAAATAATGGAGCCTAAGGTTGCAAGCTATGGAAGAAAGTCCCACACCGGTCACCTTGCCCGGAGCATCATCGCCGACCGAACTAGGAGGCAAGATTGTCTCGCCTCCCCGGTACATGTTCTTATTCCCTTGCACTTAATCTGAATATATGCTTTACTTTGAGTTTGGGGGTGGGATAGATGTTGGTTTGGGTTAGGGAATGCTTGTGTGTGTGTCTTTGTTTTCGTATGACTTGTGTTCTTGTGGCAGTGTTTTTAGTTTCTTTTCTTTAGGTTGTTTAAATAATTGTGAGTTTTGTTGAGATGAAATGACTTAAAATCGATGATGAGTATAAACACTTGATGTTCTCTTAGGTCATTTGAAATGTATTGCATTGAGATTTCTACGTGATTGACTTGTGTTAATTGAAATTGACTCTTGACTCATTACACTTGAGCATTATGAATCATGATCACTTGGCCTTTTGGGTACTCGAAAAATATTTATGTGTTGTAGATAGGCTTTGACATCTCGTGAACACTAGAACTCATTTGAGTTAAACTTGAGGCAAAATACTAGGTGATGTGTTATTAGAGAAATGACTTAGGTATTCTTTGGATCATTTGAGACTTTGAAGCTAAACCTAAAAAATGTTTTACCCGTCTTTACCTCGTTGAGCCTCATTACCTAATTCTTTCATTACCCACATTTGTGCATCCAACCTACTACATAGCTTTCCACTTCCTAAACCCATCACTTATTGGCATTGTTGTATGGATCATTGAGCATAAGGACTAGAATAGGCTGTATTTGGAAAGTCGTTGGCGGGTTGGGTTGGGTTGTGTGTTTCATTTTGTATATGAGTTGTTTATGTAAAAAAAAAAGAAAAAAGTTTTAGTATAGTGGTGAGTATCCTATCTATCCTCTTATTTTTTTCCCCTGCAACATTGGGGACAATGTTGAGTTTGAGTTTGAGTTTGGGGGCGTGGTTCTCACTTATTTAATTAAAAAAAATGTGCGTTTTTGTTTGTTTTGTGAATAATACATTGTGGGATCAATGGAAAGAATACGTGTGACGAAAAAGGAAGTCGGTGAAATTTTTTCTTGGAAATTGCGTAGAATCCATGACTTGTGATACATGATTAGGGTGATTTGCACCTAAAAATGACATTGCAAAGTCCTTTTAATCTCCAATGACATATGTACCTACGTAATTAGTGGTGAGTGACACGAAAAATGGGCTTATGGTTATTCTTTCATTTTTTATCTAGAGTTTGTTCAATGTCTCCTTAGCACATAAATATATCTGAGGCTTGTTTGGTTTGGTGAGAGTGATTGTGTACGCACTGACACATTTAGAGTCTTGAGTGGATTGAAATTGATACTTAAAGTTGAAATTCTAGATAATCTCAATGTGTGAATTTCATTTGAGCATGGAACATTATGTGGTTGCGGAGATTATTGTACACTTGTTGATTCAATACGAAACTCATATTTTTATCATTAACCTTTTTGTACTTGCTTTGTTTTCTTTTATTTTATTTTCTTTTTGCTTGAGGATAAGCAAACGTTTGAGTTTGGGGTATTTGATGAGTGATTTATTTACCAATAAATCAAGTACTTTTAGGTTCAAATATTTTTGTGTTTTCAATCATTTTTGTTAGTTTTATGTGTTTTTGTGTTGTTTTGTAAGCATATAAATAAATGGGAGAAATTGTGCAAAATGAGTACAGGTGCAGTAATTTCAAGACTAATTTTGGACACGATGCAATCCAATTTTGGAAAAACTCATACCATGGACATTGTATATCTATGTCTTAGATTTCCGTATCATTTTGAATCACCTCAATCGAAGTTCAAACAAGAACGATATGGCCAAAATATGAACCAGGTGTAGGCGTTGTCCAATGCGCGTTTTAGCGTGTTGCAGCACCGACAGTCGGATTTGAAATGATTTAAAGGCTTTTTTGGCTTATTTTGCATGGGAGAAGAGAGAGGGAAAGAAGAGGAAGAGAGAGATCTAGAGCAAAACTTCTCCACAAATCAGATTTGTTTTCTTCTCTTCTCCCTAATATTACTTGAATTTTGTATTTGGGATATTCTATTGAACACATATTTTCATCAATGAAGTTATTGATAATATTGTCCATGGATGCTTCTATGTTGAGCTAGTGTCTAGATCTAGTCTTTGATGTAGTCTTGTTTGAACCATGTTAGATTATTTTGTTAATCGTTAGATTTAATTCTATTTTATGCATTTCCTAGGCCTAATGTGTTTGATTCATGTGGCTAATGAGTTAGATGATTTTAGGTTGTGAATTTTATATTCGAGAGAGATTGAATTCGTAACCGGAATGGGGAGTGTATAATTTATGTTGTTGTGAGTCCAGGAGGAAATCAACACCTAAGTAATCTAGTTGGAATTTAGGATTTTGTAAAATTAGAAGATGATCAAGTTGTAGATTTACCAACTAGGTTTTCTATTCAATTGTGTTTTCCTTCTTACTTCTTCCAATTTATGCTCACATATAGTATTTTGGTTGAATTGGGAACTTGGGATTTAACACTCGGGAGAGGTAATCTTGGGTTCGGACTTAGGTAATACAACGTAAGCTTTAATAGATCGGGAGATATTTACAGATTACGTAATCTATAAGGTCGGGTTTAATGAATGTTTTCACCTAAATACTAGATAGGAATATCAATATTGAAGTATTTACATATTCTCTCACTTGACGCTTGGGAGAGGTAGTGAAAGAGCAATAGCGTGGGGACCTTGATTATTGAATAAATGGAATCAACTAACGATTACTTAATAGGAAAACGTAGGAATAACGAGACGAAATCAAGTTCCTAGAACATTTATGCAAAGATAATCTATATTTTCTTTTATTTTTGTATTTATATTTGTCTTAGTTTATTTTTATAAAAACCTAAAATTTGGACGCCTAGATAAAATTAGGTTACAACAATCGCGGTACTTAGCGACGATCTAAACCAATTCATATGGATACGACAACTCTACTCACTTCCTATACCATTAAAACTTGACCCGTACACTTGCGGTATTGTAGCAACAATAAATAATTCGCTACCAGTTATGAAGGAGGGAAAAGGGAAATAATTACTCGCAAAGGAGAATCCAACCAAAAATACCAGTACAAGAAATGGATGCGTGCATGCAAACATACAAAAGCATAAAGAATGCAAACATGGAAAAGCATGAAGAATGCAAGCATATAAAAGTGAAAAATGTTATCCAAACAAAATTTAAAAAAACCACTAACATATGACAAATAGTAGCATCAACATTCCACAAAAATAAAAATAAAAAATAAAAAAAGAATTATTTTGTGTATAGGCCATGATAAGAAAAAAAACAAGAAGTTCATAATATCCTAGGCCAGAAGGAGTAGTTGAAAAAAAGGAGGACTATTAATTAGAATCTGGTTGAGGCAACGGACCCAAATCACATTTATCCTCTGAGGTAAGGTAGAAATTTGTATCCTCGTAAGTACTAAGGGCACGGAGCAGGTTCCAGATATTCTCCTTATTTTCCTTATTCTTTTCTCGTAACTTATCTTTATTTGTGGCCAACATTTGAGCCTGGTATCCCAAGCCATGAAATTCACCCTTCAGCTTGGCAATCTTCGTGTTAGTAGCCTCCAAATGGGTTCGAAGTTCTAGGATCTAAGAGGTGGCTGAAAAATGGGACACATCCAGGTGATAGTAGAGAATATTGCCTTCCTCTAAACACTGAAGACAAGGGTATTCCTTTACCTGAGACTTCGCCTTCAGGTTAAGCTCCCAGAACCTTATATTATTTTTGTTCTGCTTCCTCATCTCAACCTCAATCTTTTCAAAAGCAAGAGACATGGTTGAGGAGTAGGAGAAGAAAAATTGAAGAAGGATGAATTAGAGAGAGAATTACAATAGGAAAAATAAAAGTTGGATGGTCATTCTTTAAATGTGCAAACCAAGATAGATAATGAGAAATGAGACAAAATAAATCGTCAAAACGATTATAGAGAAATAAAAATGCATTCAATACAATTAATGAGGTTTTAAGGGAGTTAGAAGTACAGTCATTACAATTAATAATGTTTGATGGTTCTCAAAGCAATAAGTGGCGGCGTCTACTTAAAAAAGTTAATCATCACAAAATATCATAATTACAATTGACAAAAAGTAATGTTGAAAATACTACTGAAAAATATTCAGGACGCCCTTTGCTCCACTGCCTCGTTTGATTGTAGAGTAGGAGTTGGTTGAGATTCCATAGGATTGGGCAGATTTAGAGCAATGGTAGGCTGAGCTGAATCTAGGACGGATGTAGGAGCGTCATTTGGCAGTTCGAAAACGACTAGCGGCATCTTAGAAACGACTGGGGGCATCCCTGCAACGATTGAGGATGGCTCAAGAATTGACTACGGATGCCTTAAGAATTCCTGAGAATAACTCAAAAATGCAAAGAGTAGTATTTACCTCGGCCTCAATCGTTGCACCTCCTTACCACTTGTACCATCCAACTACTCCAAAAATTTGAGGTTGAGATTAGGGAATCTCTCATTCACAAGGATCTAGAAGAACTTGTACCCAACTGTCTTAAGCTACTTATGCAGCTCGTTGACTTGTTTTCAAGTCTCACTAATTTCACGAGCAGACTCTTTAGTCTTCAACTGTATGGTCTGGTTGAGCTCATCAACTATGCGATCCAGCCTACATGATTTGGTCCTCAACTCGACAACCTTGAGTTGTTTGGAGCTAAGAGATGCCTCTGATGAATCTTTCTCTTGCTAAGCTTGTGAGAGGGCTTCGACCATTGTTATCACTTTGACCTTCAGGGTTATGACTTGGGAGGGAAAACGATCATTCTTAGAAGATAGTCGATGAGTATCCTTGGTCAGGATTTCAGGTCGACTTCCGCTCTTTCCCAAGGTAATCTCTCCAAGGCTAGCTTTTTCTCCATGGAGTTCTTCTAGTCCTGGAGGGCGCAGATGTCATTTTCCAACTTACTTATTTCGATAAGGTAGAACATTAGTTGGGTATCCAACTCTGAAATATCATCAAAGCTACCAACTACTCAGAGATTAAATGGATACTCTACAAAAATACAATCAAAGAATAAAGAACGGTTCATGAAGGTAATGGGAATGAATAATTCGGGACTAATATGGGTAAGAAATTCTTGAAGGTTGGCACAGATACTGGCTCTGAATAGCTCAGGTCGACTACTAGGCACAATTTTGGTTCAGCCCCTATCCCATGTTTGTTCCATCAAAGTACAAATGAAATTATCAAATATTTGTTGACGCCTTGATATAGAGAGGCTGTCACCCGTCACCCATGGGGCCGGCGTGACATCGACACGACATCACCTAAGCGATAAATCAAAATTAGAAGGCGACAGTATGCATTAATAACTATACAATCACAAAATCAGGTCATAAACAGCTTCTTTAACTAAGGACACACCCATCCCTGATATTTTAATAACAACGAAAGGTAAAAACGACAATGAACCTCTCTTAGGTTCGCCTCAGGCCACACCTCCCAAAATACTCCCTCGCTATACTGTCGATGGACTCCACCCAATACCAGTAGGGGACCGACTCCTAGCTATTTCGCCTGCGAGTGTACTGCCTTCTTTTAGTAAAACATTCTTTATATAATAATACATTCTCAATAATACATCATTCAAATATGGATTAAGCACAAGTATCTAGATGTCACATAGCGTGTAAAAGTCTTCACAATATATGTAGTGAAAATAAAGCAATATTTATAAGTTCCATTTCAAAACCATCTAGTATAAATATCCTACTGAACATTACAATAAAATAATAAATCACCTAGAATAAATAACCATCACATCTCAAACCACTACTCCACCACAATACCCACTGGCTAGCCGTATTGATCATTTTAACCTCACGATCGGGAGTTGCAATGGTACCGTAACATTCGTAGGAATACCTTCCTACGAAATATCCACACCCCTTTTTGGGGAGAAATATAATCCACACCCCTTACGGGGAGAAACATAACCCACACCCCTTACGGAGAGAAACATAATCCACTCATATCTAGCAAAAATTAATTTTTAAGCCTTCTTTAGAAACCAACACAATACCAAAAAAAACCCTACTTGATCCACATTATTTATGAAATCGTACAGTATAAGCAAACACATATGTCATCATATATATATGCAGAAAATAATTTAGTAAGAAGACAGTACACTCATCTCGCTTCTTATGCTATAATAACCGCACCGTCCAAAGCCTACCGCGATCCTGGCATTTGCGAACCTAGTAATGATAGGGCCTAAATTAATATTTTACACAAAATAAACAAATCGTACAATACAGACCCTGAGTTCCGAAATTTCCCATTTCCCCCATTTTACTTATGAAAACTACTGTTTCGGGTAATTTTTATCTCATTAAAATAATTGCCTAAAATTTAGTAATACACACGGTCCCAATTTATCATTCCGATTCCAAAATTTTGATGTTAGAATTTAATTCAATAACCTGAAATAAACTTAATGGAAAACGTTACTCATCCCGAATCGTTCATGGGCCATGAAATAGGTTTTTAATTCTTTTTGGGGTGGTTTGTGCAAATTCTTCTTCTTTTTTTTTTTTTTTTTTTTCCTTCTCTTTTTTTTTTCCCGTTTCCGTTCTCTGTTTGATGTCAGACCGCCGACCACCTCTTCTGATCACACACCCACCGTCCGTCGCCATTGGCCGACCACTCGCACACACAGGGAAACACACACACGCTACAATGCCGAACAAACACACACACACACACAAACACACTCTCTCACAGCAACACGGACGCCGCAACAGCACCGACCACCGCCACTGTCTACAGCCGTCGCCGGTGAGCTGAACAAACACACATACACGATCCTCACACGCACACACTCACTTCGCCGGCGACCTAACAGTGCCACCGACGCCCCCCACACCTACCCACCTGATGAACCGAACACACCCATGCACATACTACCATCGTTGGTCGGCGACCAAGAGCCGATCACCTATACACCGAACTCACATGATCACAGACTCCATCAGCACATGCACACTAAAATACACCTACAACGTACCAAGATATCCCACCACCGACACTACTGTGACAATCGTCGAGGATCCGTCACTGACCCCCACACCGCCGAACCTTTACCGACCCACTCGAAATTCTCATGCATGCATACACCCACCAAAAGTAGAGAAAAATACTCATAAATACTCACTAGACGATGGAGACAGACGACGATCGATCACACCGTCGACGATCTCACCCCCACGGCTGCCGAGCGAACCACTAGAAATTCACACGATCGCTTCGAAGCAGCAGCCACAGGAACACACACATGCAGCCATGAGATACACGCTTTGCTCTCTCACCGGAAAAATGCCGATCACGGAACCCTGACGTCCTCCTCCGATCCTCTCTCTCTCTCTCTCTAGAATTTTTTCTAATTTCGAATTCGGTAGAGCTGTTTTATCAATGCCCATGCATAAAAGGGGTATATATTGCATGGATTTGGTGGTGGAGAACGCTCCTAGCCTGCCACGTTGCCCCTCTGTTCTTCTCCCTTACGGCGGTCTCGCACGCACGGCGTCGTGTGTGTTAACTCTTTTTCTTTTTCTTTTTTTCTAAATTACTCTTTGCCCCCCTCTATTTCCTTAAAGCCTTCTTTATGAGTGCAACTTAACATTTATAAGTTTCTAAAATTGTAATTTGATCCCTAACATTTTCAATTGTTTTTTTTTTTTTTTTTTTTTCTAATTGGCAATTATTTATGACGTAAGTTTTACGATTTAGGTTTTACAGAGGCCCACCTCCTTCAAGAATTGACATATCTTCTCGTGAGAAGAGGCACGCTTGTTGGGTAAAGAAGTGTGGGTGCCTTGGCTAGATGCCGTAGATAGAGAGGTGGGGGGAAAAAGGATAAATGAGAATCCTAATAGCACAAGTAATGTGCTCAAGTTCACGAATCCCGATCAGAGTGGGAACTTGAGTGCTCAGAACAGGCACAGTGATAAATCCACCTTAATATCTTTTGTTAAGAGGTGTATCATCGTTGGAGTCAGATACGACGGCTAGACTAGTGGGGCAGATGTTTGAGGTACGGGCTGGAGGGAACACTCAGTACTATATTATTTCTTTTCCTAATGGCAAGGTCCATAATCTTACCCCAACTATTCTGAGACATCTTCTTCGTTTCGAAAATAACGTATACTAATTTCTTGTATGAATGAACTTCAGGAACCAAGAGCTTCGCTAACTTGTCTACAATGGTTTGGGTACGAGAAATCCTTTTGCAGGCCTCGTCACCTGTCCATAAAACATACCATCAGAATTCAATAATCAAGACAAATTGGGAATGAAAGATTAAAATGCTTTAGTACTATGGAAGTTAGCCTTTTTTTCTTTTGGGGAGAACTCCCAATAATCGTTAAAAAACAAATAGTGATTCTTCCATTTCTTCAATGAAGATTGAAAGTCGGTAAGAAATTGGAGTTTATTCAAAACCAAAAACTAGAATCTCCCCGTCCTATGAAGAAATTTCATGGAAGGCGAGGGCCATATTCGAACATCCAAACAAAAAGGCAGATTTTATTTTCCCTAAGGGTATAAGAATGCTCATCTTTATCCTGAACCCTAATGGCAACTGAATTAGGAATTTTGTATTGTTTTTAGAATTATGAAAGGTTATATTCCTTGAAAGATGAGGCACCATGATTACACTAATTTAACGGGGAATTAGTGGAAGGAAAAACACCGGTTTGTATGATTGCTTCAAAAAATGGCATAGATGATAAACCGACCTTCGGAGGACTATTTGACAGGCTAAAAGCCATGAGCAGAGCATGTATAAAGGGAGAAGCATAATAGAAATACGAATAAGACAAAAAAAACACTAAAAAAATTAGGAGAGGTAAGAGGACTTACTTAACTATGATCGTTGATAGAGAAGATGACCTTTCATTTTTCTTTTTCAAACCAACACGCAGGTTAGAGGGGCAAATGATGAGAGGAACTTTCTTGTTATCAACCCCATCCTTTAAGAGAAGCCTGGTGACAAAATTGGCCCAAGAATCCAAGCTCAAGAACAGAACCAATGAGGCAAATAGAAGGGAGTTGGGCGGAGGCCTACTGTAGGAGTTCCACAGCTAGCTCGGATAAAGCCCAGTAAGATGGCCCACGAAATTAAATCGGGCAACCTTAGAAAAAAGCCATTGTTCATTCGAACAAGGCTAGGGTAATGATCCATTGCATGAATCCAATTAGTGGAAAGCCAAAGAACTTAACCCGGTCAAACCCATACTCCCACGATACACTAAGTTCGGAACAAACTACCAAGAATGTAGTAAGGGATCGTCGGAAGAGACCAAGTCGTCCATACCAATGGCCTAGAGTTCAAGTATAAAAGGATAAGGTATTAGGTTATTCATTTACACAGTCTTTTGCTCATACAAAAAAATAGACTAACTTATTCTCACATCGGAAATGTTTTGTTTGACACCATACTGGTTCCACCTTTAGCATTTTTAGTTTTGTAGTTTCATTGGAGATTTTGTGGCAACATTAACTTACACGAAAAAAATAATCCAAGACTAAGGTGAAGAAAATCAACCAAATAAAAAGTAACTTGGAAATTATAGAAAAAGTAGAGGTGATAATGGTCCACACCAACATTGGAAACCTTGAAATACCACTACCATAATCCAAGATACATCGCCAATCCTTGTTACAAACATGATGATGGAAACAATAGTGGAAATTGAAAATTTAAAAGGTTTTGAAAACAACATTATACGAAAAATGTTCATTTAGTTGGTAGTAAAAACAATAGGACCCTACATTTTAGATTTGAAATTTTAGTAATCAAACATAAATAAATTGAACTCCATATTTTAACTATGATACTCCACGAAAAATGGGATGACAACTGAATCCCAAATTTATGATTTGGTGGTAGATTTTGGTATGTAGGATTTCGAATTAGGGTTGAGATTTTTTAACGCTAGGGCTTCAGATCGAAATTAAAAATATAGCATATTGAAATAAAATGGGTTCAAGATGATTGCAGGAGAATTAACTAAAATAAAATTTTATAGAAGAATGAAGTAATATTTGATCTTGCTTACTTTTATTTTTAGTATAGCTGCAAAATAGTTGCATTAAAGGGTATGGAGGACTTATCAAAATCAATGAAATAGAAATTAAAAACAGAAAAGTGAAAAAATAAAAGTAAAAATTAAAATTAAAATCATAAAAAATGATGAACGATCATGTAATATCTGCAAGATCTTGTGGTTGGCGGTTGTGCAAGTAAAGAGAGAGAGAGAGGTGTACCAAAGAACTCAGATCTGGTGGATGATGGTGTAAGTCAATGAGGTCAAATATAGGAGAGTGGTTGTATGTAATTCTCTATGTCGATAGATTGGCCAACAATTAAGGTGAGATAAAGGGGGATCATTGTAGGATGAGAGGACAAAATTGTACGTGCGTGCTATAACTACAAGGGTTGGAGCCAAGAGAAAAATGAGAGAACAATGGCATGTGAGTGGCTGACGTTGGAGAGATCAACAGTGTTTCAGTTGACATCGTTGCTTGAGGGTACGTTTGATTGAAAGGATGGAAATTATACTATTTGAGTTGACGTCTATTGTGAAAGAAAAATTATTTTTTCTTATGTTGTTTGATTTAAAGAAAAATGGAAGAAGGAAAAATAATTCACTTTAATATAATTTTGCTATTTTACCCTTATATATTATAAAAAAGTAAAATATATATATATATATATATATATATAATCAAGGGTATAATTATAATTTTACTAATTTTTCCTCACTTTCTTTTATTTTTTTCTCAAATTTGTTCAGGAAAAAAAATTAATTCAAAAATTGTACATTTTCCTCACAATTTTTCTTTTTTCATTTTCCATCCAAACCAAACAAGTAATTTTTTTTTCCGTCGTCCAACCAAATGCATCTTGAAAGGAGATGTAACGAAAGTAGGTGAGGGTGATAATACAGTATGTTGGGTTTGCTAGAGAGAGAAGATAGAGGATTGTGCAGAATGGGAGTGTGTGTTCGGTTGGAGTGTGTGACCAACATGATGGTAGCCCTAACTTATTAGTTAATCTGGACCGTTTTTTAACTCTTAAAATAATAGACAATTGAAAAATATCTAAATTATGTATATCGGTCATATTCTATTATATAAATATTTTATTAAAAAATATTATTTAATTTAAAAAGTTAAATAAATTATTAGAAATGTCTCTATTCATGTCAATTATTAGAATGGTCTGTATTATCAAAATGTACCAAAAATAAAATAAAAAAATAAGGAAAGGTCTCTATTCGTGTCAACACAATAAAATATGTCTGATTAAACTATATCTGTAATATATATGCAATTGGAGGTGTACCACTCCTGAGCGAGATAAAGGGGAAATGGCCGAAGTCGTGATTGCGTGCGCAGTTAACAAAGTAGCTGATCTGTTGCTTGATCTTGCAGAATCGCAAACGGATTCAGTGAATTTGTTGAAAGAGCTGAAAGATGATTTGGAATCGATTGAAGAACTACTAGTTGAATTAAACAAGGTCGACTCTGGAGAGAAGGATATCGAATCGATTGTGAAGGAAATCAGGCAGTTGGCGTACCAGGTGGAGGATGCAGTCGACGATCAGGCGATTCAATTTGTGGAGCGAAAGTCGCGGTCATCGTCAACGTTCTTTTATGGAGTTTCCTCAAGTGTGGCTCTGGCGCAACAAGTCAACAAAGCAATTCAAAGGTATGTTTTTCGTTTTGCATATCCTCTTTTGGTTCGTCCAGACAATCCTAGGAGCCTTGAGGATATTAGAAGAAAAGTGAAGGATGTGAAAGCTGAATTAAACAATTTATTGGTTTGTAAAGTGTTTCCAAAACAATATGATGGCGAGGAGGACGAATTTTTTGACTATGTCTTCCATGGAAAAGCTGAAGTAGACAAAGGAGTATCTGGGTTAGGGATAGGGATAGGGAAGACAATTGACGAGGATGGTGGTATTGTTGCTATGGACGCGGATGTGAAGAGAATCAGGGAGGAACTTTTGAATCCATCAGCAGTGGGTAAACATGATGGTATTGCCGTTATTGCAATTGTGGGAATGGGAGGAATTGGAAAGACAACGCTAGCTCGGAAGGTGTACGACCACATCAGCTATGATGAGTTCGACTGCAGGGTGTGGGTCTATGCAGGGGGCACCAGTTGTCTCGGGAAGCATGTTTTACTTGATATCCTCCAACAATCTTACGGTGGTAGCCGTGTGCTTCTCAGCCGCAGTATCGACAGCTGCTGCAGCAGCGAAGAGGAATTCAACAGTCTGCTAGCAAATACAATTGCCAAGTCGTTGAAGTGGAAGAAATACCTATTGGTTCTAGATGATGTATGGAACACGAATGGATTGGAGAACATTTTAATTGCTTTGCCTTTAAATTCAAAAATTATTTTGACCACCCGCGTTGATTCATTGCCCCAAATGATTCCCGAATGCAAATATGTTCACAAAATGAAATTACTGCCTTTTGTACATGCTTGGTCATTGTTTTGCCGCAAGGTCTTTTCCTTTTTGCCACCCCCTTCTGCAGAGGATGCTATAAACTGCACGTATTCAAATCTGAAGCCCATCGCGGAAGGGATTGTGACTGCATGTGGGGGTTTACCATTGGCTATTGTTGTTATCGGGGGGCTGCTATCGACGGTGGAAACTAAACCAAAGCAGTGGAGAAGGATCCTGGTTCAGTTTAAATCGCACATCGATTTGGCAACTCCTAACTCTATGCATCATGTTCCTGCTGCATTATCTACGGCCTACCAAAATTTGCCTCTTTTGCTCAAACAATGTTTACTGTACTTCGCCCTGTTTCCTGAAAATTGTGAGTTATCTGTGAAAAGATTGGAGCGCTTCTGGTCAGCTGAAGGTTTTGTGCGGAAGGCCTTCACCAAGGGAGAGGTAACAACTGGAGATATATCGATTGGTGCAACTGCACTTGATCAGCTTATTTGCCGCAACTTAGTTCTGATAGCTAGGGTCGGGCCTGATGGAGAAGTTGAAACGTGTAAGGTCCTTCAACCGATTTGGAACTTCATTCAAACCACAGCTTCCGAGAACAATATCTCTGCTTTCCTGCCAAAGAGGGGAATTGTTACCCCTCTAGTCCATCGTCTCTCCATTTCTGTCACTGCTGTACCTTTTAATTCTTTTCCGAAATGGGGGAAGGTGGACAGAATTCAATCACTTTTACTTTGTCCGGATGTGGAGAGTCAGAAGCAGCGGGTTCCTTCCTCCATTAATTTCAAGAATATGAGACTGCTTCGCGTTTTGGACTTACCTAATGCTCCTCTTGAGGTTCTGCCAAATGATTTGGCAGGCCTTGTTCGTCTTCGATACTTGGGGTTAAGAGGCACGGACATCAAGTGTCTTCCTTTGTCCATTGTTCAATTAAGCAGTCTGCAAACCTTGGACCTCAGGGCCACAAAGTTGATGGAATTGCCTTGTTCATTTAAGCTCCTCCACTTGAGGCACCTCATGCTTGCCAGCTCCTACATAGACAAAGTTGTACCCCTTCCTGATGGATTTGAAGTCTCTTCTCTTGCTAATCTGCAAACTCTCACAGGTGTAAAAATTACTAGTAAGGTTGCTCATGCACTAGGAAATCTATCACATCTACAGAAGCTATCTGGTGGCCAACTCAGGAAAGAAGATTCCAAGAGTTTTTGTGCTTCCCTTAACCAATTGACGTCGCTAAGGTCTCTAGTTGTCAAAAGCTACGGACAAGAGCAGTTCAGTCTTGAAAAACTGGAAAACCTTTCTATTTCCAAGCTAAGACTTGGAGGTCCAGTGGGGATGCTCAACTGTGTTGCCTGCCTTAGCTCCCTTACGTACCTTTACCTTTGGGACTGCGTGCTGGATGAGGACCCTTTACAGATGCTTGAAAATCTTCCCAACCTTGTCCACTTATCTATGTACAATGCTTTCACTGGACAATCTATGAGATGTAGTTCTGGAGGATTTCGTAAGCTCAAGAAGCTGTCAATTGTTCATTTCAAACGCCTGGAGACATGGGGAATAGAGGGTGGCGCAATGCAAAGTCTCAAAGAGCTCTTTATTGCTCACTGTCGAAATCTTCATAATCTACCTGAAGGACTTGCAGACCTCGATTCTCTTGAAGTAATAAGAGTGGTTGATGTGCCCGTAGAGTTGGAAGCAAAGCAGCACTTGAAGGTCATAGAAGTTCCCCAATCTCTTACTCTTACTCTTACTCCATGAGGTATTTCCTGTTCCCTTTTCACTGCCTCTACTCTTCTTTTATCTATTTATTTTTAATTTTTTCTCCCCTTTTCTCATTCCCATTTGCCCCTTGAAGTAAAATATTTTGCAGGATGGTTGTTTTCCCTTTGCACCATCTACAGTTATACACTGTCTGGATTTAAAAAATAGATAACAAGAGAAGAGAATCTTAATAGGAGAAATTAAAAGAAGAGAAGAGAAGGGAAAATAATTCAACCTGTTAGTGTTTGGATAAGCACATTGAGGAAAAGAAGAAAATATGTTTTCTGTTAGTCTTCTATTACGCCCCATTTTATTGAAGATGATAATATTTAATAAGGGTACACTTGTCATTTCATTACTTTCTCTTCGTTGCTCTTAATTTCTCCATTTCTTTGGTTGGGTTTCGGGGGTGGGGGGTGGGGAAAGTGATGTCGCATTTTATCGAAGACGATAACATTTGATAAGGTTACACTTGTCATTTCATTACTTTTCTCTTGGTTGGATCCAATATAAGTGTCATATTACCAGTTAATTTCAAATGGTTTACAATAAATCCAAAAATCTCGGTATTCCGTTTTAATGCACTGTACACTCCCAAATTTTAAAATATCAATTTTGCATGACAGATTTGTCTTCACAAGATTTTGCAAGATCAGAGATTTTCATAATAATCGCTATTTCCTTATGAAACAATGTCCACAAATAAGTAATAGAGTGGTGTTTCCTTTGATGATTGATTAAAAAATTCAACTTCATAACATATTTATTGTTCTCAAAACTTACAACACGACTTCATTTGTTCTTTGATGAAACGTACCAGGAATGGCAATAGTGATAATAAATTGGATTATATTGGTAGTTATGACATGTTTCAAAGGAACAATGACAAGTTATTATTGCATTTGCTATTGTTAATATAGAAAATGACGACAACTGGTTTTGGTTTTATCAAAATTCAAAAAAATCGTTGAATCGGAACTCGTGATCACGTATAAATCTGATTGTTACAACGGAATGTTGGGGAGGGGGTACGCATTGTTTTCCCACAATTTTACCATGCATATTGCCTCATTTAAAGATGAATTTAAAGTCTGCAATGACTGGGAAAAAAACAGTATTCAAGGAAATTATGATTCAAAAATTGAATGAGTTGGTATATGCGCACACACCGTAAGTGTATGAATGTTATACGATCAATTAATGTATGAAGGTGGCAAAAAAGTTTATACATTCATGCACGATTTATCAACAATGAAGTTTGGTAATGCATTTTTCAGAGGAAAACAATACCGTGAAATGTCATCAAACCTGATTGATTGTTTCAATTCGTGAGTAAGCGAATATCGTCATTTACCCGCAATATTGTTGATTGATAAAATCAGAATAAGTTGGATGTATTTGATGGCTGAGAGAAGAAATGAATCAAACAATTTAGGTGGTAAGATTACACCATACTAAGAAAACATGTGTGAATTTATAAATGAATGACGAACGTGACACATCAGTGCATCTGGCATTTTAGCTTACGGGGTTCTTTATTTTTCGTCTGTACTAGTTGACATTGAGAGGCGTGCATGTTCATGTTGACAATGACAGTTAAAAGATTTCATGTGTGTGCACGGATGTACTACTTTAATCAAGAGCGGAATGCCGATTTATGCTTTTATAGAGGAATACTTTTGGGGTTGTTTTTATCGTGAGACATATTCGAGAGGTATATATGCCACATCGATAATGGAACAACCAAATGGGGATGGTAATGAAGCAGTTATGCTGCCACCTTTGTCAGAAATGCAACAGGACCGGCCTAAGAAAGTAAAAAATATCATCAAGAGGCGAGATAAAGGAAATAAGATGTGGAAAACTTGGGAGACACAACAGGAAATCAAGCAAAACACCTATAGACTAGTGTCATTTCATACATATTGGGTTTTGTTGTTGTTGTTATGGATTTTTTTTTTTTGGATTTATATTGAAAAAACAGATGTTTTTGGAATGAATAAAATTGGTTCGTTTCAATGTGTGCACACATATCAACATGCCAAAAATTGGACATGTTATGTTCAACATATGAAACATCAGACTATATTATATTCAACAATGAGCTAGAAATAATGTTTCATTCAGCATTGGTGTAAACATATTGTGTTATATCCAACAGTCAATGATGGAATATATGTTACAACTTACAATCAACAAACTATATGAGCAAATTGTGGTACAATCGTTAGTTCTCAATGGGATTGTCATATCATTTACATGTAGAACGTAACAATCACAAACCTTATGTTTTTGAGTTGTTGTCATGAGTGCAAATAATGGGTGAAAAAACGACACAAATTGTATGCGGTGCACACAAATTGATATATTTCAAGTATAATAAGATAATGTTACATTGAAAATGAAAAAGAAAAGAAAAGAGGATATGTTATGTTGAACAACAATACAACGATAATGAAGCATATGCTATGTCTATTCCAGCACAAAAGGTAATTACAGGGAACAATCCAAGTGTTAGATATGGTTCCACGACAAAAATAAAATTAAAAAAAAAATATGAGCTAGACATGTTGTTTGAAGAAAAAGAAAAAAAACAGTTGTCAATACAAAATTTAGAAGTGCAGGTCAATATTGTTCTAAATGATGTAAAGGAAAGACGGAGGGGTTCATGGTTGGGCATTGTGCGATGTTCTAAATTCGTAGGATTCAAGCATCTATGACCGGATGGGATCGTTAAGAAAGTCATGAATGATGACGATTCTTTCTTTGTGGAATCCATCTACTCCATTGTTTAACAAGGATAGGAAGCCCCTCAAACATTTGATTCATTACATGAATTACCACCACCCCACAGTCAACCCTGAACAAAATTTTTTGAGCACATTATTCATTTATGGTATGTATTAGACGGAAAACATCAGTATATTAGTGGGGTTTTCTGCATACCCTGTGACACCTTGATCCAATACATCATCCACATGAAACATTTGTGGTTATTTCAAGCGATGCTCTTTAGCGTTTTTTGATACCAACAAGTCCACATACAAAATCTTAAGGTGGATAGTAAGGAATAAGAATAGTTGCTTACAAAGTCAAGAAAGTATTTGTAAGAAGTTCACTTACGAGTTGTTTGCATTTTCATAAAAACGGTCGACTGCACCTGCTTGTCTCAAATTCACAGAATTATAGTGCCTCCAGATTGATTGTTGTTTATCATATACGACTAATGTCAAATGGCCTAATGTAGACAATGCATTTTGTCACCTAGTCAATATTGAATTGAAAGTACAAGTTTAGATAAACTTTAAACTTAGGTTTAAAGAGAATGAATTTCTACATGATTGCCAAATTTTAGATAATCTTTCACTACACCTAAAATTCCTTCAAAGGTGATCAAAACCAAAACAAAAGAGCATGTCCCTTAGTCCAAACAGACCCTAAGAAAGGGTCTAGAATACCCTATGCAGGGGTGAATGCGCAAGGTCCTGGCCTATAAATAGGGGTGCTTGGTTCTCATATTTTCAAGTCTTGGAACCCTAGCTTCTCTCTTTAAGCTTGAGCAATACTCTCAGGTACTAGAATTTTCAAGCAATTATCATGAATAACACGCCATTATATTGCTGAAATTCAGTCCTGGAGGATGTTCATGAGGTTTTTGGAGCAAGAACTCAAGACGTTGATGGTGATTGATCGAGTTCAAGCCAAGAAGATCAAGAAAGAGAAGAATATACTTATTTAGGGAAATACCACTCCCCTAAAGTAGGTATGTGTCTTGAGAATCCTTTGATCTTGTCTTAAATTTCATGCATATTACTTGTACATAGTCGAATCACGTAGATATCATGCTTTAAATTCATGTACATAACCTAAATAACTCATAAATAACTAAAAAAATGTTAAATTTATGTTATATAAACGAAACCATATTAAAATTGTTCAAGATCATGTCAAGAACATCAAGAACATCCAAGAACATGTAAAGATTCACAATTCTCTCAAGAACAATTTAAACTGAACTCTTATAACTGTTAACCTAATCATATAAATTGTTAATAAACTAATTTACTTTGTGCTAAACGTCAAAATCACAACCTGGTAGGCTAGTGGACTGGCACCTATATATATATATATGCATATGTGTGTGTGTATGTGTACACTACACCGACAGACCTTTGTGGCTAAAGAATTGGGATAAAGAGAGCACTGGGATATGTGTGATTCTTCCTTAGAAACCTTCCCGTTTTTCATAGTTATGAGTATGACTAGCATAAATATATGGTATTTTCTTTCATTTTTAACTAAACAAATTTAAAATAAACACTAACTTGTTTAAACTAATGAGTTTGGTTAAGGTGTTCTTGACAAAGTCAAAGAGATTATGTATACACCATGTTGTGATTTATGTTTTGTTTTAAAGATAAAATTAACTAAAACTAGTTTGTAACCTTAAATAAAGGAACTACGTCAGACCTGATCTTTGATTATTTGCCAAAGTATGTAGGCAACCTCATACGGGTTCCATCACCTTTAATAAATAAAAACATATAGTTTAAACCTTATATAAATGAACTACGTGATGACCTGATCTTTGGTTACTCGCCAAAGTACATAGGCAACCTATATAAGGTTTAGTCTCTAAAAAATACAAAAACATGTTCATTTGATTTAGTATAGTTTGCATGCTAGGAGTACATGTCGACTTGATTCCTGGTGAAAACAAGGATATGTAGGAAGCCTATATAAGGTTTGGTTGGTTTATATTTCTGTATCTTATAAAACTGCTATTGGGTTGCCACTATCTAGAATAGTGTAGTATTTACTACTTTTCATTATGTAAAAAATAAAATACAAAAATATTTTCATTTTCATTTATAGTATTGTAATAGATAATTAAACTTTTACTGCTTTAATCATGTTAAAGTACATAAAAAAGGGAAAAACCTTTTTTTTTTTTAAAGAAATTATTTAGTTCAAGTAAATCAAAGAAAATTACTCGGGGTATTGTTTAACAGTGAATATTTATTTAAACTAAGGTACCGTTTACGAATAGGTATTGTAATGATCCGGTTTCCCAAGGCCGCCACGCAGTTTCTCCCAATGAGAATTAATACTAAAATTGAATAACCAATATTTATTGTTAAAATATTGGTATTATTTCTCCAAGCCAAAAAAAAAAATAAAACTTGTGATTGGTTGCAAACTATGCTTGATCTTAATATATAAACTTGAATACATATTTTAGTTGTGGCCTTTAATTTTCATCTGGAGACAATTGTGGCCTAGCAGATAATTGGGACTTTTAATTTCCATATGGAGACAAAGAGAGAAATCTGGAAATTGATACACTAGACAAACGATGAAAAATCTGAAAAAATTATATATTACGGTAATAATTATAATTATTAATTTATCCAGTCAATTTTACGACAGTAAATAATAAATACAATTATTATAAATTACATATAAATTAAAATAAAATTCCTAGCACAGTTTTATTCTCATCAGTCCTGCAATCAAAACTGTGGGAGTGTGAGTCAGGGCTTAGTAGAATTTCAACCCCTTTAATACGTGTATCTAATTAATACAACAAATAAATACATAAGTATGTATCACACGTAATTTTCCCATCTTATCTTTATATATATAATATAATATAATAATATATTATTATAATTAAAGATCTTTCCCTTGGTTCAATGGGTGCAAGACACCAAAAAAAATGTTGTCTTCAAACCTAATCATTTAAAAAAAAAAATTACACTAACACCCGATAACTTATATAATGTCATTATTAAACCTTCATAATTATACTTTTAGCCCCCAAAAGTTATAAAATATTTATTTATACCACAAAATTTTAAAAAATACAAAATAATTCCCAAAATATACTAACTTATAAAATCATATTTTCAAAAATATCAATTTTTGGGGTATTATAGGTGTCTTGGGGTGCATAAAATCTTCTCTGAGCATAATGGATTCTTGAACTTTAACAACATCTTTGGTACAATTAAGATTAGGTGTTTGCTTGACGTTCTTGACAAAATGAAAAGCTTGCTTGGTTGTTTTAGTGTTTGTTTGATTCTTTTATGGATTTTTGTGTTATGAACATGAAAATAAGTGTTTCATCTACATGACCCTACTAGGTACAAATAAATATACACAAAATCAAACAAGAGTCATAGGGGGTTTGAAAGGAACATACCTACTTAGAGGATGTGGTCTTCCCTAAGTGTTACCTTATTCTCCTCCTTGATCTTCTTGGTGGGTAGTTAGCCGGTGGTTGATTGGTGGTTGTGGTTATTTGAGTTCTTAGCCAAGAACCCAAGAACAACAACCTAGTTAGGGGATGCGGTCGTCGCTAAGTAGCTAACCTCCTTCCTTGCTCCTTTTGGCTCGGTGTTGATCGGTGATCGTCAATCCTTGAAGTTCTTGTCCTACGAACTTCACGAACACCTTCCATGACTAGATTTTGACAAAATAACAATGTGTTTTTTGAGAAATCCACCTGAGAGGCCTAGGACCTGACAGAGTTGCTCGAGTTTAGTGGGAGAATCTAGGCCTTCAAAACTTGAAAAAATGACAAGGGTGGCCCCTCTATTTATAGACATTGGGCCTACACATTGGCTAATGCGCAGGTAATACCAGGGTGTTCCCTGGCCAGTGTTTAGCTTAGGGGACTTGTTCCCTTATCTTGTTTGATTTGTCTTGGAATGAATTTAGGAAAGAATGCTAGATTCTCAAAGATTTGGTAACGATTATCAAATCTTTTCGAAGATTTGGCAATCATTGGCAATCATTACTAATGATTTCCTATAATTACCTCTCCACCAATGAGATTCCTTGAACATGGGTGCATTTATGACCTAATAGGATGGATTCGGTTCGGTTTAGGGACTAATACAAATTAGATCCACTATTTCGGTTTGGTTGTCATAAATGCTCCCAAGGTGAATTGCATGTAGTCCTTAGGTGTCACTTTCATTCAATGGAAAGTGATGAGTCATGAGTTGGAGGCCACACATTTGGTTTATTTTGGATGGAATCTTCTGAACTTTTCTTGTAACCGTCAGTTGGTTTCCAAGTTGGCTAGTTACCCTTTGATATTTGTATGAAAATATATAGATCCTTTGAACCTAGACATGCCATGTCATACCAAGAATTTAATGCTTAATGTGATGTGCATTTAATTCATTACTTGGAGGCTACTCATCTGATTTGGTTTTGGTAACTAGTCGTCACGATTTAAGGTTTTTGGTTGGTTTTTAAGATATTTTGCTTAAAATATCTAGATACCTTAAATGTGGTCTTGACATGTAATCCCATGGAATGTCTTACTTAGGTGGCGAATTAAATTGGTTTAGTTTCGATAACGGTTGATTGTACCCTAAGTGTCTTGGTTCTCTTCTTTTGCCATTTGGTGGGAAACTTCTAGGAAGGCTCCTTGGTCATTATAAGGCTTTTTTTTTTTTTTTTTTTTTTTTTTTTTCTTTTAAATGATGTCTAGGACCTTGATTTCTTGGGCTTGGGGTGGTTTGTTAAGAAAACTTGGATTTGGTGTAAATCCAAGTAAAGCCCAATCCTTAAATCACATTGTGATTTAGAGCTTTGTCATGACCCTTCCAAGCCTTGATTAAGGTTCCTTGTATTGTTTATTGGTAGTATGTGATGTAATATGCATAAATAAAATGGATGTTTTTGGTGTTAAATTTGACAAGATTCAGGGATAGTAAATATTTTAAAGTCAGGGTGGGTAATTGAGTTAATTATTTGAAATGTTCAATAATTTATGGGGAGTGGCTAGTATTATCCATACTAAATATGATTTGATGAAAATTAGACATTAATGAAGTCATTTTAGACCTCCTTAAATCATAGGAATTTCGATTTTGTTCGAAACTTTTACTTAGCTGTATTTTGTCAAATTCAACATTTTTATGGTTTTTTCATATTTTTGGTTGTTTTTGTATATTACATAGTGTGATCTCAAGTATAAATTCATTTCCTTTAAACCTGAGTTTAAAGTTTATCTGAACTTGTACTTTATTTGATACAGACTGGGCGAGACAAAATGATATGTCTACAGCTACCCCTCTTTTGTTATACGAGTTTACTCGTAATGACAAATAAGAAAGCACTACCATTTTGTTCCGCTAGACAATGAAATTAAAAGACAAGTACTTAAATCTATCCTAAAGGATGGAGACGTATCTGATCCTAGACAATTTCGATGCAGATGATGTTTAATTAATTCTATAATTGTACACTTCAGGGGATGAAGAATTAATCAATCTCAGAAGATTACTTTAGGAATGATGGTGAAACATCTATTTCCTTGTCTATCTACATTCCTGAAGGATGGCGATACACGTAATCCTATAAGGTATGGTGAGGACGACGGTCTAGTAGAATTCATCCCAAGTATACTACTATTCTATACCTGAGAGCAGCGTAATACCTAGACCTAAAGGTCTTGGTAAGGACGACGTTATATTACAAGCCCTCCCGGTTGTATACTTTTCTATACCTTAGAGCGACGAATTACCTAGCTCAAAATGTTTTGGTAAGGACGACGGTATAGTACAAGCCCTCCCCGATTGTCTACTATTCTACACCTTAGAACGGTGAAGTACCTAGCTCTGAAGGCCTTGGTGAGGACAATGGTATAGTACAAGTCCCTTGGTTGTTTGATATTCTATACCTTAGAGCAGTGAAGTACTTGGCTCTGAAGGTCTTGGTGAGGACGACAATATAGTATAAGTCCCCCCCCCCAGTTGTCTATTACTTTATACCTTAAAGCGGAGATATACTTGGCTCTGACGATCTTGGTGAGGACGACAATATAGTATAAGTCCCCCCCCCAGTTGTCTATTACTTTATACCTTAAAGAGGAGATATACTTGGCTCTGACGATCTTGGTGAGGACGACGGTATAGTACAAGCCCCCCCTCCCCCGCGGTTGTTTACTATTTTACACCTTAGGGTGGCGATGTAGCTGGCTCTAAAGGTCTAGGTGAGGACGACGGTTTAATATAAGCCCCTCGATTGTCTACTATTCTATACCTTAGAGCAGTGATGTACCTGGATCTGAAAGTCTTGGTGAGGATGATGTTATAATATAAGCCCCCCAGTTGTCTATTATTCTATACTTTAGAGCGGCTAAGTAACTGGCTCTGAAGGTTTTGGTGAGGACAATGGTATAGTACAAGCCCCCCCAGTTATCTATATACCTAGGATGACACACAGTCTATCTTATAGGGTGCGAAGAACATGATGCTCGGTCAAACGACTCTTGGTTGGGCCAACTGACTTCTGGTTGTGACCGTACCCAAAGGGTTCTTCTTCTTCTCTCTCTCTCTCTCTCTATATATATATATATATATATCAAATTAATGATAATTCGATCACATGTTGTTCTAGTATGTAAAATAAATCTATTCTATATTATACCATAGAACGGCGACGTACCTAGTTCTAATGGTCTTGGTAAGGATGATGGTATAGTATAGCCTCCCCCGGTTGTCTACTATTCTATACTTAGAGTGGTGAATTACCTAGATTTAAAGGTCTTGGTGAAGACGAAGTTATAGTACAAGCCCCCTCGGTTGTCTAATATTCTATACCTTACTTGGCCTAGAAGGTCTTGATGAGGACAATGATTTAGTACAAGCCCACTGATGTTTACTATAATGTACCTTAGAACAATGATGTACCTGGATTTGAAGGTCTTGGTGAGGACGACGGTATAGTACAAGTACCCCAATTGTCTATATACCTAAGGATGACACGCGGTCTATCCTTTAGGGTACGGTGAAGATGATGTTCGGTTAATCGACTCCTAGTGACGAAAAAGATAACGCTTGGGTCAACCGACTCCTAGTTGTGACCGTACACAAAGTGTTCTCCTACATATCTCAAATTAATGAGAATCAGGTCATATGTAGTTATAGCATGTAAAGTAAATAAAGAGTGGGTGGAATTATTTCGGTTTAGCGAAGCCAATTCTGGGGTGTCTAGTCAGTCTGAGACTAAGGTTGACGTTGATCTTTGTGGTTTCTTGACCGAACCCCATCGCAGTGCCTACATATCTCAGACTTAACTAAGAACCAGGTCAAATGTAGTTTAGAATCGTGATGTCGATCAATATTTGGTGGAACATGTTCTTGGTTAAGGAAGCTGATTCCTTGGTCGTCATATCAATGTAAGATAAAATATGACTGAGAGAATTCACAACAGGCGAAGACCCTCAGGGAACTCAATGCTTATTGGAGTTTCTTGCCTATATCCCAATTGGGATTGCCTGATGAGGACAATGAAACTTCCTTAAAAAAATTTAACCTTGGGGAAAATGTGCCCTAGTCATAGATTGGGGCTTTTCGATGTTTGTTCATTTTCGGGGATTATAGTTTTCATTTTTTGAATTTTTACATTGATTATGATTGGGATTGGTGTGAGTCTTATATTAAGAAACTCTGAAGGGAAAAGATTTGATATAGTGTGGCCCAAGTCTAGCTGGGGCGACTCTTATCATAGAGTCTCAAAGAAAAAACCGAATATAATGTGCCCCAACTCTAGCTAGGGTGTTTCCCGTAACAGATTTTAAATGAAAAAACCGGATATAATGTGTCCCAGCTCTAGCTAGGGTGTAGGACTGTCTCCTGAGTGTTCCAAGGATACAGCAGAGCCTACATGGGTCGCATTTGTATCCTGAATTGAACATGCAATTTGTAGTGTTCGGTTTAGTCTGGAAACCCTCTTTGGGTTGGTTATGTATTACTGGCGTGATTGCATCTGGATGGTAATCGGCGAATGATCGAAACCCACCTAGGTTACCTACATACTCTGAGTTCCTAAGTTAAGAATCTAGTCGAAATGTAGTTCGACCCTTGCAGTGCTATCTCAGATTATCAATTGTACCCGCAAGGGCTTTCTATGTACCTTAGTGATCTATCAAGAATTAGGTTGACACACAGTTCGAGGATAGGTATCCTTTATTGCCTGTTTAACAAAATGATTAGAAATTATTTTCTTAAGGAACTCAAGGGACTTCTCGAGCGATGGACCCAGATATAGGGCTGAGAGAATGTCGTGATTGCTGACATCTCTTTGGTTTCGATAGGATAATTTTGGGTCTTCTACATTCCTTGGTGGTCTACCAAGGATAATTCGAAGCCCAGTCTGCTAGGGATGGAGGAATTTTGTTTAAGGTGACGACCTGACCTAGAAAGGTTTTGCATATCCTGGTGTTTACCAGGACCCCGGTCGACACCTAATTCTTCCTTCGCTGGCTAAGTCTAGTACGGTTAGATCTGGATTGGTGGCTTATTGTTATGTTTAGTATGGTTCAATCCCAGTTAATTAGGGGATTCATTATTGAGCAGCTCTATTGGGATTCTATAGTTGATGTGACTCTATGGAGATTTTTAGTGTTGATGACATAATTCAATCCCGATTGACGTGGGATTCGTGTTAATGGCGACTGAAGAAAGTTTTGTACGTGTCAAAGGCTTTGTTCGAAGTCAGGTTTGACATAGTTTCCTGGTTAAGCATCGTCTATTACTTGGTAAACAAGGAAAATGTATATATCTTTTTTCAGAAGAGTCAACGGACTATTCCTAGAGATGCTCTTATAGACACCGTATTTTGTCCCGCCCAGTCAGTGTCGAGTCATGTACAAGTTTAGATAAACTTTAAACTTGGGTTTAGAGGGAATGAATTTCAACCTGAGATCATATTATGCAATATATAAAAACAACAGAAAACATGGCAAAAATGCAAAAAATGTTGAATTCGACAAAATATAGTTAAGTAAAAGTTTTCGGTCAAAATTAAGATTCCCATGATTTAAAGAAGTCTAAAATGACTTTATTGAGGTTTTATTTTCATAAAATCATCTTTAGTATAGATAAATATTAGTCACTAACCTTAAATCATAAGACATTTCAAACGATTAAGTTGGTTACCCCACCCTGACTTTGAAACATTTATTTTTCACTAAATCTTGTCAAATTTAACACCCACAACAATTATTTCTCTCATGCATACTACATAAAACACTACCAAGAAACATTCCAAGACACTTTAATCAAGACTTAGAAGGGTTATGACAAATCCCTAAATCACAAGGTGATTTACGGATTGGGCTTGACATGGATTTTCACCAAATCCAAGTAGTCTTGACAAAGTACCCTAGGCCCAAGCAATCAAGGGGTCGAGCCATCATTTACGGCCCACAAAAAAAGCCTTATAATGACCAAGGAGCTTTCGTAGATGTTGGTTACAGAATGGTAAAGGAAAGGAACCAAGATACTTACGGTGCAACCAACAATTATTGAACCCAAACTAATTTGGTTCGCCACCTAAGTACCTAAGTAAGGAATTCAATGAGAATTGAATTCCCATCCCATCAAGCATTAAAGGTTTTGGATGACATGTTAAGACCACACTCAAGGTATCTAGATATGTTAAGCAAAATATCATAGAAACCAACTAAAAGCCTTGAATCGTGGCGACACATTATCGAAACCAAACTAGATGAGTAGCCTCTAAGTAATGAATTTAATGCACATACCATCAAGGATTAAATTATTGAGATGAAATGTAATGGCTAGGTTCAAAGAATCTAGAAATTTTCACAAAAATATCTAAGGGTAATTAGGCAACTTGGAAACCAACCAACGGTTACAAGGAAAGTTCACCCGATTCCATCCAAAATGAACCGAATATGTGACCTCCAAGTCATGACTCAACACTTTGGGTTAAATGTAAGGTAACACCTATGGCCTAGATTCAATTCACCTTGGGAGCATTTATGATGACCAAACCAAAATAATGGATCTAACCAGTACTTAGCCCCTAAACCAAACCGGATCTATCCCATCAAGTCAGAAAGGCACCCATATGCAAGGAATCTCATTGATGGAGAGGTAATGATTTATAATAATTGGCAATTACCAATGATTACCAAATCTTTGAAATGATTTGGTAATCATTACCAAATTTTGAGAACCAAGATTTCTCCCCTAAATTCGTTCAAATCCAAATCAAACTAAAACAAGATAGCAAGTCCCCTAGGAAAATCACTTCCCAAGGAAGAGGCTAGATTGTCTTGTGCATTACCCAATGTGCAGGCCCCCAACCTATAAATAGGGGTGTTGGGGTTTTCATTTTTTCAAGTCTTGAAGGCCTAGCTTCTCTTTCAAAACTCGAGCAACTTTATCGGATCCTAGGCTTCTCAAGCAGATTTCTCAAAAAACTTGTTATTTTGCCTCTAGTAGTGGAAGGTGTTCTTGAAGTTGTTGGAACAAGAATTTCAAGGATCGACGATCACCGATCAATACCAAGCCAAAAGGAGTAAAGAAAAAATGAGGTTAGCTACTTAGAGATGACTACATCCCATAAGTAAGTTGTTGTTTTTGGGTTCTTTTCCTAGGAACTCAAACAACCATGACCACCAATCGACACCGGCCAACCACTGATCAAGGAGAAGAAGGTAAAAATTTAGGGAAGACCACATCGCCTAAGTAGGTATATTCCTATCGAACCTCCTATGATTCTTGGTTGATTTTGTGTATATTGCTTTGTCTATAGTACGATCATGTAAATAATACACTATTCATGTTCATAACACATAAAATCCAAAAAATAATCAAACAAACCCTATAAACAACCTAACAAGCTTTTGATTTTGTCAAGAACATCAAGCAAACACCTAATCTTAACAATAATAACCAAATTAAGGTTAAATCCTACAAAAATCATTCCAAACATTCAATAGAACTAAAAACATGCCAAAACATTCAAAAACATCAAATCATCCAATCACGTGGTAAAAACGCGTAAGGATTTGAGCAAAACGACTATCTACACCTTAAGTTGTATATAGTCCATACTATTCTCCACAAAAAAAATTGTATTTCCTTTTCATTTTAGCTAAAAAAAAAAAAAAACACACATACATATATACATATACTTATATACTACACCGACAGACCCTTATGGCAAAGAACTCACGATAAAGGGAAAACCTCTATTCATTCGGGGATATATATGATTTTTCTTCAGGAACCTTCCTGTTTTCCTTAGTTACGAGTAGGATTGGCATAAATATGTGATATTTATTTTCATGTTTTAACTCACAACTCATACACAAACACTAAACTACTCAAAGCAAATGAGTTTGTTTGAGGTTCTTGACAAAGTCAAATGTTTGTATCAGGGTTGTGATTCAGGTTTATTCTATCAAAACTAACTAATAATCAACCAAAACTTAACTAAACTAACTCAAATTTAACAAAACCAACCCATTTTTTCAAATATAACAGGACTGAACTACGTTCAACCTGATCTTTGGTAACCACCCAAATTACAAAGGAAACCCATAAGGGTTTGGTCATACCTCTAATAATGAATCCAGTTTTCAACGAGACAAGAATGAACTATGTCTAACCTAATCTTCGGTAATAATCCAAAGTACATAGACAACCGATAAGTGTTCCGTCATACCTTTAATAATAAACCATGTCCTAACCTAAACCAGAACGAACTACGTGATGACTTGATTCTTATTCGAGATATATAGGCAACCCACATGCGGGTTCAATCACATATCCAAACAACTTAGTCTAGTTTGCATTTAATTTAGTATAGCTTGCATATTCACATATTTGTTTGTATATAAATTGTTATTGGGTGTTCCTGACTAGTAGTATCTACAGTATTTACCTGTTTTCCATTAAATCATGTAAAAAATACATAAAAAGAACAAAAACATTAACAAGGGGAATTATTCTTGTTTAATTGAATCAAAGAAAACTGCTTGGATAGAGTTTAATACTGAATATCTATTTAGACTGAGGTATCGCCTTCGAAAGAGTGTCTTGAGGTGTCTAACACCTTCGTCGAGCATAACCGACTCCCGAACGTAAAGAATATCTCTGGTACATAGATATATGGACATCAAAACATGGGCTATTTCAAAAGGAAAAATGAATTTCCAAAATTCCAACAATTATGATGATGCCACTCGAAGCCTCTTGGCGATGTGTAAGACAACAACTCAGGCACATCTTCCAATACATCACGCGCGAGGTAAGTATGATTCTCATTTTTCCCGCATAAAATTGGCTTGAAAATAAAATTTTAAAAATCGGGAAAAAGTCATTTTTAACAAAAAATGAATCTAGGCACTGTTTCTATATCCCTGCGTATTGGCCCATGCACAAGGATGTCTTTCTATAAAAGATAGGCCAGTGGCTTGTCTAGTATTTTAGGAAATAGAAACAAAACCGGAAGCAGGAATAGTAACTTTGATTGAACTCTTATGCTTCTCACTTCTTCCTTGATTTTATTCCGTTTTTGATCCGTTAGAAGGTTTGTGCATGTCATGAAGATCGTTTCCCACGTGTTTTTTTTTTATCTGAAATGGTTGTACTCAAAACCCTAAACTAGCATTTTATCATTTTTGAAAAACCCTATTTTCTCTTGAAAACATATGCAATGATTTTGCATTTTGAGTTTGTATATCACATGAAATGCACGATTTTGAGTTTATTTCATGATTTAGATTCGAAATAGGTACTGCTATCCCTTAGCCCAAATGACATGGCGTTTTTTTTTTTTTTTTTTTTTGTTGTTGTTGTTGTGATTTTTAGGGTGATGGAGCATTTTTTTTTGGTTCCCATGCATGATTGTTATGTTTAATCATATTTAGGAGATAATTTGAAGATTAATCTTGTATGCAATGTATTTACACGTGAGGATCCAATATCTTGGGTATTTTTTGCCCAAACCCCCCCCCTTTTTTTTATAAATATTTTGGTGAATTTATTTATTTATTTTTCCTTACCAAAGCATTTAGGTAAATGCTTAATGCATGTTTGTCTTTGGAGATGGATTTTGATTTCATGCAAAAAAAAAAAAAAAAAAAAAAAAATAGATAAATAAATGTAATTGTAACACAAGTTTCATGTTGGGCTTGTTTTGTATATGAGTTTTCATTTTCAGAGTCTTGGATGTCATCTTGATTAAATTAACATGGTTTGCTCCTACAGTATCGTATTTATTTAGCATTTTGACGTTTCTCCGAAGCGAGATAGGTTTGTAAATATTTGGTATGTCACACTTGTAGGGGTAGGAGTTTTGAACTTGGTTTTCCCGGCTATGCCTTAGTCTAAATTAACAAAGACTGTGCATAGTTGTCACACCCTACCCTGGACACTCGTCATGTGGGGCCGGCGTGACGTAGACATGACACCTCCCAACTGACTAGCCAACCTCAATACGTCAATAACAAAAGTGTAAATCTATACAACACATATAATAGTCCCCTTTGATAGGGATACACTATGCTGAACACAAATACAATCAAACAAATCCCCTGAACTTCACTTAGATTTCATTCCTGATATCTCGTCTCCAAAATTTTCTTCAAATGACTCCTTCGCGTGACCCGCATAACTCTATCTAGCGCCAGTAGGGGACCGACCGACTCCTAGCTATTTTACCTGCGAGTGTACTGCCTTCTTAGTGAAAACATTTTGTAATAATAAATCATTCTATAACATCTAAATGGATCAAGCGTTGAGTATAGAACCAGCACGTAACTAGTAAAATTCTCCATAATATAAGCAGTGAAAATAAAGCAATAAATATAAGTTCCATTCCAACCATCTAGTAAAATAATACCAATCACCATAATAAATAATAAATCACCCAATATAAGTAAAACATTACATCATAAACACATATCTCAAACCACCACTCCACCACAACACACACAGGCTAGCTACAGTGATCGTTTTAACCTCACGATCGGGAGTTGCAACGGTACCGTAACATTCGTAGGAATGCCTTCCTACGAAATATCCACACCCCGTTTTGGGGAGAAATATAACAATCCACATCCCATGGGAAGAATCCACACCCCTTACGTGGAAAAATAAAATTCACACCCCTTTTTGGGGAGAAACCACACCCCTTGCAGGGAGAACAACTATGACATCGTCAAAATCATCAGTATAGTTAAAAATCCACATCCTTTATGAGAAGAAATATATTTTCACTCCATATCGTCAAAAATCCAGACCCCTTATGGGGAAAATATAAACCACACCCCTTTTTGGGGAGAATTTCCAAAATCGTGTTTCTCTCTCTCATTTTTAAAAGTACCACCAATTTCAGTAAAAGAATTAGTTTTTTCACCTTTGTTTTTAGGAAACCAAGCATTTTTAGAAAACCATATATTTTCCACTCTCTTTCCAAAACCAGCCATATCTAACGAAAATTATTTTTTTGTATCATTCTTTTTAGAAACCGACAGAACCCCCTGGAATTTTATGTTTTACCAACTCACCCCAAAAACCTACTTAATCCATATCATTTATGAAATCGTACAGTGTAAGTAAGCACATATGTCATCATATATATATAGAAAATAGTTTGGTAAGAAGACAGTACACTCACCTCGTTAACCGCTCTCCAAAACCTTCATTGACCACACCTTATCGGGACACCGGTGCTTGCGAGCCTAATAGCAACAAAGTCTAAATTAATATCTTATCTAAAACATCTGAATCTTGCAATGCAGACTATATGTTCCAAATCGTTACTATTTTATGTACCACGTAATTAAAATTAATTAATCGTTAGGAAATTGTTACGATTTTGGTATATGTAACGCTAAATAAAATTTAATTTAACGAAAATTATTAATAGATTAAAATTTCACCTGTTTCCGAATCGTTTGGCGATCATGAGATGGGTTTTTGATTTTTCAGTGGGGTGGTTTGTGTAATTCCATTTTTTTTTTTTTTTCTCGTTTCGGTTTTGTTTTGGCTTCCGCCGGCCGGCCACGCACCACCCTTCGGCAACCACCCTCACACACCTAACAGCCGCTTCGTCGGACCAAAACGGAGACCCACACAGTCGCTGACCGAATAAAACCGACACACACAAACACCCACCAGAAAATCGAACGACATACCCACCCACCAAAAATAGATGGCCGGACACACCCCGCTACGGCGACCCATGACCCCCGGCCGACCACCCAATACATACACGAAGTCGATGAACACACACACACGTCTGAACCACACGCCCACACATGCCGAAACACATACACCTACGAACACTGCCGGAAAACAGAGCACCCACGACCCGACACACACATGCACATAGCTATACACCCACTCTCCGAACAACGGTTGTCCGAACAGCGCTCACTTCGCTGGCGACACAGACACACCACCGGCTGGACGGACGGACACACACATGCACAACCGGAGCCCACTGCCGACCTCCCTCTCTTTCTCCTCTATTTCTTGTTCTTAGTTTACAGCCAACATACACACACACTCCACTTACCCAACCGGAGAGACGGGGACAACACCCCCATCGGACCAACAACGATGCCCACCAACGACACCACAACGGCAATCGAACAACACACACACCGCACCTCCGCTGGAGCAACGGTTGCGATCCGAAACCCACCACCGTCGAATCCTCTCTCTCTATTTCCTAATTTCCTTTGTAATTTCAGATCTGATGAGATTTTTTTTTTGTTCAGTACACATGCATGAAGATCTATATATTGCATGTACGTAATAGGTTCAATTCATCCAGGCATGCCACGTCACTGCTCGCTCCATTTCTTACCGACGGTTTGCACGTCCGAACACATAGGTATATATATATATATATATATATATATATATAATAAACTTTTTAATTAATTACTCTTTCCTCCCCCAACTTCTTTTAAATCAATTTCAATTTTTAAAAGTTTCTAAGTTTTGCAATTTCACCCCTTTAAGTTTCAATTAAAAGTTAAATGTCAATTTTACCCCCCCAAAGTTTGGATTTAATGTTTCTAAATTTGCGAATTGACCCCTAGATTTTTAATTTGAATTTTTATTGACCCAATTTCACCTCAAATTTTTCCAGTTACTCTAAAATACAACTAAAATGACATATATGCTACGATTGAGGTCTTACAACTCTTTCCTCCTAAAAGAAATTTTGTCCCAAAATTTTATTATCTTAGTCGAATAAATGCGGGTATCTATTCCTCATCCCGTCTTTTCGCTCTCATGTCACATCTTCCACAACATGACTGCGCCATAACACCTCGACTAAAGGAATTATTTTCGTTCGCAACACCTGGTCTTTACAGCTTAGGATTTGGACTGACTCCTCAACGTAGGTCAAATCTGTTTTCAACTCGATCGGCTACGAAGTCAACACATGAGAAAGGTCTGGCACATATTTTCAGAGCATCAATACATAGAAAACGTTGTGTAGAGATAACTCTGGCAGTAACGCAAGTCTATACGCTATCGTGCCAACCCGATCTAAAATTTCATATGGTCCGATGTACCCTTGGACTTAACTTCCCTTTCTTCCCGAACCTCATTATACCTTCCCATAGAGAAATATGCAAAACACATGATCTCCCATCTCCAACTCCAACTCCCGTCGGCACTTGTCTGCATAACTTTTTTGTCGACTTTGAGCGAATATTAATTTATATCGAATCACCTTGATTTCGTCTACTGTCATTTGGGCGATATCTAGCATCAGCAATTTCTTTTCTCTTACCTCAGTCTAATAGACTGGGGTTATCTCCTACCATACAATGCTCCATACGGGGCCATCTCGATTGTCGAATGGTAATTGTTATTGTAGGCAAATTCTATTAATGTCAGATGATTATCCCAGCTACCAGGAAGTTCCAGAACACAACCCCTCAACATATCTTCTAATATCTGAATTGTATGCTCTGATTGTTTGTTCGTCTGAGGATGGAAAACAGTGCTAAATTTCAGCTCAGTACCCAAAGCAGTCTGGAGACTCAGCCAGAACCTCGAAGTAAATCTCGAATCTCTAACCGATACTATGGAACCCGGTGCACCATGCAATCTAACAATCTCATCAATATATAGTTGGGCATACTTATCGAGAAAGTACGTCGTTCTTATGGCCAGAAAATGAGCAAACTCGGTAGGCCTATCAACAATCATCCCAAATGGAATAATGCCCCTTATTGAGTACGGGTAATCCTAAAATGAAATCCATTGTGATATACTCCCATTTCCACTCTAAAATAAGTGAAGGCTACAATAACCCACCTGGACTTTGGTGCTTAATCTTAACTTACGGACAAACAAGACACCTGGCAACAAATTTCGCGATTTCCCATTTTATTCCGATCCACCAATAATGTTTTTGCAAAACACGATACATTTTGGTATTGCCTGGATGCATTGCGTATGCTGAACTATACGCTTCCTCCTAAATATCCCTTCTCCAATTGACATCACCAGGCACACACAACTTATTTTCCATCATCCACATCTCATCGCTTTCCCTGACATGAAAATTTGCTCTGTGACCACTTCTCCCTTCATCTCGAATCTTTTCCAATTAAACGTTTGACTTCTAAGCTTCGATAATATGATCAATTAACGTCGGCCTCAAAGTCAAAGTTACAAGCAATGCAACCGTCTGACCAACTTCTAACTGAACTTACAACGATCCTAAATCGTCATACAGATTAGTATGAACGGCTCTTATGTGCGCGACCGAACCCGCTGATTCCTAACTCAACGCATCCACTACAACATTAGCTTTTTCCCGGGTGATAGTGGATACTGCAATCGTAGTCTTTGATCAGCTCTATCCGACGTCTCTACCTCAAATTTAATTCCTACTGAGTAAACAGATATTTTAAACTTTGGTGGTCGGTGTAGATTTCACACGTCTCTCCATACAAGTGGTGTCTCCAAATCTTTAAGGCAAATATAATCGCTGCCAGCTCCAGATCATGTGTCGGGTAATTTTGCTCATGATTCTTCAGTTGTCGAGATGCGTATGTGATTACATGACCCTGCTGTATCAGAACACATCCTAGCCTTTGGTGGGACGTATCACTATAAAATACAAAACCACCCCTTCCGTCGGGAGGGATAGTATTGGTGCCGATATCAATCTACTCTTCAACTTTTGGAAACTCTATTCGCATTTGTCAGTCTACTCAAATTTGGATTCCTTGCGGTTGAGCGAGTTAACATGGAAATTATAACAGAAAATCCCTACATAAACCATTGAGATTAACCCTCCAATCTAAAAGTTTTGAATTTCAGTCACATTTTTTTTTCGGTCTTTCTCACCGAACAACAGTTTTAACTTTCTTTGGGTTAACCTGAACATCGTTTCCTAAAATAATATACCCCCCCCAAAAAATACCACATAATCTAACCAAAATTCGCATTTACTGTACTTCGCATATAGCTTCTTCTCCCGTCACGTTGTAACACGATTCAAAGATGTTCTGCATGCTCGTCTCTGCTTTAGGAATAGATTAATATATCGTCAATGAATACGATAATAGATTGATCTAGATAAAGTTGGAAGACCCGATTCATCAAGTCCATGAAGGTAGTAGGAGCATTTGTCAATCCAAAGGGCATAACCAAGAATTCATAGTGTCCATATCTCGTACGAAACACCATTTTCGCCACATCACTGTCTCTGACTTTCAATTGGTGATACCATAATCGAAGATCTATCTTGGAAAACACTTTAGCCTTCTAAAGATGGTCAAACAAGTCATCAATCCTAAGTAACGGATATTTATTACGGACGGTCACCCTATTCACCTGCCGATAGTCGATATATATTCTCAACGTGCCATCCTTCTTCTTCACGAACAAATTGCGGCTACCCATGGGGAAACATTAGATTTGATAAATCTACGATCTAATAAATCTTGCAACAAAATCATGCAATTGCACTTTCAATTCTTTCAGCTTGGTAGGCTCCATACGATAAGGGGGAATCGATATAGGAGCCGTTCATGGAAGCAACCCAATAATGACTTCCATCTCCCTATCTACTAGCAACCCTGGCCATTCTTTTGGAAAATACGTCGGGAAAATCTCTGATCACTGGAATATCCGCCGTCTGAACTTCTTTCTGACTGGTGTTAGTTACCTGCGCGAGGTACCCCTGACATCATTCGTTCAATAATCTCCTGGCTTCAAAGGCTGAAATCAAACTGACAGGAGTGATAATTATGTCTCCCGAGAATACAAATTCTGGCCTGCCTGAGATTTGAAAGGTCACTTCCTTCTTAAAACAATCTACCGTGGCATGACAGCCGAACCGCAATTCCATATCAAGATTGTAAATATTCAAGGGTAATAGATCTACCGACAATTTCCTACCACCAATACGAAGTGAACATACGCACTAACTATTAACACGGACTCATAGTTCTTGGCTATTTCCCACACATCATTCTTCATTAATTCACGTTGCATTTACCCATTCCGTATAACTTTTAAATCTGCCTGCCCGTCAACCTAAAACGTATTTCCAAAGTAAATCTTTTCTAGATTAGTCTACATCTTATCTCTTCCGTTTTATTTCAGATTTTTATTTCGTACTTCCGAATGGTCGTCGTTTTCTACTTTAACCATATGACCTTCCTTCTCTAATAAAATCACGAGCACACCCACACATTTATGATAAAATTTGCGTATCTTAAATAGTAGTATAGTATGTCGTGTAATTGCATAAATAAAGTGTTGTCTACTCAGTCAATTCAATGAATAACTTAACATTAGACGAAATAAGTACGCTCTACCATACTATTGGTTCAGAAATAAAAATATTACGTACTACCGACAGGGAAATCCCAATGTCAAATACTATGAATAGGATTACTTATCAGTTATAATTTAATATTCCCAACCACTAGCATCCCCACAATCGCATACCCATTACCACTATCAACCACCACCCAAACCACCAACAAGCAGTATCTCACTTCGTCGTATCCACTGATTGCCAACAAGATAACTAATCATGCACGATGCCAATATCATCTAATGCAATGCAATAACTATCACTCGCATGCCGAACCCACCTATTGACACCCTATCTCACGGTCCACTACTAGCTCGACACTATCTATCGACACCCTATCTCAAAGTCCCCTACCGACTAAACCACTGGCACGTTTTCCTATCTCATGATCCTCTATTGACACAACTACTGGCAAGTCTACAGAACCTATAACCTAGGCTCTGATACCAAAAATTGTCACACCCCACTCCGGACACTCGTCATGTGGGGCCGACGTGACGTAGACATGACACCTCCCAACTGACTAGCCAACCTCAATACGTCAATAACAAAAGTGTAAATCTACACAACACATATAATAGTCCCCTTTGATATAGATACACTGTCTTGAACACAAATAAAATCAAACAAATCCCCTGAACCTCACTTAGATTTCATTCCTGATATCTCGTCTCCAAAATTTTCTTCAAATGACTCCTTCGCGTGACCCGCATAACTCTATCTAGCGCCAGTAGGGGACCGACCGACTCCTAGTTATTTTACCTGCGAGTGTACTGCCTTCTTAGTGAAAATATTTTGTAATAATAAATTATTCTATAACATCTAAATGGATCAAGCGTTGAGTATAGAACCAGCACGTAACTAGTAAAATTCTCCATAATATAAGCAGCGAAAATAAAGCAATAAATATAAGTTCCATTCCAACCTATCTAGTAAAATAATACCAATCACCATAATAAATAATAAATCACCCAATATAAGTATAACATCACATCTCAAACCACCACTCCACCACAACACACACAGGCTAGCCATAGTGATCGTTTTAACCTCACGATCGGGAGTTGCAACGGTACCGTAGCATTCGTAGGAATGCCTTCCTACGAAATATCCACACCCCTTTTTGGGAAAAAATATAACTATCCACATCCCATGGGAAGAATCCACGCCCCTTACGGGGAGAAATAAAATCCACACCCCTTTTTCAGGAGAAACCGCACCCCTTGCGGGGAGAACAACTATGGCATCGCCAAAATCATCAGTATAGTTAAAAATCCACATCCTTTATGGGAAGAAATATATTTTCACTCCATATTGTCAAAAATCCACATCTCTTATGGGGAGAATATAAACCACACCCCTTTTTGGGGAGAATTTCTAAAATCGCGTTTTTCCCTTTCCTTTTTAAAAGTACCACCAATTTCAGTAAAAGAATCAGTTTTTCCACCTTTGTTTTTAGGAAACCAAGCATTTTTAGAAAACCATATATTTTCCACTCTCTTTCCAAAACCAGCCATATCCAACGAAAATTATTTTTTTGTATCTTTCTTTTTAGAAACCGACACAACCCCCTGGAAATTCATTTTTTACCAACTCACCCCAAAAACCTACTTGATCCATATCATTTATGAAATCGTACAGTGTAAGTAAGCACATATGTCATCATATATATATATAAAATAGTTTTGTAAGAAGACAGTACACTCACCTCGTTAACCGCTCTCCAAAACCTTCACTGACCACACTCTATCGGGACACCGGTGCCTGCGAGTCTAATAGCAACAGAGCCTAAATTAATATCTTATCTAAAACATCTGAATCATGCAATGCAGGCCCTATGTTCCAAATCGTTACTATTTTATGTACCACGTAATTAAAATTAATTAATCGTTAGGACATTATTACGATTTTGGTATTTGTAACGCTAAATAAAATTTAATTTAACGAAAATTATTAATCGATTGAAATTTCACCTGTTTCCGAATCGTTTGGCGACCACGAGATGGGTTTTTGATTTTTCAGTGGGGTGGTTTGTGTAATTCCTTTTTTTTTTTTTTTTTTTTCTTCCGTTTCTATTCTGTTTTGGCTTCCGCTAGCCGGCCACGCACCACCCGTCCGCAACCACCTTCACACACCCAACAGCCGCTCCGTTGGACCAAAACGGAGACCCACACAGCCGCCGACCGAACAAAACAGACACACACATACACCCACCTGAAAACCAAACGGCATACCCACCCACCAAAAATCCACGACTGGACACACCCTGCCCCGGCGACCGATGACCCGCGGCCGACCACCCAATACATACACGAAGTCGATGAACACACACACATGTCTGAACCACACGCCCACACATGCCGAAACACATACACCCACGTACACTGCCGAAAAACAGAGCACCCACGACCCGACACACACATGTACACAACTATACACCCACTCTCCGAACGACAGTCGTCCGAATAGCGCTCACTTCACCGGTGACACACACATACCACCGGCTGGACGGACGGACACACACATGCACAACCGGAGCCCACTGCTGACCTCTCTCTCTTTCTCCTCTGTTTCTTGTTCTTAGTTTACAGCCAACACACACACACACTCCACTTACCCAACCGGAGAGACGGGGACGACACCCCAACCGGACCAACAACGACGCCCACCAACGACACCACAATGGCGATCGAACAACACACACACTGCACCTCCGCCGGAGAAATGGCTGCGATCTGAAACCCACCATCGTCGAATCCTCTCTCTCTATTTCCTGATTTCCTTTGTAATTTCAGATCTGATGAGATTTTTTTTTTTGTTCAGTACACATGCATGAAGATCTATATATTGCATGTACGTAGTGGGTTCAATTCATCCAGGTGTGCCACGTCGCTGCTCTCTCCATTTCTTGTCGGCGGTTTGCACGTCCAAACACGTAGGTATATATATATATATAATAAACTTTTTAATTAATTACTCTTTCCTCCCCCAACTTCCTTTAAATCTTAGTTTTAATCAATTTCAATTTTTAAAAGTTTCTAAGATTTGCAATTTCACCCCTTTAAATATCAATTAAAATTTAAATGTCAATTTTACCCCCCCAAAGTTTGGATTTAATGTTTCTAAATTTGCGAATTGACCCTAAATTTTTAATTTGAATTTTTATTGACCCAATTTTACCCCGAATTTTCCCAGTTACTCTAAAATACAACTAAAATGACGTACATGCTACGATTGAGGTCTTACAATAGTCGTAACCATTGTTCTTGGAGAGGTAAACTCAATCCTTTGTCCCTAGTGCTCGATTAGAGATAGATCGTTAAAGATTAGTCCTGGGCACTCATGATTGGTTTCATAGAATAATGATAGGAGTGAGCCTGACTTATCTTTCAAAACCTACGCATGAATCCTAGTGATCCCAACTTTATCTCAAGTCAAAACCCTTATGATGAAACCTCAAATTTTTTCTAAACGTCATTATGTCAGCCACGGGTTCTTTAAGTGATGTCATTCGTTGTCCTTCCTATTTGCTTGGGAAGGGCAAGGCCCCTAGACCTCGGTCGGAGGGAGCGGTTCGAAGCACCCCTGAGGTTGACCCTAGACATGGACACTGAGAATTTCTGACGATGTGCCCATCATTTCTTCTTCTTTTGTCGAAGAGACCTTCAAGGTGCCTTGAGTCGATAATTCGATAATGGCTAGTCTGTTAGATGCTCCTTTGGATTAGGATTTTGCTGGCCCGTCTGTCATAGCTAGGATAGTTGCAGACCCTGACTATGTACCTCCTGAGGATGAGATGCCTGAGTGGGAAATTCGTGATAGTTTTCCAGGAGATGACTTTGAGCTGAGGGATCCTATTCCTTGGCCATTTTGAGATAGAGTGCTTAACATCGATACGGCACAACATTATCCCATTGAGCTAGAGAATCAAACACTAGTAGGAGATCTCCATAACCATCCTTCTATTTTTTTCCATTCTGCTTAGGTTTGCTACCAAAAAGCTTTCCTAATTCACCCTGCGTTTTTAAAGAACAAAGTCTAATATTTTTTGGGTAAATTTTTATAGGTCAACCCCCATTGCAACGTGGGCCTCAGTTGGATTTTTATACCCTTTACGCTAGGCGGATACACCCCGACTACTGCCTGTTCCTCCTAGGGTGCAATTTTGGGGATTTTCTTACTATCTAGGTGTCTCATACGGATTACAGTTTTGGTGATAATGCCCCTTGACTAGGCGATGATTACTAGAGTTTGCTTCTGAAGACAGACCGTTCCCTTGAGAGAGATATCCTAGGTTTTGGTGAAGAGGCTCTTGGGAAGGATACTGGTAGAGGCGAGGATTGGAGATCATATATGACAGAGCGGATTACTGCATGAGTCGGTCTTTACCCTTCAGCCTCTAGAAGACCTGGTGGCGAGGGAGCGATACTATCGAGTTCTACTACTTCAGTTCCTTGGTGGAGGCTTTTATGGCTTTGTCTAGCTCCACCATCCCCTTCCACTTCGTGGGGACCCTTAGTGACCTGGATGACTTGGAAGAGATTGGTTGGGGTAGCTTTACCTTTGCGGCCTTCTTGGTGAGGATGCGATCTCGCATATCAGCTTGAGTTGGCAATATCATGGGGTTCTAGTAGTTCCTACCCGTGAGTTCATTTTAGATCTCTTATATTTCTTTGTATTCTTAGATTCTGTTACTTAACTTCTTTTTCTCTCTCATTTTTCTTACAATATTCGGCATATGAGTATTTTTTCTCATGTCGACCCTATTCTACTACCAATGACTACTTCTCCTGAGGGGCGAAGTGGCATCATTCCTTTTTAGAGGAGGGGTTGTCCTTCCAAGATCACGTGGTGGCCCAGACTCAACTAGAGTTCCTAGCACATAGTAACATTATTTGGCAGCCATACCATCATGACATTCATTGGGCAGACATACTTCTCAAAAGGATATTGTCGACTCATCGTCGTGTCTTCAGAGGTTCGACTTCCTAGGAGCTGTATATGGGTGAGAGAGTGACTCCTTAGATTTTTGGTATTCTCTATCGGCCTCCAGCCTCTCCGATTATACACTTTGGGCCCTATACTGATGTTGGTCTAGATATACTTTACCCTATGGTTCCTAGAGATGTACTAGTTGTTCTCTCGATTTTTGAAGAGGGGTACCTCAAATTGTTCTTACGTCTGTCGATTGGTCCTCAGACTGACATAGCACACCTAGTGGGTGGTACATTATTAGGTCACAAGGTGATGTATTTCTGGGCTAGTCACAACGAGGAGAAGGTGGTTCCGGCCATTGAGTTTGCTACCATTTGAGCTAAGAGGAATGTTCTTAGAGGGGAGTGCGATCAGCATCGTCGGCATGATGAGGACTTGTAGCTAGTTCGTTGGTCACCATACTCTGGATCTTTCTTTTGAGGCTCGTACAGCGACTTCGGGCACAACAGAGTTCATGGCTGACCTAGAGGCTTCCATTCATTTTTCCATGTCAACCCTATCGACTTGGGGTTCCATGGACTAATCTACGTCAGATCCTTGACAAGAGCATATATTGCTTCTCTTTTTCTTTGGATTTGATTGTAAAGTTGTATCTTCTTTTTTTGGAGACATGTATTGTAGTGGACAGGTTTTGTACGTGTATTTATTATTGGATATGTATCATCTTTATATTTTGGGATGTATTGTTATTGGTGTATGTATCATGGTAGTTATGATTGTATTATGTAATTGGATGGATGTATATGTATTTTCCTTATTGATGCGTACTTTTCCCTTTTATTATTATACTTGTGCATTCATTATCAGTGGGATGGCATGTCGGTAGCATGGATAGCTAGAACTAGTCCTCAATCATTTGCATGTATTTCTTTTAATATCTTATGCCAATGTATACCTAATCATGATAACAAATTTTAAGCACAAACTTTCCTTATGATATCAGGATATTACATCTGGTTGCTTTGGATGTCACTCCTCTTCCTAGGCAAAAGGGAAGAGATCGGCCTACCTTTCTACTCGAAAGAGCCAGTTGCACTATCATACTGCCTCTTCCCTAGAGGTAGGGAGCTATAGCAATAACATAGCTCAGTCTAGAAAGGTAAGATCACTTTAATTTTTATACAATAGATACATGTGACATACCCTTTTTGTTTGGCATATATGCAAATAACATTTCATTTGATTGAACTTCTTTTTCCAGGGTAGCTTATCTGGAGTTGTTTGCCTCAGGTATTTATTTCATCAACCAAGCTATTTTCCTTTATCTGACTAGGTAGAGTCATTGACTTCAATGAGTCGACACTCTTGCGATCCACACTCGGATAAGTTACGGAGCTCGTTAGGTCATTATAGATGGGCCATTTATCAAGAGTCCAGTGAAACTTTAGTACAGGCCTTTTCGTGTTTCTATTTCGGGGTAACTGAGCTGACTCCGTGTTTGGAGGAGGTTTTATTTCTGCTAGGACTTTCTTTGACAGGAGAGATCATTTATCTCTCGCTATTGTCATCGAAGAATTGGTTGTCACATGTTTTGGGAGTGAAGCGCAAGCACCAACTATTTTATTAGAATATCAGTGATGATTCCCTGGAGTTTAACATGCTCTAGAGTTAATTTTTAGATGTCCACGACTATTAGGGGATTTAGCGACATGTGGAGTAGCTACGCAGACTGGGATGGGCGTCAGATAATCGTCTTAGTTGCTTTGTTGCTATCGGAGACATCGTTCCTAAGGAGGGGGAGTAATCTCTCTGGCGCGATGATCTTCCCGGCAGAGAGGATGCTTATTAATTCATCCTGCCAAATAGTACCTCTCTTATTAGCAGAGTTGTACCGGTCACTGATTACTTGTCGGGTGGGTGACCATTATTTCTTTGGGAGTTGGGCTCTATTTCTGATATGGATCATTTCTCAACTAATTAGGCTACCCATGGAGACTTGGTAAATAGAGGATCCGGTAGTAGACCAGTTATGCTCTCAGTTCTTTCAAATCACACAGTGTTTTAGTTACCCACCAGACTAGGCTTCATTTTTGGTGGAGATGGTTAGCTCTGAGGTGGCATGGACTATGAGGCGTACGATGTCGACTAGTATCTATCTAGATTGTATGGACCTGCCTCTCATCCCTTTGTTAGGATTCCAAGGTTGTGTCCCCTATATTCCTAGTTGCGTACTTCGTCTATTTGGTCTGACTCAATATATTCCGTTGGTTGATGGGACGATTGCTGCTCGTTTTACTTTTCAGTTCAGGGATGGGGCTAGAGACACAACGGTTTATGTTTTGTGGGACTGTCCTCATTTTACATTTGGTGGGATTTTTTCCTCTGCACATCCATCGACGGCGATAGAGTATATGATCTAGATGGACCCTCACTATCGTCTTGTGGTCTCACTATCAAATGAGATATCTATGGACGAGGCTAATTCTTTTTTGGTTGAAGATGCTCCACCTACCTCAAACTATCCCTCCACTTTCAAATGAAGAGTTCGCTTGGATTTGATCTTTTTAGAGTCCCCAGATTACGTGCAATTCCTGTTCTCGTCCCTTACTCTCTAATTGTATGGCATCGCCTAGTTTTGATTGATCCATTTTGTTTTTTAGCTTTGTATTACACTAGCAGTTTTGACTTGTACTCGGTGCGTAACGCTTTATTTTCCACTTTTTATTTTTTTACTTGTTTTATGTAAAATTTTAGATTGGTAATCTTTGCCTTGGCATTATTATGCTTTTGTTGTTTATCATTATCTTTTGTGATTCTTATTTTTGAGAAAGATTAAGTACCCTTTTGCCTTTAGCTATCCTAAAGTAACCTCCACTGTAAGAAAGACAAGAGAAAGGTTATCAACGTTTACTTGGAATTTCCTTCGGGCTCAATGATCTTGGTAACAGGAAAGCCTATCATCTTTTGGATGATATAAACTTGGATTTGTGATGAAATTTCTTTCTTCTAGGGTTTACTTGGAATTTCCTCCGGGCTCAATGATCTTGGTAACAGGAAAGCCTATCATCTTTTGGATGATATAAACTTGGATTTGTGATGAAATTTCTTTCTTCTAGGGTTCTTCGTTACTCTTTGTCTGGTTTTCTGATCATAGGTGTAGTAGATCGTGTTAAGTTAATGTCTATTCTCTTCACTTTTGTAGATTGCCTTTAGTTTAAAATTTTGGTCTTTTTCCTTACTGTCATTGTCGCACCTTTGTATATATCCCTCTTTATCTCTTACAGGATTACTTAGTTAAAGTATGCTTTTTAATTTTCATATTCTAGTATTCAAAAGTTGGTCTGTCATCATGATCTCTTACATTGAAAACGATTTTGGGCTATAGTAACAATTGTTTTAACAGGAATTTGGAATAGTCACCCTAGTAGTTTGTTATCCGGCATTATCTAGTCCAATACCATCAAGTTTTGATAATTATCTAAGATTGTTATTTGGATTACCTAGGCCCTGAATACAACCCAAGATTTTTTCAATAACTTTATGATCAGTGATTTATTTACCAACAAATCAAGTACTTTTGAGTTCAAATGTTTGTGTGTTGTCAAGCATTTTTGTTAGGTTAACGTATTTTTATGTTGTTTTGTAGATTTACAAATAAATGGGAAAAACGGTTCAAAATGCGTACAGGTGCAGTAACTTCAAGGGAAACTGTTACCACGATCCAATCCTATTTTGGAAAAATACAGAACATAAAGACTTTAGATCTATGTCTTAGATTTCCATATCTTTTTAAATCACCTCAATTGGAATTCGGATGAAAATGTTACAGCTAGAAAACGAACAATTGTCCGACATGCTCCCTTTGGCGCTGCAGCGCCAAAAGGTGGCCATAGAGCATTTTGGCATTGCAATGCCAACTCCCTGAACCCTAAATGTCTAGAAGCAGTGGTGTAGTGTGAAAACGTGCATTGCAGTTCCAACCCTCGGGTTGGAATGCTCAAATGAGCCATTTTGGCTCATTTTGAGGAGGAGGAAGGAGAGAAACCAAAGAGGAAGAAGAGGAATCGAGAGAGATCAAGACGGAGCAAAGAGAAGGCACGAGATTGAAGATTGGATCGAAAACTTATCCACATTACAAATTTGGATTTCTTCTCTTCTTCTTAATATTACTTGAATTTTTTATTTGGGATATTGTGTTGAACACATGTTTTCATTTACGAAATTCTTGATAATATTAGTTATGGATTTTTCTATGTTGAGCTAATATCTGGATCTAGGACTTGATGTAGTCTCGTTTGGAACCATGTTAGATTATTTTGTTAATTGTTAGATTTAATTCCATTTTATTCAATTCTTAGGCCTAATGTATTTGATTTATGTAGCCAATGAGTTTGATGATGTTAGGTTATGAATTTATACTCAAGAGAGGTTGAATTCGTAATCGAAATTGGGAGTTCATAACTTAGGTTGTCGTAAATCTGAGAGGAAATCAACACCTAAGTATTCGAGTTGGGAATTTAGGATCTTGTGAAACCAGGAGTTAATCGAGTTCTAGATTTATCAATTAGAATCGTCATTCAATTATGTTTATTGTTATAATGCCTCCAATGTATGCTTTCACAAGATATTTTGGTTGAATTGAGAACTTGGGATTTGACACTCAGGAGAGGTAATTCCGGGTTCGGACTTAGGTTAAATACAATGTAAGCTTTAATAGATCGAGAGATATTTAAAGCTTACGTAATCTATAAGGTCGGGTATAACGAACGTTTTCACCTAAATACGGGATAGGGATATCAGTATTGAAGTGATTACATATTCTTTAACTTGACACTCAGGAGAGGTAGTGAGAGAGCAATAGTATGAGGACCTTGATTATTGAATGAACGAAATTAGCTAATAATTACTTAATAGGATAACTTGGGCATAACAAGATGAAATCAAGCCCCTAGAACATTGGTGCATAGATAATCCATATTTTATTTTATTTTTGTATTTATATTTATTTTAGTTGCTTTTATATTATTTTTAGTAAACGCAAAATTTGATCGTCTAAATAAAGTTCGGTTACGATAATTGCGGTACTTAATGATGATCTAAGTCAATCCCTGTAGATACGACAACCTTTATTTTTTCTTATTATATTAAAACTTGACCTGTACACTTGCGGTATTGTAGCGACAAATAAATTCGCTAACAAGTTTTTGGCGCCATTGCTGGGGATTGGTGTTTTTAGATTGTTTTTAATATTGTGAATAAGTAACTTGATTTTAATTTAGGCATTTATTTTATTTTTAATTTTTTCTTTTCTTTTTTAGTTTTGTTTGTTTTGCGATGTACTTAGAGATAGATCATCAACAAGTCCTCACGAGTTTTTCTCAATGAGATTCCGATCCATTTTATTGTTCTTGGGAAAGATATAAAGAGTTTCTCATTCGCTTCCCAAATCATGGGTTCCCAAAAGAGTGTCAACTACTAAACTTCCTCGATGGGTTAGAAGCAACAACAAGAACGTGGGTGGAAAGTGGAAATGGGACCACCTCTTTCTACAACCTAAACGCAGACGAATCCTATTTGTTGTTGGAAGACATAACAGATTTTGACTATTGAATTTGGAATTATTCAACAAGTCACCAAAACTTTGGGGATAATTTCAACATTTTGGCGCCTTGGAGTGATACCCCACACAAACATACAAAGTCTTCTCTCAACTTGAAAGACACGTTCAATGCATTCATTATGGAGACTCAAAACATCATAAGGAAAATGGGAGACACACAAGGCTCATCCATATGTGGAAACGACCATGAGGAACCTAATGCAAGTGGGAGGACATTGGAGGTGCTTTATAAAGATGATTTGAAAGAGGGCGAGACTCAAGAATTATTCATTGATGACAAATCAGAAGATGATTTTGAGTCATCACCTCTTGAAATCCAATTGGTGTTTCACCGCCGATCATTGAAAGCCACCGTGAGGAACCGCTCTTAAGTAGGAGAAACTTGGGTTCGTGCGATGATGATGATTCTAATGAGGAAAAAACCTAAGGGTTGATCGACGATGATGAATCACAAGATAACACTTGTGATTCTCAACCTTTTGAGATCCATGTTGTGATATCAACACCAATAAAAAAAAAAAAAAAAACACATCTATGAGGACCCGATGTGGTTCACCTATCCTCCTCCACTTTCAGTACCATTCATTCAAGCTCATCAAGCACAAAATCAAAGCCGAGTCACGTTGAGAGTACATGCCTGGTAGAGGAATATTACGTCGTTACTTTCACCGCAAGTGTACAGGTAAAGTTTTATAGAATAGTGAAGAGTAAGGGTTGTTGTATCCACAAGAATTGGATTAAATTATCGCTAAGTACCGTAATTGTCATAGCCGAACTTTATTTAGGCGATAAAAATTAGGTTTTTATTTATGAAATATACTAAACTAAGTTAATTAAACTAATTAAACTAATATATTAATATTGACATTTAAGGGAGTAAATTGTCTTGTGATTAATTTCGTTCATTTAAACGTATTCGATTCAATCTACTTTACATTAATGGTATTCAAACTATCCGATAATCTAGGTATCGAAAACTCACTCACTACCTCTTCCGAGTGTAAATTGAATGAATATGCGACTTCGTGTCAATGCCGAAGTCCCCCTCAAGTGTCTATACGACACTTAGTCATATGAGTCTCACCCCAACCTTACAGATTGTATACTTTCTAATGCCTTTGCAAGTCATTAGATCGTCACATTGTGTTTAAACCTTAGTCCCAATTCGGGGTTACCTCTCCCAAGTGTCAAACCCCGTATTCTCAATATATCATACAAAGCATATAATTGTAGAAGAATGGTAAACACAATCGAATACAAATGAACAACCGATAATGAAACAGAGATTAAACAAACGACATTTTCATAAACGAATCGCTCCCTAGACAATATATGTTTAGTTTCTCATGGCCATAACCACAGATACAACAATATACAAGCTAAACATATACAAAACTATCAACTAAAACTAAGAAATAAATAGAAAAATAAGGAGACTAGATATTATACGAAGAACCGACGCTAAAACTACTCCGAGAACGTTTTCTTTTCTTGGCTTTGTGATCTTCTCTTAGTTGATAAGGTTTGGAGCTCCATTTTTAGTCCAAAAAACATCCCCTATGTGTTCGGGCAAAGGGGTGATCTTAAGGGATAAAAAATATCAAGAAAATATCCCAAAAGATCTATGGTATCGGACTGCTGCAGCGGTGGCAAGTCAGTTGGGTTACTGACAGATGACCGCTGCAGCAATGAAGGCCATTGTTGCAGTCCTGAACTTGCCTTTTTGTTTGTTTTTCCACCGTTCTTCCACCGATATTCCATCGAATTGCTCATTTATCGTCCGTTTTTATAACGATATGCGAGTTTAAATTTAACTATTGACCAAAATATTTTTCCCTCAACAACCCCCAATCTTATCGAGTTCAGGAGTAAAACGCACCATATAATATTCTAGAATTTCAACATTCAATAGTGGTAAACGTCATTCTAGATCCATTCAAAGTGTGTGTGCGAAACTCAATAATATAACTATTCAAAGATCGGATTGGATTATCCACCAATGAAGCTCACGACTTATACCATAAAGTATTAGGATATACATATGCCTGACTGAGTTATACTCTTCACTAATGTAGGCTTGAGAATTTAAAATGATCAATAGGACTTGGTTCGGTTTTTGGAAAATGGCCATGGGTATATCGGGAATATAAAACAAGTTAATGTTATTAACTCAATGATACCCAAGGCACAACGATTCAAAATATATACATGTGCAGTAACGTCAAGGTTAATTTTGACCAGGATGCAATCCGATTTTGGAAAAACACAAAACATGACAGTTGTAGATCTATGTCTGATATTTCTATAGCTTTTAAATCACCTCAATTGAAATTTTTGGATAAAAATATTACGACCAGAATGCGAACAGGTATCAGATTTGCACCCCTTGGCCCCATAACGCCAACTCCTTGAACCCTAAATGTCTAGAAGCGGTGCCACAGCTCGAAAATGCACGATGCAGCATCGACTGTTGGGTTGGAATGCTCAAATAAGATATTTTGGCTCATTTTGAGGATGAGGAAAGAGAGGAACCAAAGAGGAGGAAGAGGAATCGAGAGAGATCGAGGCGGAGTAAGGAAAAGGCGTGAGATTAAAGATTGGATCAGAAACTTCTCCGCATTACAGATTTTGAATTCTTATCTTCTATTAATGTTACTTGAATTTTGTATTTGGGATAATGTATTGCACACATGTTTTCATTTTTGCAATTTTTGATAATATAAGTTATGGATTTATCTATGTTGAGCTAATATCTAGATCTAGGGCTTAATGTAGTCTTATTTTGAACCTTGTTAGAGTATTTTGTTAATTGTTAGATTTAATTCCATTTTATGCATCTCTTAGGCCTAATGTGTTTAATTAATGTGGCCAATGAGTTAGACGATGTTAGGTTACGAATTTTATACTCGGGAGATGTTGAATTCGTAACTGGAATTGAGAATTCATAACTTAGGTTGTTGTGAATCCAGGACGAAATCAACACCTAAGTATTCAAGTTGGGAATTTAGGATCTTGTGAAATTGGGAGGTAATCGAGTTTTAGATTTATCAATTAGAATCGCCATTCAATTGTGTTTATCGTTATAATGCTTACAATGTGTGGTTTCACATGATATTTTAGTTGAATTGAGAACTTGGGATTTGACACTCGGGAGAGATAATCCCAGGTTCGGACTTCGGTTAAACACAACGCAAGCTTTAATAGATAAGGAGATATTTAAAGCTTACATAATCTATATGGTCGGGTATAACAAATGTTTTCACCTAAATACAGGATAAGGATATCGGTATTGAAGTGATTACATATTCTCTCACTTGACTCTCGGGAGAGGTAGTGAGAGAGCAATAGCACAAGGACCTTGATTATTGAATGAATGGAATTAGCTGATAATTACTTAATAGGATAACATGGGAATAACGAGATGAAATCAAGCCCCTAGAACATTTATACATAGATAATCCATATTTTATTTTATTTTTGTATTTATATATATATATTTTTTATTTTAATTCTAGAAAACCCAAAATTTGATCGCCTAAATAAAGTTAGGTTACGATAATTGTGGTACTTAACGACGATCTAAACCAATCCTTGTGGATACGATAACTCTTATTTTTTCCCTATTCTATTAAAACTTGACCCATACACTTGTGGTATTGTAACCACAAATAAATTCGCTACCACTCTACTTTACTTCTTCTGCCTGGACTTAGGGTAAAAGGACTAGGCCTTCCCGAGACGACTCAAAGGAGGGAGAATCGAAGTAACGGAGAAACAAGTGTCAGTTACTGACTATAAACAAATGCCCCTTTATTTTTATTTTTATTATTTTTTTTGTGTGTCTTGGTAGTGTTAAGAGAGTTTTCTGTTATTTTTGCCAGTTCAACAAGTAGGGTGTCGTAATTTCCATAGAAATCCATGTAGCAAATTTTGGGTAGTAATCCCGGTCTAATTGGCCCAAGTCACTAGGTGTCGAGACACCCCTACGACTTAATACTTGAATTTTATAGAAATAATGATTTACCTAATGGATTTTGTGTGACCACTCAGTGTTTTGAAACTTTCTGAGATCGGTTTTTCTTATTTCCCTTAACACTTACTTCAAATTTTTACATTTTCAGAGGATTAGGGTAATTTGAGCCAGTCTCGAGGTCTTTGTTGGTTCCGCCCTAATCCTGACTACTCAGTCCGTTCGTCCAATATGACCTATCATTCTCTTCTAGTGTTGAATGTCTTCAGTTATTCAAGGTTCTTCTTGTTTTTGTTTTTAAGCAGGTTTTTTGTGGTGTCTCAGAATTGGTTATGTCTAGATAAAGTCTTAGCTTATGTTAGTCAGTCTTCATTTTGTTCAGCTAACAAATCTTTCAAGACTTTTTATGGACAAGTTTGGCTCTAAGACTTTATCTATCATTCTTATCATTCTAGGTGTCATAAATCTTTGGGATATTTCTTTCTTCATTCCAGTTTAAAGAAGTCTTCTGCATTTGTTCAACGTTACTTGGACATTCCCAAGTCGGAACATATGTAGCGATTGCACAATCAGGGTTCCTAGGTTTTCCTACTAACTTTTTAGATTTTATTACCAATATCTCACCATCGTTTGGTTAAAATAAGACCCTTACTTTTAAATTATACTTCGGGTTATGTTCCAGTTAGATGTTAAAACTATTTTTAGCGTAGCCTTTGTTTTCTTTTTTCTATAGTGTTTAAGTTATGATAGAAATGTCAACTGTTGAACACTAGAAATATAGATTAGAGTCAAATTTTAAGTAGATAATAGTGTACTTTGTAATAGTAGGGTTATGCCCTAGTCATTAATAGACATCATCTAATTCCCTATTTGAGGCAAGCTAGCAAAAAGTAAAAAGTAGATAGATAGAAAAATATGTTAGGGCTTACAACACCCCTACCATGTCTTAGTTCATGATTTCGTCGAAGTTGATTGCTTCATACTAAACAAGGTCCCCGATGTGCTTCAGCAGAGTGTGACACTGTTTGGTATGATGACCTACCCCTCTAGAATGATACTGGCAAAAGGCGTTCAGGTTGAATTGTGGGGAATGTTGGTTAGGTTGGTGGGGGCGGAAGAGGTGTAAGCAGGTTATCCACAAGGAATTGGTGGTATTTCTACGAGAGAGGATTGGGAAGTGGAGTGAAGCTTCTACACTCCTACGAGGTATGAGGGTTAGCAAGATGAGGTGCGAGGGTAAAATTTCGTTGTTTGGGGTATAGTCATTTTTCTATGGTCGTCGAGTACATGTTTCCTCTCCTTGACTGACTCCTAGGCATAGACTGTCCTAACTCCTTAATGGTTTGACCCATATTATCGATCTGGTCCTACATCTATGATATCTCTCCCTAGATTGGGTCCTGTGTAAGGATTTCTTCCTTAGGTTATTGTAGCGCTGTCTTTTCCATTATTAGCCCTATATAAGAGGTCCAGTCATTTCCTAAGTCTTTTTCATCATCGACATATCTTTCGTACTCATCTTCCGAATTGATGGTAGTGCTATCAACTAGTATTATCGGCTCAAAATAAGTTAACCAATAGACTTTCTTGCAGCTTCCTGAGGTGATCCATTCTCCATGTGGGTAGGTCATTTCTCTTAGCTCTTAGGTTATCGAAGTTGTTCGTGGGTGTCATTTATACTATAAATTCGGGAGACTCGTTGTGGTGAGTACTAGGTAGGAATATGGGTTCTTGCTTGATTTTTTCGAGAAGTAGTGTTTGGTTTTTTCGGCTTGCGAATTTCTTCAAGGTAACTACTATCTCTTGTATCTTGTTGTAATGACATGACATTGATCCCATATTAATGTCTCTAGCGTATGAACTTTAGGATAGCTATTCGGCAAAGGGTATTTTTTCAGATGTTTATTCTGAGGTGGACTTTTTTTTTAATTAAATTTTTTTTTTTGGGTTTCAAAGCGAAGATATTGATGATTTTGTCAAAGCATTTTTTAAGTGAATTAATATGGATGCAATGGGAAATATTAGTTTTGATATTTTATTTTTTATGGTTTATTGGGTTAAGTGAAGTAAGAATTCTTGTTTTTTCCTGCAGCTTGCTCCGTATTCAAAATTTTACTTACTTTTTTGGTGCCGAGAAAGCTAGCAATGCGTGGGATAGAACAAGAATTCTCACACAAATTATTATACCCCCACTTGCCCTAAAAGTTTTGTTCTCACACCTTAGTACAATAGTAACGTAAATAACTGAACATATTTTAAAAGAATGATATCTCTCTCTAAAATGAGTATCGAATGTTCTTCTATGCATATTTTCATGATTGTTTTGTTTAATCACTAGGAGGCCGATTAGTTTATTATTCATTACAATCTATTGCTATGTCGTAATTATTTGATCCCTCTAATCTATGAGGCAACTAAGATTTAATGATTTGCTGCGTCAAGAATTATTAGATCTTATGGAGGAAACTTAACTAAATTAAATACAACCACTTGTCCTTGTGTTGTTTAGCTTCATCGAACTCTCTAATTCTTAATGTAGTTACAAGATTAAACCTTTAGTACTTGTCTTAGGTTGTTTAGTAGTTAGAGTTGATTAAATTACTTGTTTTTTAATTAACTACAAGTAAGAAGAGATAGGAAAATAGTTTCAATGGTGAATATTCAAAGTGAGAATTAACATATACTTGCATCGATGAACAATTGTGAAATTCCGAAAGTGGATGTTGGCTTGGACCAAGGTGTGTTTTCCAATTGAATTAGATATTAAGTTTGCATTTTTTTTTCTTATTGATTTTCTTAGTTTTCCTATCATATATTCAAAAAAAAAAAAAAAACATCCTTGTTCATGTAGCACAAATTTAGGCTAGGCACTCTCTGTGAGAACGATACCTGCTTACACTACTACAGTTCATATTTAGAAGTAGGATTTTACTTTTGGTTGCCTACGACCGCACACCAGTAATAGACTCTACATCTCCATACAATGCTATATTGGGATGACCTTGGCTCCATGCAATGGGAGCTATGGCATCGACTCTCCATCAATGCATCAAGTATGTGAAATATGGTAGGGTGCCTAGATTGGTTCATTCATAAACTGAACTTCCCAGCTTAGTTCACAGTAGAGCTGCTTGACTCAACTTAACTAAAAATTAACTTAGCTCAACTTAACTGAATTTCCTATATCAGTTCGTTTTTAAACCAAGTTACCCAGGGCAATTCACCAACCGAGCTGCAAAGATCGTTTCAACCATAAATCTTGAAGACTCAGGTAATCCATAACATGTTAACTACTGAATCTTGTTATGGAAGAAGGCACGATAAGTCCTATGGAGTACTAATGGAATATTATGGAGTACCAATACGCCCGTTTATTTCTCAAACATCAATTTTTGTTACGTTTGTGAAGTTAAATGCATAATTTAATACTCGATATGTGATGGACCATGCCCCATATCCATTCCATTTCGGTGAAAGTATTATTTTTTAAGATCATTTAACAAACAACATATGATGCCCCAACAGTTTTTCATATACAACAAACGCATGAGTACAATCTAGAAAAAAAAATAAAAAATAAAACATAAAAAAAAATAAAAAATAAAAAAATAAAAGAAAAAACCTTGAACTTGTCACTTCCTATCACGAAATCTGAAGGTAAATTACATCTTTCCTCCAACATAAATCAGATTTTACCATTACATGAATCCTACCAATATTTGATGGAGCCATTTCAAGAGCATTGTAGGGCTCTATTTAGTGACTAATAAGCCTATATTGTTCAAAAAATACTCTTGAGGTGTTTTCACAAGAAACGAAAACACAAAAAAGAAATAGAAAAGAGAAGAGAAATGGAAGAGGCTAATCCAATCCAGAAGAAGACACAGGACCTAAGCCCTCAGAATCTGAGTTAGAATGGTAGAAGTCATCTTCTTCATACTGATTCAACGCTCGGATGATAGAGAATATATTCTCTTTCTTCTCATCATTTTTCTCCCAAAGTTTGTCACTTTTCGTCTTCAGCACACCATTGTAGGTTTTGTAAAGTTGAACTTGGGCCCATAGATCGTTGATCTCCTTTTCTGCTAACTTCAGGCGATCACGAAGTTTTTGGATTTGAGACAACACAAACAAATGGGCAGCATCAAGGAAGGAAAAATCAACACAAGCACCTTCAAGGGCACGAAGTTGTGGATGCTCTTTATCGAGAACCTTAACTATTATCATAAGCTCTCGAAACTGTTCGACCTCCTTCTTCATGTTGGCCTGAACGGTATCAAAGATGTCTGATGTAGAGGATGATAAGGCCATGGCTAGTATGAGATAGAGGAAAATAGAATAAAGAAGAAGAAAATGTAAAGAAACATCAAGAGGGTTTGGCTTTAAATAGCCTAACCAACGTCCACTAAATAACAAAATAGGTAAAACTGAATCGTCAGAGCATCTATGACATCAAATACGAAATAGTGGCAACCAATATCGAAGTAAAAAGATGATGATTCCCAAGACTAAATACGACAAACGTTAAAGCTAGTAATAATTACAAAGTACTATCATTACAAAACTAATGAAAATAGAAATTAAAAGGACAACAGATTAGTTAAACTGCACCCAGTTGATCCATATCATCTGGCAGAGGTACAACACGGACGTCGATAGCACCCAAAGTTAACTCTTTAAGTAGAGATTGGACTGGTCAGTGGCCATTGGAGTCGGATTAGAGCTGAGCTGAATTGGTTCAGCGATAGGCTAATCTTAGATAAAAACAGGTTGAGCTAAGTCGGGAACGGAACAAGCTTGATCGGAGCTAAGTTGAACTGGATCACCAACAAGTTGAGTTTGGACAGAAACTGGCTAAGCTAGTTTAGGAGCCGAGCAAGCTTGATCAGTGGTGACTGAACCTGTTTATAACTGAGCTTGACTTGATCAAGGTCTAGCTGAGCTTGATCAATAGAAGCTGAGCTATGAAGAAGGGACGAGTCTGTTGTACCAATGTTTGAGAGTTCTGCACTCGGTGGCTGTACCGAAGTAGAGCTGGGACCTTCCTCGTCTTCGGGGTCAAATTGGTCCAAAAAGGCAAGATCTAGATTAGGATGTACTTGTTGCACCTGTTCTTAACATAACCGAAAACCAACTAGTTGAATGCTCTCTTTGAGTGATTCAAAGTGTTCCAAGAGCTCCTTAACCCCCTTCTCATGTTCGATATTTTTCTACTTTGCCATTACAGTCAAATCCACTAAGGCCTTTGCCTGCTCCATGGACTTTACCTCTAGGGCTGCTAATTTAGCCTCGAGCGTTGAGCTCTTAACCTTCTTAAATCTAAAATTGTCAGACACCAACTTTTTCCATTTCTCTAATTGCTGAAGAGCATATGTTTTGGCATCCAGCTCTATCTTCTTCAGATCAAGCTCGGATTTTTGCTTGTTAAGCTTCTCTCCCAATGTGGAGTTCTCAGCAGACCATCTTTTAACCTCAGATAAGAGTTCTTACCAATCAAAGACTAGTTGCTGCTTTAAAAAAATTCACACTAAGCATAAGCCATTTGAAAATTAGTCTCAGACTATTCTTTTGAAGACCTCTCCAACGCCAGTTCGGTTTCAAAGGAAGTCTTCATCTTCTGCAAAGTTTAGAGATCGTCCTCCAGCTTGCTGAACTTAGTCAATTGATGCAAGAGCTAGGCGTCCAGTTCAGATGTATCATCTGAACTCCAAGCGAGGGAAAAATATAGGTGAATGCTCTACAATATACCCAGACTCACTCAGAATCTCATTCAGTACATCAAACGAATTACGAAGATAATTCAAATTAGCTAAAGAAGTATACGGACAAGAGATCAAAAGAGCTCTACTCGACTATGCTTCTCAATTCTAGGATGACTTTTCTTCCATGACTGCTGATAGAGAAATTGAATGGCATCTTCAAAGATTTGTAGACAATTTATAGCAGATGGGCCTACCTCTTTTAGCTATTGAAACATCTGTTCTTTAGAAGCCCCCTGGCAGACTTGGGGCTGCAAAGGTACCAACTCCAGATACAGGAGCAACTGCAGTTGGCTGAGCACAAATTGTTGTGACTCCATAAGTTTAGGTTATAGGAATCCCATTTTTTAAGGTAGCCGATTCCATCTCACGAATTTCAGTAGGGATTAGGATACGAGTACTAGCAACGGGGATGGACACCACTCTACGTTGCTTTATATAGAGAGGCTGTGAGTCCTCATCAAAACTTAGCGATATGGGAAGGAAAAATTGAGGTTCTTAAGGTTGAGCAGGTCCAAGAGGAACCACGATGGTCTGAACAATTGTGGTAGACGCGTTAGATTGTGTGAGTTATTTTGGGTGCTCTTTTCCTCTTTCCCAAAGCTAAATCTTGCAATTAGAAGACATGAGCTTTATCGAACTTCATTTTTTGGGGGCACAAAAGGCTTATAAGCTAGTTCCTAGCAAAGTCAATCTTTCGGTATCAAGAGCTTCACCAATTGATCGATGACCTTCTATGTTAAACGAAACCTTTGACAGACACTCCTACCTATACAAAACAATTTACGAAAAGATGAGGATGCCACAAAGAAAATAATGCTTAGAAATTACAAAGATGGAGAAAGGGAAATTACTTGAATAATTGAAATGTCGTAGTACGACTAGGGCCACCCTATCTCTTCGGAGGAAAATTCTGAATTGTATTTGAAAAATAGGCAGCAATTCTTCTAATTCTTTACGGTTTGTGGAAGGTCAGTTGGAAAAGTATACTATTTTATGATAGAATAATAGAATCTCCCAAAGTCATTATGGAATTTGAGATAACACACACTTCTAATCATCTCTATGGTTAAGGGTACCTTGTTTAAACGAGATAGCGCAAGAGCACCCATAATTTAGCGAAACCCATTTGGAACCAACTAGGCTAGGGCAATTTCCAGTTGGTGGAACAAGTTGTGAAGAAATGGAGTGAAAGGAATCTTGAGACCATATTCAAACATCCATACGAAGAAACATATTTCATCTTTCTTATAGGAATAGGGGCATTCGTTTTCGGAAGAAACCCTAATTTCAACCGATGAAGGAATTTCGAACGTATTCCGAAACAATCCGAGCCATTCCTTCCAGAAAATGCTCGCCCCATGGTCACCCTAATTCACTGGAGAATCAGGAGATACGTGATCCCCAGTCCTCAACGCCCTCCCAGAGAGAGGCGTAGACGAAGAACCAGCCTCTGCCGGATTGGGTGGCGGGGTGAAATCCGTTGTTGGAATCAAGAGCTTGGGGGAGTGCAAGGGAATAGAATATGATAAAGAAGTCAAGCAATATAGTAGGAGAAGATAAGAACCTACAGGAAAGAGATGACCTTTTATCTCACTTCGGGAATCACCAAGAAGGTCAAGAGGGCAAATGATGTGGGAAAAATTTTTGCCCACGAGTTGGAGCAAATGATGGTAGAACACTGGGTCAGGACTTCTGGTGAAACCTGACCTAAGAGTAGTAGCCCAGTAATTATTCTTGGTTCAGTAGCCGTTACCTCAAATACCACCTTCCCCATGCACAAACGTGATTAACGCGATATCTCGTAATGGGAGCTCAGACAAGAATCATAGTAGTTAAGTATGGTAAATAGAGAAGCTCATGGCGGGGATGGTTAACAAGGGTATGGCCTATATAAGTAGAAGGAAATGAGGTATAACACATAACTCTCAATATTACACTCGATATATTCTCTAAAGATTTCATCATCTCTTAGAGGAATTTGATCTTATTCTCATACTGAAGGTTCTTTGGCCAACACCACACCGGTGTCCCCCCCCCCCCCATAAAATTAACCGGTTTTGCAGGTCAGATTGCGAATTCCGGAGGTTTTCGGCGCGTAAGTGGCTGAAATATATACAAGGAATTTTTCGGCAACATCAATAAGCATAAAAAGTTATGGAATTCTGGTGCCCTAAAAATTCTAACTCAAAAACGCTCAAATTAAACCAATAAATAAATAAAACTCAAATTCAGCATTATAAAGCTCAAATTCAACCCAAAAAAAAAATATCAAATTCTAAAAATAAATAAATAAATAATAAAAAAAAAATTATCAAGTGTAGAAGAAAAAAAAAATCAAAACAAAACAAAAAAAAAAAAAACCTCAACTTCAACAACGTACAACTCAAATTCAACATTATCCAATTCAAACTCAATTGCAGGGAAAAACAACACACACACACATACACTCAAATTCAACAAAAAACTCAATTAGTCAAATTTTCATTATACAACTCAATTCAGCACTATAGAAAAAAAAAAAAAAAAAAAAAAAAAAAAAAAAAAAAAAAAAAAACAAACATGAACTTAATTCATTAGTTCTTAATTAGGAAAAAAAAATATAATTTCAGGAGTCATTCATTAAAGAAATGAATAAATAAATTCAAGAGTTATAAATTTTAGTGATGGAAAAATGATTAATCTGAAATTAATTAAAAATAGAGAAGAAAAAAAATTTGTCGTTCTTAATTAAAAGAAAAAGATATTAATTTCAGATATGTGGATTTCAAGGGAAAAATAAGGGATTGGCATGTTTTTTTCGATGGTTTCTTTGTCGATCTAAAGAAAAAAAATTGTTTGGATCTATTCTATGTAGATCTGATAAAAAAATATTAGGATCTACAAAAAACAAACCCCTATGGAGTTCAATACAAAAATCTATAAATTCGGGGCAACAAGTTTTAGATTTGAAAGAAATAATAATAAAAAAAAAATACATCACGGAAGAACCATTGCAATTATTGAACTTGAATCTAAATCTAGTGTCCAAGCCACAACTCATCATATTTGCTCACAATCCTCACTCCCCCCCCTCCGAACCCCAAATATATATACTACCCAAAATTTTAAAAATATATATATATATATATTTATAGAAACATTTAGAAAAATTCATATTCAAAATTTAACTTTCTTGTGGCTTTGGTCAAAGTAGGATTTCTCATGCAATTAAAAAATAATTTTTTTAATTATTTAGTGCTTCAAAGTAGCAAAAGGCCTTAAAAAAATCCCAAACTAGTGTAATTAATTTTTTTGTCCTGTAAGGCACTTTAGTGTATAGTCCTCCCTTTACATTAACTAATTTATCATATTTCACTTTCAATTTATAAATTATGCCATTCTACAAAACTTACAACCGTTGAAATAAAAATGAAAAGTCCATTAAATCATGGAACAAATCGTTTCTAAAGATATCAATACTGTGAATGTTTTCAATGTTAAAAAAAAATATATCATTTTAATATGTAATTCACATTATTCATTTTGATATATGTATTGTTTGTGTGTGTGTGTATATATTTTACAAATTTGTGAATATTCACACGACTGTCAATTTCCCTGGTTTTGATAGGGAGTATATTTTCCTAAAATATTTGAGACCCACGTTTCCCACTCATTATTCCCTTTTATATTAAGACATATTTCTTTCCTTAGGATTTAGATTAACTATCACTTGGGTATGTGAATATGAAGTAGACTATTGCTAGTCTTTGAATATATACGTGAATGCCTTTTTTGTTACTGGCTTTGGATATTGAAATTGGTTATATTCAATTATTTGTATTTGTGGATTTTTTTGCGAAGATTCACATTCAACATCAATTTATTGTGCTGAGTATGTGAATATTCACATCTGTAATTTTCCTTAACAACAAAAATCAAATTGTTAATATGAAACATTCAAATGTTATACTACATTTGAATGATTTGAACATTTACTCCCTAGTTATAACTGCTTCAGCGTTAAATTTTAGATGTACTATCACTTAGGCTATTATTCAGTTTGCATATACAAATGAATGTCTTCTTTAATTGTGAACATTGACTACTTTTTCTATTTTGAACAGTGAATGTAATGGTTATAATGATTGTTTTGAAGTACAATAAATGTTCACAACGCGTAATATGAATATTCAAATTTGTTGCTTCCCTTATCACAACGACAAATATCAAATTATTAATATGAAACATTCAAATATTGCACTCCATTTTAATGACCATAATTATATTGTGAACATTTACATTTTTTTTTTTATAATTTACGGCAACGTTAAGTTTTAAATACATCATCACATTGGGATATTATCAACTTTTGCATATGTAAATGAATGTCTTATTTAATTATGAATATTCACACTGTTGTGTACTATATTAAATGTTCACATTATTTTAAAACAATAACTTGTAACCCACAAGATTTAATAGGATTATCAATGTGAACATTCATATTATTGTTGCACTATTGTGAATGTTCAAACTCTTTCGAAATAATAACTTATAAAGCATTAGATTTAATAGGATTATCAGTGTGAACAATACTTTTCTATACTATGTTAAATATTCATAATATTTCAAAACAATAACTCGTAACACACCATATTTAATAAGATTATCACTATGAACATTCATACTACTATTGCACTATTGTGGATACTGACATTATTTCAAAACAATAACTCTAAAGCACCAAAAATTAAAAATAGACGCAGAATTGAAAAATGAGTAATAAACCTATATATCGAGGCAAAATATATCAAAACACACGACGGCAGTGAATTTGTGGACTACGATGAATTTTGGTCCTTATAAACATCGATGCCTCCGCCCCCACATCAGAGTTGTAAGCCTTCATAGGTGTAATTTATCTATTTATTCCCAAGTTAGTTTTGGTAGTTTTCGAGTATTTTTATAGTGTTTTTATATGTTTTAATATATTTTTATTCTTTTTGTTATAAATTAGGTAGTTAGGGTGAAAATGGACTAAAACGGTCTTTAAACGATCACATCCGAGCAAGAACGGTAGAAGAACGGTGGGAAAAGAGAAAAAAGGCAAACTTCCAGCATTTGCAGGCCAGCGCTACAGCGGTGAAGCTGCCGACATGCCCACCGCTGCAGCAATTAATCTGCAAATATTTTGAGATATTTTAGGATATTTTGAGATATTTTGAATCCTATAAATATCATCCATATTTTCCCCGAACAAGAAATTGACGTTTTCGGGAGTCTTGAGAGCTCCAAGGCCATTCGACCAATAGAAGATCACCACACAAAGGAGGAAGCATTCTCAGAGCGATTTTTGCGGCAGATCTTCGGATAACGGCTAGTCTCCTCATTTCTCTCTCTCTCTTAGATTGGTTGTTTGTTTAAATATGTTTAGCTCGTTTCTAGTTGTATATAGGGCTATGGCCATGTGTAGCTAAACATATATTGCCTAGGGCTTGATTGTACTTTACGAAAACGATGTTTAAATATATCGATGTTTTGTTAATAGTTGTTCGTGTTTATCTGATTGTGTTTGCCGTTATTCTACATTTATATGCTTGTTTAGATATACAGAGAATACGAGATTTGACACTCGGGAGAGGTAACCCCGGATTCGGACTAGGGTTTAAACACAATGCGACGATCTAATAACCCGAGAGGGAGTTAGAAAGTATGCACTCCGTAAAGTTGGGGCAAGACTCATATGACCAAGTGTCGTATAGACGCTCGAGAGGGACTTCGGAGTTGATGCGAAGTCACATATTCATTCACTTTATACTCGGGAAAGGTAGTGAATGAGATTTCTATACCGATATTGTCAGATAGGACGAACGCCGTTAATGTAAATTAGATTGAAACGAACACGTTTAAGTTGATGAAGTAAATCCCTAGGCAATAATTTCCTATAAACGTCATACTACTATATTAGTATAATTAGGTTAATTAACTTAGTATTAGTAATTTTGTTATAAAAAAACTACATTTTTATCACCTAAATAAAGTTAGATTATGATAATTGCAATACTCAGTGACCGTCTAATCCAATCCCTGTGGATACGACAACCCTTTCTCTTTCCCATCTATACTAAAACTTTACCCATACATTTGCAGTGAAAGTAGCAACGTATTCACGCGCTACTAAGTTTTTGGCGCCGTTGTTGGGGATTGTATTTTATATTGTTGTTGATATTGTGAGTAAATAACTTGACTTTAATTTAGGCATTGTTCAGAATTTTTTCTTTGTAGTTTTTTTTTTTTTTTTTTTCTCATGCAGGGTACTTGAAGATGTTAGATCTATAGGTACTTATGCATTTCTTTTAACGTGATTCTGAGCTGTTTTATAGTGCTTGGGATCGATACAAGGAATTACTATTCCGATTTTTGAACTATCGTTTCCCGAGGGAGTGTCAACTACTGAACTTCCTCGACGGGTTATTTACCGCAACCAGAACGGAGGTCGAACAAGAAAACGGTACCACCAATTTTGACTAATTAACGGTGGACGACGTGTATTAGTTGTTGGAAGACATGGCCATTTATGATTATCACTATTGGAATTATTCAACAAGCTACCAAAGTTTGGGGTTTAGTTTCACTAACACGGCGCCATAGATTGACACTCTGATCCAAAATATGGAGTCTTCCCCTGCATTGGAAATCATGTTTACTGAATTTATAGGGGAGACTCAAGCATTTTGGATGGATACGAATGACAGGATCAATGAGCACAAAGATCGTCTCAACAATATTGAGACAGTTTGCATTAAATCGATGTGACCGTAACGTCTCTTTAGATGCAAATCCGTTAGCTTATCAGCTTGATTGAGGCCGAGTCAGACATGGTGGTACTAGGTGATACACAACCCATATCATGTGAAAGCCACCACAAGGAACCGGAAACGAGCAGGAGGAGCTTGGGAGCATTCACAGATGATTATTCGAATGAGCCGAGACCCCAAGCATGGATCCACGATTGTGATTCTTCACCATTGGAGATCCAAATTGTGATGCCACCACCGATCCAAGACGATCATATTTATGAGGATCCGATGTGGCTCATTTATCATTCGCTGCCATTAACACCGTTCTTTCATGCCTACCACGCACATGAGCTGACAACGAATCTAGTTGAAAGCTCAGGCCGATCAGAGCTAAATCTTACTAGTCTTAAGGGCGTACTGAATCAAGATTCCTATATGGTGTTGTACGAAATGTACTACGAGCGGAAACCACTCTTTGACGAGCACGTTTCCATGTTTGGCCAAGGACAATAAACCACACACTTCTTGGGAGACAACCCAAGTAAAAAATAAGTTAAATCCATTGCCGCTGACTTGATTCGGAGGCGAGATTCTCTCGCCTCTCAGGTACGTGTTCTAAACCCCCGTCTTCATTATAATGCTTTATGCTTTCATTGGGATCGCTGATGGGTTATTGTGGACACTTCCTATTTTAAGTTTGGAGGTGATGTGTAGTATGTTAGTATGTTTTAAATGTTGTTTAGTTTATTGTATGCATGTTTGTTAGTGTAGAATGTGTTTTTTGTTTGTTGTTGTTGTGTGCTGAGTTTTGCGTTCATCTGGGCCATTACCCAATGATGATATTACCCCCTGATTTTTTTTCGAAGTCAAGGATAATACCCATTCATTTGTGTTCTCTGTGCTTGACAATGTGTTTTGGTAAAAGTTATTGTGGATCCTAATTTGCACTAGCATGTAGACTCAATGTATAGTTATTCAATTGATTTGAGGATAATTATCCATTAGCCAAACTCATGACAATTTAAGGATTCTAGAACCTGATTGAGGGAAAACTTAAGGTGAATCCTAGGCGAGATAATTCATGAGACATGTTTTAGGCATTTATTTTGTCGCTTGAGCCTTTGAAGCTTACCTTGTAAAATGTTTATCCCTCGTTACCCTGTCGAAGCCAATTTTCCGTTTCAATTTTGAACACATAAAAAATACCATGTTTGATAAAACGTTTTCCAAACCTATATTGTTGAACTGAAGGCACAATTTGAGTGAATCAAGTTAGCATTCGTGTATGCTACTTGAAGTGAGCAGTTGGGTTTAGGGAAAACTTCTGATTGGTTCATTATTTGAGTACTCAGTTGTCATTTTTCTTTTGTTTTAACCACACCCGTGAAATTGTAATAATCGAATAAGTTTGGGGGTGTAGTGGTGGCCGCAATTAATGCGCTGCCACTTTCACCGCAAGCGTACGAAACAAGTTTTTGTATAATGAACCTTTCGGTCGGGTATTGTATACACAGGGATTGGTTGAGATTACTAATTATTATATTGAGATAGTTTTGAGAGAATAGGTTGTCTAGGGATTAGTTTCGTTTACGAATATGTGTTTGATCTCGTTTTAGTTTATATTAACGGTGTTTGACTTATATGACAATCTCAATTCATAAACTCCTCCGCCCGCTCTCCCGAGTGTAAGACAGGGGAATACACGACTTCGTGTCCACGCCAAAGTCCCGCTCAACGTCTTAACCACCCTGGGCCACGTGAGTCTCGCCCCAACGTCATCGATTGCACACAATCCAATTCTCGACCAGGTCACTAGATCGTTTGTTGCATTTACCCTATCAACAATCTCAGTTCTAAAACTCCCTCGCCACCTCTCCCAAGTGTAAGACGAGGGAATATGTGACTTCGTTTCAATAAAGAAGTCCCCCTCAACATCTTAACGACCCTAGGCCACGTGAGTCTTGCCCCAACGTCATAGATTGTCCACAATCCAAACCCCGACCGGGTTATAAGATCGTGGCGTTTATTTATTCTAGTCCGAATCTGGGATTTATCAAACTTTGTATTCTCATATCATCATTCTCATAACATGATAAACAAATAATACAGCACACACAATCAAAATTATGAAGAACATCCCCCAAACAATAACACAAACTAAATTAAACAATGTATTCATAAATTATATTAATAATCCCTAAACAACCTATATTTAGTCAATGGCCATAACCACATATACAAAGTAAAATGGCGTAAACATGCTCAACAATTATCAAAATGAAGAAAACAAATAGAAGAAACGAGCGACTTAGCCGATATCCAAAGAATTGGCACTAAAACCGTCGAACGATCACTTCTCCCGTCATCTTCCACCTCGGGTTGAGAGCGCTCCCTCAAAAATCCCTTTTCCTAACCCTAAAATATAGCCTAAGGCCTTAGAGGCTGAAGAGATTGGAAGAGAGGAGGAGAGAAGGGTATAAATAGGCTAAAACATATCTAACAAAATATTTAAACTGTGCAGAGGCCACCGCCACGGCGGTAAGTATGTCGGTTGGTGATCGCTGCGACGTTGAAGAAAGCGGTGGCTTTGGAAAAAATTTATGATGGTTTACCGCCTAGGCGGTGGTCCATCAGTAGCCTTTGGTCTTTCTCAGTATCTTCACCGCCGCGGCAATGGTCTGAACACCGCAGCGGTGGGCTTGTTTCACAGTTTTGCCTCCGAGCTTGTTTTTCCACCGTTCTTCAACCGCTTTTGGTTCGATCTCATTGTTTCTGCTCCAATTTCATACCTTTTCACTCCATGCACCTGTTTTAATACAAAAAGAATAAAAAAAAAACATATAAAAATAACTATAAAACTACTCTAAAACTAACAAAACCAGTTTGGAAATACGTAGGTAGATCACACCTATCAATTAGCCCCAAATTCGGAATTTTGCTAGTCCTTGAGCAAAACACCCACACAATACAAGAAAATATAAAAACTAATTACGAAATTTAAAAACTAAAAACTGAAAACACTAAAAACAAAAATGTGTAAGTTTTGATTATCGTCTACTGGCCAAAAGATTTTCCCTCATCGACCCCCAATCCTATCAAGTTCAAGCATAAATCATACCATGTGATGTTCTAGAATTTTAATGGCTAAAAATAGTAAGCGTCATTCTAGGTCATGTTTAAGTGTATGTGATTAAACTTAAATATACAAATATCCATTGATTAGATGGGATTATCCCTCAATATAGTTCATGACTAAAACCTGTAATGTATAGGGAATCCATACGCCTGACCCGGGATCTATTCTCTACTAATGTAGGCTCGGAGGTTCACGAAGATCATTAGGGATTGGTTTGGTGTTGGAATAAAGGCCACGGGTATATCGAAAATACAAAATAGGTTAATCGTCGTTAACATAACGATACCCGAGGCACATGCTTGGCTCTTTCTCACTCTCAAAAACCCATAGTTTAATTAGAAACAACCCTGAATAATACAATTAAGAACGTAGTACTCACTTGTCAACAAGAAATGTAAAGATTTTATTTTTTATTTATTTATTTTATTTTTGTTTTGTTTTTTGGACACACCCCCTAACTCATTCGATTGTTACAGCTTAAGGGATGTGCAAAAAGGATTAAGTAACACACCCCCAAACTCATTCGAATTTCTACAATTTTAGGAGTGTGCAAAAATATGAATGACATATGACAAGTGAGTACTCGAATACCGAACTAATTTAAAAGTTTGCCCTAAACCCAACCGCTCACATCAAGTAGCGAAATGCTAACTTCATTCACTCACATTGTGCCTTTAATTTGGCGATATAGGTTTCGACAAAAATCAATCGGCTAGAGTATTTGTTAAGTGTTCAGAATTGAAACGGTTTTTAGGCTTCGACAGGGTAACGAGGGATAATAATATTGCATGGTAGGCTTCAAAAGGCTCAAGCGATCACATGAATGACTAAATCATATCTCCTAAATAGCCTCGCCTAGGATTTCGCCTCGAATTTCCCCCAAATCAAGTTCTAGAATCCCTATTGTCATGAAATTGAGTGAAGGATAATCGGTTTCAAATCAAATAGATAGTGTTAAATTGAGTTTACGTGCTCGTGCATTTAGGATCTACAATAACTTTTACTAAGACGATACATTAAGCACACAGAACACACATAAATGAGCGTTACACTCGACCTCAAAACAACTAGGGGACAGACTCATTATTGGGTAAAGGCCCAGATGACGAACAAACTTAGCACAAAACAACAGCTAAACTGAATAAACTAATCCTAAATAATCATGCATACAATAAAAACAATAAAACATGTGAATTAAAACATATATTTAAAACATACTAACACATTTCCACCAACTTAACACAGGTGATGTCCAAAACAACCCGTCAGCAATCCCAATGACAGTATATAGCATTATATTGAAGACGGGGATTTAGAACACGTACCTGGGAGGCGAGAGAATCTTGCCTCCGACTAAAATTGACGAAGATGGATCTAACTTATTTTTTATCCTGGGTTGCCTCCCAAGAACCGCTTGATTTAATGTCCTCGGCCCGACACATGCCTTCAAGACTAGCGAGATGTTGTAATGGATGTAACGCAAGAGTACCTATCGATCTAACATGTTCAAGCATCCTACTGGAAAACAAAAACAAAACTACAAAGAAAAATTATATACACAAAAAAATGCCTAAATTAAAATCAAGTTATTTACTCATAATATAGATAATAACCAAAAACACAACCCCTGGTAATTGTTACAAAAAACTTGGTCGCTGTACAACAAGGATTTAATCGCTCATGTATATAACTAATTGCAAGAATACGAGATCAAAGTTTTAGTATAGTGTGATCGTGAAAGATTGGGTTATCGTATCCATAGAAATTGGTGTCGTTACTATTGAATACCGCGTTTGTCGTGACCTAACTTTATCTAAGCGAAAAACAAATATATTTAATTAATTAAACTAATACTAACATATCTAAATTAACTACGCTAATATGCTAATATGTTTTAGGGTGAAGAATTGCCTAGGGATTAACGTGTTTACAAATACGTGTTCGATTTCGATTTACTCACGTTTACGCTGTTCAACCTATTTGACAACCTCGGTAAGTAAACTCCACCGCCACCTCTCCTGAGTGTAAGACAGGGAAATACATGACTTCGAATCAACGAAGAAGTCTCACTCAACATCTTAACGACCCTAGGTCACGTGAGTCTCGCCCAGTGTCATTGATTGCACACAATCCAACTCTCTCCCGAGTTATTAGATCGTGCATTATATTTACCCTATCGACAATCTCCATTCTAAAACTCCCTCTCCACCTTTCCCGAATGTAAGATGAGACATATAACGCGACTTCATGTCAACGAAGAAGTCCCCCTCAACGTCTTAACGACCCTAGGTCACGTGAGTCTTGTCCCAACGTAATCGATTGTCTCCGATTCAAACCCCAACCAGGTTATAGAATCGTGGCGTTTGTTTACCCAAATCCGAATCCAGGGTTTTTCAAAACCCCATATTCTTCATTTACCATTCTAAGCATAATAAACAAACAATACAATAAACACAATCAAACTATGAAGAACAATCATAAACGCAACACCGAAATCATCCAAACAAACATATTTATAAATATACCGTTAATCCCTACTACAATCCATATTTAACTCGTGGTCATAACCGTATAAACAATGAAATCGAGCTAAACATGCTCACTTGATCCTAAGATAAAGAAATAAGGAAAAACAATCGAAGAACTTAGCCTCGTCCGAAAATAAACCGCTAAGAACACTCAATGATCGATTCGTCATCTTCTCCACTTTGGGATGTGAGATCCACCTCTAAAACACCTAAACCTAGGCCTAAATATGGCCTAAGGTGCCCAAATGGTCGGGGGGGTTTACAAGGAGGGGAGAGGGAATGGTATTTATAGCCAAAATATCTCAAAATATCTAATAAATATCAAGGCTATGTTAGGGGTTTCCGCCTAGGTGTAGGGTTTTCCGCCTAGGCGCAGGTAGGTTGGTTAACTTTCTACCGTTTTTTCGCCTAGGCGCAAGTAGGTTGGTTAACTTTCTGCCGTTTTTCCGCCTAGGCGCAAGTAGGTTGGTTAACTTTCTGCCGTTTTTCCGCCTAGGCCGAGAAACTACAGGTTTGCATTTTTTTTTTTATTGTAACTTCTGTATCCAAACTCCAATTGCAGTAATTCAAAAACCTATGGAAATCTAAGAAAAAGATATACAATTTCCATGTTTTGAGTGTTTCCAAAATCGGATTGCATCATAGTACAAAATAGCCTTGAAGTTACAGCACCTGTACAGGCTTAGCAGGTTTGGTGACCGCCTAGGTGAAGAAGTAAGCGGTGGACTTGGAAATATTTCTGCTGGGGTTTCCACTTGGCGGAGAAATTTCCTGCCTAGGCGGTGGGCTGTCAGTAGCCTTTTTTCATTCTCAGCATCTTCACTGCCTAGGCGGTGGGCTTCATTCATATTTTTGCCTCCTTGCTTGTTTATCCACCGTAACTTTGACTCGCCTTCGGTTCGATCTTATCGTTTTCGCTCCAGTTTCTTATTTTTTGCCCCCACACACCTGATTTAATACAAAAAGATAAAAACTAATTAAAACATAATAAAATATTATATAAATGCTCGAAAACCAACTTAATTCGATTTGAAAATACGTAGGTAGATCACAGCTATCAAATACCCCCAAACTTGGAATTTGGCTAGTCTTCGAGCCAAACACACACACTAAAATGAAAAATACAACAAACTAAATTAAATAACAAACAACCTTAAAACAATCTAAACATAACAACATGCGAGTTTTGACTTCTTCTAACGGCCTATTTATTTTTCCCTCAACAACCGCCAATTATTTCGAGTTCAGGTAGTAACACACAACATGTAATGTTCTATAATTTCGATGTGCAATAATAGTAAACGCTATTCTAGATCCTATAAACGTGTTAGTGCGAGCTCAATAATATGGCTATAAAACGATCGAATTGGATTACCCCCCAACGAAATTTATGAGTTAAGGATTACCATAAGCTAGATTGGGGTCCACTCTCCACTAATGTAGGTTTAGTAGTTCATGAAGATCATTAGGACTTGGTTCGGTTTTGGTATATTTGGCCAAGGGTAATTTGGAATAGAAAACGGGTTAATGTTATTAACTTAACATTACTCAAGTCTCAACGCATGGCAGATTCACTCTCGAACCCCCATAGAAAGATTGGAAACAATCTTGAACATGCAATTAAAACCGACGTACTCACTTGTCAAAATAAATGGAAATAAAAACCGTATTTACATTTGACTCTTTTTTTCTTCTTTTTTTCTTCAATGAACACACCCCTAAAACTTATTTGAATGTTACAATTAAAGGGGTGTGTGAAATTCAAATGAAAAATGACAAGTGAGTACTCCAATACAATTAGAAGTTCGCCCTAAACCCAACCGCTCACATCAAGAAGCCTTTGTAATGGCTAACTTGATTCACTCAAATGTGCCTTTATATTCAACGATATAGGTTTAAAAAACGATCAACTAGCAAGGGTATTAGTTTATGGGTTCAGAATTGAATTTGCATTTAGGCTTCGATAGGGTAACGAAGGATAAACATATATCAAGGTAGGCTTCAAAGGCTCAAGCGATAAAGAGAATGCCTAAATCACGTCTCTTGAACTACCTCACCTAGGATTTCTCCTCAAGGTTCCCCTCAATCAAGTTCTAGAATTCTCAATGTGTCATGAATTTGGCTAATCGATAATCATCCTCAAATTAATTGAATAACGATACCTTGAGTCTATGTGCCCGTGCAAATTTGGATCTATAATAATTTTGGACCAAAACGCATAGTCAAACTTACAAAATCACACATGCATAGGTATTACCCTTGATCTCGAAAACAACCAGGGGTAATTATCATCATCTGGTAACGGCCCAGATGAACACAAAACTCAGCATGCAAACAACAACATAAAAACATAAACACATTCTAACCGAAACACACATGAAATACAGAAAAACAATAACACATAAACTAACAATACTAAATACTACACATCACTTCCGAACTTAAAACGGACAGTGTCTTCATCGAACCCAATCATCATTCTTCAACATATGAAATTTAAAGCATGCTAACGAAGGGTGTTTAGAACACTTACCTGGGAGGTGAGAGGATCTTGCCTCTGAATCAAGTCAGATGTGATGGATTTAACTTATTTTGACCTTGGGTTGCCTCCCAAGAAGTGCGTGGTTTAATGTCCTTGGCCCGACATTTTCAGAACGCCTTCAAGATTGGCGAGATTTTGCTTTAAATGGCTCAATCTTTCAACGAAATGCCTTACCGGCTTATGTGCTTGGCCAAGCATAATTAAAACAGATTGGAATCTCATCGAAAGGGATGCATCAATACCCGTCGATCTAACTTCGGCATGTACTCTGCATAAGCAACAAAAACAAAACTACAAACAAAAAATTATATAAAAAGAAATGCCTAAAATAAAATTAAGTCATTTACACACAATATCGATAATAACAACAAATCAATACCTGACAATCATTGCCAAAAACTTGGTAGCGATCACCAAGAACTGAATTCGCCTAACGACCTATCCCCGGCAATGGCGCCAAAAAATTATACGGCGAGAATTTAATCGCTCGCATATATGACTATTCGCAAGTGTACGAGGTCAAAGTTTTAGTATAGTGTGATCGTGAAAGATCAGGTTATCATATCCATAGGGATTAGTGTCGTTACTATCGAATACCGCCTTTGTCGTGACCTAACTTTATCTAAGCTAAAAACAAATGTATTTAATTAATTAAACTAATACTAATATATCCTAAATTAACTACACTAATATTCTAATATGTTTTAGGGTGAAGAATTGCCTAGGAATTAACGTGTTTACAAATACGTGTTCGATTTCGATTTACTCACGTTTACGTTGTTCGACCTATTTGACAACCTTGGTATGTAAACTCCATCGCCACCTCTCCCGAGTGTAAGACATAGGAATACATGACTTCGAAGCAACGAAGAAGTTCCCCTCAACGTCTTAACGACCCTAGGTCATGTGAGTCTCGCCCAGTGTCATTGATTGCATACAATCCAACTCTCTCCCGGGTTATTAGATCGTGCGTTATATTTACCCTATCGACAATCTTCGTTCTAAAACTCCCTCTCTACTCTTCCCGAGTATAATATGAGAGATATAACGTGACTTCGTGTCAACAAAGAAGTCTCCATCAACGTCTTAATGACCCTAGGTCGTGTGAGTCTTGCCCCAACGTCATCGATTGTCCACAATTCAAAACCCCGACCGGGTTATAAAATCGTGGCGTTTATTTACCCAAATCTGAATCTGGGGTTTTTCAAAACCCTGTATTCTCCATTTACCATTCTAAGCATAATAAACAAACAATACGATAAACACAACCAAACTATGAAGAACAATTATAAACGCAACACCGAAATCATCCAAACAAACATATTTATAAATATACCGTTAATCCCTACTACAATCCATAGTTAACTCGTGGTCATAAACATATAAACAATGAAATAAAGCTAAACATGCTCACATGATCCTAAGATAAAGAAATAAGGAAAACAATCGAAGAACTTAGTCTCGTCCGAAGACAAACCGCTAAGAACGTTCAACGATTGATTTGCCGTATTCTCCACTTCGGGATGTGAGCTTCACCTCCAAACACCTAAACCTAGGCCTAAATATGGCCCAAACAGTCGGGGGGGTCACAAGGAGGGGAAAGAGAATGGTATTTATAGCCAAAATATCTCAAAATATCTAATAACTATCAAGACTGTGTCAGGGGTTTCCGCCTAGGCATAGGGTTTTCTGCCTAGGCACAGGTAGGTCGGTTAACTTTCTACCGTTTTGCCACCTAGGCGGTGGAATTTCTGCCTAGGCCGAGGAACTGCAGGTTTGTATTTTATTTTGACTGTAACTTCTTCATCCAAACTCTGATTGAGGTGATTCAAAAATCTATGGAAATCTAAGAACAAGATCTAAAACTTCCATGTTTTGAGTGGTTCCAAAATTGGATTGAATCTTAGTCCAAAATAGCCTTGAGGTTACAGCACCTGTACCGACTTTGCAGGTTTGGTGACCGCCTAGGAGAAGAAGTAGGTGGTGGACTTGAAAATATTTCTGCTGGGGTTTCCGCCTAGGTGGTGGGTTTTCAGTAGCCTTTTGTTATTCTAAGCATTTTCACTGCCTAGGCGGAGGTCTGGACGCCTAGGCAATGGGCTTCAATCATATTTTTGCTGCCTTGCTTGTTTATCCAGCGTAACTTCAATCGCCTTCGGTTTGATCTCATTGTTTTCGCTCTAGTTTCCTATCTTTTTGCCCCCCACACCTGATTTAATATTAAAAGATAAAAACTAATTAAAATATAATAAAATACTATATAAACGCTCGAAAACCAATTTAATTCGGTTTATAAATACGTAGGTAGATCACACCTATCAGTCGCGATCGCCGAAAACTGTATTCGACAAACCAATCCCCGGTAATGTCTCCAAAAACTTGGTAGACGTTGACGGAAACTGAATCTGACAAACCAATCCCCAACAATGGCGCCAAAAACTTGGTGGCCACAATTAATGCGCTGCCACTTTTACCGCAAGCGTACAAATCAAGTTTTAGTATAATGGACCTTTTGGTCTGATATCGTATCCACAAGAATTGGTTGAGATTACTATCGAGTATCGCGATTGTCATAACCCAACTTTATCTAGGCGACAAATATGGAATATAAAATTTAATACTAATACTAAAATACTAATTACTATATTGAGATAGTTTTGAGAGAATAGATTGTCTAGGGATTAGTTTCATTTACAAATACGTGTTCGATCTCATTTTAGTTTAGATTCACGGTGTTTGACTTATATGACAATCTCAATTCGTAAACTACTCCGCCACCTCTCCCGAGTGTAAGCCGGGGGACTACGCGACTTCATGTCAATGCTGAAGTCCCCCTCAACGTCTTAACGACCCTAGGCCACGTGAGTCTCGCCCCAACTCCATCAATTGCACACAATTCAACTCCCGACCGGGTCATTGGATCGTGCGTTGCGTTTACTCTATCGACAATTTCAGTTGTAAAACTCCCTCGCCACCTCTCCCGAGTATAAGACGAGAGAATACGCGACTTCATGTCAATGAAAAAGTCCCCCTCAACGTCTTACGACCCTAGGCCACGTGAGTCTTGCCCCAACGTCATTGATTGTCCACAATCCAAACCCCGACCGGGTTATTGGATCGTGGCGTTTCTTTATTCTAGTCCGAATTCGAGATTTTTCAAACCCTGTATTCTCATATCATCATTCTCATAACATGCTAAACAAACAATACGGCACACACAATCAAAATAACGAAGAACATCCACAAACAATAACACAAACTAAATTAAACAACGTATTCATAAATTATATTAATAATCCCTAAACAACCTATGTTTAGCCAATGGCCATAACCACGTATGCAAAGTAAAATGGCGTAAACATGCTCAACAACTTCCAAAATGAAGAAAACAAAGAGAAAAAATGAGAGACTTAGCCGATATCCAAAGAATTGGCGCTAGAACCTTCGAACGATCACTTCTCCCGTCATCTTCCACCTCGGGTTGAGAGCGCTCCCTCAAAAATCACTTGTCCTAACCCTAAAATATAACCTAAGGCCTTAGGGGCCGAAGAGATCGGAAGAGATGAGGAGATAAGGGTATAAATAGGCCAAAAAAATATTTAACAAAATATCTAAACTGTGCAGAGACCACCGCTGTGGCAGTGAGTATGTCGATTGGTGATCACTGCAGTGATAAAGAAAATGATGGCTTTGGAAAAACTTTATGCTGGTTTACCGCCTAGGCGGTGGTCCATCAGTAGCCTTTGGTCTTTCTCAGCATCTTGACCACCGCGGCGGTGGTCTTGTTTCACAGTTTTGCCTCCAAGCTTGTTTTTCCACCGTTCTTCAGTCGCTTTTGGTTCGATCTCATCGTTTATGCTCCGATTTCATACATTTTCACCCCACGCACCTGTTTTAATACAAAAAGAATAAAAACATATTAAAACATATAAAACTAACTATAAAACTACTCTAAAACTAACAAAATCAGTTTGGAAATACGTAGGTAGATCACACCTATCATGTAGTATGTTAAAAAAAAAACATATGTAAATATTGTTCAATTTTCATTTCTTTTGACAAGTGAGTACTGCGTTCTTAAATGTTTGTTCAAATATTGTTTCCAATTTATCTATGGGGGCTCGAGTGTGAGTGTGCCAAGCGTTGTGCCTTGGGTATCATCAAGTTAACGATGTTAACCCATTTTACATTCCTGATATACCCTTGGCCACATGTTCCAAACCGAACCAAGTCATATTAATCTTTTTGAACTTACAAACCTAGATTAGTAGAGAGTGGAAACCAATCAGACGTATGCATATCCTAATCATTTATGGTTAAATTCGTGAGCTTCGTTGGTAAATAATCCAATCCGGTTGTTGTATAGTTATATTATTGAGTTTCGCACACACACGTTGACAGGATCTAGAATGGCGTTTACTATTATTGAATGTGGAAATTAATTCTAAAACATCAAATGGTGAGTTTTACCACCTGAACTCGATATGATTGCGGGTTGTTGAGGAAAAATGTTTTGGTTGATAGATGAATTAAAAATTCGCATATCGTTATGTTTAGATTGTTTGTGCTTAGGTTGTTCATGTTATTTAAATTAGGTGTGTTTTTCATTTTAGTGTGAGTGTTTTGCTCGAGCACTAGCAAAATTCCAAGCCTCTTTTCCTATTCTTTTTTTGTTTTATTTATGATATCCTAGGCATTGGGAAGAGAGAGAGAGAGAGAGAGAGATGGTGCAAAATGGGCATATTGACCGAACTCAATAATAAAAAATAGAATGTATAAAAATGGAAATTGCAAAACTTAACTGAATTATAATTTATCTTACCAATCTTTCATCCAATAGTCAATATGTAACATGCAGATCATTGCTGTGAATATTGAAATATCGGTTGTCTGTCGGCTTTCTATTTGAAATTTGAGTGTGGGATGGCAATAAGAGGCTTCTATGTTTCACTATATAAAATAGGACCCGTTTGGTTGTCTAAATTATTTTATTTTATGAATTATTTTATTTTTGATGAATTGATTTGTGTATCTATAATTTAATCAAATTTCTATATTGTTTGTTTGAACATAGAAACCTACAATTATTTTAGTTTAATTCAATTTTAGGTTGTATTTAATTCGAAATACATGAGTAAATAACATCTAAACTAGGAGTAAAATGGTTAGGTAGCTAATTTAATTGCCACAACCGAACACTCGACTACGACAATTCATAAATTAACTAATAAAAAAATAATAGAATAATTTGCTAATTAGAAGAACTATTTATTGTTCTCTCTCATGCATTCTTCCAACCACAGAAAGTACTTACTTCATCTTGTTCACTTGCAATGTCATAAATTTAAGGGGCACTTACCAAGCAGTCCTAAAAGGTGACCGAAACTACTAAATAAACCCGCTACTTTCTCTTTAACCCGAGCAGTCCTCATGTCATTTCCGTGACTAAAATACCTCTATTTGATGCACTGCTTTATAAACATCATGTAATCACCTCCTCCTTATGTGAAACTAAATGAGGTAACAAAAGACCAACTCTAGGTGAAACAAAATATTTGTTTTGATCTCAATCCGAACATGAAATATTAAATTTTTTACACATCAATTATGTTCGATTAATTCTCTTTGAAATGATATATCAATCACATTTTTTAAGAGTTGTCTACGGTAACAAGTGTGAATCTTACATGTAATATTTAGTAACTACACTATGATACATGTAACATCAATGTTACATGTATCATTTATGCAACATCAAATGTTACATGTAACATTAAAATCAAACCAAACCAAACCAACCGCAAAACAAAAAAAAGTTAGTACCTATACCCTGTTATATGTAACGTTCATGTAACATCAATATTTACGTGTCATATTACAATATTTCCATTTATATTTGCATGTTCAATCTAACATTCAATCCAACCGAAACGGCACTATAATGTCTGTATCGCATCTAATTATAACTCCTCGTTCTTTGCGTGTGGAATATAATATTGTCTGTGTTGAATTGTATTTCATGTAAATGTTACATGTAACATCTTATAGTTCGTAGAAAACTAAAACATCTAGAAATACCATGTGAAATATAACATGAATGTGAAAATTGAAACTAATGAAGAAAAACAATAGTGAATTTGATATCGTTCTAAAAATCTGTTTAGACGAATTTGAATATATAATTATATTATAAAAAATATGTGTACAACAATAGTTATTTTCATTTTAATAAATGATTTTATTAAATATGAAAACTTCCAATCATTTTATTATATAATTTTCATTGCCGTATATAATGCGAGGGCAAATTTGTCACCAAAAAGTGTACGGACGACGATTTTGGGACTAGGTTGTGCATAAAAACTCCTGCCAAGGGCTCCCTTGTTCGGTAATTAATCAGCGGTTTTTATTGGTAGATTACCGCTTAATGTGGGTTCAGCCAGTAATTTTTCCTAAATTTAATTTCCGGAATCCTGCCAATGTCAATAATATAACTGAGAAGAATTCATGCAGCAACAACCAAAAAAAATAAGGTGAAATGATACTTTCGAGAGAGAGAGAGAGAGAGAGAGAGAGAGAGAGAGAGAGAAATATATATATATATTCTTAATCCTTGAAGTGTCAAATTGTGCTTTTGATCATATAGAAATTTCAGAAAGTAGCGGACAACAGTCGGATCTTCTTATCTTGGACACGCTTTATAATGTATGATTCCTTTGTTGAATTTTACTTCTAGTAATTTTGAACACCTGCCATGGATAATATGTTTTCTTCCTACATGGTGCAGAATGGCTCCCATAATACTTATTTTTGCTTCCCTCAGGTTAGTTTAATTTCTTCCCTTCGTGTTTTAACTTTATTTATTTGGGAATGTTGAAATAATTAAAAAGTAGGGAATGAATCTTGTATTGAGAATATATGAGAATAATATACAGACTACAAGCTATACACATGTAATTATAGGAAAAAATAGGGGTTAGGGTTTTGCCCTAATGGGCCACGTGGGTCAAGCCCATTATTACATTAACACCCCCCCTCAAACTCAAGGCGGTAAGTGGGAGTTGAACTTGAGTTTGGAAACCAAATAGTGAAAGTGTCCAGGTGGATGAGCCTTAGTAAAAATGTCTGCAGTTTGATCGGCTGAACTAATAGATTGTAGACGAACCGTATTCTGGAGAATGTGGTGATGGATGAAGTGACAATCAGTCTCAATGTGTTTTGTACGCTCGTGAAATACATCATTGTGAGCAATCTGAATAGTACTCCTGTTGTCACAGTGTAGGGTAGTGGTAGCAGGAGAAGAGATGCCCATGTCAGCGAGGAGCCATCGAAGCCAGAGAAGTTCTTGAGTTGTATCAACCATGGCACGATATTCAGCTTCAGTACTAGAGCGAGCAACCATAGTTTGTTCTTACTACGCCAGGAAATGAGAGAATTGCCCAAAAAGAAACAGTAACCAGTGATGGAACGTCTGTCGGTGGGGTTACCAGCCCAATCGGCATCAGAATAAGCTTATAAAACAGGAGCAAACTGAGCTGAGAAATGAAGCCCATGAAATAAAGTACCCTTGGCATACTGAAGAATGCAAAGAACAGCCGAGTAATGAGTGGTCCGAGGAGCGGACAAGAACTAATTGACTTGATGAACGGCATAAGCAATATCAGGGCGAGTGACAGTAAGATATACAAGACTTCCAACCAGTTGGCGATATAGAGTGGCATCCTGAAGAGGTGAACTATCGAGTGGGTTAAGTCTGATATTCGGCTCAAGAGGAGTAGTGGTAGTGGTCGAGTCAGTGATCCCAGTCTTGGAAAGGAGATCCGAGACATATTTGGCCTAAGAGAGAAAATATCCATCTGAACCGGATGAGACTTCAAGGCCAAGAAAATAGGTGAGTACGCCAAGATCTTTCATCTCGAATTGGCCACTGAGAAATTGTTTGAGTTCAGAAATACAACGTAGATCATCTCCAGTAATAACCATATCATCCACATATAGTAAAAGAAGGATAATACCATTGGCAGTGTGGCGAATAAACAGAGCCAAATCATGATCACTAGATGTGAACCCAAATTGATGAATAGTAGTATTAAATTTGGCGAACCAGGCACGTGGAGCTTGTTTCAATCCATATAGAGCACAGGGAAGACGACAAACTTTATTCTGAAGGGTAGCAAGGCCGGGAGGTGGATGCATATAGAGTTCCTCAAGTAGGTCCTTATTGAGAAATGCATTTTTGACATCCATTTGAAAAAGAGTCCACTTCCGAATGGCGGCAACGGAAAGAAGTGTATGAACATATGTAAGTCTCGCCATTGGAACAAAGGTTTCTTCATAGTCAATACCATATTCCTAAGTAAATCCCTTGGCAACAAGTCGAGCTTTATATCGGTCAACCGAGCAATCAGAAAGTGTCTTGATCTTAAACACCTATTTGCACCTAATAGGAATTTTCCCAGGAGGCAAATCCACGATATCCCCAGTATGAGTTTTGGCTAGGGCCTGAAGTTCTTCGTCTATTGCTTTCTTCTAAAGAGGATTAGTATTAGCCTCCTTATAGGATTAAGGCTCATGTAGATGAAGTATGGTAGAAAAATAATGGAAATCATAGAGATGAGAGGGGCAATGAGTTACGCTGGTAGACCTGCCCGGGTGATCTGAAGGATGGCCCTCAGAGGAAATCAGTGTAGACTCATCAGACATAAGAAAATCCTCAGGGACGGCCGATTGTGTCAGAAGGGTGAGGTCAGCTGGCGGTTCTGGAGCTGGAGTTGGATCTGGAGGGGTAAAGTCAGCTGGTAGATCAAAGGTGGACTCGACAGTACCTGAAACTAGGTCCTCAGGAAATAACTCAATAGATGGATCAATAAAAAATCTAGAGTTAGGGATGGTAGACATGTCAAATGACCGTAAGAAAGAGAACATTTGATGTTCCCAAAAAACGACATGACGAGAGATATAAAGAGTTTTAGACATGGAATCCCAACACTAATACCCCTTATGTTCAATACCATATCCAATGAAACAACATAGGTGAGCCCTTGGTTCCAATTTGTTATGTTCATGTGGTTTAAGAAGAACGAAACAACCGCAACCAAAGACTTTGAGTTCAAATTAATCAGGAGGCTTACTGAAAAGACACTCAAATGGGGACTGATTTTGGATTGTGGCAGAAGGAACACGGTTGATTATGTACACTGCAGTTAAGGCAGCCTCACCTCAAAAGTGCTCAGGACATGAAGAAGAAATTAGTAGAGCACGAAAGGTATCAAGAATGTGTCTATGTTTGCGTTCAGCTCGTCCATTTTGTTGGGAGGTTCCAGGACATGAGCGGTGGGGAAGAGTGTCATTTTTGTGCAGTAGGTTTAAAAAAGCATGATCTTTATATTCCATTGCATTGTTTAAACGAAAAACTTTGATATTCCGAGAGAATTGAGTTTGAACCATAGAAGAAAAATCAGAATATATTTGAAATAATTCAGATCTATTTTTTAGAAGAAACAACCATGTATATCGAGAATAGTCATCCACAAATATAACAAAATAATGAGCACCACCCATGATTGCATGAGAAAAAGGCCCCCAAACATTAGAATGTACTAAATCAAAAGGTGCAAGAAAAACAGACTGGCTCTCATTAAAAGGTAAAGCTGATTGTTTTGTAAGTTGACAATGAATACAATAGAAAGACTCATGCTGAAATGAACCTAACTAACCACTAGAAATAAGATAACAAAGGTGACTGGATTAAGTGTGACCTAACCGAGAGTGCCACAATTCCACGGGTGAGAGTTTTGGGATGGATACAGCTGATTGGTTTGGTGATGATGAGGATGGGACTTGGAGATGAGTGAGCTCAAAGAGGCGTCCAACTTTACGGCCGGTACCAATGAGTTTTCCTGTTTGAGAGTCCTGCACATGACAACCAGCAAAAGAAAAATGTAAATCAAGTCCAAGATAACATAATTATCCAACAGATATAAGGTTGAGCATAAGCTTAGGGACCAAATATGTATCAGGAAGAGATAAATGAGAACTGTCAACATGTACAGTATGGCTGACCAACATATTTGATCCATTAGTAGTGTGAATAGTAGGTGCATGCTCATCACGGGTTTTAGAAGAAAATATAGAAGAATCAGATGTCATGTGATTGTAGAATGCATAATCAAAATACCATCGAGATGTACCTGGTGTAGCTGACATGGCTATATTTTTACCAATTTTATTTAGAGCCTCGGTAAGTACGGTGCAGAAATCACTCCAATCAGGTGGAGAGTTGGATGAAATTGGTGTAGCATCAGTGGCTACAGTAGCAGCATTCTTTGGCTTGAAATAGGACCGATTGCAAGAACCTCGAGAGCAATATTGGTTCCCATTTGGCTGATTTCCAGATGGAAGTTTAGGGCAGTCTGCAAGATAGTGGTCTGGTTCTATACTGACCGTACACAGGCGAGAAGGACATTTGAGCAATTCATTCCCTTGTGAATAACAATACCTATAGTATAAGGGCTTCTGGGATGGGTTTGGCTTTCCTCCTGGTATTGCAAGAGTAACTGATGCTGCAGGAGCAACTGACGCTGCGAGGGTAATATCTGTATGTAACCTTTGTAGTGTCGCTAGACGTGTTTCCTCACTGAGTAGATCAGAAAGGACATTGTTTAGAAAAGCTAGCGTGCCCTGGTGGAGGATTAAAGCTCGTACAGGCTCAAATTCTTCCCTCAAGTCCATCAGGAATTGCATAATGCGTGCCTCTATTCGGTATTTGGCATAAATGGTGGCGCCTTTTGTGCATTCCCAAGTTGACTCAGTGATAGCCAACTGATCCCATACAGAAGTCATCTGGCATAGGAAACTATTGACAGTTTGCCCAGGTTCTTGGTGCATACTATGGAGGGTGGAGAGAAGGCGATACAAATTCGAGATGTATGCTTTGGTGTAGTAGTCCAAGAGAAGATCCCAAGCTTCTTTAGCTGTTTGGATTGTACCAAATTGAAGTTTTATCTCTGGTATGATAGTAGCCATGTGAGAATCTAGTGATTTTTGCTATCCCATTCCTCTAGACAGTCAATGTATTTGGCCTTATCCTCATTGTCCGTCTCCTCAAGTTCAGTGATATCTCTAGTCACGAGACGCCACAATCGTTGTCCACGGAGAAAACTAGACATCTCTTGAGCCCATCCGACATAATTAGTTTCATTCATAACAGTAATGATAACTTGAGGTGCATCAAATTCAGCCATAGGAGCAAAAGAGGAGGTGAACCGGCATAGAAAACACTCAAATAAAGAAGAAAGTATATTCTATGATTACCAAATCAGAAAACGGAGGCCAAAAACAGATTTAGAACATCCAAAAACCCCAAGAACTAGTCCAAGTTTGCAGAAAATCGGTCAAGAAAGGCCTGAACCGGGACAAAGAAATTTGATGACATGACAGGTGCTGACATGGACGTCAACGCTAATATGGCACAAGTCAAAGCTGATGTGGCATTGACGTGGCACTGATGTGCCGCTGACGTGGTACTAGGGCTGACGTGGCAGCAACACAAATTAATAGGCGGCACGTGGATCCAACGAGCCTGCGGAGCAGAGTGTTCAGTTAGCGCGTGTGGGCACGTGCGTGGGATGAATTTAATGATTTTTGCGTCTGTTGAATTGTCTCGTCGATACGGTTGTGATGGTATATTGTGAGATAAATTTGGACCTCTAGTTGAGGCATTAGAGCCCAAAATCCGAGACTTCGAAGAGTGATGGTACTGCGGGCTGTTGGAGGCGCGTGAGAGCGCGTCTGATCTTCGATGGCGGTGATTTTGGTGGCATTGTGTTCGTTTCGTAAAGACAAATACGGAGGTATAATGTTTGTTGATATCGGAGAAGGGAAGAGGCCTGTAGTAGCGACGAAAGCCTTGGAAGAATAAGGGCGGCGGAGGTGGCAGCGGAAGCATTAGGGTTGCAAAAAATCTATTGAGAACATGTCCAGGAAAGACCTGCTCTGATACCATGTTAAAGTAATTAAGAAGTAGGGAATGAATCTTGTATTGAGAATATATGAGAATGATACACAGACTACAAGCTATACACATGTATTTGTAGGGAAAAATAGGGGTTAGGGTTTTGTCCTAATGGGCCACGTGGACCAAGCCCATTATTACATTAACAGGGAAGAATTGGATTTTGAGAATGAATTGGATTCTAAAAAATTACCAACAAAACTTTGCTAAGGAAGTTGTGGGTATACCGTACTTTGCACCCTTGATGTTTGAATGCGCTCATTGTCCTCCTTGATTTACTTTTCACAATGCATACACGATGAAATTTGATCTTTTATCTCTATTTGGTCCAATCGACATATTGTGACCATTTTAATTGACAACACGACATGTGTGTCACATTTGAGGAATTTTTTTGGAAAAAGAATCAAATGGGTAATGCATATGTTGATACTCTGACAATTAAGATGGTCAAATATGTTTATTGTACCAATGAGAGGTAAAATTCAAACTTTAAATGGTACATTGCTAAAATTGAAACATCAAGAGGCAACTGGAAATCACACTCAAATGTTTTGGGGTGCAAAGTGTGATTTATCTAGAATTTTTCATAGGAAAATTTTGCAAAATCCCTTTTTTCAATTCCTTCTTCAAATAGTTCATGCAGACGCATCCATGCTGTTGAAAGACTAGCAAGTTTATTTGAAGTTTCTGAAAGTTTTTGTCATCATAATTATATATGATCTAACATTGCTTTTTGTGATATTGTATTTTCAAAGAAGGAATCTCAGTCCGACTTGCATTTGATGGATAGAGAATACCAATAAACTTATAAATGAAGGTGTGGCTCACCAATTGTTACATCACAGACATCTTTCACAATGCAAAAATAATATCATTTACATGCGAAAATTATCATAAAATGCAAGGATGATGATTTTTTGATCCCTCACAACTGCAGTCAATGCACAATTAGCCCATGTACTTAAAAATAAACATATTTGATACCTAACATTTCAATTTTGTTTCAATTTGGCCCAAATGGTGAATCGATTTAGGTCAATGGTAACGGTCAAAGGGTATTTTGATCATTTCATGTTCAAATCCAATTTCTACTATTCAGCCTATACGGATAATAACATTTTGCACCCTCTTATTTTTAAAATTATATTTTATACCTTTAACTTTTTAAATAATTATATTTATTTTCCTCCCTACCCCACCCTCTCACCGCCACCGCCAACCACCGTCGCCGGAGAGAATCATTTAAAAAAATTAAAATAGGGATGTTAGTGAAAAAAGATAAAGGAGAAAAAAGTTAACAAAAAAAATATCTCGCAATGGCGGTGACGGTAAGAGGTTTAGATTTAGGTTTGATTCTTAACCTATAAAAGGATTAGGTTTGATTATGTCTATAAAAAGATTAGGTTAGTTTTTAACCTAGTAAAAAGATAGTTAAGTTTGATTCTTAACCTGCAAAAGGATAAAGTTCTTCCTAAACTTGGTAAAAGAAAATTTGTAAAGGTTTGATTCTGAGTCTAGAAAAAGAATTAGGTTAGTGAAAATGATTCTAAATGTTTGGTTCTTACCTAATAAAGGAATCAGAGTTAGTGGATTGTGAAATCCCTACAAGAGCTTAGGAGACTGAACATAGGCATGAGTAGCTTACTGAACCAAGATAAATCTGTGTGTTCAATTTGTCTATCCCTATCTGTTTTGTTGTACATTTAGATAAACATGTGTTCCTCTAAAACACAAGATAATAATTGGATAGATAAATTTGGTATTTGTTTGATTGACAATTTATTTGTTTAAATTTTTATAATTGTCTAATTCACTCCCTCTTGAATAGATCTGTGAGCCAACAGTTTTTTTAATTTTTTTTACACGGAGTCTGCATTTCTAGGTGTATGTTAAAATGTTGTACTTGGGAAACTTGTTTATTCCATATCCAATATCAGGGTACCTCTTCGTTCATGATTCTTTTAATCAACTGACAGACAATCTATTCATTATTTTGGGTTCTTATGCCAAAACTGATAATAACCATGTGAAGCTTCTCCATTTTCAATAAAATGAAACTTGTAGACGTAGTTCAAGTCAAATCTTGCCACTTTAAGAAATTTACTTTCTTTAACATGATTGATTTTTCTAGGCTCATTTTGATACTATCTTTCACAAATATTACTTGATTTTAGCGAAGAACACTCAATTGGCATATGAAGTAATTTTTTGTTGCACTTCTCTAAAGCAACTTTTATTTTTTGAAAAATGCATTTTCATGAACTGATTGCTATGTTGCTTTGGTAACTCTTTTCATGAATCCTCCTCATTTGTGTTTGCAGCCAAAAACTCACTTGCAAAATTATCATCTGCGTTTTATAACTTCATCATTGGAGAAGAAGAATCTAGCTTTCAAAGAAAAGAAATCAACTGAAGTTCAAGAAACAAAGGTAAAACCAAAGGAAAATGATATGGGAGAAATTTCAACCTACATTTAATAGAAGCTTGAAAGGCCTCGATGGTTTGGATCGCGTTAATGACCCGACCCAGAAGAAGTGGCCCAGCAATAACCTCAGCTAAACACATCAGTCTGCCTGGAATGAGGTTAGTTCATAAGAGAAGTTCAATACATGAATAGAACAAGGCTCTATAAAGAGGCTCAATCAGGTATGAACAAAGCCCGTAGTGGAAGGCCACTAGAAGATCAGTCCAAAACCCCACAATCCCATGTATGAGGAGAATCATAACTAACTTGATGTTCATGGCGAGATCGCCGGTTAATCCCATGCAAATAGGAATGGATCGTGGAGAGGGCGACTTCACCAAAACCGGCATGAATTAAAAAGTCTGTACATAAGGAAAGGTATTGACATATTAATCTTACTCTCTCAAGTACTTGATTTTTCACTCAAAAACAGACTAACTTAATTTCACACTAGAGATTCTTTGGTTGATACCACACCGGTGTCCCCTTTTAAATTTTTTCGGTTTTGTAGGTCATTTATTTGCAGGTAGAGGGAGTTTCTGGCACGTGGGAAGCCATTTGCACATGCTAGAGATTTTTGGCTACATCAGAAAACAAGGAAGAAAAGACTAATGGTAGCCGAATAAACGTATCTACTACATATCAAATTGCAGCGTCCGCTACTTACTACTTTTTATCTTCATAATCATACAAAGAGAATTCTTCCTTTTCAAAAACAGTATTGATGACTCAACGGAAGGAATTAAGAACAACGCAAACAACCTGACGAACAAAGATTTGGCCTCCCTAATGGCAACCACCAAGTCTTTCATAGAAGTGGTTGTTGCAGAGAAGGAAGTGAAGTATGTTGTTGCTGACAATTTGAACTCGACCAGCTCTACCCAATGTGATTGGTCCATCGCGATGATGATCGAACTAGAACAAGATTCTTTGTGATTCGGGTTAGCCTACTTTTGATTTGATTTTGAGAATATAAATCAATCATAATTAAGTTGAATTTGATTGCCAAGAGTTATTTTTAACTTTCAGGGTTCTAAGTCATTGGCATCATGGAAAACAAATTTACTATTTGACTTGATTCAATTCGAGGTAATTTCCATAATAAAGTTTTTTCCAACTTTGAGAAGGTATGTTTATAAATTTATTGGCTATTCAAATTACTTATATTTCTTTAGGAGCTGTTGGGCACGTGTTTTTCTTTACTTTTTTTTTTTTTTTTTGGTATTTTCCTTTTTGTTTCTTCTTGAAATATTATATTTATGCATTATTTTTTATTTTTAGTATCGTTATTGTTGGGCTTTATTAGCCCATTTATTTTGATGATATTCTTCATAATTTAGCCTGCACTTGTAAATCTATAATTAAGGAAATAGAACACATTCAACATGTACAGAAATTATCAATTATATTTTTTTCTTTTTCTCCTATATCCTTTTTGGTATTAAGACCCAATTTTTTTCCATCCAAACCCTAGCCACCACTGAAACCCTAGTCGCCGTCGCCGCACTACTTCAAACCAAATCAAAACCCTAACCACTAGCCGCTGAACGACCACACTCCAACAAACCCTAACCAGTCGCGAAGCTTCCTACCCTTTTATGTTGTCGTTAGCTTGTGAAACCCTACCCACCACTGCTATCTTCAACTTGCAAAACCCTACTCACTGCCACAATGTCTAATCGTGAATCTGTAATCCACCACCGCAAAAATCCAACCATGAAACCATAATCCATTGTCGCCGCCAGATCGCGAAATAGAATTGCAAAACCCAAACCTATTGCCACCATCAAATTTCGAACCAGATCGCGAAACCCTAACCCTTTGCAACTCGCGGGCCCTAACCCTTTGAATCAGATTGCAAAATCATCTCACCAATCCTTACCTACCCTCTGGACAGCTACGAACCTAGTTTCGCTAAAGGGCACCCTATTGATGCCTGTTGTTCAGCACTTGCTTTGTGCTATTGATAACCGCATAATGTGGTTGTCCACTGCTGCAAGTTACGGATAGTTCGTCATCCATAAATCTATGTCGCTCATAGTCATTGTTCTCTATTTGTTGGTGTTCCGAATGTCTTAAATTCACTGTCGTTTATTCTCTTTATTGTATGGTTGGGTAACTATGTCTTTGGTTACCCCCCTCACTTGTCACTTCTTTTTCTGGAGCTCGATTAGTTTTTCAAAGGCATCTCTTTGATTGTTTCACTACTATAATCTTCTCTCATTGTACCCACAACATGCAGAAAGAAGATATCATTCTCGATCCAATAGATTCGCGATCTGCTGACCTAGATCTTTCCCAAGTGTAGGCCTAAATTGCCTAGTCTTAGGTTCAGTTCACCAATCTGGCACTGTCTTCTGGCCCCACGGCTACTCTTGCCTCAGGTACTCTTACTGCGCTTCATGGTAAGTCTGATCGTCCCACTTGGATTTTGGATTTCAGGGATAACAATCACATGACTGGTGAGCTTTATACCTTTACTTCTCCTGTCTTCTCTATTAATCAATCAGTGTGCATCGCAAATGGTACCTCAATCCCTATTCGTTGCCAAAAAGATTCAAATTTGTTCCCCGATATCACCCTTCACTATGTTTATTATGTCCCTAAATTTTCTTATAATATTTTATTTGTTAGTTGCCTTACTAAGAATCTTTAATGTGCCATTGTTTTCTTACCTGACTGTTACTTCTTTTTGAACTTAACTTCAAGGATGGTTTTTGGCAGGGGATATGAACACGATGGTCTATATTACTTTGGTATTCCTTAATCTCCAACCATACAACCTTCAACTATGCACGCCACTACATTACCTGCTTTTGATCCGTCTATCTGTTCGATAAAAAATTTAGACTTGTGGCATGCCCTTCTAAGACGTGCAAATTTTCAGTATTTATGTTGGTTGTTTCATCCTCCTGGAAACGTTTGCAAGGACTTTAAATTTCAATTTATGGTCTGTGAACTATCTAAATACACACACACCTCTTACATTCATCGTATGTACCGTGCACCCCAAGCCTTTAATCTTATCCACTCCGATATCTAGGGACCCTCTCCTATTACAACTATATCCAAACATCGTTATTATGTCACTTTCATAGATGATTATAGTCGACGTACTTGGTTTTTCTGATGAAACACAAATCGCAGGTCTACCCTCACTTTACTTACTTTCTTGAAATGATAAAAACCCCATAAAAAATAGCCGTGTGCAATATCCAATCTGATAAAGGATGAGAATACTTATCTGATGACTTTCGAGCTGAGCTTAATAAATAAGGTATCTTTCAGCAACTTACCTGTTCCTACACCCCTAAGTAGAATGGTGTAGCGGAATATAAGAACCATTACCTCATGTTTATCATTCGTTGTCTTTTACGGAGAATGAATGTTCCCAGATCTTTTTGGCACATGTTAGTTGTTACTGCTACCTATCTCATTAATCGTACCCCGAGTTGTGTCCTTACAAGAAAACTCCCTCTTCACATACTGCAACCCACTCGTACCTTATTTCACATCTTACCTTGTATCTTTGATTGTACATATTTTGTCCAGAATCGGAGCCCCACTCGAACAAAGTTAGATGATAAATCTATGCAGTCTATCTTTTTCGGCTATTCTACTAGTCCAAAGGATATAGGTGCTACGACTTGGTCACTTTTCGTATGTACCATTCTCTCGATGTTACATTTCTCGAAATTGTCCCATATTTTTCAACCTATCAGGGAAACCACTACTGCGAATGATGCCTCCCTTCCACATCCTATTCCTGACTTTGTGATACCGTTTTAAAATTAAAGTAGTATGTTGTAAATGAATTTCTAATGGATAAGTAATCACCATCACTAAAAATTCCTTAGGATAGTTAAATTCGTCACTTCAAGGATAAGAATATCACCACCTTAAAGATAAGAACTGTAATTTAACTCACCACTCAAAAAAATCCTCCAAAGAGATAAGAACCTAAGAAAGGTAATAACAAAGATTAACTTTTGAAATCTGAAATTGATCAAGTCTCTTTAATTTTCGTAATTCCCCTTGTTTTATACTTGGAACAACTGTCCAAGAATAGGAATAGCCATAATTAATGTTCTAAGACCTTACAAAAACCAATAAATATCATAAACAATATTTTTTGACTTCTTTGACTACTAATAATGGCTGAATAACCAAATTCAAAGTCTCTAATTTAACTTAATGATAAAAGATTAGACTCAAAACTTCTAATTAACTTAAAGACTTCTTGAAATACTAAAAATAGCCAATGACCAGATTCAATGCTTCTAATTGACCAGATGACTTATTGAAAGGTTAAACCAAATAAGGTCTGGTCAAAAACGAAATTTGAGGTCAAATTGGCATAACTCTTATTGGACTTGGGCTCAAATGTGTTATTCTCCCCTGGTTGGAAATGACTCATCCTCGAGTCTAGTAGTTCATCATCTTGGTATGGAGAAAGATCTGAAACATTAAAAGTTGTTGAAACTCCATAGTCACCAGGAAGCTCCACCTTGTATGCATTGTCAATAATTTTCTTAACAATTTTGAAAGGACCATCAGCTCTAGGTTGAAGTTTAGCAAACTTTCTATTTGGAAACCTTTCATTCCTTAAATGAATCCACACCAAATCTCCTTCATTAAACACAACTTTCTTTCTATGCTTATCAGCTTATTTCTTGTACTTTTCAGTTTTCTTCAAGATCTTATTTCTCACTTGTTCATGAATTTTCTTGATGAATTTAGGTCTTTCATCAGCTTCCCCACTACATTGATTATCAATATGAATAGGAGATAAATCCAAAGGGCCAATAGGATTCATACCATAAACTGCTTCAAAAGGATAACAACCAGTAGTTTGACTTGTAGAACAATTGTAAGAAAACTCGGCATGAGGAAATAAGTTCTCCCATTCTCTAACATTCTTTTTCACAAAGCTTCTAATCATAACTCCCAAAGATTTGTTAACAACCTCAGTTTGTCCATCCGTTTGTAGGTGGTGACATAAACTAAATTGAATCTTAGTTCCCAACGTCTTCCAAAGAGTTCTCCAAAAATGGCTTAGGATTCGAATCTTGGTTAGAAGTGATTGATTTTGGAATGCCATGAAGTTAAAAAATTTCTTTGAAGTCGAGGTCAGCAACATTAATAGCATCCGAAGTCTTGTTGGAAGGAACAAAATGAGCCATTTTAAAGAATCTGTCTACTATAACCATAATTGAATCTTTACCCCTTTGAGTTCTTGGAAAACCCACAACAAAGTCCATACTCACATCTTCCCATGGTGCTGTTGGAATTAGAAGAGAAGGATATGAGCCAACATTAGTCCCATGCATCTTAGCTTTGTGGCAAGTAACACATCTTTTCACAATCTTCTCTACATCTTGCACAAGTTTAGGCCAATAGAAGTTTCCTTGCACCATAATCAAAGTTTTGTCTCGGCCAAAGTGTCAGCAAACCCTTCACCATGAGCCTTTCGAATTATGGCTTTTTTAAGTGAGCAATTTGGTATACAAAGTTGTTTACCCCTGAAAAGATAACCATCATGAATAAAGAATTGGTTTTTTGGTCCACTTAAATAAGCTTTCCAAAGATTTCCATAGTCAGAATCATCTCCATAAAGGGTTTTAATAACCTTGAAACTGATCACTACAGATTGCATAGTGTTCAACAAGTGTGTCTCCTACTCAATGCATCACCAACCTTATTTAATTGTCTAGACTTACGTTTAAGAAGAAATTGAAAAAATTGAAGAAATTCTACCCATTTTGCATGTCTGGTACTTAGCTTGTATTGAGTGCTTAAGTATTTCAATGCTTCATGATCTAAATAAAGCACAAACTCCTTTGGCAGCAAGTAATGACTCCAATGACTAAGAGCTCTAATTATTACATAGAACTCCTTGTCATATGTTGAATACTTTATCTTTGCATCATTCAATTTCTCACTGAAAAATGCAATGAGTCTTTCTTTTTGGCTAAGAACAACTCCAACTCCCACATTAGAGGCATCACAATCCACTTCAAACACTGTGCTGAAATATGGAAGTGTTAGAACTGGGGTTGTGGTCATCTTCTACTTGATAAATTAAAAGCTTTCTTGGGCCTCCTTGGTCCAATTAAAAGTTCCTCCTTTCGTGCATTCAGTGATGGGAGCCACAACACTACTGAAATTCTTGATAAATCGTCTATGGAAAGAAACCATAGCATGAAAACGTCTTACATCATGAATGGATTTAGGAACTGACCAACTTTCTATATAGATTCCACTTATCTTGATTCCTGCACTAGACACCACATTGCCCAAGAAAACAAGGTTATCCGTAAAGAAGTGACATTTTTGCAAGTTAGCAAAAATGTTTTGCTCCCTCAAGGTTTGAAATGCACTTCTTAGATGCTCTACATGTTCTTGCAAAGATTTACTATAAACTAGAATGTCATGGAAATAAACAACAACAACAACAACAACAACAACAAACTTTCCCAAGAAGGGTGTAACAATATATGTCATGTGCCTCATAAAAGTATTTGGTGTATTTGAGAGCCCAAATTGCATTACAAGGCATTCATAAAGCCTTTTCCCAGTTTTGAAAGCCATCTTCCAGTCATCTCTTTCTCTCATTCTAATTTAGTGGTATCCACTTTAAAGATCAATCTTGGAAAACACCTCAGCTCCATGAAGTTGATCAAGTAAATCATCCAACCTTGGAATGGGAAACCGGTACTTGATGGTGATCTTATTAATGGCTCTACTATCAATACACATGCACCAAGTTCCATCTTTCTTTGGAACCAAAAGAGCTGGAACATCACACAGACTCATGCTTTCACGAATCATGCCTCAAGCAATAAGTTCATCCACTTGCCTTTGTAACTCAACTTGTTGCATTGGATTCATTCGATAAGTAGCCTTGTTTGGTAGTGAAAAACCTGGAACAAGATCAATATGATGTTGAATATTCCTAATTGGTGGTAAATCAATTGGATTCTCATCTGATACCATATCTTTAAACTCCTCCAATAGTAGCAACAATAGATCATAAAATAGTGCTTGTCGAGTAGTTGTAGCATCCACAACCAAGAGAGCATAAATCTCATCTTGATTAATCAAATCACGCTCTAGTTGTGTACCTGTTAAAAAAGAATTCCCAATCTCCTTAGAATGTTTCAATTCTGGTCTCAATGGAGCTAGAACAATGTGAACACCATCTGTGACAAAACAATAAATATTTTTAAAGCCATCATGAGAAACCTTCTGGTCATACTATCATGGTATTCCAAGTAATAAATGGCATTCATCCATTTGTACAACATCACACCAAACTTCATTTTTGTAAGTTTTCCCAATAGAAAAATACACCAAGCATTTCTTTGTAATTTTCAAACCACTTCGCTTTTGGAACCATTGGATCTTGTAACCATTTCTTTGGCCACCACATTTGTACATCTTCCAATATCAATAATCATATTACAAACCTTTATTTTACTAGTGCACCTTGTTTGAAAGATGTTGTCTCACAGGCATGACTCTTTATTCTCTTGAATCACATTAAGACTTCTTTGAATCACTAAATCTTTCCCTTCATTGGTATATTCAGTGATTTCTTCCACGCTCCCTTCTTCTTGGTTTAATTCTGACTCATTTTCATCAATCACTTCCTCAATGATGGTCACCATCTTTCGGTTTGGACAATCAGAAGCTATATGCCCATAACCTTGACATTTAAAGCACTTCCAATAAGAATTGGAATTGTTTGATGGTCTTTGAACAGTACCTCCATCTCCATTGACTTCATTCTTGCTAGAAGTTGCACCTTTGACAAGAGGTTTGTTGGAACTAGAAGCAACACTCCCCTGGTTAGAAGAACTTTCTTTAGGAACTATTTTTGGTGAATACTTCATTCGTTATTGTTCAATGGTGATAGCAAGCTTTATAACATCATTAAAAGTCCAAAATGGTTGCAGCCGAATTTCATCAACAAGCTCCCTTTTCAATTCTCCCAAGAACCATGCAATGATTTGCTTCTTTGGTTCATTAATATCACACCTATAATACCCTGTAAATCTATATTTTTTTTAAATAATATTTTATTATTAATAAATTAAATATTTTTAGGGTGATTTTAATGTATTATAAAAATTTTAGGGTGTAAATAAATATTAATATACTTCTAAAGAGATAAAAGTGTATTTTGTATTAAAATATTAAATAGTAAGGCATTATTACATTCATATGCGACTAAATATGGGTAAAAGAATCGATTATGGAAGCATGCAATGTGACAAGTGGAAATAAATAATAATAATAATAATAATAATAATAATAATAATAATAATAATAATAATAATAATAATAATAATAATAATAATAATAATAATAATAATAATAATAATAACAATAATTATTATAAAGTGGGTCTACTCTTTGTTTTATGGGGGATGAGTGTTCGGAGATTGGGAGTTGCGACATTCACAAGCAGAAAATGAAATATAAAGTAGAAGCGGGAGTGGGAGAAGAGACGGAAAAGAAACAGAGAAAATGTTTTGATCTAGATTTAAGGTAGAATTTCTAACTCCTTTATTATATGTATTTAACTTTCTTATTGTGCGAATTATGTTGTTATTGTTGTGGAATTTTAAGTGTTAAATTTTAGGAAATAATTATGATTATGTGAAAATTATGTGAAAATCATATTTATGTGTTTGATTTGTCGCGTTAATTAAATACACGTATTAGAGGAGTTGGAGTTCTACTGAGCGTTAGCTCACAACTCCACAGTTTTGGTTGTAGGGCCGGTGAGGACGAATCGATGCCGAAAATTACATTAGAATTTCTACTTGTAATAATGGTGGTTAATATTTATTGTTGTAAAAATTGATTTGATAAATTGAATATAATTATTGTCGTTATTTTTAAATCGATAATTATAATTATCGCCGTAATTGTATATTAAATTACAAATTTAAAAGTTAGTAATAAATTTACCAGTGCCAAGAATTTATTTGTGTATTTAAAAATAATGCGGTGACAAACATTTCGGCTGAATTTCTAATTAAATTGTAATTATTATGTTTATTAGTTATTGTTGTAATTACTGGACACCGACGCATTATAAATTTATCCAATTTTGTAAAACTGAAATTTTGGTCAATCTATTTTAGTGTTAATTCTCCTTAGGGCGAAACCGCGTAGCGGCCCTTGTAGACCGGGTCGTCACAGATGGTATCAGAGCGGGTTTGCGATTACTCTAAATATGAGTTATGGTACCCATTACTTGTAATAAATAAAGTAATACTTAAAAAAAAAAAAAAAAAAAAAAAAAAAAAAAAAAAAAAACTTTTCTAGTTGAGCAAATCCTTGGCATGTTGCATCACTTATTTTACAGTATATTACCATCAAAATAATTGTCGTCTTAATTTGATATTTATACTGTAGTATATATAAACATAAGCATAGAAATTCATGTCTTACCTCAACTAAACTTACGTACAAATAGTAAAAATAAATGTGAAATTTAACTATATAGAAGTAAATATATTGTTTTTTTTTTTGGGGGGGGGGGGGGGGGGGGGTGGGGGGGATGAAAGGGGCAAATAAATTTATTTTAAGAGGTTTTGAATGGATCCTCACCAATAATTGTTTCATTATTGCTTCTCTCTTGTTTTATCACTTTGTGATTTTTAATTGAGTTTTGTTGGAAATTGAAAGTTGAAATTGATCTACTTTCCTATTATTTGATAACTCTTTGGGTTCATTTGTTTTTCTGTTGTCAGTGCAGGCCGGGGCTGAGCCTTTTTTTTTTACACACTAGAGGCTCTTTCTCTTAATGAGGTTTCTGAAATAGTTGTTGTCAAATAAATTGGGTGTCACCAAATTAAGAGTCGCCAAATTCCTGTTTCTATCGTTTGTCGGGCAACGACGCCAACGGGTGCTGGAAAATCCAGCATCAATATTTAAATCGTTACTGTAAATGAATTTACACGAAATGTAAATCATTGTGCTTGACTAATTGTACGTGCCCCTGCATTTCAATTTGGAATGATATTTAGCTATTAAGAAAAATATTGTTCGTTTTGTCTCCATTAATAAAATAACTGTGGGGTGATATAATCAAGTCTACAGGAATACAAGATGTACTATGGTGCTTATACATATGTGCAAAAATTAGGGTTTGGTCCATATTTGCATCCATTGAAGTCTCCGTTATGTTTTCTTAGTGGTTTGACACTTTGCACCCATGTGTTGTTACCATTATTTCACTTTGGTCTCTATAGTTTCAATTTACCTATATTAACATCTTAGATGGTGTTGATCAACGCAACTTACCTATAGTAAGTAAAGTAAGACTGGGTTAGTGTCGTGTTAATCGTGGACCATAGGATATGTTGTTGAATTAAAAAGATTGGCTTAAAAGTGTTTACTGTCTTCTATATAAATCATCAAAATATATTTTTCATATCAAATTGAAAAAAAAAAAGTATCGATGAAATGGACAATTTTGCGATGATAAAGGGATCAAGTAAAATCTTAAAGGTGAAAAATAATTTTATTATCCTGTTATGCCATAGTTGTCTTCTCGTTAGGAGGGTCAGTCCTGCGAGATATGGATATATGTTATTACTTGTCAGGCAAGTTCTGTAGGGTAGATATATTATATATATTATTACCTATTAGACAAGTCTTGCAGGGTGGATATATTATATATTATTACATGTCAGGCAAGTCCTGCAAGATGGATATATATATATATTATTTCTATTGTTACCTGTCAGACAAGTCCTGTAGGGTGGATATATTATATATTATTACATGTCAGACAAGTCCTGCAAGGTGGATATATTATATATATTATATTTCTGTTGTTACTTGTCAGATATGTCCTGCAGGGTGGATATATCATACATTATTACCGGTTAGACAAGTCCTGCAGGGTGGGTATATTATATATTATTATCTGTCAGGCAAGTCTTGTAGGGTAGATATATTATATAAGTTGTTACCTGTTAGGCAAGTCCTATAGGGTAGATATGATAACTCTCGATTATGAGGTAAAACGATCATATGGCTGACAAGGAAGTATATTATTTTATTATATACAAATGAGTTGACCAGTTAATTTAAATTTGATTGTTCTGTTACGATGATATTTTGTTGGGTTTTGAATACTGCCCAGTGTGGCTATATTTTATTAGAAAATGGATTTTGATAAAAATACTTGATCCATAAAAAATTTTATACTATGAAGATAGCATACTTATAAAAATAACTCAAATAGATATTAGTCAACGACTAACATTAAGTGGAGTCGAAGTTTGGCATTATTATGAGAATAGTAGGAGTCCGTCGTTACTTGAAAATATTAATTTGAATTTTTTAGCTTAATTGGTATTGTAGAAATGCGAGTGGGGGCTTTATATAATATTTTTGTTTATATAGTTACGGGAGTATTGAATTCGGTATTAAACTCGTTATGTTACATGGCTTTGGAGATGTGTTTATGTATTTCGATACGTATTTATATGGTTCAGTTGTATTTATGTGTTTTGAAAGGTAGTTATATGATTTTAACATATTTAGCTATTTTGAGATGTATTTATATGCTTGAAAAGTGTTTATGTGTCTTAAACATATTGTGAAAAAATTATTATTAAAAGTTTGGATTGTGAAAAAGTTTACGACATTATTGAAATTTTAATGGGGATATTGGGATTGATTATTCTTAGTCTCACAGGACAGTCCACAAAGAATTGGATTATCTGTTGGATAAGATATTGGCTTAAAATATTGGATCGAATCGGTAAATGTTGGTTATGGGATATGGCGATGCACTTTAAAAGTAATGCCAAGTGGAAAAATAAACGAGGTCATAGACCTGTTGGAATTGAGAGAAACTCAATCCAAGTGGGACTGTCGTGATATTTTAAAATATATTTGTTGGATGTATATATTTATTATTATTTCTATCAGAATAGCGTAGCGGGAGCGTGGTGGTGACTTTCGGTCACTATTGGTTGACCGGGGTGACCAACACAGTACAATTCTAAATTATCATTGTTGAACAAAATTTCAAGGACGAAATTTATTTAAGGGGGATAGATTGTAATACCCTGTAAATCTATATTTTTGAAAAATAATATTTTATTATTAATAAGTTAAATATTTTTAGGGTGACTTTAATGTATTATAAAAATTTTAGGGTGTAAATAAATATTAATATACTTCTAAAGGGATAAAAGTGTATTTTGTATAAAAATATTAAATAGTAAGGCATTATTACATTCATATGTGGCTAAATATGGGTAAAAGAATCAATTATGGAAGCATGCAATGTGACAAGTAGAAAGAAATAAAGAAAAATAAAATAAAATAATAATAATAATATTAACAATAATTATTATAAAGTGGGTCCACTCTTTGTTTTATGGGGGATGAGTGTTGGGAGATTGGGGGTTGCGACATTCACAAGCAGAAAATGAAATATAAGGTAGAAATGGGAATGGGAGAAGAGACGGAAAAAAAACAGAGAAAATGTTTTGATCTAGATTTAAGGTAGAATTTCTAACTCATTTAATATATGTATTTAACTTTCTTATTGTGCGAATTATGTTGTTATTGTTGTGGAATTTTAAGTGTTAAATTTTAGGAAATAATTATGATTATGTGAAAATCATGTTTATGTGTTTGATTTGTCGCGTTAATTAAATGCACGTATTAGAGGGGTTGGAGTTCTACTGAGCATTGACTCACAACCCCACAGTTTTGATTGCAGGGCCGGTGAGGACGAATCGACTCCGAAAATTACATTAGAATTTCTACTTGTAATAATGGTGGTTAATATTTACTGTTGTAAAAATTGATTTGATAAATTGAATATAATTATTGTCGCAATTTTTAAATCGATAATTATAATTGTCGCCATAATTGTATTTTAAATTACAAATTTAAACGTTAGTATTAAAGTTACCAGCGCCAAGAATTTATTTGTGTATTTAAAAATAATGCGGTGACAAACATTTCGGCTGAATTTCTAATTAAATTGTAATTATTATGTTAATTAGTTATCGTTGTAATTACTGGACATCATCGTATTATAAATTTATCCGATTTTGTAAAACTGAAATTTCGGTCAATCGATTTTAGCTTTAATTCTCCTTAGGGAGAAACCGCGTGGCAACCTTGGGAGACCAGGTCATCATAACACCTAAGCATCAAATACTCAAATTCCCTTATATACTCTTCCACAGGCAGATTGTATTGCTTAAAATTGTAAAACTTAGTATAATTTTCTTGTCTATAATTTTCAAAACGAAATCTCCTATTTAATTCTCGTTTCATTTTCTCCCAAGTTTGAATAGGCCTCCTCCCTTCTCTATTCCTCTCCTTTTTTAAATTTTCCCACCAAAGTAAAGCATAACCCTTCAGTTTAATAGCCGCTAACTTCATCTTCCTTTCCTCCAAAAACTCCTAAAATTCAAAAATTCTTTCAACAGTGAATAATCAATCTAAAAAAGCATTACCTCGCATTTTTCCATCAAATTCTGGAACTTCAACCTTCACATCTCCATCACGTGGCCTTGGCTGCCTTTTTTGCCATCGATGTTACAATCTTCATCACTAGAATCATCATCAACAGCAAAGGGATTCTGATCTTTCACCTCCCTATGTGCTTCACGTTAGTTTTTTCTAGGTTAGGAATTGTTTTGTTGTTGTTCCAATTGTCCTTGCAACAACTCAATCGTCCTCCTTAACTCTGGAATCTCCAAGTCACATTCATAGTCATTCATGACTTGAAAATATTGAGGAATAGGATTTCCACATTTGGCCATCCTCGAACCAAAGTTCTAGATACCAAATGATATTGTATTAAAATTAAAACAATATGCTGTAAATGAATTTCTAATGGATAAGCAATCACCACCACTAAAAATTCCTTAGGATTTTTAAGTTCGCCACTTCAAGGATAAGAATATCACCACCTTAAAGATAAGAACTGTAATTTAGCTCACCACTTAATGGAATCTTCCAAAGAGATAAGAAACTAAGAGAGATAAGAAACTAAGAAAGGTAATCAGAAAGATTAAATTTTCAAATTTGAAATTGATCAAGTCTCTTTAATTTTCATAATTCCCCTTGTTTTATACTTGGAACAACCCTCCAAGAATAGAAATAGATATAATTAATGTTCCAAGACCTTACAAAAACTAATACATATCATAAACAATATTTTTTGACTTCTTTGACTACTAATAATGGCTGAATAACCAAATTCAAAGTATCTAATTTAACTTGATGATAAAAGACTAGATTCAAAACTTTTAATTAACTTAAAGATTTCTTGAAATACTAAAAATAACTAATGACCAAATTCAATGCCTCTAATTGACCAAATGACTTATTGAAAGGTTATACCAAATAAGGGGTTGGTCAAAAACAAAATTTGGGGTCAAATTGGTATAACTCTTATTGGAATTGGGCTCAAATATGTCACTTTGATATATCTTCACCACCCACACCGCCCTTCTTGTCTAACCCCGCACTGTTATGGGTTTGATCTCGTTGTCCACGTGTTTTACAGCATCTGCTAATTTTTTCTCCAAAATTAGGTATTTCTTCATCTCCTGTCATTTTTTTACCCATTTTCCCTTCGTTACCCTACTTGGGATCGTCGTCCACCCTCTCGATATCTTCTATCTTGTTCTACTAATCATCCAATTTTCAAGTATTTGTCTTTTTAGGCCCTCTCGGATTATTATAAATCCTTTTTTGGACAGATTGATTCAGTTGTTATTTCTCGCTCAGTACATGAGACCCTCCAAAATACAAAGTGGGTAGCCATTATGCAAGTGAAAATGGATGCCCTGCAACATAATCAGACTTGGGAATTGGTTTACTTGCCGCAAGGTGAAAGGCCAGTTTGTTGTAAGTGGGTCTTTAATGTCAAATATCGTGCAAACGGATCCATTTATCAATATAAAGCTCGCCTTGTTGCTAACGGCTATACACAAATCTTAGGCAAAGACTTTGGAGCTATCTTTGCCCCTATTACTAAGTTGACTATTGTCCATCTTCTTGTTTCCTTAGCTACCTCATATGCTGGCCTTTGTACCAGTTAGATGTCAAGAATGTCTTTCTCAATGGAGACTTGACTGAGACTATTTATATGAAGCCTCCATCGGGATTTTAGACTCAGGGGGAGTATTCGGGAAAAGCCTATCGACTCCAAAAATTCCTTTCTGCACTAAAGCAGTATTCTCATGTATGGTTTAGACGATTTAGTGAAATCATCCTTACTATGGGGTTTACCCAGTGTCACTCAAATTATACTTGCTTCATTTGTCGCTAGTACCAAGGACAGTACATCATTATCTCAGTTTATGTGGATGACATTATTATAACAGGAGATTACGCACTTGGCATTAAGTCTCGGACAAAATTTTTACATAAAGGATTTGAGTCTTCTCCGCTACTTTCTTGGTATTGAGGTTGGCATTTCTCTATCACAACGGAAATACGCCCTTGATCTTCTTCAGGACACTAGGATGCTTGAATGTAAACTCGTTTCTACTCCTATAGATCCAAACCTTAAGTTAACAATAGAATCGAGAGAATTATTATTAGATCCATCGGTATACAAGCAACTTGTGGGTCACCTCATCTATTTGACTAATACAAAGCCAAATCTTACATATGTTGTCAGTGTTATGAGGTAACTTATGCACTTATTTCATACACTACACTTGGATATTGTCTACCATATCCTTCAGTACCTCAAAACATACCCTGGTCTTAGGCCCTTTTATGTGACATGAACACATGAGGGGCTCTCCTGCTTTACAGATGCCAATTATGCAGGATCGAAGGACGATAGACGTTCGACCTTTAGTTTGTGCACTTTTCATGGAAAACACATAATCTTGTGGAAGAGTAAGAAGCATTCCATAGTCTCTCGATCTTCTATTGAAGTTGAGTATCGTGTCATGGCTCAAGGAACATGTGAACTCCTTTGGCTTCATTCTCTTCTGATCGAAATGGGACTTTCCGTGAGAAAATCATCTAAGTTGTTTTGTGACAATAAATCAACCATAATGCTATCATTGGACTTAATTCTCCATGAAAAGACAAAACATATTGAGGTGGATATCCACTTCATTCGTGAGAAAATTTGATTAGGAATCATCACACTTACCTTCGTCCCATCTTCCGAATAGGCTGTTGATATGTTCATCAAGTCCATAGGATCATCTCTTCTTTAGTCAACTATTGGCAAGTTAGGTTTCATCAACATTTTCACCCCAGCTTGAGAGGGAGTGTTTAAATATTATATTTATTTATTATTATTTTTTTTATTTTGGTATCGTTATTATAGGGTTTTATTAGTCTATTTATTTCGGTGATATTATTCCTAATTTAGCTTGCTCCTATAGCTATATAATTAGGGGAATAGTACACATTAAGCATGTATAGAAATTATTAATTATATTTTTTCTCTTTCTCCTATATCTTTTTTTCTTAAGAAATTATTATTTATATTTTTTCTCTTTCTCCTATATCTTTTTTTCTTAAGAAAACTCGGAATAGAAATAAAAAAAACAAATACAAATACACCAGCAAGCGTTTGGTGGAATGGAATTCAAGATTAAGAAAAACACTAATTGTAGTGATAAAACTAGGACTCTTATATTAAACAAGCTAACTGTTGATGGAACTCTTATTGAGATTGGATAACTATTTTGTGCGTCGTGGATTAATTTACGAATTTTTGCTATTTCCTGTTGTTCCAACTCCTTGCATGGATATACGTGTCTTTTAGGTCTTTGCTAAAGGAACGGATGCAGATAGTGTGGTATTGGCGACTACTAGAGCCTCTGGATTGGAAAACCAAGATACTATAGACGCTACTATGGTGGGTACATTGGTTGATCCAAAGGAGGTAATCAAGTAGCTTATATAATTTTCTTGTAGGTAATATGTTGGATCCTCAAGATGAAATTTCACTTCTAATATGTAACAAAGCAATAACAATTTGGTTATTATGCTCCTCCATGTGAATTCTCAGTGTTTTATATTTCACTCGTATTAATTGTTTATATTTTTTATCAAAAGGCACGGGTTGACATTGGAGAGATTCACTTTTTCCTTTTAACCCAAATAATAAAGAGAAAAATACCAAATAGTCCACTTAGAATGCTAAATCTATAAAATAGGCCTACAATTTATTTTTTTACACCTAATAATCCTTCAAAATGAGCAGGTTTGCACCAAATAGTCCTTATTTCTTTTAAATGACTATTTTACCCTTTCTTATCTACTACTTCTTCCCTTATTGTCTCTGCTCTTGCTGATCCCGCGCTAAGCTTGTACCGGAGGCGCGAAAACCGCCATGCTCAGTAGTTTCAACAATCAGATCGGAGTTGGTTGCCGTCGCAAGTCATCACATCGTTGTTGATTTTGTTGGTTTCGTTTTATCTCCTCGCTAGTTGTGGGTTTCGTCGTGGCTTAGGGGTGAGAGCTTGCACAGTCATATATGCTCCATCTCGATCTCGTCATCATGTTGGTGGCTTTGATCTCGTTTTTTCCCAATCGTTTCTAAAATTTCTCGCTTGTCAGTTTTGGTTTCGCTAGATGATTGTAGATGAAGAATAACCAACAAATTGGATCGAGAATCTATCAAAACAAATATGTTAAAATTAACCTCATTCAAAATTTATCGACGCAGTCGAACAGCTTCGATGCTCCGCCTCTGCAGGTCTCATTCAAGATTTTTCTTCTTCTCTTGGCTTTCTAGTCTTTCCTCAGTCCCCAAAAGACAATTGATACCGTATAGCTGTTGCAGAAAGGAAGTGGAGGTGGCTGCTTGATCACCCATGCTTGGGGTTGAATTGATTTTTGAGCCCATTAACCTACATCGTACAAAGTTTAGTTTTCAACATGAGATCGTGTTATATTTAACACGATTTAAGATTGTGTTGAATGATAAAAAAAATTGTAATGTAATACGATCTCGTGTTATATTCAACATGAGATCGTGTTAAATATAATACGATTTGCAATTGTATTGAATGTAACACAATCTGAGATTGTGTTGAATATAAAACGACCCTCATGTTGAATATAACACGAGGGATAAAATTGTCACAAAAAGATAAAAAAAACTATTTTGTAATATATTTTTAAAAAATGTGTATTTGATAATTTTGTCCTCATATGAAGACTTTTTGGTACCTGTCCTAATAATAAACGAACAACTCTAACCTACATTAATGGTGAAGGCAATTAGCATAGAGTCAGCAAAGGTAATAGGTACCATAAATGGGATATGTTCTCCTGTGCTTGAATGGGTTCGAGTCGCTGACTACCATTTTAATCAATACCTCTAAGGTCCACCCCCCCCCCCCCCCCCCCTTTTTTTTGGGTTCGAGTCGCTGACTAACATTTTAATCAATACGTCTAAGTTCCCCCCCTTTTTTTTATAAATATTTTGCATCTCCCACACAATAAATCTAAAATAGCACGTAGAGTATAAATGACCTTTGTGAAAATAACCAGTTAATATTTAATTTTAGTTAGATGACTGGAAAGGGCTGGTCATTTTATGAACAAAGAAATATTCAAAAACCAATGAATATGTATTTACTAACTTTAACCAAAAATCAATGAATTGAAGTTAGAAAATATTTAATTTTGGTTAAATGACGAGAAACTAAAATTACATGGGTTTTTAAGTATAAAATCATTTTTTAAATTAGAGATAAAATATCAGGTTTTTTTGCAATAAAGCTAATTGGTGTCTAGGACGGCCAAACTTTTGAATTAGAGATAAAATATTAGATTTTTCACCCATTAGGACAAAATTCTATTCCTAGGTTCTCTCATTTCTCCTATAAATAGTTGTATGCATTATTGTATTAATTGTATCGTTTTAAAAAAATCAATACATTCATATTCTTCACTTCTCAATTATCTTAACATATTCTATTTGTTTGGTGAGACAGGAAGTGATAACAACTAGAAACGCAAACCTAACATCACTCAAAAAGAAAAGGAAAAAGAAAAATGAAAATGAAGAAACAAAAATAGCTAAACAATGAAATTAAATTAAAATGAAGAAGAATCTAAAAAATGGGGAAAAAATGGAGGTAATCTTACTTGAGCTTTTCTAACAACAATGATGAAACTACTAAAAAGCTAGAATTTCTTGCACAACCTATTCAAAAATAAAAGAAAACAAAAGAAAACAAAAGAAATGCAAACCAACATCACCAAGGGAAAAAAAGAATAAGGAAGAGACCAAAAGTGATAACAATTCAATAAAAATATTGTGAAAAATAATATGAAACAACAACAATAACTAAGTTTTTATCCCACTTATGTAGGGTCGGCTACATGAATCTATTTACGTCATAATGATCGACTAAGGGTCATCCCCTCCGTCAGGTTTAATGTTATCAAATTATTTCTAATAGTCTCGTCTAACGTCTTCTTAGGTCTACATCTCCCTCTAGTAGCCTCCTGCATTTGAATTAAATCACATTTTCTCACTGGTACTTCTATGGGTCTTCTATGCATATACCTAAACCATCGTAAATCTCTAATTTTCTCTTCGATGGGTGCTATTCCTAAATTCTCTCTAATAGTTTCATTCTTAATTTTATTCATTCTCGTCTTCTCACTCATCCTCTGCTGCATCTTCATTTCTCTTACCATAATTTTTTAGACATTATTTGTTTTTACTGCCCAATATTCTAAAACATACAGAAGCGATGGTCTTATAACAATTTTGTAGAATTTTCCTTTAAGTTTCAACAAAATCCTACAATCACAAATCAATTTAATTGCACTTCTCCACTTTAACCAACCTGCCCTGACTCTATGCGTAATATCCTCATCGATTTCGCCATTGCTCTGAATCATTGAATCTAAATATCTAAAATGATCAACCTTTAGCACCTCCCCATCTCCAATTTTGATTGCACCACTAACTTTTCAGGTATTATTAAATTGCAATGCATGTATTCCATCTGGTTTTTGCTAAACTTCAAACCTTTAGACTCTAAAGCTTCTCTCCAACTACTAGTTGTCAGCTACTTAATGCAACCCTCCTCATTTACCTGGACTTGGGACCGACTGTGTGTAAAGAATAAAATATCGAACACCCATATACAGAGTTAACATGAATAATATATTGATTTTGTGGAAATGATACAATCAATACATTGATATACACAACTATTTATAAGAGAAGTAGGAGGCCCTAGGGTTAGAGTTTTGTCCTAATAGGCCAAGCCCATATATTACATTAATATCTCCCCTCAAGCTCAAGGCAGTAAGTGAGAGATGAACTTGAGTTTAGAAACTAGAGAGTGAAAGTATCCGGGTAGATAAACCTTGGTAAAAATGTCTGCTATCTGATCGGTTGCATTGACAGATTGTAGATGAACCGTATTCTGGAGAATGTGATGACGGGTGAAGTTGCAATCAATCTCGTTGTGTTTTATATGCTCGTAGAAGACATCATTGTGGGCGATCTAAATAGCACTCTTAATGTTACAGTGTAGGGTAGTGGTACTAGGAAAAGAGATGCCCATGTCAGCGAGTAGCCATCAAAGCCAAAGAAGTTCTTAAGTTGCATTAGTCGTAACACGATATTCAACTTTAGTATTGGAACGAGCAACCACAATTTATTTTTTATTAGGACAGGAAATGAGAGAGTTACCCAAAAAGAAACAATAACCAGTGATTGAACGTCTGTCAATAGGATCTTTGGCCCAATCGATAGTAGAATAAGCTTGTAAGATAGGAGCAGACTGAGCTAAGAAATGAAATCTATGAAATAAAGTGCCATTGACATATCGAATGATGCGAAGAACAGACAAGTAATGAGTGGTCTGAGGAGCGAATAAGAACTGGCTGACCTGATAAACAACATTGACAATGTTGGGGCGAGTAACAGTGAGATATACAAGACTTCTAACCAGTTGGCGATATAGAGTGACATCCTGAAAAGGTGAACCATCGAGTTGAGTAAGTCTGATGTTCGGCTCGATAGGAGTAGTGGCAGTTGTTGAGTTAGTAATCCCAACATTGGAAATGAAATCCAAGGTATATTTGGCCCGAGAGAGAAAACATCCATCTGAACCGGATGAGACTTCGAGGCCAAGAAAATAAGTGAGCACGCCAAGATCTTTCATCTCGAATTGTCAACTGAGAAACTTTTGAGTTTAGAAATACCGTGTAGATCATCCCCAGTAATAATCATGTCATCTACATACAATAAAAGAATAATAATACCACTGTCCATGCGGTGAATAAATAGGGTCGAATCATGAGCACTAGATGTGAACCCAAACTGATGAATAGTAGTGCTGAATTTTTCAAACCAGGCATGTAGAGCTTGTTTCAAACCATATAAGGCACGATGAAGGCGACAAACTTTATTTTGAGGAGTAACTAGGCCAGGAAAGGTATGCATATAGACTTCTTCAAGAAGATCGTCATTAAGAAATGCATTTTTGACATTCATCTGAAAAAGAAACCATTTTCAAATGGCTGGGATGGAAAGAAAAGTATGGATAGATGTGAGTCTCGCTACTGGAGCAAATGTCTCTTCATAGTCAATTCCAAATTTCTGAGTAAATTCCTTAGTAACAAGTCGTGCTTTATATCATTCCGCTGAAATATCAGAAAGTGTTTTGATCTTAAACACCCATTTATACCCAATGGGAGTTTTCCTAGAGGGAAGATTAACAATATCCCAGGTGTGAGTTTTGGCAAGAGCTTGAAGTTCTATGTCTATTGTTTTCTGCCAAAAAGGATTAGTATTGGTCTCCTTAGAGGATTGAAGATCATGTAGATGAAATATAGTAGAAAAGCAATGAAAATCAGTAAGGTAAGATGGAGGATGAGTTACACTGGTAGAGCGACGGGGGTGATCTAGAGCGTGGGTCTTAGAGGCAGTCGGTACAGAATCATCGGCCACTTAAAGGGGTGAGATTAGCTGGTGGTTCGGAAATGGGTTCAGCTGGTGGACCTGGGGTGGACTCAGCGTAAGATGCAGGACTGGGCTCAATTGGTGGTGCTGGAATGGACTCAACAGTACTTGGAACTGTATCCTCAAGAAATAACTCAATAAACAGATTAGTAAAGAATCTGGAGTCAGTAATGGGTGACATGTCAAATGATCGTACGAAAGAAAATATTTGATGTTCCCAAAAAATGACATGTCAAGAAATACAAACAGCTTTAGAAGTGGGATCCCAGTACCGATACCATTTTTGTTTAATGCCATATCCAAGAAAACAACACAAATAAGCAATTGGTTCCAATTTGTTTTGTTCATGTGGTTTGAGAAGAATAAAACAAGCGCAACCAAAGACTTTAAGTTTAGAGTAATTGGGACGTTTATCGAAAAGACACTCAAATGGAGATTGGTGTTGGATTCTAGCGGAAGGGATACAATTTATTGTGTAAACAGTTGTAAAGGCAACATTATCCTAAAAACGCTCAAGATATGATGAGGAAATAATAAGAACACAAACTGTGTAAAGAATATGTTTATGTTTGCGTTTGGCTCGTCCATTTTGTTGGGATGTACTAGTACACGAGCGATAGGGGAGCGTACCATTTTTTTAAGAAAGGCACGATTCTTGTATTCCAATACATTATCTGAGTGAAAAACTTTGATATTTCTAGAAAATTGGGTTTGAACTATAAAGGAAAACGCAGAATATATTTGGAATAGTTCGAATCGATATTTCATAAGAAATAACCATGTATATTGAGAGTAGTCATCCAGAAAGATAATAAAGTAATGACAACCACCAATCGAGACATGAGGAGAAGGCCCTTAAACATCATACATAATTAGATCAAATGGTGCAAGGGAAATATACTGACTTTCTTTGAAAGGTATGGCTGGTTGTTTTGCAAGTTGGTAATGAATACATTTGAAGGTCTCATGTTGAACTGAACCTAATTAACTGCTAGAGATAAGTGATTTGAGTTGGCTAGGTGACATATGGCCTAACTGAGAATGCCAAATTTGGGATAGTAATAGAAACACTGTGGCTGTGGAGATAAAGATGATGATGATAATAATGATGAAGATACTGGTGGTGGTAGTGAGATTACACAGATTGATTAAGGGACATGTGGTTATGGTGGTGGGGGAGTTGGAGATGAAAGGTGTAAACTGTTGAGTTCAAATAGACGTCCAACTTAACGATCAGTCCCAAGGTTTTCTCTTGTCTGAGAATTTTACACTCGACAACTACTATTAGAAAATATGACTTCAAATCCCAATTCACAAAGTTTCTCAATAGATAAGATATTTAAGGTGAGTTGCGGATTCAAATATATGTCAAGAATAGAAAGATGAAAAGTAGAAACCTGACCAGTATGAGTAACGCACATTTGAGAACCATCAACGGTATGAATACCAAGAGTAGTCATAGCGGAGAGTTTGGTTGAAAAAACTATTAAGATCAGATGTCATATGATTACAACAGGCAGAATCAAAGAATCAAGAAGAGTTGCATGTACTAAGTGAGAAAACAAGGAAAAGGTTTGTACTATTTTTGGAGAAAATATGATGGAAGAGTGAAGCCAAATCTGTGATAGACATGGTAATAGTAGTGGAGGTAAGATCTGAACCCTCTTTGGCATTGATAATGAGCGAAGAACCTGTAAACATCGTTGTTGAATATAGAGAAACAATTGCTATGGAGAGATTCAGAATGCTAAAATTATCTAGGAACTGGTCTATACTCATGAAGAATCGATTGAGAGTCCCTTGAACCAATCAAATTTCCGTGATGAACCGAATCAACAATATAAAGAGAATTATAAATAGAGATAACAGATAGATCCGGAATACTGAAATTATCTAGGATCGGATATTAAATCTTCAAGAAACGGGTGAAAAACTGGTGAACCGGCGTAGGAACCATACAAATATAATGGAAAGTATAATCTGTGAGTCTCAAATCACAAAACGGGGGCTGAAAATAGAATCAGAACGTCCAAAAATCCAACGAATCGGTCCAAGTTTGCAGAAAATTGGTCTAAAAAGCCTGAACCGATCAAAATAAGAATACTTCTTAAAAACCGCTAACATGGCAGAGAGGCTGACTAGGCATTGATGTGGCAGGGTTAACTGTTGTTGTGGCAGAGTCAACTGCTAATGTGGTGATGATATGGTAGTGACACGGCAATTGGTCAACGCTGATGTGGCTAATGGTGTAGCGCTAGCTAGGCTCTAGTTAGGCAGTTATTAGGGCTGAAGTGGAAGTCAACAATGCAGAGGGTATGGCAGCAGTGTGGATAGGATACTAGTGGCTTCTCTTGGTATGTGAGGGCGCGTGAGCTAAGATTCGGTGATGATTCTTCTTGTTTTGGAATAGTCTCATCGAGACAATTCTAATGGTATATTTTGGGATGGATTTGGAGCCCTTGGAGGTATTTCAGGCTTCGGGAGGTTCGTGAGAGCACGTGGATGCTCCGGTGACAGTGATTTTGGTGGCGTTGTGTTCGTCTCTGCAAGATGAAGACAGTAGTGTGGTGGTTGTTGATATCGGAGAGGTGATGAAACCTATAGCAACGACAAAAACCATGAGAGAAAAGAGAAAGCGACGGTGGAATCTTTAGGGTTGCATTTTTTATTTTTTTATTTTTTTTTTAAGAAGAATAGGTCTAAGAAAGTCTTACTCTTGATACCATGTTCAGATAATTGAGAAGTAGGGAATATGAATAATATATTTATTTTGTGAAAACGGTATAATCAATACAAAGATATACACAACTATTTATAGGAGAAGTGGGAGACCTTAGGATTAGAGTTTTTCCCTAATGGGCCACGCCCATATATTACATTAATACAATAGAAAATAAAAATAAAAATACGTGTTTAGATTTCTGTACATAAAAATCACATCGATAACCTTTCAATTTTTGAACTTTTTTTTTTCTCTTTCCAATTTTAGTTTCATTGTTAATTTCATAGGTTTATGTGATGAGTGCTTTTAGATAAGATTCATTATTGATTAGTTGACACTTTTGTAATTGTGTGTTTTCACTCTAAAGTGTATTGGAGATTTTGGATGGTCTTTTATTTAGAAAATTATGATTCGTAATGATTTTGCTATATTTATAATTTGTTAAATTAAATTAGTGTCTTCAGGTACAAGTTATACGCTAGTATACTTATATGATGGAGAGAGAGGAGACAAGAGAAGAGAAAGAGAGAAAAAATATGATCGACTGGTGACTGATGGTGGCCGTTGAAAGGTGTGGCGGTGGCGGCGTTGTTGATTGGGGAAGTAGACTGGTGGTAGCCTCTGGCCTTGTTCTATAAAGAAAAAGATGTTGAAAAAAAAAAAAAAAAACTCCATTGACTATTAACTTTTACAATAATATTAAAATAATCCATATTAAAATTGTTTGAGGATATAAATTTCATTTAACATTAATTTACGTATTTCCGTTGACTTTTATCATTTTACCGTTAGAATTAACGAAATACTTAACCGTTGCATTTAAGTCTTAATTAAGTACATGGGGTATAAGTGCTGACGAAAATAACAATTCGGACTAATCACAAGAGTGCAAAGTATAATCAACCCATTAAGTACATGCTTACTGGGTTTTTTTTTTTCAAATATTGTATCTCAGCGGTGTGGGCGGTTCTAAAGGATTATGAAATTCTTTGGACCCTCACCTACCTGCTTCAGATGGAAACATGTCTTATCTCTTCAACAATGTAGTTCTTTCTTCTTTGCAATTCTATGAAATCATCAGACATTTCAGTAAGTGACAACCGAATGGGGCTACAAGGGAGAGTTTCGAGGCCTTGAGGAAGCTTTTTTAAGCATGGACAATATCCAATTTGTAGTTCTTGGAGAACTGGCATTGCTCCATGCTCGACGTTCCCCCAATTTTCCAAACTTTTAAAACGTCGGATTGTGAGATACTTGAGTTTTGAAAAGCCCCTCTCTATACATTGCATGGATTCCCCAGTGAAGGCATTAATAAGTGTGAGGCGGATGAGGTTAGGGAGATGCCGGAGCGCTGAAAGTGGATCTTGGGCCAGATTGTTATCCCACATTGACAAAGATGTAAGAGAATGAAGGTTGCTAACCCATTGGAGGCATTGAGGGATGTGACCACCAAGCTTGAGCTTATTCAAGCTCTGATTTGGCCTCAACGTTTGTATGTCGAGCTGCTCTCGGTGGTGACACTTTACAGTTAAGGAGCACAAGAGTTCCATTTCGTTGATTGAAGTGCAAAGTATACCGGAATGTACTTCCATCACATTTCCCACTGATAATTTTTTCAGTTGAGTTTGTTGTCGAAGCTCTTGAAGTATTCCATCTGTGCAGCTGAAACCAACCAATGTCTGGAGCTCGAGTGAATCGCTAATGATTTCAGAAGGAATATGAATAGATTTATCATGGGATGATTTTGTGAGGATGAGATGCCTTAGTTTAGGAAGTGGTCGATAGTTTTTTGGTAAGATTGTTATTTGAGAATTCTTGATGTCCAGGGTTTGCAAGTTTTGAAGCCTCCATAACGACTCTGGAAGTCTTTTCACTCCGGTATTTCTCAATCCCAGATACCGAAGAAGAAGAATGTTCTCCAAATCACTGTCGTGTAGTTTGATCAAGCCGACACCTTGCAGATCCAATACTCGAAGTAGTTTGAACTTACTATTGGACAGACCAGGACACTTGGTTAGTTCCCATAGCAGGAACTTTAATCCGGACTTAGTCCTATTGGTGCAATTGATTATTGTACTCACATTATAAGCAATCCTTTTGTCAATCAACAAATCCTGTGGAAGGCCAATAAAGCAAGATGCACAACCTTCAAACTCCTTATTTGTTTGCCTAAGGGTAGAGAGATTTTGGGCCGAGGCAACAGAAATGGCAAAAGATCTCATTGGTCCAAGTACCTTACACGCTATAACTTCCCCAGCATCATTCAACTGAGCAGTTTCAAGCATGTTTCGTTGGATGAGTTCATCCAGTTGTTTCTCTGCGTATTCCTCAATTGTTGCACGCCGGCTTGTTCCCTGAGAAGCTGTCTGTCTTTGCACTACAAGACCTTCAGCCATCCACATTCGAGTAAGTCTTTTCTTCGAGATCTTGTTGCCATTGGAAAATAATATGCTGGTATAAAGGAAGCAAGCCTTGAGGTGAGCCGGTAAATCTGCGTAGCCAATCGACACAAAGGTCATCACCTTATCCTCAATTGCATCAGGAAGAGAATCAAGTCGGTCAAGTACCTCCTCCCACTGATGATCTTCTCTCTTTGTTGAAAGGATGCTTCCAGTAACTGCAGCACCAAGGACTGAACCCTTACATTTTCCCGTTATCTTCTCAGCCATAGTCCTTTTCGTATTACTCTCAAGAACTACTGATAACTTCTTCCAAAAGAACTCCTTCACGTCTTCTGTTGAAAATTCACATATATTGATACTATTACTAACAGAGATTTGACTTTGGGGATTCACACGGGTAACAATGACTATCTTCCCACAAGAAGGTGGCAGATGACCTAATACCCAACTCCCAGTGCTGATGTTGCTGATTCCGTCTAGTACCAGCAAATAGTTACTTCCATTTAAGAAATCTAAAATGCACTTGGGAAGAACCTCTCCATTGGATTGACCGATTGGGTAATCCTTGCAAATCGCTATCCAAATAGCTACTAGAATATCCATAACATCATCAAGGCCAGACGCATCAACCCAAATGAAAATTCTAAAATGTTTTTTGACCCTATTGCAGGCCATGGAAACAACTGTGCTTTTACCCGTGCCAATGTTTCCATGTACAAAAATGTCCAGTCTTTGTGCTTGCCGTTGGAGCAGTAAGCCTTGCAGGTCATCAGCATAGGTCCTTTGTGCCCTTATGTCATGATGAGCAAACAAACCAGAAGCCGGCATTTCATACTCGTATTTTTGGCGACATTGAATTTTGGTTCTGGGCATCGTAGCTTGAATGTCGTCGAGTCTGGCAGCTATCGAAGGTAGATTATCAAAAACGTTCTGTTGTCTACGGCAATGACCCAACAGGTAAGAAGAAATTTCATCAAAAAATGTAGTTTTTTTTAGCTGTATGGAAGCCTGGCGATCTTCATCAAAGCTTTTTTCTAATTCTAATATAATTTGTGTGAGATTCGCCACCCAATTTTTCACTTCATCATCTGTTTCTCGTTTCCTCTGTGCATCGTGAAGATACAAGGCGATAGATTCAAATGCCTGCTTGATGCTTCGAAGCTCACTATTGTAGGCAACTAGTTTTGGCTCTTGTTCGAGCAATCTCTCGTACAGAAAAGCTTCTTGCACTTCAAGTTCACATTGGATTAGTCGCTTGGAAGAGCAGGCGACAGGGGAACCATGCATGTTTAAACCACGTGAGTTTTTCCGGTCATATCCTTACGGACACCTGTAAAGATCGACATTTGGAACAAAACTGATTAAAACCGACTATTGCGTTTCTGTTCATGATTAGTAAGAAATTTATGATACGTTGGAAGCAAGAGCAATAATGAAATAACAATAAAATTAAAATTAGAATAATAATAGAATAGAATAGTCATTACCATTTTTATATTTGATGATAAAAAAGATTATATGCGGTATTGCAATGATATCAAAGAGTAAAATAGTAATGTAATTAAATTTTTAAACGGTATAATAATTAATTTAATTAAATTTAATTCCAATTCAAATATTTGGTTAGTATTTGGTCGCGTTTTTTAACCGATCAATAATTAAAACCTAATTTCATATAATTAGAATTAACTAATACTAAATTTATCTTAACATTGATTAATCATATGTTTTGTGTGATTAGAAAATCTTTGGTAATGAAAATAGAATTTAATCTCATGTACCAGATATAAGAATGAAATAATTATTTGCATGGTTATTTTAATTTTGTCTCGAATCCCGTGTATCAAAATTGGGCTGGCTGTTGTATATAATGCATTCTTGAAACTCATTTTTAGACATGCTTGGTTTGACAAGATGTTTCTCTTTTTGGGGGGAGGGTTGGGGGAGGGGATTGCTTATCTCTCATTTGGAACTACTCTACATCTATCCGACTAGATTGTCTTTTACATAACATCTTAGATAATTATACTCTAATTGCTCCATTGTAGTTTGACCGTTACATAAAATACGATTGTAATATACAATATCGGTAGAATTTATTAAAACATTCAATTGTGTTCAATTATAGATTTTAGAACATGTGATTTAGATCATAAAATTTATGAATTGTAGAGTTTATAAAAATTTGGTTTGATCACCGGAAAGTAATAAATTTAAGGTATGATTAGTATGTTATGGATATGTGGGAAAAAAAGAAAAAAAAAAAACACAATTTTAAAATGCGTAAATTAATTATTTCTTTTTATATTTAATATCCATATTATTTTGTACTTGTAGATTTTCAAAATCTTATTTTTAAAAATATATAAAATACAAGACAAATAATTTTACTTCGGCGGTAGTAGTTCCAATATCACTAGGATGACATCACTAAAACCCTGTCGAATATTGTCAAAACTTATATATATATATATACGGCGGGTCCCAATTTTATTTTTTTTAAAAGAGAAGTATCATTACTAAAAATCTGGCATTGAAGAATTTCCTTTAAATGTTATGGTCTAGAAATAGAACTTCAAAAAAGATTCATTTAAATGCTTATTTAAAGACTAGATGATGAAAAAATAGACGTTAAGGTTAATTATATTTTGTATCCCTATGGTTAGATTAAATTACTACATTTTTGCCGTCACTTATACTCTATGTGCTTAATATTTAAATATAACAGTTACAAATTTTTTCTAACCAATTCAAAAAGGTCTATTTAAAAGAGTTTCAAAATTTAGAGGGTCAAAAATATTTTTGACCCTCATCTCTTCCGCACACCACCTCAACTGTTTGTGATTTCCCCTCCCACCCTCCTCCTGCTCTGGCAAGACTATTCTAAGGCAGTACTTAGTGTCCTAGTGATTCTGCGCCACCTCTATGATTGTGCAAAATTTCCCCCTTGATTATTTCCATTTAGGGATTCTGACAGATTTGGAAGACTTCGATTTCAGGTTCCTTTCATATTTAAACAAACCCTAGACTCTCACATCTTGTGTGATCTTAGAGGGTTTATGCATAATAGATACATCTTCTAAAGCAGTATGTGCAAAATTCTCTCACTTTGATTCATATATTTATATTGTGCTTAAATGTATAGTTGAGTCAAGAAGTTTGTAAAATCACTACCTACCTGACCAATTATCAAATCAAAGGTCGCACTCAATTGCATTTCTACAAAAAAGATATCAGAGGCCTAGTGATCTATGAAACTGAATAGTTGATAGAGTTCCGAAATGAGGTGGTTGGAAGACATCGCTAACGTAACCTAAGCAAGGAGTTTATGAAAATTTAAGAAAGTGGTTAGTTACCTATACGAAGGAAGCCGTGCACGTGAATCTTTCAGGTTAAATTTTAAAGTCAATAGTTGTTGCAATTATACTACTTTTCAATTTATCAGTAGATTACTTGTGTGACAAAGCGCGGTGCTATAATTTTTACACTTTTAGGTTTTCCACATTAAAAAATCTCTTTATCATACTTTACACTTTATCTTTAGTATGTGACTTAATTTTATTCTTGCATTATAATTTGCATACATTGAACAAGACGAAAACTAGAGAAAATTAAGTAGTTGGTTAATTAGTTCTTGAGGGTGTATATTTTAATTGTCTATTCAACCCAGGCTATATTTATGACAGTTGACACTTTTTCGATTGGCATCAGAGCGGGTTCCCTACTCTGACGAGGTTTTTACCTAAGAGGATCATGTCTTTCCAAAACTTATAAACGTCAAGCACACAATTCCTTTGTTTTTTTTTTTTTTTTGATAGCTCTATTCTCTATTTTCGTATTAGTTATGTCAAGTCCCTAACTTTTTTGTTGGATTAATTCGTTGACTTACTGAGTTTGTATAATTTTAAAAGGTTTAGTATTTCATCTACCATTGAAAAAAGAAGCGAAAGATTTCTATTAGAGATGATCTTTAAGTGCTCTACCCTATTCCGATTAGATAATGTTGAGATAATTGAAAAGTAGAGAATGAACTATGTATTAATATATTAAGAAAGAAACACAATATTATATGTATTAAGAATATGCAGAATAAAAACTATACATGAGTATTTATAGGGAAAGTGGGGTTAGGGTTTTGCCCTATGGGCCAAGTGGGCTAAAGTCATTATTACACTAACATCTCCTCTCAAACTCAAGGTGATAAGTGGGAGGTGAACTTGAGTTTGGAAACCAAAGAGTGAAAACATCTGAGTGGATGAGCCTTAATGAAAATATCTGTTATTTGATCGGCTGAACTGACGGATTGTGGACGAACGGTATTCTGAAGAATGTGAAGACGGATGAAGTGACAATCAGTCTCGATGTGTTTTGTATGCTCGTGGAATACATCATTGTGAGCAAACTGAATAATACTCTTGTTGTCATAGTGTAGGATAGTGGCTGCAAGAGAAGAGATGCCCATGTTAGCTAGTAGCCATCGAAGCTAGAGAAGCTCTTGAGTTGCATTAGCCATGACACGATATTCAACTTCAATACTGGAGCGAGCAACCACAGTTTGTTTCTTACTACACTAGGAAATGATAGAACTGCCCAAAAAGAAACAGTAACTAGTGGTGGAACATTTATCGGTGGGGTCACCGGCCCAATCGACATCAGAATAAGCTTGTAAGACGGGAGCAGATTAAGCTGAGAAATGAAGCCCATGAAATAAAGTACCCTTGATATATCGAAGAATACGAAGAACAGTCGAGTAATGAGTGGTCCGAGGAGCGGACAAGAACTAGCTGACCTGATGAACGGCATAGGCAATGTTAGGGTGAGTAACAGTAAGATATACAAGACTTCCAACCAGTTGGCGATATAGAGTGACATCATGAAGAGGTGAACCATCGAGTGAGGTAAGTCTTAACATTCGGCTCGAGAGGAGTAGTGGCAATGGTTGAGTCAGTAATCCTAGCCTTAGAAATGAGATCCGAGACATATTTGGCCTAAGAGAGAAAATATCTATCAGAACCAGATGAGACTTCGAGGCCAAGAAAATAGGTGAGCAGGCCAAAATCTTTCATCCTGAATTGGCCACTGAGAAACTTTTTGAGTTCAGAAATGCCACGTAGATCATCTCCAGTAATAACCGTATCATCCACATACAACAAAAGAAAAATAATACCATTGGCAGTATGACAAATAAATAAATTCGAATCATGAGAACTAGGTTTGAACCCAAAATGATGAATAGTAGTGCTGAATTTAGCAAACCAGCCACGTGGAGCTTGTTTCAAACCATATAGGGCAAGGCGAAGGCGACAAACTTTATTTCTAGGGCCAACCAGGCCGGGAGGTGTATACATATAGATTTTCTCAAGAAGATCACCATCAAGAAATGCATTTTTGACATCCATTTGAAAGAGAGTCCATTTTCGAATGGTGATGATGACAAGAAGTGTACGGACAAATGTTAGCCCCGCCATTGGAGCAAATATCTCTTCATAGCCAATGCCATATTCCTGAGCGAATCCTTTAGCAACATGTCGGGCTTTATATTTTTTAACAGAGCCATCAGAGAGCGTCTTGATTTTAAACACTCATTTGCACCTAATAGAAGTTTTTCCAGGGGCAGATTAACAATATCTGAGGTATGAGTTTTAGTGAGGGCCTGAAGTTCTTCGTGCATTGCTTTCTACCAAAGAGGATTAGTACTAGCCTCCTTATAGGATTGAGGCTCATGCAGATGAAGTATAGCGAAAAAACAATGAAAATCAGTAAGGTAATGTGGACGATGAGTTACCCTGGTAGAGGGACGATGGTGTTCTAGAGCGTGGGTCTCTGAGGCAGTTGGTACAGAATCATCGGCCACAGGAAAAGTCTCAGGCATAGTCACTAGAGCTGGAGAATTGAAATTAGCTAGTAATTCTGGAGTGGGTTTAGTTGGTAGGTCTGGGGTGGACTCAACATAAGATGCAGGGCTGGGCGCAAGAGGTGGTGCTAGAGTGGACTCATCAGTACTTGGAATTGTATCATTTGGAAATAACTCAATGGATGGATCTGTAAAGAATATGGAGTTGGTGAGGGTTGACATGTCAAATGATTGTAATGAATAAAACATTTGATGTTCCCAAAAAATAACATGTTGCGAGATACGAAGGGTTTTAGAAATGGGATCCCAGCACCGATACATTTTATGTTCGATGCCATATCCAAGAAAACAACACAAACGAGATCTTGGTTCCAATTTGTTGTGTTCATGTGGTTTGAGAAGAAAGAAATAGGCGCAACCAAAGACTCTAAGTTCAGAGTAATCAGGAGTTTTACTGAAAGGCATTCAAATGGAGATTGGTTTTGGATTGTAGCGGAAGGGACACGGTTTATTGTGTAGACGACTGTGAAGGCAATCTCACCCAAAAAACGCTCAGAACATGACGAAGAAATGAGGAGTGCATGAACTGTGTCAAGAATATGTCTATGTTTGTGTTCAACTCGTCAATTTTGTTGGGATGTATTAGGACACGAACGATGGGGGAGCGTGTCATTTTTGCGAAGTAGGTTAAGAAAACACAATCCTTGTATTCCATTGCATTATCTGAGCAAAAAATTTGATATTTCTAGAAAATTGGGTTTGAATCATAGAAGAAAACTCATAATATATTTGGAATAGTTCAGATCGATGTTTCATAAGAAACAACCATGTATATCGAGAGTAGTTGTCCACAAAGATAACAAAGTAACGAAGGCCACCCATCAAGGCATGAGGAGAAGACCCCTGATAGTTGTAAAATACCTATCTAATTCTAAACCGAATTTGCCAGTTTTCGAGTATTTTATTGAAGTTTGAATATCGTTTTAACTGTTTTTATTAGTCAGGAGCAGGGACGTAAACAATCGGCAAATCGAGCGAAATGGTACGAAAAAGGTAGCCAAAAAGATGAAAAAATGAGATTTCAAATAACAGAGCAATTCCGCCTAGGCGAAGTATCTACCGCTTAGGCGGAAATTCATCAGAAAGATGCAAAAACTCAAGATTTGAAATCTGCCTAAGTGAAGTTTCCACCGCCTAGGCGGAAAATCGTCAGAAGGTTGCAAGGGCTGAAGTATTGAATCCGCCTAGGCGAAGTTTCCACCGCCTAGGCGAAAATCCATCATAACGCTGGAAGTACTGAACTGCTGGATAGAGCTGCACTGCTGTAAATCCGCCTAGGCAAAGTAGCTACCGCCTAGGCGGAATTCCGTCAGAAAGAGAAGGAGCCAAGAAGTTAGTCCTCTGCCTAAGTGAAGATTCTACCGCTTAGGCGAAATTCTAACCGACTTAAACTCCGCCTAAGTGAAGTTTCTACCGCTTAGGCGAAAATTGCAGAATAGGTCAAAATATCTGTTTAGATATTTTTGAACCCCTAGGCCTATAAATACCCATTGGCCACGTCTGAAAGTTGTTGTTGAAGAAACCTAACCCTAGTAGAGAGCTCTTAAGCTATATTTTGAAGATCAAGAAGGAGGTTCATTTATTCGGATAAAGAAGGGTAACTTGCGGATTGATCATTAGCTACAGTGAACCGTTTCACTTCTAGATTTGATCGTTTCTCTCTTGTTTTATTCTTTGTAATTACTTTTTCATATCTAAGAATGTTGAATCCCTATTATTTTATATGGTATATGGCTAAGATCTTGTAGTAGTAGTTAAATGTTACTTAGGTGTAGGCGAAATCATGTAATCGTTTAGTTGAGTAAATTAATGTTACTTTAACGTGTTATTTGTCTAAATCCGATTGTGTTTACCATTATTCTTGATATTATGCTTGTATTGATAAACCGAGAATACGGGGTTTGATACTCGGGAGAGGTAACCCTGGATTCAGACTAGGGTAAATACAACGTGACGTTCTAACTACCCGGGAGGGCGTTAGATCGTATGCAACCCATGATGTTTGCTCAAAACTCATGCGACCTAGGGTCGTTAAGGCGTTGAAGGGGACTTCTTCGTTGACACAAAATCGTGTAATCCCTCGTTTTACACCCGGGAGAGGTAGTGGAGGAGTTATTGATACAGAAGTTGTCGGATTAGATAAAAACCGTTATAGCTAACTAAATGGAATCGATTATGCATTATATGAAAGAGATTTATACCTAAGTAATTAGTGTAATTAAAACTAACTTTATAGTTGTCATTTATCTTAGTATAGTAATTAGAAAATAAACAAAATTTGATTAGTCGAGATAATATGAAACTATCGAAATCGCAATACTCAACCGAATTACCTGTCGTTCCCAGTGGAACGATATGCGATCCTACAAGATCCATTATATTAAAACTAGATCTTGTACACTTGCGAGTAGTCCAATTACCTCGAGGAGGAAAAGGTTGTGAATCCTCGCGCGGACAAGTTTTTGGCGCCGTTGCCGGGGACGGCAATGTGTTTTTCAATTAAGTTGATATTGTGATCAAATAGTTGAATGTTAATCATGATAATTCTTTTGCTTTTAAATTTTATTCAATTCAATTCATTTATTTATTTTATTTATCTATTGAATTTGAGTAGTGTATGCGGCGTAGTCAACGTATTGCTAAACAGAAAGAAGAAAAAGCTACAGCAATGGCCGGCAGACGTGAGAATATTTTGCAACCACCGGAGCCGCAGGCAGTCCAGCCTCCGGAGCATGAGAGGCCACAACGAGTCCTTCGGGACTATTATCGGCCACTCATGTTGGACAATTATTCAGGGATCCGAAGGTAGCCGATCCAAGCTAATAACTTCGAATTGAAGCCCGCTCTAATCAACATGGTTCAGCAAAACCAATATGGCGGGAACCTTCACGAAGACCCCAACGTACACTTAGCAACCTTTCTTGAAATCTGTGACACCGTCAAGATTAACGGAGTTGCCGAAGATGTTATAAGGTTGAGGTTATTTCCGTTCTCCTTACGAGACAAAGCTAGGAGATGGTTTCAATCGATTCAACTGGGGAGCATTAATACTTGGGAGGACCTTGCACAAAGGTTTCTCACTAAGTTCTTTCCACCCTCGAAGACTTCTCAATTCCGAGGTGAGATTGCGTAGTTTCGTCAGAGAGATTTCGAGCCATTATTTGAGGCATAGGAGAGGTTTAAGGACTTATTGAGAAGGTGCCCGCAACACAGTTATCAAGATTGATTTCAAACCCAATTATTTTATAACGGGTTGGGTGGCCAGACAAGAATGATAGTCGATGCAGCCTCAAGGGGATCGTTGTTGTCCAAAACCCCAACCGAAGCAAATACATTATTGGAGGAGATGGCGGCTAATAACTATCAATGGCCGAATGAGAGGAACACGGGAAGAAGAGTCGCTTCTATCCAAGAATCTGACCATATTTCAACGTTATCGGCCCAAGTGTCCAAGCTCTCGGACCAATTAGTCACCTTGTCTACAAAAGGTGCTTTGTCGAGTCAAGGGGAGGAGATAGCGACAAGTAGTTCTCAATCCGGATTGGATAACGAGTTCGATGAATGCCATTTTCTAAACAACCGTGCCTACACTTTCAGGCCGGCTACCAACATTCCGACTCATTATAATCCTGAACTTCGTAACCATGAGAACTTCTCATATGCGAATAATCAGAACGCTTTGCGGCCACCTCCGGGGTATGGAAATCAAGCTTCGGGATATCCAATGCAAGCCAATCGACAAATGCAACAACCACCAATGCACAATCCGAAGTTAAATTTGGATAAGGTACTGGGTTCATTTATGAAGGAAACGCAGACTATGATGCGTGAGATGCATAATCGCCTGAATAAACATTAAATACGGCTGGACTCTATTGATACCACTTGTACAAACACTAATGCCACGGTGAAGGCTCTTGAGACTCAAATCGCGTAGCTTGCTAAGGCAATTCAAGAACAACAAAAGGGGAAGTTTCCAAGCAACACGAAAACCAATTCTCGGGAATGGAAGACGATTAAGTTGAGGAGCGACAAAGACGTGGAAGCGAGAAGGCCTATGGAAACCGAGCCGGGAGTGAGTCGTGAGTTTCCGGATGATGAACCAAGAACAAGTGCGGAGGAGGAAGTTGAAGCAAAGGTCGATGAAGGAAAGGAAAAGCTTAGTGAAAACGTGAATGGGGATAATAACAAGGAGAAAGTCGAGGAGAGAAGAAAAGATTAAAGGGTGATACCGGGAAGAGTAACATTTTCAGAGAATCCACCGATTCTAGTAACACCATTGCCATATCCTCAAAGGTTCCAAAAGAGGAAGTTGGATGCTCAATTCGAAAAATTTCTTGAAATCTTCAAGAAAATCCACATCAACATACCTTTTGCGGATACATTGGAACAAATGCCCAACTATGGCAAGTTCTTGAAGGATATCATGACAAAGAAGTGGAAGTTGGAGAATTACGAAACGGTGAAATGGCTAGTATTCTCTACCATTGCCATTCATCACCTTGTGGCGGCCATTTCGGTGCGACTCGGACAGCATCGAAAGTATTTCAATCAGGTTTTTACTGGCCTTTTTTGTTTAAAGATTCATATACGTTTGTGAAAACCTGTGATAGATGTCAAAGGGTGGGTAACATATCAAGGAGGCATGAGTTGCCACTGACGTCAATTCTTGAGCTTGAGTTGTTTGACGTATGGGGCTTGGATTTCATGGGGCTATTTCCGCCGTCATTTGGTAAGGAGTATATTCTGCTAGCGGTGGATTATGTGTCCAAATGGGTCAAGGCCGTGGTAACACCTACCAATGATGCCAAAGTGGTGTTAAAGTTCCTTCAACATAATGTCATGACACGATTTGGGACATCTCAAGCCTTAATCAGTAATGAGGGGACCCACTTCTGTAACAAAATGCACAATGCCTTGTTGGCAAAGTATGGAGTGAGGCACAAGGTGGCGCCACCATACCACCCATAGACAAATGGCCAAGCGGAAGTTTCAAACCGAGAAATTAAGCTAATTCTGGAGAAGATGGTTCATACAAATCGAAAGGATTGGGCGGTTAAGCTTGATGATGCTTTATGGGCGTATTGCATGGCTTTTAAGACACCTATCGGCATGTCGCCGTATCCATTGGTGTTTGGGAAAGCTTGTCATTTTCCCGTTAAATTGGAGCACCGTGCATTCTGGGCGATTAAGAAACTCAATTTTGACATACAAGCTTATGGTGCGCAACGTCTTCTCCAATTGAATGAAATGGAGGAATTCTGGCACGAGGCTTATGAGAATGCCAAGCTCTACAAAGATAAAACAAAGAGGTGGCATGACAAAATGATAGTCCGAAGGGAGTTCAGTCCGAGCCAACAAGTCCTATTGTTTAACTCAAGGCTGAAACTCTTTCCCGGAAAGTTGAAGTCCCGGTGGTCTGGACTGTTCAGGATCAAACATATTTATCCATTTGGAGCTATCGAGCTAGAAGGTGAAGACGGACGAACTTTCCGAGTCAACGGGGAGCGGATCAAGCACTATTTCAAGGATGAAGAGCGAGTTGTGGAGAACATCTCCCTCGTTGAAGGATAGAGCCGGAATTCATAAACGTCTATGCTAGGGATGTAAAACCAAGCAACATCTTTTGATATGTCATCGAGGGTAACGAACATTCTCAACTTTTGTATAAATTCCTTTTTGGAGATCGTATTGATCTCGTAATACTATTTTTTTTGTGGTGAATTGATGAGGCTAGATACTTAGGATTGATTTGCATGCTAAAACTCATTTGAGGATTGAAGAGAAAATAAAAGGTGTAGAGAAACAATGTGAAAACCTGAAGGAATCGAGCTTAAGTCCATACTGGCAAAAATTCGCCTAAGCGGTAAAACCACCGCCTAGGCGAAAATTGGACAGAAAGGCTGAGAAAATATACTAGCGTAATTTCGCCCAGGCGAAAAAACCACCGCCTAGGCGAACATTGGACAGAAAAAGTCTGCATTTTACACTGCCGTAAGTTCGCCAAGGCGGTAAAACCACCGCCTAGGCGGAAAATTGAAGAAAAAGCTGAGTTTCTACACTGGTGTAAATTCGCCCCGGCGGAAAAACCCACTGCCTAAGCGGATTTACAACCAAATCAGGGGTTTCACACTGGTGTAAACTCGCCCTGGCGGAAAAACCATCGCCTAGGCGGATTTATACCAGAAGGTTTTTAAAAAGAAAAAGGCGCTACTTCGCCTAGGCGGAAAAACCACCACCTAGGCAAATATACGCGAACCCTGTTTTTAAAACGCACAGTCCACTTTGCAAACGGCATTTCCCTCCTAAAAATTTCAAGAAACCTTTAAACTTCACCATCCCAAATTCCTTCCTCCCGTTAAAGATTCATTCTATAGTGCTAAAAACTTGGATTTTCACCAAGAATCTTTGTCCAAACGTGGAATTCCTCTGCCCATTCTCGAAAATTAGGGTTCGAACGGTGAAACAGTGCGAAATCGCCATTCTCCACTGATTTGATCAAATTTTTCAACAAGTAATTGTCAATGATCCTATTTTTCATTTAGTTGTTGAATTATTTGCTTCATTTGCTCATTTATTTAAAAAATCATTGGATTTGATTAGAACCCTAAACCCCTTTAAACCCTAAGTAGCGGTTTTCATGCTATTTGGGATTGAGGAATGCTAAATGGTAAACCCTATCATATTTTTGTGTTGATATACAATGTGAATCATGTAGTTTGCGCTACATTGAGACAAAAATGTGATTTGGTTATGGTTGGTGGGATATCTTGTGAGATTTGTATTATTTGGCTTTGATTGGCATATGTTTGATAAAATAGGGCATTGTGTATTCGCTGAAAAGGGTTTGAATTACTTGTTCTATTGTTATTATTGTGGTTGGTGTTGTGATTTTAATTTTCAGAGAAAATGGCAAAGCGCCGGGCTACCAAGCAACCAAGAACAGACGAACCTCCGCCTGCTTCGGACTTCAATTCCCTCAAATTTGTTTCTAAGCAGGCTGAGGATCGGTATATAGAGCATGAGAGTAAGTGGCCAGGCATCCGTCAAAGAGGATTTGGGCCTTTGAATGATCTTCCTGAAGAAATCAGAATTGTTATCGTACAAAGACGATGGGAACAGTTATGTACTCCACCTCCAACAGGAGAGTTGGCCCTTGTTCGAGAATTTTATGCAAACATTGCAGAGGCCACGGGGTTTCAAACACGGGTCCGAAACATTCCCATCCTATTCAATGCCGATCATTTTAATGAATTGCTAGGATTGACGGGGCCTGAAGCTTCAAGAGATTTATCCGATACCGCCACACCGACAATGAGTGTGGTGATTCAGGCCTTGACGACGAGAAACGCACAGTGGACCAACACATGGCAGGGCCAGGCAATTTTCAAGTCGCGGTTTCTGAAACCGATCCCAAATAGAGGGACGCTCGTCAACGTCGGCTGGCACATTTATTCTTCTATGCTTCATACTGCCGGGACGAAGAAGGGTGGCCTTCCTTTTCCCTCCTTCCTCACCGCGCTCTTTCAACAAGCCGGAGTTCGAATCACATCCACAAGCCCATTTCCATCTGTGAAGCCACTTGATCTTGCAATGATAAACAGGTTATGGAAAGGCAGACCAGGTGAAGGAGAAGAAGGTCAGGAAGAGGAAGAAGCCAGTCCTTCGGAGCCACCAACGCCTACAACCAGTCGAGTCCAAATCATCCAAATCTAATGAGATGTCCGTAGTCTCCAGTCCGATATGAGCCAACTTCAAGCTAATTTGGCTCGGATGAAGAACTACATGGAGTCCTACATCCGGCAACAAGATCAAAACCAACGAGTTATATTCGAGCATCTCGGAATCGACATGGCGCATTATACGCCCGTGCCGCCTTCTGAGACGGATGAGCAGCCACCGCCATCTTCTCCACAATGAACGGTAGGAGGTTAGACTTGTATGTCTTCCCTCCTAGGTATGTGTCCGCCCCAGTTTCAATACATATTTTTCTATTCTACTATTGGGTTCGCTGCTTAGGCAGTGGGGACACTGCCTCGTTTAAGTTTGGGGGAGTATGACCTGCAATGCATGTAGTTTTTATTTTTATTTTTATTTTCTTTGGGGGATAAGAAGGATGAAAAAATTTTGATGTAAAGGGGACAAAAATTCTTTTTGTGTACAAATTTATTTATTAATGTTAAAATTTTTGTAAATTTTGAAATTCTTTTTGTTATACATGTGTAATGTTTAGCTATGCATGTGTAAGAATAATTAGCATAGGTAATATTAGTTTATAGAATTAGAGTAGAATTGTTAATGAATTTAGTTGTACGAGCATGCTGAGTTTTTGAGTTTGTCCGAACCATGTCCCGATGATGAAAATTACCCCCTAAATTGTGTTTTAAGGTCGGGGGTAATGCCATTCACATGTGTTTTGTGTGTTTAACATGTCGATTAGGTAAAAAATTATTTTGATCTTAAATCGCACGATTGCATAAACTCGTTGTATAATTAGTTGAACAATTTGACGCCGATTATTCAGTAATAAGTTCATGACAGAAATGAGGAATCTAGAACTTGACTGGGGGAGGTTGGAGGCGAAATTATAGGTAAGGTAATTCCGAAGACATGATATAGGCCTTCATTTTTATCGCTTGAACCGTTTGAAACTAACCTGAAAAGTTATTCCCTTGTTCTCCTGTCGAAGCCATAAATTTTTTTTCACTTCTGAACTTGTTTCTATACTTTAACCAAATAAATCTTTCAGAACCATTGTTGCTAGGAATAAAAGTGAAAATTGAGTGAAAACAAGTAGCATTAGATTATGCTAACTTGAAGCGGGCAATCGGGGTTTCAGTATTTTTGGTTAAGTATAAGAGTATTCACTTATCAATCCTGTAGTTGTATCTAAACACCCCTAAAATTGTACAAAATTGAATAAGTTTGGGGGTGTACTTTAACGGGGAAAAAAAAAAAAAAAAAAACCTATGTGAATATAGTGTTTAAATTCGATTGTTTTTACAAGTGAATACAAGTTTACAAGTTTACTAAATCTTGTTCAGGGTAATATCTTCAAAGATAAGGGGGTCATGAGAGAGATTTAGCGACAAGAGTTTGTACCTCGGGTATCGTCAAAATTATAACGAGTTTCTATTTCTACAGTACCCTTGGCCATTCGCCAAAGCCTAACCAAGCCCTATTAATCTTGGTAAATGTCCGAAACCTATATTAGTGGATAGTTGAGCCTAGTCAAGCATATGGCTTTCCTTAATGTTTTAACAAGTTTAAGTCATGACCTTATTCATTGAATAATCCAATCCGGCGTTTGATTTGTTATATATCCGAGTTCTCACATACACACATTTCAATAGGATCTAAAATGATTTGAACTGATATTGAGTGTTGAAATTCTGGAACACCACGTGGTGTGTGTTATTCCTTACCCAGATCTGATTACGGGTTGTTGAGGGAAGAATAACATGGTTTTTTTTACTAAACTTACATCTCACAAGTGTGTACTTCTTATTTGTCAATGATTACGTATCTGTAGTTTAGGATGTAGCTAATTAGTGTAGTTAGTGTTATTTAACATTAGGGTATTTTGCTCGAGGACTAGCGAAATTCCAAGTTTGGGGGTATTTGATAGGTGTAAAATACCTATCTAATTCTAAACCGAATTTGCCAGTTTTCGAGTATTTTATTGAAGTTTGAATATCGTTTTAGCTATTTTTATTAGTCAGGAGCAGGGACGTAAACAATCGGCAAACCGAGCGAAATGGTGCGAAAAGGGTAGCCAAAAAGATGAAAAAAAGAGGTTTCAAATAATAGAGCAATTCCGCCTAGGTGAAGTATCTATCGCTTAGGCGAAAATTCATCAAAAAGATGCAAAAACTGAAGATTTGAAATCCGCCTAGGCAAAGTTTCCACCGCCTAGGCGAAAATTCGTCAGAAGGTTGCAAGGGCTGAAGTATTGAATCCGCCTAGGCGAAGTTTCCACCGCCTAGGCGAAAATCCATCAGAACGCTGGAAGTACTGAACTGCTGGATAGAGCTGCACTGCTGTAAATCCGCCTAGGCGAAGTAGCTACCGCCTAGGTGAAATTCCATCAGAAAGAGAAGGAGCCAAGAAGTTAGTCCTCTGCCTAAGCGAAGATTCTACCGCTTAGGCAGAATTCTAACCGAGTTAAACTCTGCTTAAGCGAAGTTTCTACCGCTTAGGCGGAAATCGCAGAATAGGTCAAAATATCTGTTTAGATATTTTTGAACCCCTAGGCCTATAAATACCCCTTGGCCACGTCTGAAAGTTGTTGTTGAATAACCCTAACCCTAGTAGAGAGCTCTTAAGCTATATTTTGAAGATCAAGAAGGAGGTTCATCATTCGGATAAAGAAGCATAACTTGCGGATCGATCATTAGCGACAGTGAACCGTTTCACTTCCAGATTTGATCGTTTCTCTTGTTTTATTCTTTGTAATCACTTTTTCATATCTAAGAATGTTGAATCCCTCTTATTTTGTATGGTATGTGGCTAAGATCTTGTAGTAGTAGTTAAATATTACTTAGGTGTAGTCGAAATCATGTAATCGTTTAGTTGAGTAAATTAATGTTACTTTAACGTGTTGTTTGTCTAAATCCAATTGTGTTTACCATTATTCTTGATATTATGCTTGTATTGATAAACCGAGAATACGGGGTTTGACACTCGGGAGAGGTAACCCCGAATTCAGACTAGGGTAAATACAACGTGACGTTCTAACGACCCGGGAGGGCGTTAGAACGTATGCAACCCATGATGTTGGCTCAAAACTCATGCGACCTAGGGTCGTTAAGGCGTTGAAGGGGACTTCTTCGTTGACACAAAATCGTGTAATCCCTCGATTTACACTCGGGAGAGGTTGCGGAGGAGTTATTGATACAGAGGTTGTCGGATTAGATAAAAACCGTTATAACTAACTAAATAAAATCGATTATGCATTATATGAAAGAGATTTATACCTAAGTAATTAGTGTAATTAAAACTAACTTTATAGTTGTCATTTATCTTTGTATAGTAATTAGAAAATAAACAAAATTTGATTAGTCGTGATAATATGAAACTATCGAAATCGCAATACTCAACCGAATTACCTGCCGTTCCCAGTGGAACGATATCCGATCCTATAAGATCCATTATATTAAAACTAGACCTCGTACACTTGCGAGTAGTCCAATTACCGCAAGGAGGAAAAGGTTGTGAATCCGCGCGCGTACAGCCCCCAAATATCATAATGAATTAGATCAAAGGATGTAAGGGAAATAGACTAACTCTCTTTGAAAGGTAGGGCTGTTTGTTTGGCAAGTTGACAATGGATACATTTGAATGACTCATGTTAAACTGAACCTAACTGACCACTAGAGATAAGCGATTTGAGTCAGCTAGATGAAGTGTAGCCTAACCGAGCATACCACATTTGGGATAGTAAGAGATCAGCTAGTGGTTGTGGATATAAGGATGATGATATCGGTGGTGGTGGTGAGGTTGCACAAGTTGATGAAGGGACTTGGGGTTGTGGTGGTGATGGAGTTGAAAATGGAAGGTGTAAACTGGTAAGTTCAAATAAGTGTCCAACCTTACAACCAGTCCCAAGAGTTTCTCATGTCCAAGGATCCTACACACGACAACCACTTTTAGAAAATATGACTTCAAATTTCAATTCACAAAGTTTCCCAACAGACAAGAGATTTAAGATGAGTTTCGGAATCAAATATGTATCAGGAACAGAAAGATGGGAAGTAGAAACTTGACCGGTATGAGTAACATACATTTGAGAACCATCAGCGGTATGAATACTAGGGATATACATAGCGGAGAGTTTGGTTGAAAAAATATAGGAATCGGATGTCATATGATTGCAACAGGTAGAATCAAAGAACCAAGAAAAGTTACCTGTAGTAAGTGAGAGAGCAGGGAAAAAGTTTGTACCATTACCAATATTGGAGTAGATATGAAGAAGGAATGAGACTAAATCTACAATAGACATGATGACAGTAGTGGAGGTAGGATCCGAACCCTATTTGGCATTGATAATGAGAGAAGAACCCACAGACATCGCTATTGAGCCTGGAGAAACTATTGTCACAGATAGATTCAAGATGCTGAAATTATCCAGGAACCAATCTATACTCGTGAAGAACTGATTGAGAACCCCTTGAACCGATCAAATCTCCGTGATGAACTGAATCAACAATATAAATAGAACTATACTATATGATTCAAATTTGATTTGACGGATATCACAAATACATCCGAAATGCTGAAATTGTCCAGGAACTAATATCGAATCTTCAAGGACCAGGTGAAAAACAGGTGAACCGGTGTAGAAACCACATGGATATAATAGAAAATATATTATGGAAGTCTCAAATCACAAAACGGAGGCCAGAAACAGAACCGAAATGCTAAACACCTTAAGAACTAATTTAAATTTGCAAAAAATGGGTAAAAAATGAGCCGAATTGGTCAAATAAAGAACCTTGAAGAAAGTTGGTGACGTGGCGGTGGACAGGTTGAGTGGCGCTGATGTGGCAGTCAGCGTATGGTATGGTAGTCAACTCGCTGACGTGGAGCTAACGTGGGCTGACGTAGCGCCGAGGTGGTGATGACGTGACGATAACTGGACACTGAGATGGGCGCTGACTAGGCTACTGATTGGATTTAGGGCTGACGTGGCACAGCGGGTTTGAAAACAAGACGCGTGGATCTAACGCAAATAGGAAGTCGAACCTTTAGACTGTGAGTGAGGGAGCGTGCGACATTGGAATGGAATTATTTTTGCGTCGTTCGAATCGTCTCATCGATACGATTTTGATGGTATATCGTAAGTTTTTTTTGGAGACCTGATTGAGGCTATAGATCCCAAAATCCAAGACGGCGAAGGGTGGTAGTACTGCAAACTGTTTGAGGCTCGTGAGAGCGCGTGTGATCTCTGGTGGCGATGATTTTGGCGGCGTTGTGTTCGTCTCTGCAAGACGAAGACAGTTGTGTGATGGTTGTTGATATCGGAGAAGGAATAAAGCCTACAGTAGTGACAAAAATCTCGGGAGAATACGGGCGTCGGCGGCAGAAGCTTTAGGGTTGCGAATATTTTAGGAAGAACAGGTCCAAGAAAAACTTGCTCTTGGTACCATCTTAAGATAATTAAGAAGTGAGGAATGAACCATATATTGATATATTGAGAAAGAAATACAATATTACATGTATTAAGAATATGCAGAATAGAAAATATACATAAGTATTGATAGGGGAAGTGAGGTTAGGGTTTTGCCCTATGGGCCAAGTGGGCTAAGCCCATTATTACACTAACAGTAAAAAGTATCATTGTGCTCACCTAGCACGAATTAGACAATCCAACACGTTTTTAAAGTTAATACTAACTTAAAATTGGATTTTCAGAAAATGGGCGCTTTAAGCGTCCAAATAGCCTTAACAAACATTTAAACCATTTCCGTACAAAAGAGCTAGCTTACAGATAGTGTGATGGCCTATTCCTTATCTCAAGATCTTTCGGACATCGATAGTATGTATCTGGGCAATTTAAGATCTACCTCAATGATTGTGTGTGATTCACATGTTTTATTTTGATAATGATTGGAAACGGATCACCAGACATGTCAGCTTCAGATACCGGAGATGGTGGTCGACAACGAAGGTGAACTCACTTTCTCTTGTTTTGCTTCCTACAAAACAATACATCACAGGTGGATTTGCCTATTTTTTGAAAATATATATAGAAACGGGTGGGCACATTATGCGGTATTTGTAGGAAGGTAGTTTGATTCATGTTATTAATGACCCTAAAAAATCATCCACCAAAGTGTCCCTCTACACGATAAATGTTTGTCATGAGATCGATATGGTGATACCCTTAAAAACCATCCGCCAAAGCGTTTCTCTAAACGATAAGTATTCGTCATGAGATCGATATGGCGAGACCTTAAAACCCATCCGCCAAAGCGTCCCTCTAAACGATAAGTGTTTGTCATGAGATTGATATGGTGAGACCCTCAAAAACCATCCACTAAAGCATCCCTCTAAAGGATAAGTGTTCGTTATGAGATCGATATAGTGAGACCTTAAAAAACACCATCGACCAAAGCGTCCCTCTAAATGGTAAGTGTTCGTCATCAGATCGATATGGTGAGTCCCTCAAACACTATCCACTGAAGTGATCCTCTACACAAAGTTGTTCGTCATGAGATTGATATAGCGAGTCCCTCAAAAACCATCCACTAAAGCGATCCTCTACACGAAGTTGTTTGTCATGAGATCGATATAGTAAGTCCCTAAAAAACCATTTACTAAAGCGATCCTCTACACGAAGTTGTTCGTCATGAGATCGATAAGGTGAGTTCCTAAAAAAACCATCCACGAAAGCGATCCTCTACATGATAATTTTTCGTCATGAGATCTATATGGTAGGTTCCTCAAAATCCCTCTCAACAAACTTTATTCGCCACGAGTCATCCCGCTAAATGAACACTGTTCATCATGAAAAACATGCCTATCTTGAAAATGGCACACCTCGAACTTTGCTTGACCTAGTTCTCAGCATTATGCTGAGGTACGTAGGCGACCAACAAAGGTTGAGTCGCATCTTCGCTCAAATTTTGAAGATTGTAACAAGATGGGTACATTCTTAGGTAAAATTTTCTTTCAGTGGTAGCACAAAATGATGTGTGTCTCCTATCTTTGTCATTATGAGTAAACTCGTATGACAAAGAGGGACAACTATAAACACTACATTTTGACTCGCTTATTTAAGTTTTCAAAGTATTGGATCGAAAGTGCAAGTTTGGATAAATTTTAAACTGATGTTTAAAGGGAACAAATTTCTACTTTAGATTACATTGGATACTACAAAAAATCCAAAAAAAATAAAAATAAAATCACAAGAAAACATAAAATTGTCGTTTGATTGAATTCGGTATAAGTAAGAGTTTCGGGTCAATCTCGAAATTCCTAGAGTCAGGGACGGCTAAAATGACATTATTAAAGGTTAATTTACATGAAATCACTTTTAAAAATGAAAAAAAGTATTTACTACCCTTTAACTAAAAACCCGGTGACATAGTCTACCATTTAATTCAATACTAGGTGGCGACTTTTTTTTTAAACAAATCTCGGCCAAAATAATGTTTCAAAACCGACGTTTAGAAAACCCTTTGAAATTTGTTTTCTAAAATGAATGGATTTTTGAAGATTTAGAGATGGAGGAAACGAAACCTTATTTTGCTCTTCTTCCCGTCCTCTACTTGCTCTGTTTCCAAAAAAAATTGGGGTGCGTCAGTGCCTAGAAGAGTCATCTGGTCTCGTTTTCGTATTTAGCGGGATAGGAAACAAGCCCCGAGCAATAGGTCAAAGCCTAAGTTAGGGGTGTTTGTTCTCCAACCTCAAGCAATCCCAAGACCGAGCTATCTCATGGGAGCCTGGGCTATATCCTCGAGATATGTAACTTTTGATCGGGGTTCGAGGTCTTAGCATTACAAGTGACTTCACTTCTTGTGCCTTGTTGCAGTCGGGAATCGGTATTTCCAGAAATATCTAGTATAAAGATTATTTTAAAAAGTATTGCCCGTGTTGCCTAAAATTGAACAAGTTGAACAGTTCCATGACCTGTAAACCTGTCGTACTGATCCAGGTTTAACAGGTTGAAACGACTTGCCATCGGATTTTGTTGTTGCAGAAAATAAATAAAGAACGAGTTTACCAAAATTTCTTGGGATGAGTCGCGGACTAGGTCGCTCTCTTTAAGACGTTTCGCGGCTCTGCCCAAGAACGTGCAAGCAGTGTATTAGCCCCGTCGTCCCCAAGATAAAACAGCCCAGAATTCTCCTCTGTGTAGGACGTTCTTTGCACTGTAGAAGTCCCGAAAACCAAACACCCCCACACACTGTTCGCAAAACGAACAAAACTGCTCGGAAACCAAAATCGGACAGATTAAACAGTACCGGAACAGATCGAAACAATTCCGGAAGATGAAACCGAAAATGTTTCGGAACAGAAACTGTTTCGGAACAGAAACAGAAACAAAATTGGAACAGAAACAGAAACGAAACCGAAACAAAAAACAGTATTCTAGAACAAAAACAGAGCAGAAACAGGAACAGATCATAGACTGTTTTTCGTTCTTTTTTGTTATGATGCTTAAAACTGAAAAAAAAAACTAGTATTTATAGGGGAAGAAAAAAAAAAAAAAACCGTTTGATTATTTTCTTTTAAAACCGAAAAAAAAAAAAAACGTTTTTAAAAAATTTATTAAAACGTTTCAATTAAAACGTTTGAAACGTAAAACGTTTTTTAATAAATAAAAAACGTTTTTTTTTTTTTTTCAACGGTTCAAGATTCAAAAAAAACGTTTTGTTTTTTATTTTTTTTAATTAAACTGTAATAAAAAAATATTTTTAAATAATTTTTTTTTATAAAAAGTAAATAAGTGTCACCTCATCACATGCGCGACTCGGCTCGGCTCGGCACGGTCGAACGGACGGCGGCGGAGGCGCGCGCGCGTGTGTGGTAAACCGGTAGGGATGTAACTCCTCTCCCCTCCACAAAATGTGGGTACCCCTTGGGGCACACCCCAAGTGTCTCACATACCCCTAGATATCCACTTTAATTTTACCTCTCCCAACTAATGTGGGACAAAAGGTTTTGAGGGAAAAATCAATTTGACAGATTTGGCACTTTCTATTCTAAAAATTAAATTAAAATTCATTTGTTTCAACAATCCCCCACTTGAATTTTTAAAAATAATTTTTTCATCGAGCAGTATAATTCAATATAAGATTGTGCATAAGAAAAGGTGTCTATCGACTTGAACCTTTACATAGTGAAGATGCTTTAGATTATACTAGAGTAACTCGTAGTTTTGAACTCTATCTCTAACAACATCACACACACAACCCTATCAGGGTGCAGTCTAAAAGCCCGTGCTTTACGGCCATGCACGTGTATCCCAGTATAGTGAATGCTCTAGAGAATTTTGCCCAAAATTCCATAGGAAGCGGCCACACTTCCACATTCACATAGGTGAATCTATCAAGAGTACTCTTGTAGCTAGGTACTCCACTCCAAAATAGAGTATAGATCTCATTAAGAGTTAATAAAAAAAACTCAACCTTCTATCGCTTCAAGATATCATGCTTCAAACAACACATTTATGAAATAGAACTCAAATTTATAGCATGATTTTTCTCATATCACTTCATGAGTTGTTATTACCCTTTGAACCTATTTCTTGGGATCTCTAATCTATAGGTTGGGTTTCCCTCACAAGTGACTCATCAATCTATGGGCTTGAGTCCCATTCCTTTCGAGGTTTTGTAAACCTTTTCTCGAGCTAATCCTTTCGTCAAAGGATCGGCTAAGTTATCATCAGACCGTACATGATCCACTCTCACAGCCCCTGTAGAGATTTACTCCCTAATAGTGCTGTGTTTGCGACGTATTTGTCGCTTTTTTCCGTTATAATAACGGTTCTGAATCTTTGCAATAGCCGCGGTACTATCACAATGGATCAAGACAGCTGGAATCGGTCTCTCCCATAAAGGGGTATCAGAAAGCAGGCTCCTTAACCACCCTGCTTCCTCGCTAGCCGAAGCTAGTGCAATCATCTCAGACTCCATAGTAGATTGAGCCAAAATAGTCTGTTTCTTAGACTTCCAAGAAACAGCTCCACCAGCTATACTAAATATATAGCCGCTAGTTGCCTTGGAGTCATCTGAAAGGGTATTCCAATCAGCATCGCTATATCCTTCCAGAACAACGGGAAACTTCTGATAATGTAATCCAAGGTTCATAGTTCTCTTTAGATATCTCATAATCCTATCAATAGCATGCCAATGCTCAATACTAGGTCTACTTGTAAACCTGCATAGTAATCCCACAGCATACGCTATATCGGGCCTAGTGCAGTCAGTGGCATATCGGAGACTGCCTATGATGCTCGCATACTCAGTTTGTCTAACACCGTCACCGGTATTCTTGAACAACTTCACACTAGGGTCATAAGGAGTACATGTTGGTTTACAATCAAAATAATTGTATTTCTTTAGAATTTTCTCTATATAATGAGATTGGTCCAAAGAAATTCCATGTTTAGACCTAGTTATTTTAATACCAAGGATTACACTTGCTTCACCAAGATCTTTCATATCAAAATTAGCACATAGCATGGATTTTACATTATTCACAACATGAATATTGGAACCAAAAATTAGCAAGTCATCCACATAAATACATATAATAGTGCAAACATCATTTTCAGATTTATAGTAAATGCATTTGTCACTTTCATTTACTTTAAAACCATGTGAAATGACTAGATTATCAAATTTCTCATGCCATTGCTTAGGTGCTTGTTTCAAACCATAAAGAGATTTATCTAATTTGCATACTTTGTTTTCTAGACCAGGAATAACAAATCCTTCAGGTTGGTCCATATAAATCTCTTCTTCTAATTCACCATTTAAAAAAGCAGTTTTAACATCCATTTGGTGCACAATAAGATCATGAATTGCAGCAAGAGATAAAAGTACACGAATAGATGTAATTCTAGAGACAGGTGAGAAAGTATCAAAGAAATCTACATTCTCTCTTTGTCTAAACCCTTTGGCTACAAGACGAGCCTTATATTTATCAATGGTTCCATCGGGATTCAATTTCTTCTTTAGAATCCATTTACATCCTATTGTTTTACAACCAGGAGGTAAATCTACCAAATGTCAAGTTCTATTTGACTCGAGAGAGTCTAACTCGTCATCTATAGCCTCTTGCCATAAACTGGCATCTATAGAGGATAATGCCTCTTGGAGGGTAAGTGGATCCTCCTCTAAGGTATATGCATAGAAATCCGAACCAAAGTCTTTAGCTATACGAGGTCGTTTACTCCTTCTAGGTTCAATATCTAATTCCTTATTAGATTCATTTATCCTAATGATAGGTTCATTACTAGAAGTCGAGCCCCCACTATTCTTCAATTTGAAAGGAAATTTATATTCATAAAAATCAGCATCATTTGATTCAATGATAACTTTATCTTTCAAATCATAAAATCTATAAGCTTTGCTATTTATCGCATAGCCAATAAAAACACATTCATAAGCTCTACTGGCAAGTTTTCTTCTTTTGGGGTCAGGAATTCGAACATATGCCAAACAACCCCAAGTTTTAAAATAAGACAGATTTGGTTTCTTATTTTTGAAAACTTCATAAGGTGAAATTTTACTTTTCGATTTGGGAACTCTCTTAAGTACATAGCAAACCGTTAATAAAATTTCACCCCACCAGTGATAAGCTGCACCGGAGTTAAGTAAAATAGCAACTACTGATTCAGCAAAAGTTCTATTTTTCCTTTCAGCCTTTCCATTCATTTCAGGAGAATACGGTGCAGTTTTTTCATGAATAATCCCATGAGATTTATAAAAATCAATAAAAATATCGGAATCATATTATGTTCCTCTATCACTACGTAATCTCTTAATTTTCTTATTGCATTGATTTTCAATCTCAGTTACAAAATTCTTAAACATTTCAAAAGCTTCACTTTTATTTTTCATGCGATAAACATAAGTAAAATCAGAACAATCATCTATGAATGTAATAAAATATCGTTTACCATTCCTAGTCAAGACTCCATCAAATTCACAAATATCAGAATGTATCAAGTCAAGAGATTCTGATTCTCTAATTACTGATTTATGAGGGGTTTTAGTAATTTTAACTTGACTACAAAATTCACATTTTTCAAAATCATTCAAAGACAATTTAGGAATTAGTTCTAAGTTACTTAAGTTTTTAATAATGCGTTTGTTAACATGACAAAGTCTAGCATGCCAAATATTAAAAGAACACAACATGTAAGCAAAAGAAAAACTTTTATTAATTTCAACATTCAGTTTGAACATTCCATCAGTTGCATATCCTTTCCCAACAAAAATATTATTTTTGGTTAGGGTGTACAAATCAGCCCCAATAGTTTGAGTGAAACCCGCCTTGTTTAGAAGACAGCCCGAAACCAAATTCTTTCTCATCTCTGGAGTATGCAGAACATCTTTAAGGATGACTGTCTTTCCAGAGGTAAAATTTAATTCCACTTCACCAGAACCAGCAACAATAGTGGAGTGGGAATCACCCAGCAACACTTTCTTGTCTTCACTTTCAGAATAAGATTTAAACATGGTACGATCATAGTAGACATGGCGTGAAGCACCAGTGTCTACCCACCACCCTTCGGATCCACCAACTATATTGATTTCAGAAATCATAGCTATAAGTTGGTCCTCGGTAAGATTCGCCTGTGGAACAGGACGACGTCTTTGCCGGCAGTTCCGAGCCAAATGGCTTGCCTTCCCACAGTTATAACAAGTAAACTATTCAGAATTATTTCTTGAAGGAAGTTTGTTTCTATTCTGATTTTGATGCACATTTCTGTTTTGGTTGTTGTGGTTGCGATTCTGATTTTGATTTTTCATATTTTTCCTTTTAGGTTTCAGAATTGCGTAAGATGATTTTTTGTTAGCGTTGTTAGAAACAACAAGCACTTCATCTTTCTGATCTTGTTTTTGGGCCTCCTCCTCAATCCGAAGACGAGTGATCAAACTTTCTAAAGAAAACTCTTTAGTTTTATGCCTTAGAGTATTCTTAAAATCTTTCCAGGAGGGGGTAATTTGTTAATTAAAACAGCAACTTGAAATTGTTCATCAAGGGACATACCTTCAGCAATTATTTCGTGAGCGATTTTCTGAAGTTCATGAGACTGAACCTCCACTGATTTGTCGTCGGTCATTTAGTATTTCAGATACCGACTAATAGCATATTTTTTACTTCCAGTCTCCTCAGTGTCGTATTTCTTCGAAAGAGCATCCCAAACTTCCTTTGCAGTTTTGTTAGAGCAGTAATAATCATACAGATCATCAGACATGCCATTAAGAATAAAATTCTTACAACGGAAATCATTTTCCTCCCAAGACTTAACTTCTTGAATCTGAGCGTCTGTAGGAACTTGAGGTAATTGAGGTTTTTCGGTTGTACAGACATATGCTACTTTTTCGATAGTAAGAAAAAATAACATTTTCTGTCTCCACCTTTTAAAATGAAACCCTTCGAAACGAAAGGGTTTGTTGAGATCAACAGTTACTTGTTTAAAATCGTGATCAGCAGACATCTTAGCAGATGTTGAACGTCTTAAAATTGTTTTTTTTTTTTTTTTTTGTGTTCTTCAAATTGAGAAAAAAGAAACACTATTTATTGGAGAGAGAAAAAAAACTGTTTGAGAATTCTTTTAAAACCGAAAATAAATGAATAAAAATGTTTTAAATAATTTATTAAAACGTTTCAATTTTAAACGTTTTTTTTTTATTAAAACATTTCAATTAAAACGTTTGAAATAATTAATAAATTAAAAACGTAAAACGTTTTTTAATAAATAAAAAACATTTTGTTTTTTTTCTCAACGGTTCCCAAAAAAAAAAAAAAAAAAAAACACGTTTTGTGTTTTTTTTTTTTTAATTAAACTGTAATAAAAAAATATTTTTAAATAATTTTTTTTTATAAAAAGTAAATAAGTGTCACCTCATCACACGCGCGGCTCGGCCGGACGGACGGCGGCGGCGGTGCACGCGCGTGTGTGGTAAACCGGTAGGGATGTAACTCCTCTCCCCTCCACAAAATGTGGGTACCCCTTGGGACACACCCCAAGTGTCTCACATACACCTAGATATCCACTTTAATTTTAGCTCTCCCAACCAATGTGGAACAAAAGGTTTTGAGGGAAAAATCAATTTGACACATTTGGCACTTTCTATTCTAAAAATTAAATTAAAATTCATTTGTTTCAACAGATTTTGTGGACTTTTATGGGGTTGCCTGAATCAGTTGGTCTTAGACCAGTTTTCGATCGGGAGATTGAACCAACGGCTCAAGTACAGTCCAGCCTTGGATCTGCTCTCCAACAATTTCGATCAATTCTTGTGCGTTGACCGAGAAAAATATGCATATCAATAAAGAGGAATGTACAGAGAAATGAAAAGCTCAAAACAAAATTAAAAAGCACTTTCACAAACTTAAGATGCAACAATACGCAACTCCGTCATAAAAATTAAGATGCAGCTAAAGGTATGAAGAAATAATCAGCGGAGAAAGTCGAGCTTACCTTTTTGTCGCTCAACTAAAACAGATGCAACTGACATTAACAAGTGCCGACATTAATACTTTGCTGATGAAGGCTGTTCTCTATCAGCTCTCGGCGTCTACGGTTGAGGAGAACATGGCCCGACAGATTATTCCGTTCTGACACAACTTTTTCAACGACCAATGATCGAGTGTACATATATGTGTGGATAATGTTGGATCCAACCCAACCCACTGAAAGTATTTTCGGAAGTTCACTAAACATCCTAATTATGTGGACTTTTATCCTATGCTGTTGGGCCGTGTTTGGATTTTGGTTTATCATTCACTGACAACCTATCACACCATCAATTCAAAAATGAAAATGTCTAGATTTAATTTTGTTAAAAAAGTTAGATAACTAAATAATAATTATGTATTGTACACCCTTTAATCTAATACCTTCTTAACCGTGTCAATCTATGTGGTTCAAAATATTTAAGTTGAAGTACTATTATTAGTTCACAATGTAATTTATAAATTAAACAATCTTTTCTAGTACTTCCAATATGAGATTTCACAAGTAGCTAAAAAAAGATTGGTATACCATCCCAAAGAAAAATACTTATATGTTTTTAAAATGTATACTCCATCGCCCCCTTGTTTTCTTTGCAACTCGTATTTATGATCTTTTTTCTTTTAATTATTTTTCTCTCTATATTTTTTTTTACATCCCTCAAAATAAAAATAATTTAGAACAAAAAAGATATTTCAATTCTCAGTAAAAGAGAAATAAAAAAGCAGTAGAATTTATTTATATTTCCAAAAGAGAAACAATTGATAACAAACATTCTCTTTAAAAAAAACAAAAAAAAAAAACAAAAACAAAAAAACACCATGTTCTCGAAGCGAAAACATAAATCTGCGTATAAAAATAATATCTCTTTATTCTTGAAACCAAACCATAAGTCTTCTGAAAAAAAAAAACCAAACTATTTCCATTACCGAATTAGATATATGAGAACAAAAAAAATTGTTTCGAAACTGAAATACAAATATGAGATTATAGTATTTTTGCTACTCAAATTTCTTCTGTTTTGGGAATAATAAATGAAAAGTCGGAATTTAGAAAGGAAGCAAAAAATATTTTTAAAAAAAATTAGAAAAAAAAAAAAAAAGCGTTTTTTTGGGGGTTGTGATGTGGGAAAAATTCCCATGTGCGAATAATAGAGCCGGACCGAGGATAGCGGGTCGGGCCAATGAATAGGATCCGACCCGATTGTGCAAAGCTACAGATCAACGACTAGCCGTGGGTCACCGAATGAGTTGACCAAAAGAAGAAAGCGTCATACTTGCTAATGAGGCCCACTACACAAAAGGACTAGCCCAACAAAGGATAAAGCGTCTGATGGAGGCCCAGGTGTCAGATCCAAAGCAAGCAAGTCCATGGTGACCGTTACGTCACCAACCCCGCCACCCACGCACGGACATGCTTAAAGCCACTTCCCAAAATAAGATCACAAGCTACGATCACAGCGGCCGATTATGGAACGTGGAGAACATTGTGGCAGAAAAGACTGACTCGAAGAGCGATCTATATATACGGCGGGATAAGCACGAGAGAGAAAAAAAAGAAGAAGGGACTTTCGGGCATGTAATTGTATTATTCTTGTTTGAGAGCATTTTCTGTAACCAGTGTATCTTTTTCCCTCCTTAGAGGATTGTAATCGAAGTGGGTAGTGTGTGTTGTTGAGATTTCCGGCATGTGTGGCTTTGGTTCACACAGCGAGTGAATTTTGGCAGCATCATTTGGCGTTCTCTATGGGAAGCTAAATAAAAGAAGTTTACCGATGAGATGAGATGGAGATCTCTTACTACAAGGACGAAAGAACAGACTGGAGGGCACCTAGCGCAACCCATACGACTCCTCACTCTGGTGTGGAGGGAAACCGCCCTAATGGCCCCAGAACGGAGGCAGTTTACCACTCTATCGAAGAAACAAGCCAAGGGCAGAAGAGGAAGGCCCATCAGGGGCCTGACAACAACAATGCAAGGGCATTAACGAGCGAAGCAAGACCAGCAATAACCTTCAACGATGAGGATAGTGCAGGCGTGCCCTATACCGATGTAGATGCGTTGGTTATAACGTTTCGAATCTTCGACTTTGAAGTCAGGAGGATACTAATCGATACGGGCAATTCGGTCAACGTCATCTTTGCCGAAACGCTTGACTAATGGGCATCCCCAACTCCGATATTACACCAACCCAAACATTGGTGGTGGGTTTAAACGGGACCGGAGTTTATCGGTGGGAAGGATTTTCTTACCTGTCGCGTCCAACAGACGCGGGGGTGAGTTAACTAAGGCCATGGAGTTCACTGTAATTAGTTTAGCAGCCTCATATATTACAATAGTGGGACGTTTGTGGCTCCATGCAATGGGTGCTATAGCGTCAACTTGTGATCAGTGTGTCAAGTATGTGAAGGATAGAGAGGTGGTCACCATTAGTGGAGACAAGGTTGCAACCAAACCATGCTTAGTGACGACTAAGAAGAGGACTCATCCACAACAATGGGAGCAAAGGCTCATCAAGGCTGAGGTCAATGACCCGGCCATACAGGAGGACAACGATGGGCGTCAGAATAGAGGCCCGAAGTTCCCGAAGGTCACTTAAGAGTTGTTATACACCCCTCTCTTTCAAGAAGATTCGCGGCATGTCAAGCCCTGGTAAGGTTCTTCACTTTCATCGAATTAAACCACATGCTCCACCGCTTGTGCGGGCCCCCATCAGCCCCTCGCTCCTTCATGAAGAAGGTTCATCTGAGCAAGATGCACTCGGCAGAGGAAAAACGTTGGGCAGCAGATCAACGACCCTGTGCAACAGCCAAGGAACGTCTGACATCAGACCAACAACCTAACTTACTAGTGAGGGAATACTTGGCCTCAGGTTAATAGTCCAACTCAATGGATGGGAGATATTGAAGGTTAGATTAACAGCCCAACTCAATAGTGGGGAAGAGCGGAAGGTCAGATTGACAGTACATCCTTTATACTGATAACACAACTCAAACGCAAAGGGACACTCGTATCCGGGTCATCAGTACAACCTAGAAACAGGAACATAACGAAATTCAAGCCTCTAACACGGTTCAGCCCGACACCTCAGTCTAGGAGATAGATGACTTCAGGGAACATCTTGGGGGTCCTATGGCTCGCTAAACATGTTAAGGAAATAACTTTTGGTCAGGGGACCAAGAAGTTATCGATAGGCACGTTGTTATGCCAATGAGAGGATGAAGAGCTTATTCAACTATTGAAGAAGAACTTAGATGTATTTGCTGGGGGCACCCGATGACATGAACGGGATTAACCCAGAGATAGTGGTTCACAAAGGGATGTTGCCAGACAACAAGAAGGCAGTACGAAAGGTTTTTTACAAGGTGACAAAATACATCATGATGGATAACAAGTTGTATCGAAGATTGTTCATTAGACGAGACTAATTTTTCCACGTCTTAATATACTTGCAAGTGCACGAGGTCAAGTTTTAATATAGTGGACCTTTCAATCAGATCGTCCTCTAGGAAATGTGTTTGATTAATTGAATACCATAATTTGTATAGTCTTATATTATCTCGACGGTTCAAGAAATATTTTAAGTTAAATATTTAAACTAAGTTAAACTAAAACTATTGGGTTAGTTCTAATTGAGTGGATTACCTAGGGATTGATTTTATTCACTTAATACATGTTTGACTTCGTTTAGTTAATAATAACGATGTTTATCTTATCCGACAATCTCGGTATCTTAAACTCACTCTTCACCTCTCCCGAGTGTAAGACGAGTGAATATGCGACTTCGCGCCAACGAAGAAGTCTCCCTCAAAATCTTAACGATACTAGGTCACATGAGTCTTGCCCTAACCTCATGCATTGCACACTTTCTAACTCCCTCTCGGGTTATTAGATCGTCGCGTTGTATTTACCTTAGTCCGAATCCGGGATTACCTCTCCCGAGTGTCAAACCCTATATTCTCAAAACCAACCCTAATACCTTAACAAGCATATTAAAATTGTAATAAAACGGTAAACACAATCGGATTTAGATAAACAACCTTTAAAGAAACATATATTCAATCAAAATTTTATTTACATGATCTACATCGATCCCTAGATAATATTTATTTAGCATATCATGATCTTAACCATTGAAACATTAAAACAACAGGGATTTATCATCATTCACAATAAAACGTTAACTTATAAAGATAGAAACAAACAAAGAACAATCTAATCTTAAAGTAGAGTGATCCACTGTTGTCAAAGATCGATCCAAAAGTATTTCCTCTTCTTCGATATGTGAATCTCCTCTTTGAGCTTTTCAAAATAGGTTAAGATCAAGTGTCTAATGTTAGGGACGACCCTTGACAAATGGGGGAGAAAGTTTAAATAGAAGGTTTCAAAATATCTGATAAATAGATATTTTCTGCATAGAGTCACCGCCACGGTGGTGAGTAGGTCGGTTTACTTTACCGCTGTGGTGGTAACTGACCGCTGTGGCGGTGAATGAAAAATTGAACTCTCTAGACTTTCACCGCCTCGACGGTGAGACTAGCATACTCACTGGACTATCACCGCCTCGGTGGTGAATGGCCGCTGCGGCGGTGCATGTTGCACAATTCTCCTTGCATCTCTACAGCCTTGGCAGTGGCTTTGCTGTCTTGAAACCTTGTTTCTTTCACCGCTTTGCTTGATTATCACTTTGTTACATCCCTACACTTGATTTACATAAAAACAAATAAAAACACCATAAAATATTACTAAATACTCGAAAACTACCAAATTCGTCTTAGAAGTAGATAGGTATTTTCAACCTATCAAATACCCCCAAACTTAGAATTTTGCTAGTCCTCGAGCAAAACACCCTAACACTAAAATAAATTAACTGTACTAATTAACTAACTAACTACTAAAAATTAATAAACTTTAACACATAAGAAGTAAATGCATGCGAGTTCCAAGTTCAATCGAAGAAACCAAGTGTTTTCTCTCTCAACAGACCTCAATCAGATTAAGTCCGGGAAATAACACACACAATGTGGTGTTCTAGAATTTTAACACTCAATATCAATAAAAATCATTCTAGTTCCATATAAAGTGTGTGTGTGAGAACTCAAATGTATAACTATCTAAACACCGGATTGGATTATTCAATAACTAAGCTCATGACTTAAACCGTTTAAGAATTAGGAAAACCATATGCTTGACTGAGCTCGACTATTTAGTAATGTAGGTTTAGAAATTCAAAGAGATCAACAGGGCTTGGATAGGAATTGGAGAATGGACAAAGGTATCTTAGGAATAGAAAATAGGTCATTGTTATAATTACGATAATTAAATGATACCCGAGGCACAAACAATTGTCGCTAATTCTTTCTCGTAATTTTTAAAAAAAATTTAAACAAACTAACACACCCCCAAACTTATTCGAGTTTTTTACAATTTTAGGGTCTTGAAAATAGAATTCAAAGATTGACAAGTGAATACATTAATGTCGAACCAATAAAAATTCGTCTGAAACGCGCCTGCTCACTTCAAGTAGCATAAAATAAGGCTAACTTGATTTCACTCAATTCGTGCGTTTGGCTTAGTGACAATGGTTTGGAAAGTTTTTAATTGGCTATAGTTTTGATACATGTTCAGAATTGAATAGGTTAGTGGCTTCGACCGGGTAATGAGGGATAAAATTTTCAAGGTTAGTTTCAAAGGTTCAAGCAATAAAAATGAAGGCCTAAATCATGCCTCCTGAACTACCTTGCCTAATATTTTGCCTCAAGTTTCTCCCAGTCAAGTTTTAGATTCCTCAAATTTGTCATGAACTTCTTACTGAATAATCGGCATCAAATCGTTCAAATAATTATACAGTGACTCTATGCTATCGTGCGATTTAGGATCAAAATGATTTTTACCTAATCGACATACCAAGTACACAAAACACACATGATTGGCATTACCCACGACGTCTAGATACAATTAGGGGATAATTTTCATCATTAGAAAATGGCCCAGACGAAATCAACAGCTCAACACGCAAATACTACTTCATACATAAACATCTCTACATTAAATCTAAACACTAATAAATATACACTATTCTAAGCATTTCACATGCAAAAAGATGAAAATTAAAATAAAACTTAACTATATGTTAGAGTCTACAATATATATCTAAACTTCTACAAAGCGTAACTACGCACACATAAAACATCCAAATATAATACATCAAAAATTTTGTTCATCATTTTCTAACAAATAAAATAAAATTGGATGAACATCCCCCCAAACTTAAACGAGGCAGTATCCACACTGACTAAGCAGTGAACCCAATTGCAATTTATAGCATTCATGAGAAAATATTGGGTTTTGAACACATACCTAGGAGATAAGACATAGAAGTCTTACCTCCTACTGTCCACTTGGAGGAACGTCATTACCACCACTGTCGCGTCGGAAAGGAAATTGTGATAGTTGTAAAAAGTGTGTCGGTAATTGTGGCACAGGCGGATAAGCGCTGATGTCAATGCTGAGGCACTCGCAAATGAGCTGGTGGACTTGATCTTGTTGACTCGTATACTGATCCAGGAAAGTCCCGAGCTCTGCAATTCGGAGATTCATATTATATTTCCCTTGGCAAAGAACACGATTATTAAGCTTGACCTCCTAGAGCTCCTTATAGACCCTCTCCAAAATGACCTCACCGCGGGCCTCAGATGGCCCCGCCTCTTCCACTATAGGCCCTTCTTTTCTTCATCTTCTTGCTCCCTCTCCCCTTGCGCTTCGGATTTCCACATTCAATTTATCATAGCCAGATCGAGTGAAACGATTGGGGGGCAAAGGTTATCCTCGGTTACTGATACACCGGCCTGTCGGAATAGGTCGGTCAAAAACGAAGGAAATGGAAGACCAGTCTTTATTGTATTGACGATATGAAGAATAAAGGATTAGATCAAGTAGACAACATTTATAGGCTTGTCCATCTGAATCGAGTATAGTGTCAAGGCCCTTTTTTTTGAGCTATCTGACAAGTAAAATGTCAGGAGAAGGCTATCGCAAACAAAATGGTGCCATATTTTGGGGATTGGACTGAGAAACTTATTCAGGAAAGTGACTAGACCCAGCCCTATGTGAGTCCACTGGATGTTGCCTGAAGTGATCGGTCAGATCACAGTGTCCATGCTCGGATCTCTGCCCCCATATGGTTCGTGAGATGGTTCCAGGGCTTCTAATACCAAAACTTCATTTATGAACTCAAGAATAAACGAGATGGGGTGAGTTTGGACCCTTGTCTAGTTGTCATTAGCCTCAGTGATATTTGCATAGAATTCCCATACTAAGGCCACCTTGCCGCCATGGGGTTGTGATTTGCAAAAACGTTCCCAACCACAGCTTCGGATCACGTCCTGAAATTCTATCGGGAGGCTGTCTAATTGTCCAAATCCCCATTATCGAATGCACGTCCGTTTATGCTGAAAACGGTTGAAATGCTCCTCCGCTTGTTTGGAAACAAAGCGGGCGGAATCATAGTCAGTGGCAGGACCCCCAGTGCGAGAACTCTAACCTTCTTCCCTTTTCCTGTTTGATGTGGCTCACTTATTCATGTCTCCTAGCAATCACAATAACAAATACGGTTACCCAATCATATGTGAACAAAGGAAAACAATATCCCAAATCAACACCGTCAAGAACACGTCACAATCTCAATACACACACACACCAATCACAACGGTTTCAACAAAATTTCAACAATGTAGAATGTAATTTTGTATCACACAATGTAACAATCCATAGAAATCTTGTTCATCACCAAAAATAAACCAAAATCCCATAGAGAAAGAAAATCGCGAAAATGGGGGTTCAAAGGTTTAGGGCACAATCCAAATTCAATGATTCTTGATATGAATATGCAAATCAACCAAAGTTTTCAAAATATAGATTTAATTTAGAATCAAAGTTACTTACTTGTTGAAAAAAATTGGTCCAAACGATTGAAAATAGGTGACACACCTTTCGTTCCTTAAACCCAAGGATTCAAAAATTGGGGGGGGGGGGGAATCGATTTTTTTATGATGATTCATGGTGGAAATCACAAATTTTGAAAATGGAAGGATGAATTTGTGGGTTGGAAATGGTTTGGGAGGATGAAAATAGAGAGATTTGGGGTTTTAGAGATGGTTTTGATGGTTTAAAAATGAGTGGTATCGTTTTATTCGAATAGAGGCTTCACCGCCTCGGCGGTGGAGCGTCTTTTTTAAGACCCAACTTTCTATTGTTTCACCACCTCGGCGGTAAAGTGCCTTTTAAAAACCTATGCAACCTGTAGTTTCACCGCCTCGGCGGTTAAGCGTTTTGTTTCAAACTTGGAATCCTATATTTTTATCGCCTAGGCGGTGAGTTGCCTACTATATTTTCTAGATTTCTTCAAGCTTTCATAACAATGGTCCACACCATGCACTTTCACTTTGCTAGTTCAATGATTTTAAGTGCTAAACGTATCCCTGAGTATCCACACTCCTAAATTCACCTCCAAACACGCTCCGAGATCATTTTGGCCTCCAAAAAGTATTTAGTAGCAAAAATCAGGCAAGATCATACCCTCAGTTTCATATCAAAAAGTAGTTGATTTACTGTCCCTAGCTGGCCTTAGTAAATTGAAAGATCAGTCGTCAACGAGGGAGAAACTCTCCACAACTCGTTTTTTATTTCCGATATAGCGCTTGATCTTCTCCTCATCACCTTCTAGGTCGATTGAGCCGAAGGAAAATTTGCTTGATCTAGAACGGTCTGGACCATCCGCAAAAGGTGTGTTGGCTTTAGGTAGGACTTTTGGTACATCTTTCGGTATAGCTTCCATAGATAGGACGTAGTCCATAACACCTACCTACGTGGTTAAGCATTTTTCACCAAAATCCCCCATAAACAGGGGATTTGGGATCGGATGCTCAATTGGATCTCGATTTATGGCTTGAAATTTGCTTCTTTTCTCTCTCCTTATCCTTTTCAATGTACGCTCAATCTCGGGATCAAGAGTCAAGAATTCCAAACTTCTTCTATGTTGTATGCACTGTTGGATCACAACTAATGAAACAAATTAAAAAAATGATTTGAAAGAAAATAAAACAAAAGAATTGTCAAGAGTAATATTCAACCACTTAGTCGCAATATCAACGAAATCAAAACACTGTTCCTCGGTAACGGTGCCAAAAACTTGGATGCGATTAATTTTTCCACGTCTTAATATACTCGCAAATGCACGAGGTCAAGTTTTAATATAGTTGAATTTTTGATCGGATATCATCCTCTTGGAAATGTGTTTAATTAATTGAATACTGCAATTTGCATAGTCTTATATTATCTCGACGGTTCAAGAAATGTTTTAAGTTAAATATTTAAACTAAGTTAAACTAAAACTGTTGGGTTAGTTCTAATTAAGTGGATTACCTAGGGATTGATTTCATTTACTTAATACATGTTTGACTTCGTTTAGTTAACAATAACGGAGTTTATTCTATCTGATAATCTCGGTATCATAAACTCACTCGCCACCTCTCCCGAGTGTAAGACGAGTGAATATGCAACTTTGCACCAACGAAGAAACCCCCGTGAATCTCTTAATGACACTAGGTCACATGAGTCTTACCCCAACTTAATGGATTGCATACTTTCTAACTCCCTCTCGGGTTATTAGATCGTCGCGTTGTGTTTACCTTAGTCCGAATCCGAGGTTACCTTTCCCGAGTGTCAAACCCCGTATTCCCAAAACCAATCCGAATACCTTAATAAGCATATTAAAATTGTAATAAAATGGTAAACACAATCGGATTTAGATAGACAACCGTTAAAGAAACATATATTCAATCAAACTTGTATTTACATGAACTACATCGATCGCTAGATAATATTTATCTAGACTATCATGATCTTAACCATTGAAACATTAAAACAAGAGGGATTCATCATCATTCATAATAAAACGTTAAGTTACAGAGATAGAAACAAATAAAGAAAGATAAAATCTTAAAGTGGAGTGGTCCACTATCGCCAAAGATCAATCCAAAAGTGTTTCCTCTTCTCCGATATGTGAATATCCTCTTTGAGATCTTAAAAATAGGGTAAGATCAAGTGTCTAATGTTAGGGACGTCCCTTGACAAATGCTACTTGATGTAAGTGGTTGGGTTTTGAGCGAGCTATTAATTGGTGGTATTCAAGTACTCACTTGTCATTTTTCATTCATATTTCACACACCTCCCAAATTGTACAAATCAAATAAGTTTGGGGGGTGTTTTGCTTAAAAAATAAAATAGAATCAAATGTAAATACGATTTTTATTTCCGTTTCTTTTTGACAAGTGAGTACGTTGTTCTTAATATATGTTCAGGATTGTTTCAAAGTTATCTATGGGGTTTTGAGTGTGAGAGTGCCAAGCAATATGCCTCGGGTATCGTCAAAAGTTAACAAAGTTAACCTGTTTTCCATTTCCAATATACCCTTGGCCATATTCCTAAACCGAACCAAGACCTATTGATCTTTTTGAACTTCCAGGCCTACATTAGTGGAGAATAGATCCTGGGTCAAGCCTATAGATTCCCTATACCTTCGGGTTTTTTCTGTCATGCGCTTATATGGTGGATAATCTAATCCGATTAATGGACAATTATGTATTTGAGTTTTAAACACACACACACACACTTTAGCAGGATCTAAAACGGCGCTTACTATTATAAATGTTGAAATTCTAGAACATTATATGGTGTGTTTTTATGCTTGAACTCGATAGGATTGGGGGCTAATGAGGGATATTTCGTTTGGTCAGTAGATGATACTCAAAACTTCCACATATTTGTTTTTCGTGTTTTTCATTTTTAGTACTTAGTTTTATATTTTATTTTATTGCGTGGGTGTTTTGCTCGAGGACTAGCAAAATTTTGAGTTTGGGGGTATTTGATAGGTGTAAATTACCTATCTATTTTCAATTCGAACGTTAGTTTTTGAGTATGTTTAGTACGTTTTAATATATTTTGATGTGTTTTTATTCTTTTTGTACTAAATTAGGTGTTTGAGGTGAAAAGGTATGTAAACAGATCAAAAATGATCAAATAGGATCAAGAACGGTGGAAAAAAGGTGGAAATATGCAAAGCCGGTAAAGGTTCCGTAACTTCAAGGCTATTTTTTACTATTCTAAAATCCGATTTTAGAACAACTAAAAACTTGAAAGTTGTATATATTTCTCTTATCTTTCCATAGGTTTTTGAATCAACTCAATCGGAACTCAGACGAAGAAGTTAAACCAAAACAAGAAAGTGTGTCACCGCCACTGCGGGAAAAGTGCAGAGCCAAGCCTAAACTCACTGCCGTTTCACCACCTAGGTGGTCAGAAGTCAAAAACTTGGTTCACTGTTCCACCGCCTAGGTGATCATTCTAACCGACATACCCACTGCCTAGACAGTGACCTCTAAGCCAGATTCGCTATTATTTTAGATATTTTAGGATATTTTGATCCCTATTTTCTCCTCCTCTCTTCTCCATTCGGCCAAGACACCTCCATAGACTTTAGGAGGTTAGTAGAGAGGTTTTGGGAGTGCTCATTCAAATCCTAAGAAGAAGATCACATTGCCAAGAAGAGGGAGCGATCTTGAAACATTTTTAGCGATAAATCTTCGGACTAGGCTAAGTTTCTCTTGTTCTTTATTTTATTTCTTAACTTAGGATTTTTGTTTGAGCATGTTTAACTTAGTTTTCATTGTATAATCAGCTATGGCCATGAGCTAAACATGTTTTTTTGTCTAGGGATTAATATATTTATGAAAATGTTGTTTTGTTGAGTTTGTGTTTGGTTAGCGGTTGTTCTTCGTTATTTTGATTGTGTTTTCCATATTGTTTGTTTATTATGCTTAGAATGATATATGGAGAAGACAGGGTTTGACAAACCCAGATTCGGATTAGGATAAATAAATGCCACGATCCAATAACCCGGTCAGGAGTTGGATTGTGTGCAATCAATGACATTGGGGCGAGACTCACGTGACGTAGGGTCGTCAAGAAGTTGAGGGGGATTTCTTCGTTGACACGAATTCACGTTATATCCCTTGTCTTACACACAGGGGAGGTAGCGATGGAGTTTACGAACGGAAATTGTCGAATAAGTCGAACACCGTTAACGTAAACTAAAACGAGACCAAACACGTTTTTGTAAACAAAAGTTAATCCCTAGGCAATACTTTCCCTAAACATCTCATAGTAATATTAGTATAGTTAATTTAATTAGATTAATTAACTTAGTATTAGTATAATTAATTTTATTCAATTTATTTTCGCCTAGATAAAATTAGGTCATAATAAACGCGGTACTCAATAATAGTCAAAACCAATCCTTGTGGACACGATAACCCTAACTCTCCCAATCTATACTAAAACTTGACCTCGTATACTTACGAGTGAAAGTAGCGGCGTATTCACACTCTACCAAGTTTTTGGCACCGTTGCTGGGGATTAGTGGATTTGGTTATTATTGATATTGTGAGTAAATGATCAAATTTTACTTTAGGCATTTCTTTTGTGTATATTTTTTTCTTTGTAGTTTTTGTTTTTATTTTCCACAGGGTGCTTGAAGATGCTAGATCAACAGGTGCTCTTGTGTTTCTTTCAATGGGATTCTGAGCTATTTTATTGTGCTTGGGATTGTTACAAGGATTTGCTACTCCAGTTTCCGAACCATCGTTTCCAGAGAAAACGTCAACTCCGAAATTTTCTCGACAGGTTACAAGCTACAACCAGAATATGGGTGGAAGGAGGAAATAGTACCCCCTCTTTCTACGACCTACGACCTAACCGCGGAAGATGCCTTTTTGTCGTTAGAGAAAATGACGACCTATGATTATTAGAGTTGGAATCATTCACCGAGTCACCAAAACTTACGGGATGTTTCCAATACCACGATGCCATGGATTGACATTCTGGATCACGACGAGGAGTCTTCCCCCAATCTGGAAGAAATACTTACAACCATTATGGGGAAGACTCAGAGATTATTGAGGGAGATGCATGACTAGATCAACGAGTATGAGGATCATCTTGATAATATCGAGACAGTCTGCACCGACATTGATGAGACCATAACGTCTTTGCAGACGCAAATCGGTCATCTTCTTTGCTTTGTTGAGGTCGAGACGGAAGAGGTGGCACTGAGAGGCGAGCAAGCTAAATCAAATTATGAAAGTCACCGTGAGGAACCGGAGACGAGCGGTAGGAGCTTGGGAGAATATGTTGAAGATTCGAATGAAGAGAAGACCCAAGTGTGGTTCGGCAATGAAAATTCACATATTAATCATTGTTAATTTTCACCGTTCAAATTTCAGCTCATGACACCGCAGTCGATCCAAGATGATCACATCTACGAGGATCCGATGTGGCTCACTTGTCCATCACCACCGATAGCCACATCTTTTCACGCCCACCAAGTACATGAGCCGGTGAGGTGTGACGTTGAAAGTCCGAGTCGAACAAAGCAACATCTCGCTAAGCTTGAGGGCGTTGACAACTAAGACCCATATGTAGTGTTATTTGACATGTACTACGGGTGAAAACTGCTCTTTCACGAGCACTTCGGCATGTCAGGCTGATGACCTTAAACCAAGCGCTCCTTGGGAGGCAACCCAAAGAAAAAATAAGTTAGATCCGTCACAACCGATTTGATTTGTAGGTGATATTCTCTTGCCTCCCAGGTATGTGTTCTAAACCCTAGTCTTCATTATAATGCTTTATCATGTCATTGGGATCGCTGACTAGGTTATTAGGGGCATTTCCTGTTTAAGTCGGATGTGATGTGTTAGTCTGTTTTAGTTAGTATGCTGTACTGTTTTTACGCGTGCATGCCTGTTTAGGATAGTTTTTGTGTTATGTGATGAGTTTTGACGTCATCTGGGCCATTACCTGATGATGAGTATGTCCTCTAGTTGCTTATTAAGGTCAAGCGTAAAACTCATGCATGTATGTTCTGTGTGCTCAATGTTACGTTTTACTAAAAGTTTTTATAGATCCTACTTGCATGAGCACGAAAACTCATTATATAATCATCTAATTGATTTGAAAATGATTATCTGTTACCTAAATTAATGACATTAGGGTTTCTAGAACTTGATTCGGGGGAAAATTCGAGGCGAAATCCTAGGCGAGGTAGTTCGGAAGATATGATTTAGGCATCCGTTTTTCTCGCTTAAGCCTTTTTAAGCCAACCTTGTTAAATCTTTACCCCTCATTACCCTGTCGAAGTCTAAATGTCATTTCAATTCTGAGCATTTAACTAATACTATAGCCGATTGAGCTTTTTCCAAACTTTTATCGCTTAACCAAAGGCACAAATTTGAGTGAATCAATCTAGTAGTTGCAAATGCTACTTGATGTGAGCAGTTGGGTTTTGAGCGAGCTATTAATTGGTTCAATATTCGAGTACTCGCTTATCATTTTTCGTTTATATTACACACACCCATCAAATTGTACAAATAAAATAAGTTTGGGGGTGTGTTTTGTTTAAAAAAAGAAAAAGAAAAAATAATCAAATGTAAATACGGTTTTTATTTCCGTTTGTTTTTGACAAGTGAGTATGTCGTTCTTAATATATGTTCAAGGTTGTTTCAAATTTGTCTATGGGGTTTCAAGTGTGAGAGTGCCAAGCAATATGCCTCGGGTATCATCAAAAGTTAACAAAGTTAACCTATTTTCCATTTCCAATATACCCTTGGCCATATTCCTAAATCGAACCAAGACTTATTGATCTTTTTTAACTTCCAAGCCTACATTAGTGGAGAATAGATCCTGGGTCAAGCCTATGGATTCCCTATACCTTTGGGTTTTTTCTGTCATGCGCTTATATGGTGGATAATCAAATCCGATTAAAGGACAGTTATATATTTGAGTTTTAAACACACACACACACACACACACACACACACACTTTAGCAGGATCTATAACGGCTCTTATTATTATAAATGTTGAAATTCTAGAATATTAAATGGTGTGTTTTTATGCCTGAACTCGATAGGATTGGGGGCCGATGAGGGATATTTAGTTTGGCTGGTAGATGATACTCAAAACTTGCACATATTTGTTTTTCGTGTTTTTTATTTTTAGTACTTAGTTTTTATATTTTCTTTTATTGCAGTGGTATTTTTCTCGAGGACTAGCAAAATTCCGAGTTTGGGGGTATTTGATAGGTGTAAATTACCTATCTATTTCCAATCCGAACGTTGTCAGTTTTTTAGTATGTTTAGTACGTTTTAATATATTTTGATGTGTTTTTATTATTTTTGTACTAAATTAGGTGTTTAAGGTGAAAAGGTATATAAACGGATCGAAAACGATCAAATCGGATCAAGAACGGTGGAAAAAGGGTGAAAATGTGCAAAGCCGATAAAGGTTCTGTAACTTCAAGGCTATTTTTGACTATTCTTAAATCTGATTTTGGAACAACTCAAAACTTGTAAGTTGTATATATTTTTCTTTTCTTTCCATAGGTTTTCGAATCACCTCAATTGGAGCTCGGATGAAGAAGTTACAGCCAAAATAAGAAAGTGTGTCACCGCAGCAACAGTGAAACCACCGCCGCGGCGGTAAAAGTGCAGAGCCAAACCTAAACTCACTGCCGTTTCACTGGAAAGGTAGTCAAAATTCTAAAACTTGGTTAAATGGTCTACTGCCTAGGCGATCATTCTAACCGACATACCCATCGCCTAGGCAGTGACCTCTGCGCCAGATTAGATATTATTTTAGATATTTTAGGATATTTTGATCCCTATTTTCTCCTCCTCTCCTATCCATTCGGACAATACACCTCCGTAGACTTTAGGAGGATAGTAGATAGGTTTTGGGAGTGATCATTCAAATCCTAAAGAGAAGATCATGTTGCCAAGAAGGGGGAGCGATCTCGAAATGTTTTTGGCGATAAATCTTCGGACTAGGCTAAGTTTCTCTTGTTCCTTCTTTTATTTCTTAACTTATGATTGTTGTTTGAGTATGTTTAGCTTAGTTTTCATTGTATAATCGGCCATGTCCATGAGCTAAACAAGTTTTTTGTTTTTTTGTCTAGGGATTAATATATTTATGAAAATGTTGTTTTGTTGAGTTTGTGTTTGGTTAGCGGTTGTTCTTTGTTATTTTGATTGTGTTTGCCATTTTGTTTGTTTATTGTGCTTAGAATGATATATGGAGAAGATGGGGCTTGACAAACCCCGGATTTGGATTAGGGTAAACAAATGCCACGATACAATAACCCGGTCGGGAGTTGGATTGTAGACAATTGATGATGTTAGGGCAAGACTCACGTGACCTAGGGTTGTTAAGACGTTGAGGGGGACTTCTTCATTGACTCGAAGTCATGTATTCCCCCGTCTTACACTCGGGAGAGGTGGCGGTGTAGTTTTAGAATTGAGATTGTTGATAGGGTAAATACAACGCACGACTAAACAACCCGGTCGGGAGTTGGATTGTGTGCAATCAATGATGTTGGGGTCGAGACTCACGTGACCTAGGATCGTCAAGATATTGAGGGGGATTTCTTTATTGACACGATGTTGCGTTATATCCCTCATCTTACAATCGGGAAATGTGGCGAGGGAGTTTACGAACTGAGATTGTCGGATAAATCGAACGCCATTAACGTAAACTAAAACAAGACCAAACACGTTTTTGTAAACAAAAGTTATTCCCTCAGCAATAATTTCCCTAAACATCTCAAAGTAATATTAGTATAGTTAATTTAATTAGATTAATTAACTTAGTATTAGTATAATTAATTTTATTCAGTTTATCTTCGCCTAGATAAAATTAGGTCATGATAAACGCAGTATTCAATAATAGTCAAAACCAATCCCTGTGGACACGATAACTCTAACTCTCCCGATCTATACTAAAACTTGACCTCGTATACTTGCGAGTGAAATTAGCGGTGTATTCACGCGCTACCACCTATAAATATGACTTGAGGTTGGACACAATTGGATACACATTTTCTTAGTCCATTTTCAAGTTATTTTGGACATCAAGGAGTCTTGTAGAGGATGTCAATTTCCAATAAGGTTTTTCTTTCTTTTTCTATGTATTTCTAATTTTTCTTATACTAAGATTAGAATGAGATCATGTATAATTAATTAAGTTGTTTTATTGTTTTGATTCCAAACAATTTGTAATGAAATGTTTAAGGTTTTTATTTCAATTAAATAAATGATTTCATCTTTAATATCATGTATTATTGATTGTTATGAATTATTTAATGCTTGGATTTGTATTGTGAAACAAGTAATATCTTTTGATTATATGTTTTTCATTAAATTGTATACATATATTACTTAAAAATTTAAATTTTTAAAGTAAAGAAAAACCAACTTGAGATTTATGTCGGGTTTCATTTCTAAAACTATCACTAAAAATTTGGAGTCAAAACAATAATAAGAACTAATTAATTATATATTGGTGGATTCTGAAATCTTAGTATCTCTCCATCTTCAATCAAGTTAAATTAGTTATTTCACTATTTATTTAATTTTTCATTTCTTAAATCACAAAACAAAATCATATTAAACTAGATTATAATTAAATTAAATTGGATTGATTGAATTTTTATATAAAAAATCCTAGTGGGATCGACCTCGCTTCTGTTAACATTTGCTACAATTGATTCGTGCACTTGCGAGTATTTTTAAAACAAGACAGAACAAGTTTTTGTCATAACAAGTTTTTGGAGCTGTTGTCGGGGATTGCGACGGAAAAACTTTGGAATCCAAGTTAATTTAATTCTTCTACTAGTTTTATTATTATTATTATTATTATTATTATTATTATTATTATTATTATTATTATTATTATTATTATTATTATTATTATTATTATTACTACTACTACTACTACTACTATTATTTTTATTTCTATTGGACAGAAGATTAAGCCACCTACTTTTTATTTTATTTTCTTTATTTCTGTTGGACAGGAGGCTAAGCCACCTACTCTTTATTTCATTGTGTTTATTTTCTATTGAGAATCGGCAGGTTGAACCACCTACCACTTTTTTTTTTTTGTTTTTTTTTTTTTTTACCGTTGGGATTGGACGGCTAGACCATTACCCTTATTCTTCATATTTTTTTTTTTTAATAAAAAAAAACATAAAAAAAATTATTTAATTAAAACAATTATTACAAAATTTGTTACAGGTTATTTATGCATACTTGGGAGTGAGATTCAAAGAATCGTTTAGTTAGGAAAAGACTACCTTTAAGTGGAATTACACGTGAAACTTTAATAAAAATGGAAGAACATGTTGAGAACCCAGAAAGACCTGCAAATCCACTAGCACTAGAGAAAATTCTTCTTGAATACTTTTCTCCCATTTCAACTAACTCTCCCTCCTGTATAGTTTTACCACAAACAACTACTTCCCACTTTGAGGTCAAACCATCCATCATCCAACTTTTTCCATATTTCTATGGGTTAGAAATAGAAGATCCATACATGCATGTTAAGGAATTTCTCGAGATATGCTCCACATTCCGATTCCAAAATTTTTCTGATGAATCTGTCCGACTTAGACTTTTTTCATTCTCTTTAAAAGATAAAACAAAAGCCTGGTTGAACACTTTTCTCTTGAGAAAAATTACTAGTTGGGACCAACTAGTTAACAAATTCCTATCTAAATTCTTCCCCATGTCAAAAACTGATTAGCTTAGGAGAGAAATATCTGAATTTTATCAAAAAGTGGGTGAAGAATTTTATGAATGTTGGGAAAGATTTAATGATATAACTTTAAAGTGTCCCCACTACGATTTTGAAATCTGGAGGCTTGTGAAGTATTTTTATGACGATTAACCCCATTAAATCGTGAAATAATACAATCTATGCGTGATGGAGAATTTTTGCAGCTATGTGGCAGGAAACTTGGGAATCTCTTGAAACACTGTCTGTTAACTCTCAACAATGGAACTGCCTACATCCTAGAGCCAAACCCAATGCATAGAAGAGAGAAGGAATTTATGAAGTGAGAGATAATAATGATGTGAAAACTAGTCTAGCCAATTTGACTAGGAAAGTTGATGCATTAGTCTTGAGCCAAAGCATGAATTGTAAAACTGAGGTATGTGCCTTTTGTCAAAATCCGTCCCATACCACTCAGTCATGTCCATCATTGCCAACTTTCCAAGAAGCCTATTCTGAATAGGCCAATGCACTCCATTGTTATGGAAAATCATCTGATAGCCCATTTGCTCTCACATATAATCCAAATTGGAGAAACCATCCAAATTTTTCATGGAGACAGAATCAATCTACAATGAACCAATCAGGCCTCAAGTTAACACCCACAACCAAAACTTTCACCGTTCTAATCCGTTATACCCTCCAAGAAAACCATCTTTAGGAGAGAGAGAAAAAGGAAAGTTTCCAACCCATCCCAAATCCAAAAGGTCAATATGAGGTAGGATCATCGAACCCTAATAAGGAAGTTAAATCCATTACTACTCTTAGGTTGGGAAAACTTATTGTCAAACCTGATCACCTACCTGAACTTGAGAAAGAGAACCCTAAGAGCCAACCTGAAAATTCTGAATCCAATGACTCAATTGAAAATTAATCATTGCCTTACCTTCCAAAAGCTCCATTTCCGCAAAGACTTGTTCCAAAAGAGAAAGGTACAAAATATAGTGACATTTTAGAGGTATTTAATCAAGTTCGCATTACATCCCCTTCCTTGATGTCGTAAAACAAGTGCTTGCCTATTCACAATTCTTGAAAGATCTTTGTACTATGAAAAGAAAAACCAATGTTCCAAAAAAGGCATTCTTGACTAAACAAGTAAGCTCCATAATCCAGCACAAAACTCTTGCCAAATACAAAGATCCTGGTTGTCCAACAATATCCTGTGTAATTGGCGATCAAAAGATTAGTCGAGCTTTACTTGATTTGGGTACGAGTGTGAATCTGTTGCCATATTCAGTTTATGAGAAACTCGGTCTAGGAGAGTTGAAACCCACATCTATGACACTCCAATTAGCTGATAGGTCTGTGAAAGTTTCGAGAGATGTCATAGAATATATTTTAATCAAGGTTGATAAATTCTATTTTTCTGTGAATTTCGTTGGTCTTGATATCCAACGTGTTGAAAACATGAATACTCAAATTCCTGTCATCCTGGGTAAACCATTCTTAGCTACTTCTAATGCAATCATCAATTGTTATAATGGTGTCTTGAAGTTATCATTTGGAATATGATTGTTGAATTAAATGTATTTAATGTTGCTAATAAATGTGTGGATCTGGATGATTTGTGTGAAGCGAATATGATTGAGACTGCTACCCATGATTTATGCCTGCAAATAAATGAAAATGACTCGTTTGAAAAATATTTTAAACAATTTGAAATGAACATAGATGTTGAAAGTTCAATTAATGATGTAAATTCTTTGTTAGAATCTACACCATTAATGGATACTAATGAATGGAAAGACAAAATTGAACATGTTACACCCACTGAGTCTATCAATTCAAATTCTGAGTCACCACAGTTGGACCTTAAGACCTTACCCGATACCTTGAAATATGTGTTCTTAGGACCATCCGAAACCTTGAATGTTATCATAGCATCTGACTTAGATAATGAACAGGAAGACAAATTCATCAATGTCCTCAAAGATTATAAAGAAGCCATAGGGTGGAAAATTGGAGACCATAAAGGTATTAGTCCATCAGTGTGCATGCATAGAATTCATTTAGAAGATAACGCCAGGCATAGTCGTGAGTTCCAAAGACGATTAATTCCAAACATGAAAGAGGTTGTTAGAGCTGAAGTGATTAAACTTTTAGATGTAGATATCATTTACCCTATTTCTGATAGTTTGTGGGTTAGCCCTGTTCAGGTAGTTCCTAAGAAATATGGTATAGCAGTAGTAAAAAACGATAAAAATGAATTAGTCCCTACTCGAGTGCAAACTGGGTGGCGTGTTTGTATTGACTATAGGAAACTGAATGTTGTCGCTAGAAAAGATTATTTTCCACTTCTCTTCATTGATCAAATGCTTGAGAGATTGGCAAGTCATTCCTACTACTGTTTTCTTTATGGTTATTCCGGTTATAATCAAATTTCTATTTCCCCTGAAGACCAAGAAAAACCCACTTTCACTTGTCCGTTTGGAACCTTTGCCTACCGACGTATGCCCTTTGGCTTATGTAATGCTCCAGGTACTTTTCAATAATGCATAACGAGTATTTTCTCTGATACGGTAGAGCGTTTTCTCAAAATTTTCATGGATGATTTTTCACTGTTTGGGTCTAGTTTTGATGAGTGTTTGCACCATTTGAAATTAGTGTTAGTTAGATGCAAAGAGAAAAATCTTGTGTTGAATTGGGAAAAATGTCATTTCATGGTTAAGAAAGGGATTGTTCTAGGTCATGTTGTTTCAAAAGATGGAATTGAGGTTGATAAAGCCAAAGTTGATTTAATTTATAATCTTCCACCTGTACGAACAGTAAAAGAAATTCGATCATTTTTAGGTCATGCTGGGTTTTATCGTAGGTTCATCAAAGATTTTAGTAAGGTTTCTTGACCTTTGTGTAGTTTTCTTGCAAAAGACACCCCTTTTGTCTTTGATGATTCCTGTTTTCATGCATTTGAGAAACTGAAACACTTGTTAACTTCTGCTCTGATCATTCGATCTCCCGATTAGAACCTCCCTTTTTAAATCATGTGTGATGCATTTGATTATGCTATAGGTGATGTTTTGAGCCAATGTGTAAATAGGTTACCACGTGTGATCTATTACGTCATTAAAACTCTCATTGATGCACAACTGAATTACTCCACCATTGAAAAAGAATTACTTACTGTTGTGTTTGCTCTAGACAAGTTTCGATCCTACTTGATTGGTTCTAAAATCATTGGTTATTCTGATCACGCTGCATTAAAATACCTTCTTTCCAAGAAGGATTCTAAAGCTCGTTTGATTTGGTGGATTTTATTGTTACAAGAATTTGATTTAGAAATTTGTGATGAGAAAGGATCTAAAAATGTTGTTGCTGATCACTTGTCTAGATTGGTAGTAGAATCTGATGATGAAAATTTGCCAATTAAAGAAACTTTTCTTAAAGAACATCTCATGTCTATATCCCAATTTCCTTGGTTTGCTGATATAGTTAATTATTTTGTCACTAGTCATATGCCTAATCATTGGAGTCACCAAGATAAAACTAATTTTTTTACTAAGGTAAAGAAATTCTTTTGGGATGATCTTATCTGTTTAAATATTTGTCTGATCAAATGATTAGGAGATGTATTCTTGAGAACGAACAACAAAGTGTTATTTCATTTTGCCATGATCATGCATGTGGAGGTTATTTTTCCTCAAAGAAAACTACTGCAAAAATTCTGCAGAGCGAATTTTATTGGCCTACTCTTTTCAAAGACACTCATATGTATTGTCGCTTCTGTGACCTATGTCAAAGATTAGGAAGTATTTCTCATAGGAATATGATGCCATTGAATCGAATTTTTAGTATTGAGTTATTTGATGTTTGGGGTATCGATTTCATGGGTCCGTTTCCTAACTCCTTTGGTAACCTTTACATTCTTGTTGCTGTTGACTATATGTCAAAGTAGGTGGAAGCCATTGCTTGTAATACAAATGATCATAAGGTTGTGGTGAAATTTTTAAAAGAAACTATTTTTTCTTGATTTAGTACACCACATGCTATCATTAGTGATGGGGGGAAACATTTTTGTAACAGGCATTTCGACAATTTGGTAAAGAAATATGGCATTACTCATAAAGTTTCTAGTCCTTATCATCCTCAAACAAATGGTCAAGTGGAAATTTCAAATAGGGAAATTAAGCACATTCTTGAAAAAACAATTAACCCTACAAGAAAAGATTGGGCTTTAAAATTACCTGATGCATTGTGGGCTTACCGAACTACTTTTAATACCCCTATTGAAAGGTCTCCTTATCGACTTGTTTACCGTAAAGCATGTCACTTACCTGTTGAGTTAGAGCATAAAGCATATTGAGCTATTAAATTAAATATTTCTCTACACCAAGTAGGTATTTAGAGGAAACTCCAATTAAATGAGTTAGAGGAGATTAGGAGTGATGCATACAACTTGGGAAAATGATATAAGGATTAAATGAAAAAATTTCATGACAAAAACATTTTGAGAAAATCTTTCTTTCCAGGTCAAAAGGTCATTATGTACAATTTTCGTCTACATCTATTCCTTGGTAAGTTGTGTTCTCAATGGTCTGGTCCGTATGTCGTTCATACTGTTTCCCCCCACGGAGCTGTAGAAATTGAAAATTCAAAAAATGGTGATGTTTTGAAAGTTAATGGCCAAAGGTTAAATCCATTTTTGGATTTAAAAACTCCTTAAGTTGAGGAAACAGTCCTCGAAGATCCCATTTATCAAGATTAGTCATTCTGTTGATAAAACGTCTGGCTGAAGACATTAAACTTAGCGCTAAGTGGGAGGCAACCCACTGTTGTTTTAAAAAAATTATTATAGTTTTAACTTTTATTTTGATAAGTTTCTTTGAGTTTTGTAGCAGACAAGTAAAAGCATTCAGACCATATAGTTTACTTACACTAGGTAGTATATTTCCTTGCCAATTAAATTTTGTACCTTTCTCATTGAGGACAATGTGAGATTTAGGTTTGGGGGGATAAATGCTTGTATTTCTTCTGTAATTTTATTTTGTACTTAGTTTTATCAAACGATCCTATGATAACATATATGTCGAATAAAAACTTGAGTTTGCTAAATAATTATTGGAGCATGGCACTGATTTTTAAAAAATATTTCATTTTTCGACTCTTGCATAAATACTAACTTTCTCTTATTTTAAATTTAGTACATGAACTGATTTACTAAATTTTGACATGATAATAATATATCCTTGGAGTTTAAATAAAAAAAAATAAAAATTATAAAATAAATAAATTAATTAAAAAAATGTTTCTGCGTTAAAAAATAAAAAAATTCGATCTTAATAATGAACTTTCGCTAAATAACTGGGTCTCTTACCTCTGTAAGCTTTGAGTGTTCGCGTCAAAAGGGGAAAGCAAATTGTTAAGTCAATAAGTGGCTCGTTAACTTCGAAGCCTAAGTTGTTCAAGTTATTAAGTCTGAATGGTGGCTTAACACCTAATGCCCCTAGCCAACTGGATTGGGATAATTGACCCAACGCTCGCTACATAGACATCTTAGAAAGCCTAGTGGGGTTAATATTGCACAAGTCATTTATTTAAAGAAAATTATATATATATATTAAAAAAAAATATATACTCAAAAATATGTTTATTTCAGGGAAAATATTATTCGATTGTTTAAAATCAGTTCACTAGTTACTTGTACTAAATTTATTATAAAAGAGAGTTAGATGTATGTTGTGGGTACAAAAGTAGATATTATTAAAAATCACGTGATATGAAATCAATAATTATTTTAGTAACTCTTGTATGATCTCAACTTAATATGTTAACATTTGACAGGATTGATAAACTTCTGAAAGGAATAGAAATTAACAAATTTGAATGTTTGTGGATAACATCTCTATAAATTCTCATGGGACTATACTCGTCCATTAGGGGCAACGTAGGGGTTTAAAGGCTTGTTGCAAATGCTAAATATAATCGTGTTCCCTATGAAAGTGGCTTTTTTTTTTATTTAATTATTATATTAGTTTTGCTCGAGTACTAGCAAAAGTTAGGTTTGGGGGTGTGATCGCATCGCATTTGTGCGATTTTATGGCCCTAAATTTGGGTTTGTTAATCGTTCGAATAGTGTAAAATATTATAAATAAATCTATTTTAGTTATTTTTGTAAGTTTATGAAAATGGAGCAAAACGACATTAAGATAGGGCAAATCAGATTAAAAACGAGTAATTCACAGCAATCCGAACAAAAACCAAATAAACTGGAACGAATTGTTTGATCCCTTGACAATATAAAAAATTGAATTATTTTATATAGTTTTGTTGGTTTTTTAAAAGCGAACAAAATGACGTTGATTTGGAGTGAATTGGATAAAAAATGAGCAAACCACGGCAAGCCAAACAAAAGCAAAACCAGTAGGAACAACAGACAAGCCAGCAAGCCGTGGCTCGGACGGCTTGGACCTGCCGTACAGTGAGAGGAGCCAAGCCAATGGTACGGCATCCGCCTTTTTGAAGCTTGGCTTCGCCACTTGGCCACTTGAGGCCCTTCAATTTTAACCACCTGACATTTTTTGCCCCTAATATTTTCCAGCCTGTTTTGAATGTCGCTTTCACCCCCACTTGGTTTTGATTTTTTACCATTTTACCCCCCAAGGCTTCTTTTTGGTGCCTATAAATATGACTTGAGATTGGACACAATTGGATACACATTTTCTTTGTCCATTTTCAAGCTATTTTGGGCATCAAGGAGTCTTGGAGAAGATGTCAATTTCCAATAAGGTTTTGCTTTATTTTTCTATGTATTTCTAATTTTTCTTATACTAAGATTGAGGATGAAATCATGTATAATTAATTAAGTTATTTTATTGTTTTGATTCCAAACAATTTGTAATGAAATGTTGAGGGTTTTTATTTCAATTAAATAAATGATTTCATCTTTAATATCATGTATTATTGATTGTTATGAATTATTTAATGCTTAGATTTGTATTGTGAAACAAGTAATATTTATTGATTATATGTTTTTCTTTAAATTGTATACATATAATACTTAAGTATTACAAGTTTTAAAGCAAAGAAAAACCAACTTGAGATTTACGTAGGCTTAATTTCTAAAACTATCACTAAAAATTTGGAGTCAAAACAATAATAAGAACTAATTAATTATATAGTGGTGGATTCTGAAATCTTAGTATCTCTCAATCTTCAATCAAGTTAAACTAGTTATTTCACTGTTTATTTAGTTTTCCATTTCTTAAATCACAAAACAAAATCATCTTGAACTAGATTATAATTAAATTAAATTGGATTGATTGAGTTTTTCTATAAAAAAAAAATCCTTGTAGGATCAACCTCGCTTCCGTTAACATTTGCTACAATTGACTCGTACGCTTGCAAGTATTTTTAAAACAAGACCGAATAAGTTTTTGTCACAACTAGAGGCCCGATTAGGAAATCTTGTGCCAAACTGGGAAGGGCCATATAAAGTGGTCAAGGTGAATAGGCCTAAGATGTATTGGCTGGATGATCTAAATGGAGTTCTAATCCCAAGACCATGAAATATTACACATTTGTGGAACTACTTTGTGTGAGTTCCCAAACTATTTGTCGTATTAATTTTGAAGGAAAGATGGTTGTTGTTTCGGTCGAAAATCTTTCAATGAGCATTTGTTGTTTTTTATCCAAAGAAGACTGCAACGAGAATCATTCCAATACTTGAGACTTGAAAATCAGTCTTTTCCAGCCTTTGTCATCGATACAACCATTATGAGAGTTGATTTCACATATCAGTGGATGTTTTTTTCAGTATTATCCGTAGTGATTGACTATTCAACTGTACTACAATGGATTGGACGATTCAAGGCATCGTTTATGATTAATACAAACACACATACATACATACATACATATATATATATATATATATATATATATATATATATCAATCTACAAACACATTTCGATCGATTGCAATGCACACGATGCTAGATCTATATCGTTCAATGGGACTCCACTAGGTTTTGGAGGATGAATTATCATACTCTTTAAATCCAAGAGTTCGCACGTTGGGTTGCAAGGATACGTGAATAATACACTTATCATGTGAACCAAGCAGAGACTATCGTCGTTGGATACAGGCAATACAATATTCCAATAGTGCGTTAATTGGTCAGAACAATGCCAATAAATACACCACATGATCTTTAGATGGTGTTGCATCACTATCGTGAAGAAAATAACCGAATGTAAATTGGAATTCTTTAACACAAGCTTTAAATGACAGCACGTGAGCATCTCCAAGAAAGTTTGATTGACGAAGCTCGTATTTATATGCGATGCTCAAGGGAACCTGCATATCGGTCAGATATTGAAATATTTGATGATGAGAGTAATGTATAACGTTTTGGCATTGTTGGATTACAGTTTAGCTATGTATTTTTTTTCCTAGTCTAATTTATCGTATCTACATTAAATTATAATAACATTACTTTTACCAAACAACATACTTTTTCTCTTAATTTAAATTCCAAAAATACACATATGATAAGAAATGTTTACAAAACTACGACAATATGTAGAAAGAAACACATACTCTATTACAAACACAACTACTATAAAATACAAGTTTAAAATAAAGTTTGTTAGATGGACAGATCAGCAAACCTTTATACTCGGATATCTTCAAGGGCAATAAGATATTCTATGAATATACCATTAGGAAATTCTATAAACTCATTAAATTTAAATATATAGTCTCATCCCTTTGAAGCCATCTTAACTGCCAAGTTGTTCAAAGATTTCAGTAAGTACTTTACTGTGATACCTGTCTCACTTAGGATTCGTTCAAACCTACTAGTGTTTACCACATCCTCAATCAAAGTCTTACAGTCATAGTAAATTACTTAGTTTGTGAGCATTGTTTGATTCAACATTAAAAGGCCTTGGTGAATACTTCGTATGCCAATATCTTTTTGACGTTCCGGTAAAGTGTCGCCGCATACCAACTCTGTCCTTACAAAACCACTACACCAGTTGCATGTTCTCATTCTAATTAGCCTACCTAACATGGAGACATGCTAACTAGTTATGTAGCCATTGACATTCACCAAGTACTTACCTGCAAAATAACTAATTGTCAAATTAGGAAAGAATAAAAATAAAAAAGAATAATATTTATATATACACACACACACACACACATATACATATGTATATATATATATATTCAAAAATATTCACCATAATCTTCTTCGTAAATTTTATTCATTGTCTTTGGGAATAAAACGAAACAAGGTGGATACTACTAAACAAAGATTGATTTTAATAATATATGTTGTTTATTATGAACTGAGGTTGTTTCTATTTATAGAAAAAACTAAAGCGGGAAATTAGCAACAAATTGGCAAGAAATTGAGGGAGAAAATGGTGGGAAATAATTTGGCAGGAAAAAAATAAACAGGAAAAAAAAAGTGGAAATTTTTTTCGGAGGGAATTGTGTTTGGCGAGAATTCCGTTGGCCGGAAAGTGGCTGATGGGAAATAAGAAAAGGTGCCAAAAATTACCTGTATATACATCTATACTTTCAAAATTATCATTCGCATACATTCATTTATTTCTCTTCTCCATTTTCATTACTTAGAAAAATCAGTTCAAATGGCAAGCGAATCAGCAAACGATAAGGTTAAGGGCAAAGGCAAGGAAAAAATGAAGATTCATTACACTGGTGAGGGTTCAGGGACAAGGGACATTGCTAAGTACCAAGATGAGATAGGTACGTGGTATAGAATCCAGATACACCAGTAAAAGGTCATAAATTGGAACAAAAACGAACCGCGACGCCCACTACTATGGTATGACGCCCGAGAGAAGTTGTGTTACCCTCAGGATATGTGCAGTCCATGGGATGTTATTACAAATTGGGATCTATCTGGTGCATGGTTGAATCCCATCACAAGGAAACAAACTTTCTTAGTACACAGTGATCATTTCAAACAAATTGCTCGATGGGTCAATTGTCGTTACCACGAGAGTTACAACTACGCCGAATAGGGCAAGGATAGTGAAGAGACAAAGAATTTACAATGGCCAATATTAATGGCAAAAAAGAACCTTTATGAGGTAAGGTCTCATATGTACCACATTAGGATTCCAAAATTACGATCTTTCAAAATTTTGAAAAACGAACCGGATAACGTTTGCAAAATTTGCCACGCATTGAAACGAGAAATAAAGCAAATGGAGAAATGGATTCATGTCAAACAGAGACTTCACCAGATTCAAAAGATCAATGCCCTAAATGAAAATGTGCAAATACTGAAGTACTTTACCAATCTCAAATACACCAATGACCCAGAACTGTCCGATTATGAAGATGAAGAGATTCACTACGAATGGTTTGATAAACCTAAGTAGTTATCGATGCTAGAAAAGTTCAATGATGGGTACTATTTTCTAATTTATGTAATGTTTTTCTTTTTCTTTTTATGATTACTACTTGTACTTGTTATCATATTTAATTTTAATTTGATGTCTATCTCGGTTATTTTAAGTTCTTTCCTCTTTTATTGTGACTTTTTTTTTTTTTTTTTTGATAATCAATAATAAATTTTTTTAAAATAATATTTACTAACCACCACAAATTGGGACTTATTATATTACTTAAAAGCTAATCTTAAAAACAAAATTAAAAAAATCTACAAATAAATGATGTTAATGTATACTCTAAATATTATGTTATTCCAAAGAAAGGTGTACACTTCAACATAGTGAAGAATAGGGAAACACCAAGGATTTATTTATTTTATTTTTTTAAAACTCAAACCCGGGGTTGTGAACCCCAGGTTCTATTTAAAACAAGAAAGTTTTAGAGCCTCGTTGCGTAATCTCTTGCATTGCGTTTGAAGAGGTTTTTTTTTGTTTCTTCTTCTTCCCCATCCAAATCCAACATCATTTCTAAGTCACGTTTTAACAATTTAGAAAGTGTCATCAGAGATGAGTCGAAATCTAAGTCATGATGACTCAAATTCCCTTCTACAAGTTCACTACTTGTTTGGGTTAGTATCATCGATGTTGGCTAATGTAGATTGTAGATAATTTTATTTAAATTATTTTATTTTTGATTTCAAAAATATAGAAAGAATATCAAATACATAATTTTAATTTAATTTTTTTCTTCACAAACGTAATCTGATTTTTTTTTTTTCATAATTAGATTATAGGCAATCACGTCTGCGGTTGAATATGATATTATTGAAATTAATACATTTTCAATGACATTAGTTATTACATTCAACAAAAAGAAAAAAAAAATCAACATTGACTTTTGTTGTGGAAAACCAACCCTTACTAAATTTAACGAAAACAATAAAAAAAAAAAAAAATTAAAAGGAACCTTGTTGTTGAATTCAACAGTTAAATTAAATTTTAGCAAACATAAATACTTCTTTAACTTAATTAGGGAGCATTGGACTAGTTTCACCCATTCTAAAAAGCGGTCCTTTTGCAATTGAGTGTATAGCTTGTTATCCTTTTGCAATTGAGTGTATTGCTTGTTATACTTTGATAATACCAAGTATTGTTCTATAACCACGAGACCTAAAAGATATTCATTCAATATAGTGGGATATGCATGTAAATATACGAATAGGCAAGAAGCGAGCTATGACTTTTAGCAAAAAAAGACGTGACCTATGTGATTCAATTTAATAAAATGCACCCAAGCTTCTGGCTAGAGAAGTGTGATGATTTCGATGACATCCCAATATATATCAATCAAAACACATATGATTGGATTAGGGTTTTTGACTTAACCATATCATGTTGTTCATTTCGGATACACAAATAGAAAGAAAATGGAATACACATATTATACCTGAGGGAGTTCTTTTGGTTCAATTCTTGCCAACTAGACATGACTGTGATATGTGGATAGATGTGACTCACGGTCGGAAGAAATACCTTAGGAAAAAAGAGTTTTCTTCCGGAAAGACAAAATTTGAATTATTCAAATTTTTACTTGATTAATTAAAAAGTAAATAATTAAATAATTAATTATTTTCACCATCCAATTTTTGGTATGAACTTAATTGGTTACACACGATAGAAAATTGATATTATAAGAGTTCTCAAAAAAGAAATAGATAGTAATGATGTTATAAGAGTTCTTATATCATCAACATATTGAAGCTCACCACTATACTCATTGCATGTCCTAAAAATAAAGATAAATTCATTGAGAGTTTGATTTTTTGGTCTTACATCAGTGGCATATTGACTGACTTTAAGCTTATTGAACTTTATGCCGAATAAATCTCATGGTGAAAGACCACGATGACACATATATTATATGTTCACTTTTACAACTTAATATTTGATTTAAGGAATTTTTTTATTTTTTTTATTTTAGGTATCTTATTTTCTTATTTAGTGTATTTAACATGTATCTCATACATATAACAAAATAAATAATGCCCATACATGTATGTTAATAGGGGCAAAAATAGAAAAAAGCATAAATATAATTGCCCTATACAACATATAAATGGGCTTTGATGATCATGAATTTGTAGGCCATTGCGCCAGATTTACATTTAATTAAGTTATATAATTAATTATTTAATGAAGTCGATGCATCTCATGGATCTTCTTCTTGGGTTCATTGCCCTGACTTCTTGTAGACACGACATTCTAACTGCTCCCCCAAATTTTTTTAATTTACTCTCTGCCTTTTTTTTTCTTTCTTTTCCTCATTTTTCATGTCACTGAACCTCTCTCTCTCTCTCTCTCTCTCTCTCTCTTCACCGAACACATCTCTCTCTCCACCACCTTCCCCTGCCGTCTTCACCACCTAGACCACCAATGTATCCACCCCCGTAACAGGGGGTGGTTTACCCACTATTACAGAGGGTGGCTGCCACCTTCCGTAACAGAGGTTGGTTTCACCCTCTATTATGGAGGGAACCACCTGCGGTAATAGATTATGGTTTCACCCTTTATTACGGCAGGTGGTGGCGACATTCGCGATGGCAGAAAATGTTGGTGGAGAGAGAGAGAGAGAAAGGTTCGTAAAGATGGAGGAAGAAAAAAGAAAGGAAAAAGAGAAAAGAAAAGAAAAAGAAAAAGTTGATTAAAAATTAAAAAAATATAAAATGACAATTTTGCCCTCTAAATTATGTTAGTTTGGATGGATTTTCTAATATAATGGCATTTTAAAACTGTGTTCATACATAGATGGTTTAAAATGGAATGCATAAACTTAGGAGGACTACTTAGAAATGTGTCAATAGTTAAAGGGTTTAAAATGTATATTGCTCTATTGGTTTTTAGGGTTTTTGAGTGTTTTTCATTCCCCAGCTTTCCCTATAAATAGAACATCCATTCTCATAGTTCAGGGAGCCAACTTTTAGTGAGAAACCTATCTAGGAGTCAATTCTCAAATGAAAAACCATTCAGGAAGCCGCATTTGAGAGAGAAAAATCCGTTTGCAACGGAATTTTGCTAAACCATGTATATTTTTTCTTTTTGTTCTTTTCAACATTAGTTTGCTATTATTTTTATATTTTCTCTTGATCTTCTAGGCCTTTCCTTTGGTTGTTCTTCTCTTTTTATCATATTTTAAATTATCGCAGTTTAAATTACTGTACTCTAATTCTTGTTAAAGTCATCATATGATTCGATAAAAACATCAGGGTAAGGGTAACCTTTCGAGCTTATTCTCCTAGCATTAGATGTGAATTTTTGTATTTTTTTCATTTCAATTATCTTGTCATTTAATTTACTCGGTTGGGCCATTTGTTTAAAATTAGAACTACAAAAATATTTTGTTATTATTGAAAAAAAATAATGTTGTTGCTATACCTAAATTCATATTTTGAAAAAATACAATATATATATATATATATAAGGTAGAAAAAAGTTTTTTTTTTCCGTAAATATTAACTCCTATAAGCCTTGTGGCAAGTTCAACAATTCGATAAGTTAAGGAGGAAATTTTTATACCACCGATTTGATTCCCCAAATAGAGTGGTATTTAGAAATGAACAGGTTACGAAATCACTTCACTCAGTAAGTGGTTTCGTTTAATTCCGCATAAGTTTTTGAGGGGTTAATTTTGACAAAACTTGTTTCCACGATGTCTCATTGATTCTCATATCCATTGGATTTCAGGGATGTCAAATTAGAACTCCTTGAATTAATTGGGTAAATTAAGAAAATAGGCATTTCATAATATCGCATTTACATAAAACTCATGTAGTAAGTAGTGTAATATTCTATAGCATTTTGTATATTGCCATTTTGTACCACTTAGAAGACATGTTTAGGACACTTTTTACCACCTACACTTCTCATGTTCTATAAATTTATTTTAAACTCCGTAATTCATGTCAACGAACCAATTTTTCACCATTTAGTATATGTATGTTTAGGACACGTATATCGCTTACACTTTTCATATTCATTCTCATATAGGCCATTCATGCATGTCATATTAGGCATGTTAAAACTTAGATCGATTTCTTATATAGATTAGAAATCATAAGTATATAATTGAGAATGTCATTAGACTTAGGTTAGAAACCATGTTTTCCATTATCTTAGCACCCACTTTACACGTAGTCTAAAATTTCATTTAAAATATTTCTTTTAATGAAACATGTAGGTTTTTAACTCATTAAACTATTTTGCATAAAGAAAAATTGTGAAAAACTACAAACATGTTTCATTTTTTCATATGCACCACTAAGGTCATTTCATCACAAAATGAGCGCGTTCTTGCACAAATTAAAGTAGGACTTGATACCACATGATTTTAGGTAAATTATATCCACCTTTTGCTTCATTTCATTCATATTCGATAATTTTAACACGCCATTTACTCACTTTATTGTAAGCACATCTTAAGCATGATATAGTGTAGTTTCACTTCATTTACTTGATTATCTTGCACTCTCTTCACCTATGCATATTTTCATCACTAAAAGACATCATAAGTCCATATTATCTTCATTTTTAATGATAAAATCAAGGCCACCTAAGTTCATTTTAGTCATTAAAGATTGAAATTAAAAATAGGTACATATCATGCTAGTTTAATATCATTATCCTCATGGTTTGCATTTTGCATTCATACATTCATAAAGACTACTGTAATTCACATAGATTAATTTTGTTCATTTGAATTAAAGAAGTTCATCAATAACGTGTATAAAACTTTCTCCCAGGGATTATTATTGTCAAATCCCTTAGTATTTGATAAGAGATCATACTGGAAGAACATTCCAAACAATACCACAAACACCTTCCCCACAAATTCTTTTAAAATAATCTTTGGTTTTACCATATATTTGGAGTCACAAATTTACTTTAAGTCTTTTTTTCCTCAAAATTCGGTGGCCTGGCACACCAATTAAGCCCAATGCCAGGTGACAACTGCTTTCTTAAAAAATTTAGCTTAAGTGCTTTTCTGAAAAAAATCAGAGCTTTAAAAACCCCTTAGCTTTCAGCTTTACTATTTCATATACTTTAACTTTTCAAAATGGGGCGTGTCAGATGGAGACTCCATCAGAGATATTTGGGGGGTCGAGCCTAAAAAGTCCAAATAATCGAAGACCAAACGTTACATTTTGTTTTGTTATCTTTTACTTCCATTTTGTAAATAAGCGTGAGTTGTGATGGGTTTTCTTTTTTTACATATATCTATTATCCTTTCTCATATTTCTTCCTCTGCATATATTTGTTTCCCTCCCCCCTCCCTCGTATTATTGTTGTGCACTCTTCTAAGGTACAAGCACAATTGCATTGCATCACATACCCAAAGTGGTATACCCTTTAGGACTATATAGAGATTGACAATAGAGATGAGGTTGTGATGGTTTATCTGCCAAAACCGATTTTTAAACTACCTCGCTCGGATCAACAACTTAAGAAGGTTGTACTTACAGGACACCAGAGGTCTAATGATCTGGGAACAGATACATTTCTAGGATGCATTAGTTGGAAATTGTTAGCATCATGTAATAATCCTAGGTATAGGACCCTTTGATATAGGATATGGAAGAGGACTTTATATGTTATGCATGAATCAAAGATGTTTTTAGAAAATCCTAGAACCAAACAAGTTAAAAGTTTCTAATACTGGTGAAGAATTGAGTGACAAAAGAATTTTCATAAGTCTCCTCTAATATGATTGCAATAATATGTTAAATTCCTTTAGTTTCGACCATAATTTTTAGATAAATGGGAATTCTTTCAGCTGCTTGCTATATTTGTCGAAATAGTCATCACCAAAATTAGAAATTTCAAACTTGAATGGGTCCTAGGTCCCCTTTAAATCGCATAAACCAATAAATCGACCTCATTTAAATCAATTGAATAAAATTTGGTAATCCAAAAATGAATCATGGAAAAAAAAACCCAAAGAAACCACAAAAAAAAAAAAAAAAATAAAGGAAAAGAAGTTAAAAAAAAAAAAAAAGAAAAAAAGAGAGAAGAAAAAAGCTACCAATTTGTTTTTCAAGACTTCCCTCTCGAATGAGAAAAAATATTCATAAATGAAAAATCATATTCGCTCATGTCCCCAAATCGAGTAGTACCCTTGTAGTCTCACCAAACGAAAAACCCACAATCCAAACCATACGCAGCCAAAATATCTCCCAATCTCTCCACCCAATACCTTAAAATTACTTACTTGTCCCAAATCAAGTGGTACCCCTGCAATTTCACCAAAATTAGAACCGTAACCCACCCCAATGCCTTGAATTGCCATTTTCTTCACATCCGCCATCTCATGATACCATCTTGTCCACATCCAATGGCCATAAATCCTTAGTACCCTATTTTCCAAATAAATTCAATCGACCAACAGATGGGTTTTAATCGAACCTACCATAGGATAAAACTTTAATCACACCAAAACGTTATTGTCAGACACCCTCATATTACAAGCCAAAGCCTAAATCTAAAGATACTATTTAAGAACTTGGTTTGTATCCTTTTGGTGTGTTGGGATTTATTTCTAAATAAAATTAGGAAAAAATTCTAAAATCCACCCCTTCTTTTAATTAGTCATCTAGATGGTAGAGAACTTTCTTTGTAGATGGTTTTAACCTCTCAATAAAAGCTACTGGGTTGCCTCAAGTATGACTCAAATGTTTAATGTCTTACTTTTAGAACATTCAAAAATTGTTTGTGTCTAATCTATGTGTTGAGAACGAACTTGAGCATAATAAATATGATTTCGATACTAAAGAGACTTAGACCTGAGAATAAATAATACAAGATGACTCGCCTTAACTAGAGAATTGATAATGAGTGTCAGAATACCCTGGGCATCTCCCTATACAAAATTTTAAACTCGACCCACCATCAAAAACCTATTTTCTTAAAGCCTTGAACTTCTGGCTCTAACCAATCACATGAATAAAATAAAATCTTTCACCCTCATCGACTATGAATACACATTTCCCGATGGTCAACCAAATTACCAAAAGTGGCATTTTACTTCCTATTAATACCAATTTCTGTCTTATCCTTTTCAAACCAAAAATAAAATATAGCTAGAGCAGAGATTGAGCCCAGAATCCAATGGCTACACAATTCGTCATAAAGCAAAGCCATCATCCAAAAATCTAACAGTTAGGCAATCCGTCATAAAGCAACGCCACAACCCTTGCAAAGACCTTTTCATGCCCAAAGATTTATCCACCCAATAACTAGGAAATCCGTCACAAAGTGAAGTCACCACCATACAAAAAAATATTTTATTATTGAGATATTTGTTCATTATTTGTAATGTTGAAAACATGTTTCCCAAGAAAATATATATATATATATATATATATATATATATATATAAATAAATAAAATAAAAAAAACAAAATAGAACAAAAAAGGGAAAACTGAAAAAAGATAAAAGAAAAAATTGAGAAGCATTTTTTTTTTTAGTTGCTCCAAAATCTCACCCGCAAAGAAAGTTCGAATACGCGTTAGTTGAGGGAGTCATCTCTTATGAGATGAATTTTGGAAGAAAATCCCGATTAGTATTGAAATCAAAATTGTCAAGCTCGAATTAGATCAACGCATAAAATCATCTCAGGTAAAATGAGGTACTTGAATAAATAAACTTTAAACTTTTATACTTGTTTTGGATGATACAATTTGCAAGAGTTGATTGAAATACAAAGAATATAAGGGTTTTGATCCCAAGTATCAAAATCAAGGCCTGTAGCCAAAGAAAGAGAAAAATATGAAAGGCCTAGCACAGTCTATGCTATGAAGGTAAGAATACAATACATTTTTTAATTCTATAATTGGGTCTAAATAAATTTTATTTAATCCAAAGGGAGAGAAAGACATCAAATTGCAAACATAGCCTTAAAAAAAAAAAATATTGAGGATCACTGAAGGATGACCACTGTTTTCTTCATTAAAAAAAAAAAGTGAATACTTGTGTGTTGCATAAATTCTTGCATGGGTCAATCGTCTTCTTCTCACTTGATGGTTCATTTTCTACTTTTACGTCACCTAGGTCAATGAGCCATACGTGCTAACCTCGCTGACCTAATAGGTCTCACATATAAAGGGGTTCCTTCTGAATAATGTCGACCCAAGCCATTTGTTGGGGGACATCTTGTAAGACCCTAATTTCGCATGTGCATATTCATTAGTCGTATTTTAGAAAATTTAGAAAATAACGGGGTAGAATGTGTCATTTTTAATTTAATTTAAAATTTTAGGGGTTAATTCGCAAGTTTTCAAATATTAATTTTGATTTGGGGAATTAAATGATAATTTAAAGAAGTATAGGGGAGATTAATGTAATTTGAAAAAAAATAATATATATATATATATATATATATATATATATATATATAGACACACACACACACACACACACACACTTCACAAGAATCTAAAAAGGAGGGGAAATCAGAAAAGAGAGAGAGAAAGGAGAAGAGGGTTGGTGGCTGTGGTGTGTTCGGTTCTGCTATCCGGCGGCCGATGAGAGCGTATGAGGGTGTGTGTATCGCTGTGTATGGGTGTGGGTGAGCAGTGAGAGGGTGGCCAGTGGTGAGTAAGAGTTAGAGAGAGAGAGAATCAATGGTGGTGTGTCGTCGAGCGGTGGGGTATGATCGTCGTCGGTTGTTCAGTGGGTTGTTGTGCTCAGTTCGTCGTGTGTGTGTGTGTGTGTGTGTGTGTGTGTGTGTGTGTGTGTGTGTGTGTGTGTGTGTGTATGTGTGTGTGTGTGTGTGTTCTGTCCACCGGCAGTATATGCGTAGTTGTCGCTCGCTGTACAATGCGTGCATATGCATGTTCAGACGATCGTTGGCTTAGGAAGGTAGGTGATCGTCACGGTGTCATCACCAGTAAGTGTATGTGTGTGTTCCTCTATTTGTTTCGGCGAGTGTACGTGTGCTCTGATCTGATTAGATGCGTGTGTGTGTATGTGTGATCATAGAATGCATGTGTGTGTCGTCGTTGGCAGTGGTTGTCGGTCCGGTGTGTGTGTGTTTATGTGTTCTGTGTGTGTGTGTGTGTGTGTTCAATTGCAACGGTGTATGTGTGTGTTGTCCAACAGTACGTGTTGTGTGTGCATGTGACATTCAGAGGTGATGTGAGAGTCGCCGGAGCTGGTGAGGAGAGAGAGAGGGAGACAGCTGAAACCAGAAACCTAAAACAGAAAAAAAAAAAAAAAAAAAAAAAAAATATAGTGTCCGCCGCAGTGGTGAAGATCCAGCAAGTTGAAATAAAACAGTTGCAGCATCGCTGCGGCGGTAAGTTGACAGCTACGATGGTGAGTCCAAGCACAAAAAACAAGAGGAAAAATCAAATAAAAATCAAAATCTAAAAATTCAACTTCTCGGCCTGCGAGCGATTTGGAAACAGGTAAAATTTGAATCGGGTATTAATTTCGTTAAATTAAATTGTTATTATTAAAAATTTCGCAATCGTGATAGTAAAGTTCGTAATCGTAATAATATTTTATTACTCGCAAATCTAAATAAAGTGGTACAGTAAATATTAACCTAGCGAAACGGACGAAATAATAAATTTTTCATAATAAAATTTGGGGAGTGGGGAATTATGAAATTTAGGGTTTGCATTGCATATTAGGTCATTTTAAATAAAATATTAATTTAGGCCTATCGCTATTAGGTTCGTAGGCGCCAGCGTCCCGGTAGGTTTTAGACGGTACTAGTTTTGCCGTGCGAAAATCGACGTGAGTGTACTGTCTTCTATGTAAATTTACAAATCTTAGTTTTGTACAAATTATGGAAAATGTGTTTATTTAAAATTGACGATTTTGGAACTTATATGGATTGAGTTGGTTTTAAAGGTGGAAAACGATTTTTAGATCAAGTAGATTTTAAAGGTGAAAGATGATTTTTGTCCGACTTTGCCATAGTTTTCTTCTCATTAGGCAGATATGACCTACGAGATGTTTATTTTCTTCTCGTTAGGCGGATATAACCTACGAGATGTGGATTTTCTTCTCGTTGGGCAGATATGACCCATGAGATGTTGATTTATTTCTCATTAGGCAGATATGACCTACGAGATGTGGATTTTCTTCTCATCAGGCGAAGATGACTTGTGAGATATGGATTTCTTCACGTTAGGAAGATATAACCTGCGAGATATGGATTTCTTCTCGTCAGGAGGATATGTCCTGCGAGATGTGGATTACCTACTAGGCATGTCTTATAGGGTGGTTTGACCTATCAGGAGTGCAAATCCTGTGGGTGGTACCCCTACCATTAGGGATAATAAATAGCCCTAGAATTGATAGTCACTTTAGATGACTTAGTTGTATAGGTTATGGTACCATTATAACTCCCGATCGTGAGGTAAAAACGATCCTATGGCTAGTAGGAGATGAGGTGGGGTGTATTTTATTATACGTCTAAAATATTTGGATTGGTGGTTTTAAAATATTTGAATTAGTTGACTTAAACTATTTGAGTTGGGTGTTAATTATATTACTTCATTTCATTGGTGGTAGTGAAACTGTTTTTTTTTTTTTTTTTCATAGGATTCGGTTATATTATTATTTTAAAAACGTGGTGCTTAATACTTCTATTTGTTTTAAACATATTAGTCTCCTTACATTGGTGACAGTGGAACTAGATTCTCAACCTGGTATGTAATTCTAAAATATTATATTTTGAAAATTGGTATTTAACAATTGTACTTGATCCATTAAATATTTTTATTATGAAGACAGTACACTGATAAAAAATACTTGGTTTCAGGTACCGCGGCTAGGAGTTGGTCGACTATTGGTACTAGATAGAGTTTGGAGGTACTGTCATGTTGGAGGTGAGCCAGTCGGATAGGAACTATAGAAGGTTCAGGTTGTTTTGTGATTTTGATTGTGGATATTTGGGACAGGTGTGCTCCCAAATTTTGAATAGGTATATATATATATATATATATATATATATATTTATACACACGCACTTCACAAGAATCTAAAAAGGATGAGAAATCAGAAAAGAGAGAGATAAAGGAGAAGAGGGTTAGCGGCGGTGGTGTGTTCGGTTCTGCTGTCCGGCAGCCGATGAGAGCGTGTAAGGGTGTGTGTATCGCTGTGTATGGGTGTGGGTAAGCAGTGAGAGGGTGGCCAGTGGTGAGTAAGAGTTAGAGAGAGAGAGGATTGACGGTGGTGTGTCGTCGGGCGGTGGGGTATGATCGTCGTCGGTCGTTCAGTGGGTTGCCGTGCTCGGTTCGTTATATGCGTGCGTGTGTGTGTGTGTGTGTGTTCTGTCCACCGGCAGTGTATGTGTGGTTGTCGCTCGCTGTACAATGCATGTGTATGCGTGTTCAGACAATCGTCGACGTAGGAAGGTGGGTGATCGTCACGGTGTCGTCACTGGTAAGTGAATGTGTGTGTTCCTTGGTTTGTTTCGGCGAGTGTACGTGTGCTCTGATCTGATCAAATGCGTATGTGTGTGTGTGTGATCATGGAATGCATGTGTGTGTCGTCGTTGGTAGTGGTTGTCGGTCCGGTGGGTGTGTGTGAACGTCGACGGTGTGTGTGTGTTTATGTGTTTTGTGTGTGTGTGTGTGTGTTCAATTGCAACGGTGTATCTGTGTGTTGTCCAACAGTGCGTGTTGTATTTGTATATGACATTCAGATGGTGGTTTGAGAGTCGCCGAAGCTGGTGAGGAGAGAGAGAGAGAGAGATAGCTGAAACCAAAAACCTAAAACAGAAAAAAAAAAAAAAAAAAAAAAATATAGTGTCCGCCGCGGTGGTGAAGATCCAGCAAGTTGAAATAAAACAGTTGCAGCATCGCTGCGGCGGTAAGTTGACAGCTACGATGGTGAGTCCAAGCACAAAAAACAAGAGGAAAAATCAAATAAAAATCAAAATCTAAAAATTCAACTTCTCGGCCTGCGAGCGATTTGGAAACAGGTAAAATTTGAATCGGGTATTAATTTCGTTAAATTAAATTGTTATTATTAAAAATTTCGCAATCGTGATAGTAAAGTTCGTAATCGTAATAATATTTTATTACTCGCAAATCTAAATAAAGTGGTACAGTAAATATTAACCTAGCGAAACGGACGAAATAATAAATTTTTCATAATAAAATTTGGGGAGTGGGGAATTATGAAATTTAGGGTTTGCATTGCATATTAGGTCATTTTAAATAAAATATTAATTTAGGCCTATCGCTATTAGGTTCGTAGGCGCCAGCGTCCCGGTAGGTTTTAGACGGTACTAGTTTTGCCGTGCGAAAATCGACGTGAGTGTACTGTCTTCTATGTAAATTTACAAATCTTAGTTTTGTACAAATTATGGAAAATGTGTTTATTTAAAATTGACGATTTTGGAACTTATATGGATTGAGTTGGTTTTAAAGGTGGAAAACGATTTTTAGATCAAGTAGATTTTAAAGGTGAAAGATGATTTTTGTCCGACTTTGCCATAGTTTTCTTCTCATTAGGCAGATATGACCTACGAGATGTTTATTTTCTTCTCGTTAGGTGGATATAACCTACGAGATGTGGATTTTCTTCTCGTTGGGCAGATATGACCTATGAGATGTGGATTTTTTTCTCATTAGGCAAATATGACCTACGAGATGTGGATTTTCTTTTCGTCAGGTGGAGATGACTTGCAAGATACGGATTTCTTCACGTAAGGAAGATATGACCTGCGAGATGTGGATTTCTTCTCTTCAGGAGGATATGTCCTGCGAGATGTGGATTACCTGCTAGGCAAGTATTATAGGGTGGTTTGACTTGTCAGGAGTGCAAATCCTGCGGATGGTACCCCTACATTAGGGATAATAAATGGCCCTGGCACTGATAGTCACTTTAGATGACATAGTTGTATAGGTTACGGTACCATCGTAACTCCCGATCATGAGATAAAAACGATCCTATAGCTAGTAGGAGATGAAGTGGGGTGTATTTTATTATACGTCTAAAATATTTGGATTGGTGCTTTTAAAATATTTGAATGGGTTGACTTAAACTATTTGATTTGGGTGTTAATTATATTACTTCATTTCATTGGTGGTAGTGAAACTGTTTTTTTTTTTTTTTTTCATAGCATTCGGTTATATTATTATATTTTGAAACGTGGTGCTTAATACTTCTCTTTGTTTTAAATATATTGGTCTCCTTATATTGGTGACAATGGAACTGGATTCTCAACCTGGTATGTAATTATAAAATATTATATTTTAAAAATTGGTATTTAACAATTGTACTTGATCCATTAAATATTTTTATTATGAAGACAGTACACCGATAAAAAATATTTGGTTTTAGATACTGCGGCTAGGAGTTGGTCCACTACTGGCACTAGGTAGAGTCCGAAGGTAGTGTTATGTTGGATGTGAGCTGGTCAGATAGGAACCGTGGAAGGTTCAGGTTGTTTTGTGATTTTGGTTGTAGATATTTGGGACAGGTGTGCTCCCAAATTTTGAATAGGTATATATATATATATATTTGGAAAAAATTTACAGTAGCGCGTGTATGTATATATTTAGTTGATTGGTCAGGTAGCGTCATGTCGACTTCACGTCCGGCCTCGGGCGGTGGGGGGCCCAGGGTTGGGGTGTGACACATCTTATACATGATCCTATCATCTTCCACCCAGGCTCAGACTGGGGCACTCTTATTTTTTTGAAAAGTCGAGTGCTCTAAATCAACATCCCAATCTTTGTCTTGCCTTAAATGAGTATGTTTATAGTTTATGTCCTGCCCCGAAAAAGGCGTGCAATAAACTACGCTTGACCTGATTCTTGGCGTAATATTATGGTACGTAAGAAACCTATTAAGATTCAGTTATCCAAGTGTCAGCCCCAACCTCATATTTTATATTTTTTTATCCTCATTCTCATCCCAGCAACAAGTTGGGGCATATTATGTGATGTCTACCCATCTTTGGCCTCCAAATAATTTTTCCCAACTATGGGCAGGGGTACATTTTGTATTATGTCCTATCATTTTTGCCCCAGTCACAGCCTGGGGCACATTATAAAATTATTTATTCACACACTATGCATAGTCTTTAAGTCCTCCCCTACCCTAGGCTGGGAGTACTTATTTCCACTCAGCCACCCCCTGTCAAGGTCTTGGAGGTATTCTTTAACTTGATTTTTCTAAATAAATTACTTTCGTCATAAGCTCTTTTTAGTCCTCTCTTCCGGGAGGTATTTCTTATATTGATTTTTGTAAACAAACTATGTTCATCATTAGCCCTTTCCAATCACCCTCTGCCACTAGCTGGGAGGTATTATTTATCTTGATTTACCTAAATAAATTGTGTTCGTCATGAGCTATATCAATCCTGCTTGCCTCAAACCGAGGATTATATTTTATTTTTGTCATTTGAGTCCAATCCTTCATAGGCCACAGACCAGGAGGTATTAATCCTTCCAGCCACAGTCGAGGGGGTGTGTTTTATTTTTTCCATTGAGTTCAATCCTCCCTGTCCCAGATTGGGGGTTATGTTTGACCTTTTGTCGCTTGAGTCCAATCTTCCATGGCAATAGGCCGGGAGATATCAATCATCCTTACCATAAGCTAGGTGGTATGCTTGAATTCTACTATCTGAGTCCAATCCTTTCTTCCACATACAAGGGAGTATGTTTTGTTGTCCCTATATGTTTTCATAAAGCAATTAACGTTGTCATTTTGAGGAACTAATTTGTTTATCGAGTATTTTAGATTTTAGTTCCAGTGCTTTAACTCTTCTTGAACACTTAATGCAAACCGATTAGGATCATACATGAAACTTGAGAATGATTTGAAATACATTTTAATATAGTAAGAAGTAATAAATTTAAGTGTCCAAATGATTTTTCAATAAGTCTGATAAAAAAAATATCTTAAAATGAAAAATATCGAATTTTCGGCCTGAACGGTCGACCACCGGATGAACCAATCGACCGAATGATTCATGATAGTAGTTGTTTGGGTTTTAGGCTAATCGGTCGACCAACTAGTTGGACGAATGATTCAGAGCCTAAAATAGTCAATCGCCCGATTGACTGATCAATGTTCAACAACTAGAAATCTAAACGTTGAAGGTCAACCGGTCGATCACCTGAGTCAACAATCGACCAACGTGGCAGTATCCAGAAGTTTGACAAAAATGTTTTAAAAGATATTTGGCCCATTTTTCATGGATTTAAATGTTGGAATATTATACTTTCATGCATTTTGACTATATTTCAAAGATATATCGTATATTTTGAAGATATAATAATTTAGTCCATGTGTTACTTGAGTTTTTTATTTATACCAGTTAAACTTATTTCTATGCTTTGGGGGTTTCAATCATAATCTTCTTGGGGGATAAATTGAGTGTTTTAAATGTTTTATTTTTGGTTAAATATAGTTGATATAATTTTTTTTTTTGGAATATCTTTCAAAATATAACTATTATAGGCAATGTTTAAATTCCTTATATATATACCTGTGAATTTCAACTTTCAATCTATCAAGAATCAAATATCAAATCTAATTTTTGAAAAATAGAGTATATTTTTCTCGAATATATTTTTTTTGAAGGAAATTGTAGTGGGATTTCTCTTATTATTGCTATTCTATATCTTTTTGAAGGAAATTCTAGTGAGATCTCTCTTATTATTTTTGTTTTCTCAAATTAAATGTTCTATTCTTGGTTTAAATATCTTGAGAATTTGAGCTTGTCATCCTTGTGATTGAAAATCATTTTTGATAGAATATATTGAAAATATTTACAATAATTTTTCTGTAAATTTGATATCTAAAATTTTTGTGTTTTAATTTTGATAAAATCAGAGTTATTTTCTCACACATTTATATCACTAGTCTATATAAACATTAATTGAGTTTAAGTTCGAATAGAGGTGGTAGAAGCTCATGTAAGAAGATTTTGTTTTTTACCTATAACTTTGACCTAAACGTACTTGGTTCAAGTGAGAGTAGATTAGACACAAATAGATGTTTCCTAATTAGAGTTAATCTTCATTCTGGAAAAAAAGATAGGGTTTGTCTTTAGTTTGGAAAAAGATTGGTTTGATTCTGAGCATGCGAAAAAAATTAGATTAGACTTAAGCTTGGTAAAATGATTGTAAATGTTTGATTATGAGCCTAAAAAAGAATTAGGTTAATCTTGCGCCTATGAAAAGGATCATAAAGGTTTGGTTCCTACTTGGAAAAAGGACCGGGTTTAGTTGATTACAAATTCCCTACGAAACTTAAGGGGGAGGACGTAGGCAAAAGTAGTTTGTCGAACTTCTATAAATCTTTGTGTCAATTTCTCTATCCCTTATTTGTTTGGTTGTGAATTTAGTGAATTCACATTTTCTCTATATAACAAGATAATAACTTGCTAGGAAAATTGAATTGATTTGATTGTTTATCTGTTAAAGTTATTTGTTTAAGTTTTTAACAATCCAATTTACCCTTCTCTTAGTTAGGTCTTTGGGTCAACATTTTTTATTTTCGTCATTTGAGGCTAATCCTTTGCGGCTACAGGCTGGGAGGTATCAACTTTCTCTTCAATAGGTTAGGGGTAATATTTGATTTTGTCTTAAGTCCAGTCCTCCCCTGCCGCCGACTGGAAGGTACTTTAATTTACGTCATGTATTCTATTTTAATCCTCTATGAGCAAAGGCCGAGATGTATCAATCCTTATTGACACAAGTCGGGAGGTATTTCTTTATCGTGACTCTAAACTAACTACATTAGTCATTAGTTCATTCTTCTTTCTGTCTCTAAACGAAAAATATTTGTCATGATTTACAACCACCTTTCTTATCTCTAAACGAACATTGTTTGTCATGAGCATTTCTCATTTCTGCATTACCTCTAAATGAACACTGTTTGTCATGGTTCCCTTATTCATAACTACATTGCCTCTAAATGAATGTTGTTCATCATGAGAATTTGCTTCTCATCCCAATAGGGTTATCGAACTACGCATAACCTGATTCTTGACACTGTCATGATACATAGGCAACTCTTTGGGGGTTTAGGTACACTTCATTTATACTTCATTTTAATACTTTTCATCATGGCCACAGTGAAATTCCTCCTTGAGAATTTTATCAGCCCCAACCATCGGTTGGGGTATATTTTATACATTATCCTTTCAGCCTTGCCCCAATTATAGGCTGAGACATATTATATGATATTTCTCATTTCTCACTAAATTATCCTCTAAACGAACCTTATTGGTTAAAAGGTCTTCCTCATCTTCTTCTCATTAGATGATCCTATAAGCGAACATTATCCATCATAAATTCGTTAAAATATCTTCCACATTTCTTTTCTCTAAACGATTCTCTAAACAAACATTTTTGGTCATGAATACTCTCTCCCATCCTATGAGGGGCATTAGTTGAACTACGCATCACTTGATTCATGACGATGCCAAGATACATACGCAACCCTTTTAGAGTTTGGTTGCAATTCATTCAAGTTTTCTTCCCATATTTTTCCATCCTATCCGGAAAGGGGAGTATTTACTGAACTAAATCCTTGACTTGGTTCCGTATGGGATACCTAAGCAACTTATCTCGAGTTTGTTTATAAAATTTTAAAAAAATCAAGTGCTTAGAAAAAAGGTTTAGAAAATAGAATGGAGGTCAAAATGATATAGTCTCCAGTCTCTGATTTAGCCCTAAAACTCTCCAAACTGGTATTTTAGGTTGTCAATATAAGACTCATCGCCTAATCCTGAAGTCTGACCAATGCGATGACAAGATGGTGATATAGAGCTACCTGTCTGGCTGGTTGGCAGTGGTAAACTACTATAGTCGTCAGTTACCGAGGGGAAATTATCAGATAAAGGGTGGAATAACATAATTGTAGGTATTCTTGGGGGTCTTAAGCCTAGAGGACTGTAAACCAATCTTTATTCGTTCATACATCTAATGATCTGATCAAATCTTGTGATCATCAAAAGTTCTAGCACACCTTTGAGTTATGATCAATGGAAAACTTTTAGTTTAACTTCCTACAGACGATACCAAACTGTTGGCATCGAAAAATGGCTAACACCCCCAGTTAGTCCGCTCAGGATATTATGGGGCGAATTTTTGTTGAGTTGGTGTTCGAAATGTCTTGTCCACTGAACCGTCCTAGTTAATATGACTGGAGTTCAAGCTGTGACTTGCACAAATATAGGTTAGGATGTCCACAACAAAGTCCCTCCAGCATGAGAGTAAGAGATCGAGAGAAAATTAGAGTTAAAGTGTATCCGATAAAAACTCTATTATCTGGTGCATCAAATATCCTGCTATTTATAGACGAGAAGATCAGATTAACCTTTAAAAGTAAGCTCATATTATTAGCGTAATCTAGTGCTTTATCGATTAAGGTAATGCATAGCCTAATTAGGCCTTTGGGCTCTATCTTCTGGCACATTAATTAGAGCCCATGGGCCTAACAGAGGGATGCAAGAGATAGGGCCTAGCCTACGGAAGTTTAGTGATCCTTTGTAGGCGTCAAGAATTTGTCTAAACCTCTTAGGTTGTAGATCGGTCCAAGGAAACATCTTATGGGCGGCTGATCTTAGGAGAGTGTTCGGATGTCACTCTTTGCTAGTAGGTCCTCAAATCGAAAGGTACGGCCCTGCATAGCTCACCTTGGCCTAGTCGATCTCTGTTGATCGACCACCTTGTAATCGGTGACGTGTTGATTCGTGGGAGAGGCCATGTGAAAATGCCTCTTATTAAATATCTATATTCCTAATTCGCCATGTATAATAACTAGTGTATAACCCGTGCCTGAAGGCACGGGTGTTAACAAATGGAACATCAAATTATTTAACTTCTTCTACTACTGGATAATTCCAATTAATCACAATTAGGCATAAATTAATAATACGTGCACAAATTTTTAAAAATAAAATTATAGAACAATCGATACATCATTCTCAAGATCTTACTTCTGCTTTCAAATGAATAGAACAATGCATGACAGAACTAATAACAATCAACAAAACTTAACCAACAATTCAAAAAAAAATTGAAAAATCACAATTTATTTCTCAAGTTCTCAAGTTCCACCTTATTTCATTTACTTTGTTTATGTAACACTCCCATTTTCAACAATGGATTTTCAAATCAATACAACAATAACCAAGAATTAAAAAAAAAAAAAAAAAAAGAAAAAAAAAATTCTTTGAAAAAATGAGATAATCAAATTTGATTATACAACAATACCGCTAACATTTTAATAATTGAACGCTTATTATAAACAAAACTCATGCAAACAAAATAACACCATTTGAGCCTGATTGCAATAAAAAAAATATAATACAAATATAATGAAAAAAATTAACCAACCAAACCTAATTTGAGATAAATATTAGAAAAAAGAGATGGAGAGATTTCGAGGAGCATAATTAATAACCTATACTTTTTCGTGTTTTTTTTTCTTGATATTTGGAGAAATTATAAAGGAACACTCCATGTTACAATATATTTCATTCATAAAAATTTGAAATGAACAAAAATAGAGTTTAAAAGGTGAAGTAAAAAACCCCACTAAAATCTAGGAAATGAGAACATAAAATCTGCGAACAATTCCCAAAACATAAAATGGGGAACAAAAAACTTGGAACAAAAAATATGGGAATCTAAATCTTCTGCTTTAGCACTGATCTATAATACAAAATAAAAGTGAAACAAACTCAAGTGGTTTACCACAAATCTAGAAATAGAAACTAAAATTTGGAAAGAGAAACATAAAATCTAGAAAAATAAATCCTAGAAAATAAATTTTAAAACAGAAATATGGCAACAAAAAAAACTGGAAACATAAATAGTTGGTTTGAACTCTAATGACTAATCTATAATACAAAGTGAAAGAAACTAATAAAGTGATTTATGATGAATCAGAGACTTGAAGTTGAAGATCATAAATACGCTAGAGATAGTAACGCTTTAGACCTTCTTCACGAAATTATAGATGTTTTCTTCAATCTGAATTTTCAACAAAACAATTTGAAAAAATAAATAAATCAAAGAAACGAAAGCCACAAACCCTAGCAAATCGGGTGGATTTAATGGCTAGATTGTCGATCATCGGATTCAAATAAAAAAAAAAATAGAGCAGTGATGGGTGCTGGCAATGTGATGGATCTAACCTGAACCGAATCGACGACGAACCTGAATTACATAATTGATGACAGATTAAACGACGCCAATCTGAAAATGAACCGAATCAAAGACGGACATGTTAATCGTCGAATGAGAACACAAATGGGAACCATAAAGATGTTAGAAACACAAATGGGAATAAAAACACAAAACGAACATAGAAGAGACACAAATGGCAATTGAAACATTTGTTTTTCTGTTGCAGAAGAGAAACACAAATCGGAACAGAAGAAAAAAAAGTAGAAAACAATTTATTGAATATTACTTAATTTTAATCTCAGATCTGGTGAAAAATTGGATTCAGATTTAGATTCATCCCCCAACCCTCTCAGCCGCCACCTTGATCATTCTCAGCTCCGTAACCGTTGCAATCGCAAATCCTCGACCCTCTCAACCTCGGCCAGCCCCCTCTCAGTTGCAAGCCCATCACAGGTCATTCCTCATGTATGTGCCTGTTTATCTTGAGAGAAAGAGAGAGAGAGAGAGATCGTGATGGACATAGAATGGGAAAAGAAGTGGGAGAGAGAGAGGATTGATAGAGATGGAGGAGGCGGAGAGAGAGAGAGAGAGAGACAATTAGAGATAATTTAGGGTTAGAAGGTAATATGAGAGAGAGATTGACATAATTAAGTTACAAACCTTCCTATTCAAAAAATGTGAAAAAGGGAAATTTTGATTAGTTAACTAAATTAACATTTAAATTAAGAGAAATTAGGTATCGATGCCTAAAATAAAATTAGTGTACCTTAATCAATGCTGAATTAGAAAAAATTAAGTAAATCAATACCTAAAATAAAATTAATTTGTCTCAATCTGTCCTAATTAACAAATTTGTTTAGTCTCGTCAGTAATTTTGTTTGTCTTAGTTATATTTTTTTGTCCTACTCATAAATTTGTCTTAGTCAGCCAAAAAAACCATTCTATTTTATATAATAGATTGCAAATGTCCAATTCCTGATCTCATCGCTGTCGACTCAAAATTTATGGGAAGAAGAGGAAGTAAGAAAATTGAATATTGTATACTTCGCACCCCTAAAGTTCTAATCTTTAATTTTATCTTCAACACAATGATAATTGTGCCTGTCAAATATAGTCACTTGTATTGTGCATGACTTTTTCCATTAATGTTTTTTTACGGGATTAGTCGATTGGACTACATTGGAACAATTTTTAAACTTCGAGGTGCTTTGTGTTGGAATCAAATCCATAGGGACTAAAGTGAGATAATGACAAAACTTCATATTAACTATTAGTCCCAAATAGAAAACTTAATTTTAAAAAAAGGCATATCTAAGACATAAATTTTGATTAATTTCATAAGTTAGATTTTACTTGAGTTTTTGTCCTGCATGTACAAGCATTGTATAGATTGTAGATAAAATTTTAATGAGTACATTCGTATTACAGTGAATATTAATTAAATTTAATAATTAATTATATTTTATATATATCTGTGTAATTTTAGTTACATGTATATAGTTACACGTTGTAATTACATGTAATATATTTGTGTAATATTTGTCATATTTAATAAATATTACACATAGAAATTAGTTTAATATTACTTACATGTATAAATTTAGTTATATGTAAATAATTATATGTATTTTGTATAATTTTTGTTACATCTAACAAATTTTTACACATAAATTAGTTACATGTTACAAAATACATTAATATTTGTTATATTTAACAAAAATTTACATACAAAATAGTTACATATAACTACGCATTTGCATGCGCGTATATTGGGCTTCTTCATATAGGTGGGACTAAAATACAAGTTGCTTTCGCCTCTGAATTTTTTTTTAAAATTAAGGGTGAAATAAGCCGCTGCTACCGAATGCGCATAAAAAGGAGCTCATCTAAAGCTGAAAGCACACGAATAATTAGTAGAGATATCTAATTTAATACAGAGAACCAAACATAATTAACTGACTTGTAATTAGGTTCACGCTCTGGCGGGATCGACGTCGACTGGGAGCGGACTTGGCAGGGAGGATCCGACGGCTGGATGAGGCAGATCGCGCGCGGGACCCTGCCCGAACCGCCGGTGCCTAGAAAAATCAAAGCGGATTGAGGCTCGTCATGTCGACGGTGATCGCACCGGTTTTGTCCATTTGAAGGGAAAAAGAAAAGGAAGAAGAAGAAAGTGAAGATCAATGTGCGTGTGTTTGAAAGAGTGCGTGTGTGTGTGTGTGAGAGAGAGAGAGCACTTTATATCTTTGATGCTATCACATGCCTTCATATTTTGAACTTTAAACTCTATTTTCAAACTCGTGTTTTCTTAATAGTATTAAACAATTCAATTATCTTTAAAATTTAATTATTTAACATTTTTACCATCACATTTTATGACAAAAATATCATTATAATATAATATTTTAATTTTTTATTTTGCTTTCTCTCTCTCTTGTTTGCTATTTTTATTTCATTTTATTTGTTCTACTTTTGTTTTTACTTTTTTTTTTTTGTATAATATTCATGGATAATTAAAAAATTAAAAATTAAAAAGTGGAAAGCAAAAACAAGTAAAATAAAAAAAAAATTAGGAATTTCAACTAAACTAAAATATATGTTTTAAAATTTTAAAAAGCAAAACTTAAAAATAATACAAAGACAGAGAAGAGAAAACAAAACAAAAAATTTGTTTCAATTAAATTTTATGTTTTCATCTTTATTTTATATATATATTTTTTCGATTTTTTTTTTTAGAAACACCACACACAAAAAATAAATAAATAAAAATAAAAACAAAAATAAAACAAATGAAAATAGTGTTTTATATTTTTAAGAGTATTATTATCTCATTTGTTTTCATAAAAAAAATTAATAAGATTATTAAAAACAAATCTGGTCGACTCACTTAATATTGAAAGAAAAGTTTGATAGGTTATGTTTAAAAAGAAAAAGAAAATATCATTCCGTTTAATATATAGTTAGTTTTCCCTTTATTTAATTAAATTGTAGTAACTAATAGGTGGGAGGAAGAGATAAATAAATAATTGGTGAAGTCTGATTGGGAAGCATTAGTGAAAAAGATAAATATTATTTGTTGATTTTTTATTTGAATCTTCACTTATATAAATGTAAACTAATGCGGAAACATTAAAACGAAAGTGTACTTTTTGAACTCGGAAGAGAAGCTTACAATCCGTTCTTTGTTATTCTCTTGTTAGCCAAAAAAAAAAAAAATATTACTATAGTCTTTTTTGACAAAATATCTAAACACTCAATAACCAGTAACCAAGGCCACTAATTTTTTATTTATTTTATTTTATTTGTTTTTGTTTATTTTTTAATCTAATGCGGTTAGAAACCTAAGAGGTAACCCAAGACTTGTGGCTAACCGTTATCTAGTGTGTCTCCCTTTGGGAGGTCTAGTGTTCAAAAACCCCGCCCCCAAACATTTGTACAAAAAAAATAAAAAAAATTAGAACTATTAATGCCTATTTATAGAGAGAATCTTAAAAGATGTGCCTTTTCGTATGGAGATGTTTACGAAATAAATAGTGTTTTTCAAAAAAATCTGAAAAAAGACATTTCCCAGCTTATTTACACAATACAGGCTACCCAGGGTTGGTAGCCCAGGGTATACGACTCATTTTATTATTATTATTTTTAAACTCAAACCCAGGGTTGTGAACCCCCTGGTATGCTTGAAATCTTGCTTGAACCCGGGGTTAACAACCCCGAGACTCATTTACTTAATCTTTAGAGAGAGAAATCAACTAGACAAAAGTTTTCTGTGTGCAAGTTGCTGCTCAAGCAGCTGTGCATGTAGATATCTTTGTCGGGCAAGAGCTTTTGATTTCGTAGAAAACACTAATCAAGAAAAACTAGTAGCCGGAAGTGTCGCCAGAGTGTTTTTCAAGGAAGTAGGAGTTGGAGAAGAGGGTTTGATCATGGTGGCCTTGTTGATGACCTGTTGCTATGATCTCTCATTGTATATAGGTGTAGTCTATTGCGATTCTAGTACAACACTTAAACCCACCATCTCTCATGTTATTACTCTACGACGGAGATGGCAGTGGGCGATGTTGGCATGATTTGTATGTCAACAATTTCAGCTCAAAGTTCACTATTCACTTTCATGCTCAATCTTTGTTCCCTTGCCATGTACCGTAAAACCCATTGAATGCTAGATTTTCTTGTTTGTCTTGGATTGTATATATATTTAGTATGTCATTGTAATGAATGAGGCAACGAATTTATTTGTTGCTACAGACCGTAAGTGTACGGGTCAAGTTTTAATAGTATAGGAAGAGTAGGGTTGTTGTATCCACAGAGATTGGTTTAAATGGATGTTAAGTACCACGATTATCGTAACTTAACTTTACTTAGACGATCAATTATTGGGTTTTTAAACTGAAAATAGCTAAAACAAATATAAATACAAAAATAATAAAAATAAAATAAAATATGGATTATTAATGTGTAATATGCTAGTATGTTTTATTATTGTTAGTTATATAGTTTAAGTTAATTTATTGTTTAATTGTATGCGTGCTTGTTTAGTTTAGTTAGTATGTTATTGTTTGTAGTAGTTGTTGTGTGTGCTGAGTTTTGTAATTCATCTGGGTCATTATTAGATGATGATATTATCCCCTATTTGTTTTTTGAGGTCAAGGGTAATGCCCATTCATGTATGTTCTGTGTGCCTGACATTTCATTGTGGTAAAAGTTATTGTGGATTCTAACTTGCACGAGCATTTAAACTCAATGTATAGTTATCTAATTGATTTGACGTCGATTATCCGTTAGCCAAGTTCATGACAATAGGGATTTTAGAACCTGATTGGGGAAAACTTGAAGAAAAATATTAGGCGAGATAGTTCAGGAGATATGATTTAGGCATTCATTTTTATCGCTTGAGCCTTTGAAGCTTACCTTATTATATGTTTATCCCTCGTTACGTTGTCAAAACTTACAAACCGTTTCAATTCTGAACACGTAACAAATACCCTGGCCGATAAAATGTTTTCTAAACCTAAGTCATTAAACCGAAGGCACAATTTGAGTGAAGTCAAGTTAGCATTCGTTTATGCTACTTGAAGTGAGTGGTTAGGTTTTGGGTGAACTTTTCATTGGTTCAGTATTCAAGTACTCACTTGTCATTTTTCTTTCATTTTAACCACACCCGTGAAATTGTAATAATCGAATAAGTTTGAGGGTGTGGTTTGTTAAAAAAAAAAAAAAAAAAAAAAAAAAAAAAAAAAGAGGTATGTAAATATAGTTCTATTTTCATTTTTTTTATAAGTGAATACAACGTTCTTAAATGATTGTTCAGGGTTATTTCGAATTAATCTCTGGGGTTATGAGTGTGATTGAGCATCAAGCGTTGTGCCTCGGGTATTGTTGAATTATAACGTTTACCTGTTTTATATTTTCGATATACTCTTGGCCATTTTCCAAAAACCGAACCAAGTCCTATTGATCATTTTGAATTTCCAAGCTTACATTAGTGAAAAGTAGAACTCAGTCAGGCATACGTATATCCTATTCCTTTATGGTATAAGTCGTGAACTTCGTTGGTGGATAATCCAATCCGGTCTTTGAATAGTTATATAATTAAATTTTCGTACACACTCTTGAGCAGGATCTAGAATGGAATTTACTGTTATCGAATGTTGAAATTCTAGAACACCATATGGTTCGTTTTATTCCTAAACTCGATATAATTGGGGACTGTTGAGGGAAAACATTTTGGTCGGTACAGTTGAATTTCAAAACTCGCACGTTATTATGTTTAGATAATTTGTGTTTTTATTCGTGTTTAGTTTTTGTGTTAGTTAATTAGTTGTGTTTTTCATTTTAGTATGAGTGTTTTGCTCAAGTACTAGCAAAATTCTAAGTTTAGGGGATTTGATAGGTAGAATTTATCTATTTATTCCTAAATTAGTTTTTGTAGTTTTGGAGTATTATCATAGTGTTTTAATATATTTTAATATATTTTTATTTGTTTTTCTATAAAACAGGTGTATGGGACAAAAAGGGATGAAAATAGATGATAAACGAGCAATTTGGTGGAACGTCGATGGAAGAACGGTGGAAAAACAAGCAAAAAGGCAAGTTCAGGACTGCAGGCCCACCGCTGCAGTAGTGAAGCCACTGCTGCAACGATCAATCGAATAGAAACCTTTCTTCCTGACCACCGCTGCAGCGGTCATCCAGCAGTGGCCTACTGACTTCTCTACCGCTGTAGCGGTACTTCTCCAGATGCTTTAGATATTTTGGGATATTTTATTGATATTTTGGATCCCTCTTTATCCTCTCTTCTTACCAAGACATTGAGCACGTTTTTGGGGAGTCTTGAGGGATCCAAGGCCTATCAACCAAGAGAAGATCACAAAGCCAAGAAGATGAAACGTTCTCGGAGCGATTTTAGCTTCGGTTCTTCGGATAACGACTAGTCTTCTTGTTTCTCTATTTATTTCTTAGTTTTGGTTGATAGTTTTGTATATATTTAGCTTGAATATTGTTTTATATGTGGTTATGGCCATGATAAACTAAACATATATTGTCTAGGGAGCGATTCGTGTATGAAAACATCGTTTATTTAATCTTTGTTTCGTTATCGGTTGTTCTTGGCTATTCGATTGTGTTTACTGTTCTTCCACTTTTATATACTTGTTAAGATATATTGAGAATATGGGGTTTGACACTCGGGAGAGGTAACTCCAGATTCGGACTAGGGTTTAAAAAAAAATTTGTAGTGGAATATTACGTCGCTACTTTCACCTCAAGTGTACAGGTCAAGTTTTATAGAATAGTGATGAGAATGGTTATCATATCAACATGGATTGGATTAGATGGTCATTGAGTACTGCGATTATCATAACCTAACTTTATTTAAGTGACTCAATTTATATTTTTTTTACTATAATATACTAAACTAAGTTAATTAAACTAATTAAACTAATATACTAATATTGACGTTTAAGGGAGTAAATTATCTAGGGATTAACTTTGTTCATTTAAATGCGTTCGATTAAATCTAGTTCACATTAACGACATTCACACTATCCGACAATCTAGGTATCAAAATCTCACTCACTACCTTTCCCGAGTGTAAATTGAATGAATATGTGACTTCACATCAACACCGACATCCCCGTCTAGCATCTATATGATACTTAGTCAAATGATTCTCACCCTAACCTCATGGATTGCATACTTTCAAATGCCCTCCCGAGTCATTAGATCGTCACATTGTGTTTTAACCCTTGTCCGAATTCGGGGTTACCTCTTCCGAGTGTCAAACCCCATAGTTTCAATATATCTTAACAAGCATATAAAAGGAGAAGAATGGTAAACATAATCGAATAGGCAAAAACAATCGATAACGAAACAAAGATTAAACAAACGACGTTTTCATACACGAATTGCTCCCTAGACAATATATGTTTAGTTTTTCATGGCCATAACCACATATACAACAATATACCAGCTAAACTTATACAAAACTATCAATGAAAACTAAGAAATAAAGAGAGAAACAAGGAGACTAGCCGTTATCTAAAGAACCGACGCTAAAACGGCTCCGAGAACGTTTCTTCTTCTTGGATTTGTGATCTTCTCTTGGTAGATAGGCCTTCGAGCTCTCAAGACAATCCCCAAAAGCATGCTCAATGTCTTGGGAAGAAGGGAGGATAAAGAGGGATCCAAAATATCAATAAAATATCCCAAAATATCTAAAACATCTGGTGTCGGACCGCTGCAGCGGTGGGAAGCACTCCTAAAGTAGTGAAGAAGTCAGTAGGCCACTACTGGATGACTGCTACAGCGGTGAGGTTTACTATTGCAGTGGTGGTCAGGCAGAAATGTTTCTGTTCGATTGATCACTGCAACAATTGTTTCACCACTGTAGTGGTGGGCCTGCAGTCCTGAACTTGCCTTTTTGCTTATTTTTCCACCGTTCTTCCACCAACGTTCCACTGAATTACTCGTTTATCGTTCGTTTTCATCCATTTTTTCCCCAAACACCTGTTTTATAGCAAAACAAATAAAAACATATTAAAACACTATAATAATACTTGAAAACTACCAAAATCGGTTTTAGAATAAATAGATAAATTTCACCTATCAATTATCTATGCACAAATGTTTTGGTGCTTGATTTTATCTCGTTATTCCTATGTTGTCCTATTAAGTAAATTATTAGTCAATTTCGTTTATTCAATAAGCATGGTCCTAGTGCTATTGCTCTCTCACTTCTCTCTCACTACCTCTCCCAAGCATCAAGTGAGAGAATAATGTAATCACTTCAATACCGATATCCCCATCCCATATTTAGGTGAAAACATTCGTTATACCCGACCTTATAGATTACTCAAGCTTTAAACATCTCCCGATCTTTTAATACTTACGTTGTGTTTATCCTAAGTCCGAACTCGAAATTACCTCTCCCGAGTGTCAAATCCCAAGTTCTCAATTTATCCAAAATATCATGTGAAAGCATACCTTGGAAGCATTATAAAGATAAGCACAATTGAATTGCGATTCTAAATTGATCAATTTAGAACTCGATTACCTCCCAGTCTCACAAAATCCTAAATTCCTAACTTGAATACCTAGGTGTTGATTTCCTCTCGGACTCACAACAGCCTAAAATATACACTCTCAATTCCGGTTATGAACTAAATCTCTCTAGAGTATGAAATTTGCAACCTAACATCGTCTAACTCATACGCCACATGAATCAAACACATTAACCCTAAGAGATGTATAAAATGGAATTAAATCTAACAATTAACAAAATATTCAAAGCACGGTTCAAACGATATTACGTCAAGCCCCAGATCTAGATATTAGCTCAACATATAGCAATCCAAAACAAATATTTTCAATAAATTCGTAAATATAAACATGTTCAACACAATATTACAACTACAAAATCAAATCAAGATTAGGGAGAAGAAAAAAGAAGAGAAAATCTTAGAGTGGATTTGAGCTTTAATTATTCAACTCCAAGCTTGGTTTTGTGCCTCCAATGATGTTTTCCTCTCTAATTCCACCTCAAATCGCCATACCATGGGGTGTTTTCCTCCTAAATCTAGCCCAAAAATCCCACACCTGTGTTTTCTCTCTCTAAAAATCGCCTCCTTTTCTTCCTCTTTTGTCCTTATTGTGTTTGAGGCAAAATGGGGTACTTGAAGGGGTAAAAAATTAGGGTTTTTGGATAAAAAGAAGACACAACTTGAAGGGAACGCATTGCAACGCGCTATGGCTTAGCATACTGGCAAGAGCAGCGAGCTCGTTGGGTAACGCGACACTTGAATCGTATTTTGGCTGTTACTTTCTTGTCTGGATTTCGATTGAGGTAATTCAAAAAGCTATGAAAATATAAGACGTAGATATAACATTCCATATTTTGAGGTTTTCCAAAATCGGATTGCATCATGATTAAAAGTGGCCTTAAAGTTACAACACCTGTACGCATTTTGCACCGTTTCTCCCATTTATTTTTAATTCTACAAACATAACAAAAACACATCAAACTAATAAAAATGCTTGAAGCACACAAATATTTGAGCCGAAAAGTACTTGATTTGTAGGTAAATAAACCACTCATCACAATGATAATTGAAATGGAATCAATCTATCTTATTTATTTCAACATAGCATCAAAGCAAAGATCCAAATCATTTTTAGATTTGTGAGTTTTTTTTTTCCTTCCGCTGTTCATTTTATTTCCTTCAATGTTTGGTGCTCCATTCTAATTTCTTAACATATATTATGAAATGTTTTTACAAAACGATTCTAAGGCCACAAAAATCATCTCCATCGGATATATTTCAAAGCCACACGCGCCACCTGAAACTTCGCCTAGAAAATTACTGATTCGACCAACAAAATTCCATTTTGAAAACAATTTATAGTTTCGATTTCAAATTTGAGACCATATATGAACTCCTCTTTCCAAGACGATTCCAACGACATATCACAAGACTTGTTCTGCCTTTACACGCGCTCTCACACACGACTTCTTTCTTCCTAGTTTCAATTCACGTGCTGCCACCAGCCCCATGCATAGAGCAGTTCAACTGCTTCGTTTTTTGGTCAAGTTTAGCCACTTTTTGATCGGTTCTTGACTCTTTGAGACCGGTTCCTAGCTTATTTCAGTATTCCCAATCCAACGGTAGTGTCAGTTTTTTCAAAATATTATTTTTACAGTATAGTTCCTTTTATAACTATACAGACCAGTTCACTGTTAAGATTTTCGGTCTGGTTCATTACCAATTTTTTTGGTTTTACTATCATTTACACTGATTATTGGGTATTTTTGGTATTCTAACCAATATTGTCCCCCTCCATGGCTGATACAGACTCTCATAGTGATGAATCTTCATCTTCCTCCATCCTAACCAAGTTGACAATGAAAATGGCTGAAGTTTTAAGCAAAGCTTCAGCCCCAACCTAAACCTCTGATATTTACTACTGCATCGATTGGTATCAATTTGGATGGAACCAACTATGCTCTTTAGTCCCAAGTAGTCGAGATGTATAGCTCGGACAAAGACAAATTGGCATACATAAACGGTAATCTACCCCAACCTCCTTAGACGGACCCTACCTTTCGACGATGGCGTATTGACAATGCTATTGTTAAAGGATGGTTGATTAATTCAATGTATTCATCTCTTTTCAGTAACCTCATTCGCTTCCCAACAACCAGGTTGGTGTGGGATGAATGGTGGCACGTAATTAATGCACGTCAGTTACACCGCAAGTGTACGGGTCAAGTTTTAGTATAGATAGGGAGAGTAAGGGTATTGTGTTCATAGGGATTGGTTGAGATTATTATCGAGTACCGTGATTATCATAACCTAATTTTATCTAGGTGAAAATAAATGTGTTTATAATTAATTAATACTAATACTAAGTTAATTAATCTAATTATACTAATATTACTATGAGATGTTTAGAGAAAAGATTGCCTAGGTATTAACTTTGTTTACAAAAACGTGTTTGGTCTCGTTTTAGTTTATGTTAATGGCGTTCAATCTATTTGATAATCTCGGTTTGTAAACTTACTCGCTACTTCTTCCGAGTGTAAGACAAGTGAATATTCGACTTCGTGTCAACGAAGAAGTATCTCTCAATGTCTTAATGATACTAGGTCACATGAGTCTTGACCCAACGTCATTGATTGTACACTTTTGAACTCCATCCCGAATTATTGGATCATCGTGTTGTGTTTACCTTAGTCCAAATCTGGGGTTACCTTTCCCAAGTGTCAAACCCCATATTCTCGAATTCTCTAAACAAGCATAATATCAAAGAATAACAGTAAACACAATCAAAATAGCGAAGAACAATCATAAAAGAAACACAAACTCAAACAAACAACAATTTCATAAATATTATTAATTCCTAGACAAAATCTGTTTAGCACATAGCTATAACCATTTATACAATGAAAAATGAGCTAAATGTGCTCAACTAACTACCAAAGTTAAGAAAATAAAGAAAAAATGAAAGAAAATTAGCCGTAGTCCAAAGATTTGCCGCTAAAAACACTTCAGGACCGCTTCTCCTTCTTTGTAACGTGTTCTTCTCCTTCGGAATTGGTTGAACACTTCCAAAACTTCTCTCTAAAATATACTAACTCTAATGGAGGTCTAATGGTAGGAGGAGAGGGGAATAGAATAAATAGGGATCCAAAAATATCTAAATAAATATCTAAATCTGGTGCAGAGTGACCGTCGCGGCGGTGGGCATGTCGGCACAGTTTTCGCCGCAGCGATGGAGGAGGTAGTGGAATCAGGAACCTCTCTGCAATTTCACTACCTCGACGGTGAGCTTCCAGCAGTAATAAGGCCCTTTCTGCATATTCACCACTGCGACAGTGGTTTAGACGCTGCGGCGGTGGGCTGCTATTTTGAATATTGCATCCGTGGTTGTTTTTCCACCATTATTGATCCGTTTTCATGCATTTTCGCCACAAACACCTGATTTATAAAAAAAACACATAAAAACATATTAAAACGTACTAAACATACTCGAAAACTAACAATGTTCGGTTTGAAAATAGATAGGTAATTTACACCTATCAAATACCCCCAAACTCGGAATTTTGCTAGTCGTCGAGTAAAACACCCACACAATATGAGAAAATATAAAAAACTAATTATGAATAAATAACTAAAAAAATGTGCAAGTTTTGATTATCATCTACCAGCCAAACGATTTGCCCTCATAGGACCCCAATCCTATCAAGTTCAAGCATAAGTCACACCATGTGGTGTTTTAGAATTTCAACGTTCAATAATAGTAAGTTCCATTCTAGATCCTATCAAAGTGTGCGTCATTAAACTCAAATATACAACTATCCATTGATTAGATGGGATTATCCTTCAATAAAGTTCATGACTTAAACCATCAAGGTATAGGGAATCCATACGCCTGACCTGGATTTTATTCTTCACTAATGTAGGCTCGGAGATTCAAAAGGATCAATAGGTCTTGGTTCGGTTAAGGAACATGGCCAAGGGTAAATTGGAAGAGAAAATGGGTTAACGTTGTTAACTTAACGTTATCCAAGGCACATTTCTTGGCACATTCACTCTCAAACCCCCATAGTTAAATTGAAACAACCCTGAACACACATTAAGAACGACGTACTCACTTGTAAAAAAGAAACGAGAATAAAACTATATGTACATAGTATTTTTTTTTCCTTCAAACAAACAGACAAACACCCCCCCAAACTTATTTGATTTGTACAATTAAAGGGGAGTGTGAAATATGAACGAAAAATGACAAGTAAGTAATCGAATATCGAACCAATTAATAACTCACCCAAAACCCAACAGCTTACATCAAGTAGCATAACGAATGCTAACTTGATTCACTCACATTGTGCCTTTGGTTTAGCGATATAGGTTTGGAAAAAGTTCAATTAACTAGGGTATTTGTTACGTGTTCAGAATTGAAACAGATTTTTTGGCTTCGATAGGGTAATGAGGGATAATGATTTAACTAGGTTAGCTTCTAAGGCTCAAGCGATAAAAACGAATGCCTAAATCATATCTCCTGAACTACCTCGCCTAGGATTTCGCCTCGAATTTCCCTATATCAAGTTCCAAAATCCCTATTGTCATGAATTTGAGTGACGGATAATCATTTTCAAATCAATTAGATAGTTATACATTAAGTTGACGTGCTCGTGCATTTAGGATCTACAATAACTTTTACTAAAATGATGCATTAAGCACACAGAACACACATGAATGAGCTTTACACTCGACCTCAATAAACAATCAGGGGACAAACTCATTATCGGGTAATGACCCAGATGAAGTCAAAACTCAGCACATAACAATAACTATCCTAAACAAACATGCACACGATAAAAACAAAACATAAACTATAACTAAAACATATACTAAAACATACTATACATCACCACCAACTTAACATAGGTAATTCCCAAAACGACCCACCAGCGATCCCAATGACAGTATATAGCATGACAAAGAAGACGGGGGTTTAAAACACGTACCTGGGAGGCGAGAGTCCGAATCAAGTCGGCTGTGACGGATTTAATTTATTTTTAACCTTGGGTTACCTCCCAAGAAGTGCTTGGTTTATAGTCGTCAGCTTGACACACTGAAGTGCTCGTCAAAGAACGGCTTCCGCCTATAGTATGTGTCAAATAACACCATATATGGGTCTTGATTTAAAACGCCCTCAAGACTGGCAAGATATTTCTCTAGATGGCTCGATCTTTTAATGTCACACCTCACCGGCTTATGTACTTGGTGGGCAAGAAAGGACGTTGCTAACGGCAGCGAAGGACAAGTGAGCTACATCAGATCCTCGTAGATGTGATCGTCTCTGATGGACTGCGGCGTCACCAGCTGGAATTCAAACGGTGAAAATTCAAAACTATTAATATGTGAAATTTCATCGCCGCTCCACACTTGAGGTGTTGCATCATCATGATCGTCTTTGATCTCACCCAAGTACCTCCCACTTGTCTCCGATTCCTCGTGATGGCTTTCGATGAATATGGATTGTGTATTTCCAGTGTCACCACGTATGACTCGGCCTCAATCAAACAGATAAGCTGACCAATTTGCGTCTGAAGAGACGTTATAGTCATATCAATTTTGGCGCAGATCGTCTCGATAAAATCAAGATGATCCTCGTGCTAGTTGATTCGGTCATTTGTTTCCCTCAAGACTCTTTGAGTTTCCCCCATAACAGTAGTGAAGATTTCTTCCAGATTGGCAGAAAACTTCTTATCATGGTCCAGAGTGTCAATCCATAGCGCCGTAGTATTGAAACTCTGAAAATCAAAGGCCTTCTTCCAGCAACCAATAGGCTTCGTCCCCTGTTAGTTGGTCGAAATAGGTGGTACTATTCCCTCTTTTAACCCATATTTTGGTTGTGGCTTGTAATCCATCGAGGAAGTTCAATAGTTGACACTCCCTCCGGAAATGATGGTTCAGAAAATAGAATAATAATTCATTGTATCGATCCCAAGCACTATAAAATGGCTCGGAATCCCATTGAAAAAAATGCAAAAGCACTTGTTGATCTAACATCATCAAGCACCCTACAGGAAAATAAAAATAAAAAAAACTATAAAGAAAAAATTATACACAAAAGAAATGCCTAAATTAAAATCGAGTCATTTACTTACAATATCTATAATAATCTAAAAACCAATCCCTGACAACGGTGCCAAAAACTTGGTGGTACGTAATTAACGCACGCCACTTACACTGCAAGTGTACGGGTCCAGTTTTAGAATAGGTAGGGAGAGTATGGGTATCGTATTCATAGGGATTGGTTGAGATTATTATTGAGTACTACGATTATCATAACCTAATTTTATCTAGGCAAAAATAAATGTGTTTATAATTAATTAATCCTAATACTAAGTTAATTAATCTAATTATACTAATATTACTATGAGATGTTTAGGAAAAAGATTGCCTAGGGATTAACTTTGTTTACGAAAATGTGTTTGGCCTCATTTTAGTTTACGTTAATGGCGTTCGACCTATCTGACAATCTCGGTTCATAAACTCACTCGCCATCTCTCCTGAGTGTAAGACGAGTGAATATGAGACTTCGTGTCAACGAAGAAGTATCCCTCAACGTCTTAACGACACTAGGTCACATAAGTCTTGACCCAACGTCATTGATTGCACACTTTCCAACTCCCTTCCGGGTTATTGAATTGTCGCGTTGTGTTTACACTAGTCCAAATCCGAGGTTACCTCTCCCGAGTGTCAAATCCTGTATTCTCTAATTATTTAAACAAGCATAATATCAAAGAATAACGGTAAACACAATCAAAATAGTGAAGAACAACCATAAACGAAACACAAACTCAAACAAACAACAATTTTATAAATATTATTAATCCCTAGACAGAATTCGTTTAGCTCATGGTCATAACCGTTTATGCAATGAAAAAAGAGCTAAACGTGCTCAACTAACTACCGAAGTTAAGAAAATAAAGAAGAAACAAAAGAAACTTAGCCGTAGTCCGAAGATTTGCTGCTAAAAATGCTTCGAGATCGCTTCTCCTTCTTTGTAACGTGTTCTTCTCATTTGGAATTGGTTGAACACTCCTAAAACTTCTCTCTAAAATATCCTAACTCTAATGGAGCTCTAATGGCCGGAGAAGATGACAAGAAAAGAATTAGGGAGCCAAAAAATCTAAATAAATATCTAAATCTGGTGCAGAGTGACTGCCGCGGCGGTGGGCATGTCGGCATAGTCTTCGCCGCAGCGGTGGAAGAGGTGGTGGTGGGTTGCTGTTCTAAATATTACCTCCATGCTTGTTTTCCTACCGTTCTTCCACCATTCTTGATCCGATTTGATTGTTATTGATCCGTTTTCATGCATTTTTGCCTTAAATACTCGATTTATACAAAAACACATAAAAACATATTAAAACGTACTAAACATACTTGAAAACTAACAATGTTCGGTTTGGAAATAGTAGGTAATTTACACCTATCAATGCAATTTCTACTACATACTTTGATGGCAGAGACATCTCCCAAGTGTATGACCTCCGGTGACTCGTGACCCAGCTGAAACAGGCTGGCAGCTCTCTTGAAAAATTCTACAATGATCTCCAAGGCCTCTGCGTGAAATTTATTTTTGTCGTCCAAACACGATGTAATACCCAACCGATATGCAATACTAAAATACCCTAATTCAAGAAGATCAAGTAAATGTATTCTTGGATGGTCTCGATGACCGTTTAAACCATATTATGAGTGATGTCCTGCAGATAAAGCCATTTCGAACACTAGAGTAAACCTATGCGCACGTCTGGAGGGAATTTCTTCGTCAAGCAGTGATGACGTTAAGTAGCCCCAATGATATACTAAGAGTGGGTCTGGTGTCCAATAGTCCCAGGTATGGCTTACAGCCTCCAGCATTCTCTAGGTCTCTCTCTCTCTTCATGGTGGAAAATCTGGTTATAACTCCAAATTCAAATCCACCTTTGATGGCACTAGATGCTCTCGCTGTGGGAGTGAAAAGCATACTCGTGAGACTTTCTTCAAGCTTCACGGGTATCTCGATTTGATTCAAATAGTTTTTCTCAATACTCTTCTCCTTGGCGAACTTGCATTGCCAATGCTAATTGAGGCATCTCTTTGGTAATATGAGTTGGGACTGTGATGTTGTCACCAACCCTACCACTACCTAATACTTTACTCGTCTCTTCTCTCTCCCTCTCTCTCACAAGTTACTATATGTGATTCAAGTTACTAAAAAAATAAATTCTATTGTGGTAATTTGTCCTGCATTTTGTCTTATTCAGGATATTCTTACCAAGGAGATCCTTGGACGTGGAACATAGAGGGGAGGCTTTATTATGTAGAAGATTTCAGTGCCAGGCGAGCACAATACATGCACTACCCAAGTAACCTCAAAGTGGAATAGATTTTGCTTTAGCACCGTCGGTTAGGTCATCCATCGTTTGGTTATCTGCAACATGTATTTCCTAATTTATTTTCAGGTTTATCAACTTTGGACTTTAAATGTGAGACTTTCATTTTAGGTAAAAGTTATTGAGTCTCTTATCCGTTAAGTATGAATAAGAGCGATGTTCCTTTTGCTCTAGTTCACTCTGACGTATGGGGTCCTTCCCCAAAATCAACTATGTCTAGTGTCCACTGGTTTGTGATATTCGTTGATAATTGTACTCAAATAACTTGACTTTATCTGTTGATACATAAAAATGAGTTTTTTTGTGTGTTTCAAACATTTCATACAATGATTTAGATTCAGTTCTTTGCTACGATTTGTACTCTTCAATCCGATAATGGTGAAGAATATGTGAATCAAGAGTTCTGTGGTTAATCCAATACCATAGACTAATTCATGAGACCTCACGTCCCTAGACTCCACAACAAAATGGTGTTGTAGAACACAATAATTGCCAAATCCTCAAAAATGCATGAGCTCTATTACTTTTAGCTCACGTACTAAGCCACCACTGGGCTGATGCTGTTGCCAAGGCCGTCCATCTTATTAACCGCATGCCCTCAAAAGTTCTTGGGTTCAAGACTCCACTACAGGCTTTGTCAACCTATGTGTCATTAGCCATTGTAATAATGCTTTTGCCTTATGTCTTTGATTGCGTTGCGTTTGTTCATCTCCATAAGAACCAACGCACAAAGCTTGATCCCTGTGTTATTCATTATCTTTTTTTGGGATATGTTGTACACCAAAAAGGGTACCGATGCTATGGCCCAACTACTCGACATACCTATGTGACTATGGATGTCACGTTTCTTCAATCAGACACTTTTTACTTTCTTGCCGCATCCAATTCTTTTCTTTAGGGAGAGACACGAGAAGAAGAGTGGAATTGGTTTACATTTGACTGGTTCAAGGACACTGATACAACATTAACTGCTCCTCAGTCGACCATTGAGAAGCCAACTCCAGAGCCGACATCTCTATAAGCTCTAGCTCCAGAATCGACATCTCTAGAGGCTAAAGCTCTAGAGCCGACATCTCTAGAAGCTGGAGTAGCAGTACCCCCTTATTTTCCAGTATCCAATGTCCCATCTCCTGAGAATATCATTGAGGTAAGCTCCTTTACCATACCTCACATTTCTAATGACATAGATGCTTCTTTTGGCTATGAATTACCTTTCAAGCACAATTGGGGCAAACCACCAAATAGATATTCTTTGGAATTGGAGAATGAAAGATCGAGATTTCCAATTGCCAATTATGTTTCTACAAAGAAGTTGTCCGAACCTCTCAAGAACTTTGTGAATGAACCCTCGTCACATTGTATTCCCACAAGTGTTGAAGAGGCTCTAGAAGACCCTAGGTGGATCCAAGTTATGAAGGAAGAAATAGAGGCATTACTAAAAAATAAGACGCGAACTCTTGTTCCCCTACTAGAAGGTCAAAAAATAGTAGGGTGTAAGTGGGTATTCTTCATCAAGTACAAAGCCGATGGATTAGTTGAAAGGTACAAAGCAAGACTGGTGGCAAAGGGCTATACGCAAACCTATGGCATAGACTATCAAGAAACATTCTCACATGTGGACAAGTTAAATACTATCAAGGTTCTACTATCTCTTGCAGCGAATCTTGATTGGCCATTGCACTAGTTTGATGTTAAAAATGCCTTTCTCCATGGAGATCCTGAAGAAGAAATCTATATGGATATCCCTCCAGGATATATTGCAAACTCTAAAGCTAAGATTGTGTGCAAGCTACAACCAACTTTGTGCGGCTTAAAGCAATCTCCTAGAGCGTGGTTTAGGCACTTGAACTTGGAAATAAGGAAATATGATTTTTAATAAAGCAACTCAGACCACACGCTATTCTTAAAACATCACCGGGGTAAGATAACACATTTGATAGTCTATATAGACAATATGATCATAACAGGAGATGACCCAGAAGAAATAACAAAACTTCAAGAGCAAATGGCCACATAATTTGAGATAAAAAGTCTAGGAGGACTCAAATATTTTCTAGGAATTGAAGTTGCTAGGTCAAAGGAATGCATATTCTTTTCCCAACGAAAATATATCCTAGATTTATTATTAGAAGTTGGATTGCTGGATTGTAAGTCAACAGATACACCAATAATCCAAAATCACAATCTTGGAGAATACCTAGATCAAGTGCTAACCGACAAAAAATGGTACCAGAGATCAGTTGAAAAACTTATTTATCTCTCTCGTACACGGCTTGACAACGCCTATGCATTGAGTGTAGTAAGCCAATTCATGCACTGTCCAAGTAAAGATCATATGAATGTAGTGATTCATATTCTCGAATACCTAAAGTCTTTCCCTGGAAAATAACTTATGTATACAGGAAACAATCACCTATGGGTGGAAGATTACACAGATGCTGACTAGGTAGGAAATATCTTAGATATAAAATCCACCTCAAGCCATTTCACGTTTGTTGGAGGGAACCTAGTTACATGGAGAAGTAAGAAGCAAAAGGTGGTAGCATTATCAAGTGTTGAAGCCAAGTTTTGTGGGATGGCTAATGGCTTTTGTGAACTTCTCTAGCTTCGAAGACTATTAACTGCGATTAACTTTGCTCCTGATTGCGAGATGGACCTATTTTGTGATAACAAGTCTACAAGTGACATTTCTCATAATCTAGTCTAGCATGATCGGACCAAACATGTGGAAGTTGACCGACACTTCATCAAGCAAAATGTTGAGGCCAAGATATTTTGATTCCCATTTGTTAAATCTAAAGACCAATTGGCAAATATACTTACAAAATTTGTATGTAGCAGAAGCTTTTACAACTTACTTGGAAAGTTGGGCATCCGAGATATATATGCACCAACTTGAGGGGGATTGTTGGCATGAGTTGTTTGTGAACAATTTCGGCTCAAAGTTCACTGGTCACTTTCATGCTTAATCTTTATTCCCTTGCCACAACGGTCAGGCGCCATACAGTTTAGATATTTTGTTGATATTTTTGGATCCCTTTATATCATCACTTGAGCCCAACACACAAAACACATTTTTTGGGAGGTCTTGAGAGCTCCATGGCCATTCAACCAAGAGAAGATCACAAATCCAAGAAGAAGAAAACAATCTCGGAGCAGTTTTAGCCTCGGTTCTTTGGATAACGGCTAGTCTCCTTGTTTCTCACTTTATTTATTAATTTAGTTGATTGTTTTGAATATTTTTAGCTTATTTCTAGTTGAATATAGGGCTATGGCGATGTATAGCTCAACATATATATTCTAGGGCTTGATGTACTTCATGAAAACGTGTTTTGAGTAAATCGATATTTTGTTAACGGTTGTTCAATTCTATTCGATTGTGTTTACCGTTATTCTACTATTATATACTTGTTATGATATATTGAGAATACGGGGTTTGACACTCGGGAGAGGTAACCTCAAATTTGAATTAGGGTTTAAACACAATGCGACAATCTAATGACCCGGGAGGGCGTTAGAAAATATGCAATCTGTGAGGTTGGGGCGAGACTTATGTGACTAAGTCTCGTATAGACGCTCGAGGGGGACTTCGGCATTGACGCGAAGTCACATATTTATTCACTTTACACTTAGGAGAGATAGTGATTAAGTTTTCGATACCTAGATTATCGGATAGATTTGAATGCCATTAATGTAAACTAGATTGAATCGAACATGATTAAGTGAATGAAGTTAATTCCTAGACAATTTACTCCCTTAAACGTCAATATTAGTATATTAAGTTAATTAGTTTAGGATATTATTTTATTAACAAAAATAGAAAATGAGTTACCTAGATAAAGTTAGATTATGACAATCGCGGTACTTAGCGACAATCTAATCCAATCCCTGTGGATACGACAACCTTTACTCTTCCCACTCTACTAAAACTTGACCCGTACACTTGCTGTGAAAGTAACGACGTAATATTCCGCTACCAAGCTCCCAACTACATAGTAAGGACAAACCTGAGGGCCCATTGTGGGCAAGGAGCAAGTACCTATTCGCAACCCTCACACTGCCGTGGCATCTGAGTATCGGCCAACCACGTACGGGCATCGCCTAGGAGAGAAGTTGTCATAGAACATTGCCTCGCTAATATGGAAGTGCTCCTGTAAGGGATATGAAGAATATGAGGAACAATTGAGCTTCTTAGTAGGGTGAGATATCCTTTTATGGATAAAGTCTTGGGTGAGGTAGTGTCCAAACATTTTACACACCCCTAGATGAACCATGCGATGGAACCCCTTTTCCGTTTTACCCTTGTTTGCTAAACACCAAGGGAAAGACCCTTGAGCATTCATGCAAGCTCCGTTCTGTCGGGCTTGTGGGGAGCTCAACACTCTGTTTTCCTCCTGGGCATACAGGCTGAAGAGCTCTTCGTTATGATAATTTAGTTTCATGAAGATTTATGGAAACTTCCTTGGCAATGACCAAGCGTTGAGTTCTACCACGACTAAGAATAAGCCATAGAAGAGTACTTCGAGTCGAGGAGCGAGTCACCCTCCAGCCTATCTCCAATCGGAACTCAAAGGTGGAGCCGAGCAGCCCTTCATTACATTAGAGGTTGAGATAAGCACACTTCAGCTTATCTCTAATTGAGGCTCAAAGGCAGAAATGAGCTCCTTTGGTCCTACTAGAGGTAAATATGAGAACCCTCGATCCTATCACCAAGCAAAGCTCAAGGGCAGAGATAAGTATCCTTCCGTTCTACTAGAGGCAGATATAAGTGCCCTCCAACTTGTCTACGAGTAAAGCTCAAGATCAGAGATGGTCAACCCTTCATCCTACCATGGACGGGGAAGAGAAGCCTTCCAGCCTATCTACAAGCATAGATCGATGGTGGAGCCGAGAAAAATTTTGCCCTTCCACAAACAAAGCTAGGTAGCCCTCAAAGCTTAATGAGAGACCAACCGTTATGCTATGATCAATCTCCAGATTAAATGGCATCTTGACCCTTAGAGTCACAGATGATTCTCTAGAATGACATCCCGGCGCTTAGCGTCATGGATGATTCTTCACAAGAAGTGACATTTTGACGCTCAACTTTGATGGTGACAATCGGATCATCTCCACAGGTCGACAGACCGTACACATAAATACCAAGGTCATCCATTAATGGAGCATCATCAATCAAGTTTGAGGGCCTACGGTTAAGTACCTCTCCCCACCAATCGAGTATAAGTATTGTATTCTGAATGGGAAAGGGCTCCTACATGGACTAAATTGAGATAACCCGAAAGGGCTCTTTAGGAATGAACCTAACTACGGAGAACTCACCGATTACTTGCCACGAGGGACCAACTATCGTGTTGTACCCCTACGGACTTAGAGGACCAGCCACCCTGGAGAACTCTATTCCTATGTCTGTGACACGATTTCCTTACAATCAACTTGTACCCCATATTAGGGGGCTAGTGGTCTATGGTCCTAGGCAGAGATGATTTTTTTTAAAAATTTTTTTACAACTTTGAGGACGTTATCAAGCAAAGAGAAACTTGGTGAAAACGTCGTGAAGAAGGGATAAACTCTGAGATACCATGGCTATGTCTCTCACAAGCTCACAGACTCAGGCACAAAAAAATAGGAATACATAAAAAGTGACTTACATTGATTTTTTAAAAAGGAGGTATACATGTGATGGTTATCATCTCACTGTAAGTTAGCAAGAAGAATAAGTGAAAGAGGCTACAAAATCCTAAGAGGCCACACGAGGAACACAAGCGTCAATTTTGCCCTCCTCGGTACTTTTCTCATCAGTACTATCATCTCTGGCATCTTTCTGTCCGGTGCCTCCATGCTCGACATCGTCCTCTTGGTCTGGGAACTCCATCTCCACGTGACCAGCGGGGAAATCAAGATAAATGCGGTGAATGGCCTTCAGTGTGGCCCAGTTTCCTACCTCTAGAAAGTCATTAGCTATTCTCTTCTAGAGCTTCATATAACTGGGGTCCTTCTTCCACTGCTCTACTACTTCTAATCTAGTATTTTCCCTGAATTGGTCTATAGCGCTTTGCCACTTCTGCTCTCAGCCTTTCACACTCCGCTTGTAGTTAGCAAATTCAGTCTCGATCATGTTAATCAGGGACTTGAGATTCTTGTGGTCAATGCTGAGATCTAGGTTCTTGATCCGAATAGTAGATAGCTCGACGTGGAGACTGGCTTCAACTTAGACACTCTTCTGAACTGTGCCTCAGTGAGAATCCCGCTCACTGAGAAGTTTACTCTCTAAGAAAAATCTAATTGACCTATCGATAAAAACAAGTTGGGGAGGAAAGACGAAGGTCCAAAAAGTTAAAAAAAAAAAAAAAAAACTCAAAGAATCTAAGTACTGAGAAAGAGCATGGCACTCACTCCCGCCAGGTATCAAAAAATGACCCCCACGAGTTGCTTAGGGGTAGTGATGCCAATTTTCTTTCTGTAGGTTGGTGGTTCTACTAGATCCAGAAACTCTGGCATCAACATCAGGTTATCCAGCAGGTAGGTGTCGACCTCCACACTTATATTCCCGACTTTAAAAAAATTGAGACTGGAGTCCCTGGCCATCACCATTGTATAAGTTGGAGGTTAGGATGGTAGAGAACTACCCTGAAAGGTCTGTTTCTGTGCGACAGTCAAGCTCCTCGCAGTCTTAGCCTTCCTCTTGGAAGCGACTCTTCTAAACATAGAAACATTCTCCATTATTGCCAAGAGGTCACAATTTAGAATGTCGAGCTAAGTCATGAAAAATTGTTGATCAGAAAAAACTAACTTACTGTTCTTTGGTCTCGACGTAAGTTCAGCAGGGGCCAAAGATGGAGCTCGGTAGAAGTGAATGTCGTACAGAGTCGAACTCAGGATATCTTTCACCTGGTGCAAGGGTATTCTCAAGACCCTCTTATTCAGCACAACAATTTACATACATGAGTTGAGTAATCCTCCTTGTCAGGACCGAACTCTCTAGGTACTAGTGCGCCGTCCAACATCCTCAAAAGCAAGGGAGGCTCGCTTCGACATGCTGAAGCCTGAGCTGCTCTTAGAAGAAGAAGAAGAATATTTAGAGGTGGAGAATTATAAAACTAAAAAGCTTTGAAAAATTCTAAGCACAGAGATATCAGTGACCCAGGGTTCAAAGATTAATGATTAGAAATACGTCGCTCAAGAAACCGTCGCTCAAAGAATCACCTCTCAGAACTTCGCTCTGTGGTCTCCAACTAGAGCTCTGTGAAAGGCATCTGGCTCTCTGCTTTTTGGTCTCCGACTGGAGCTGTTCATCATCTGAGCTCTCTACTCTGTTTTTCGACAAAAGCTCTACATAACCCAAATAATGGGTGGTTTAGGTGCCAAGCACTGTGAGGCTGTACAAGTATGAGTTTTGTTCCATTCAGAGCTCAACAGTCAGAAAAAGACAACTTAGTGGAGCACCGCTCAAACCTTGCCGCTTAGAGCTTGGAATTTGTTAACAATTTGAAAAGTGCCATTTCGAATTCCCAAGGGATCACCCATCCTTGTATTACTTTCTCCCAAGCATGCTTAACAGTGGAGTTCAGAAATCTATTACCCATAAATCTATCACCCAGGAATTTGTCGCCTAGGAATCTGACCTCCGCAGGCCAGCAGCTTGATTTCTGTAGGTTAGTAGCTTGACCTTCGCACAACCGCAAGCCATCAGCTTAACCTCTGCGAGCCAGAATCTTGACCTCTGCAGGGCAGTAGCTTGACCTCCGTAGGCCAGTAGCTTGACCTCCGTGAGCTAAGAGTCAGAAGCTTGTCCTCTAGGGGTCTGCCCTCTAAGGGACAATCGCCTAGGATTTTGTCCACCTAGGGTTCACTCTGAATCTTTTTGCCCAGAAGATGTGACACCCTGAGCACAACAAAAATGGATAAAATTTACTGACACCTTGACATGCTATCTCTGCCTAGCTTACAAGCACAAGGGGGCCTTTCCCAAATTGGTCCCTACGAATATGTTAACGGTTTGAAAAGTGTCGTTCGGAATTCTGCCCGTCAAGGGTGTTGCCCAAAAGACGTGATGGCCTGAGCTCCACAAAGTTAAGAAAAATTATTGATTCCCTAACATGCTATCTCTACCCAGCAGTAGAGAAAATAATAGTCTTTTTTAAACAAGGTCGCCCAGAAGACGCGACGACCTGTGTTCCACAAAATTGAAAAAATTTATTGACGCCCTTATGTGCTATCTCTACGCGGCAGTGAGGCACATGGTATCCATTTTCAAATATGATCTCCTAGAAGACGTGCATGTCTCCTAGGTGCTCGTCCGATCTCGAGGTCGGTGTTGCAGGAATAAAAGTTTGCCAGCTAGAAGGATTGGCCTCTAGTCGACAGAAAGATCCAGGGAACCAGCTGACGATGTTGTTTTTCATGTTTCAAAGGCTCTAGAATGCCTGTTCCAGCCAAAAGTTGGTATCCTTGACCGTCTCGCATCTTTCCCCACCCATGGCTAGGGGAGAAACTGATGAGGGCATTTTTGGGCGTCACTGAACCAGCACTAGGGCCGCAACCACGTGTCTACCATCACCGTGACATGGCTACATTCATGAATCCAAAGTGTCACACAGGAGAATAAACCGACGAAGACTCCTTCCCAGGAATATCTTTTGCACCCAAAAAGGAACAGTGTGCCTCGTAGCGACCCTGCTGCGCAGAACTCTGTTTCGTGCATTTGGACGGCTAACTTCAAGGTATTGATTACTTTGGGACACCAATATATATATATATATAGACACACACATACGTAACAATACAGAACAAAAAACAAACTTAACAAAAATAATTAAACCATGGAACACATTACAACTAAACAATGCGAAAATTTGGGCGGAAGCAATATGGAAAATTATATGTAACAACAATCATTTGATCTCAAAGCAAAGTTACAATTTGACTCGTGGTCCTCTTCATGCTAAAATAAATTCATAATTGTAATCCTATATGTTCCCCAATCCTTCACTTGTATAACTTAACTACCTTGGATAATTTGGTAGGGATATCAGTATTATCGCAGGACACTTCAAAATGATAAAACTTCATAGGATACAGTGGGCTACGTATCTATGATTGCATTCGCATCCAACATCCATATCTGGATTTTTTATAGCGCAAATAATACCTTAGACTTAAATTCGAATCATGATCAAATTGTTGGCTTTCTACATAAGAATGTATTTAGAAGGAGATAAAAAATTGAAATTAAAAGATTAAAGAAATGATAAATTTAAACCCTATAAATTGAATGAAAATTAATATAATTAATTATTAATTAGTTGAGTACGTATATGATTTTCTTTTCCTATTAAATAATGCATTTTTAGTTCATCACTTTCAATTATTTAATTAACATGAATCTATTTTTTATTTTCATTTTATATTGAAAAATAAATCAATTAATCTTAGGATAATTATCAAAATTTAAATGTATTTGATTTTTTCAATATATATATATAAGTAAAAGAAAGAATTAGAAAGCAAAAAATACAGATAAAAACATAACAAAAAAATTAAAGTGCAATTTTTTAATCTAGTATTTTTGTTTTGTTTTCAATTTTTTTCCTAATTTTTACTTTCTATTGTACATTTTTATATTCAATAAACACCATACATAAAAATAAATAAAATAAATAATTTTTACTTTCTATTGTACTTTTTGATTTTATATTTCAAAACAAAGAGATAATTTGAACTTTTGTTTGTGTAATTGTGCTTTGTATGTGTATTTGTGAATATACCACATGAATCAAACTTAAAAAAGAAAAAATGAAAGTCAACGACGAAGAAAAAAAATAAAAAATGATGTATTTCTCATTGTGTGTTAACTCTAACATTTAAAGAGAAAAACAAATCATTATCTTATCAATACTCATACATCCAAAATTACTTGGTTTAAAATAGAATATTGATAAATCAAAATTATACTCAATACAACATCAAGACAGAAGACATAACAAAATATTAAGAGCAGAATTTTGTGTACTAATCAGAGAGACATACGCATTTGGTTGCTTCTATTGTTAGGAAAAAGCGAACGATTGAACAAAATAAAAACTAACCTCGGGTTGTGTCATTTTCCGTGAATATTGTGGTCCAACAGATTTCCCAATATGGAGAAGGTACAGAGTGAACGATGACTACATACAATGGATGTTTTTATATCAATTTTATATTATCAACAGGAATACATATTTCTATAGCAAATTTTATGCACAAAAATTCAACATAATTTGTACATTAATAATGCATGGAGGATGAATAAAAAATGTATTTTTTTTTAGTGATATAAATAGATAAAGGTGCAGCCAAAAAATTCGCATAAATTTTACTGTTATTAACTTATTATCTTGAATTCGTCTTAGATTTATTGGAGAAATTATTGATTTAGTTCTTAACTTGCTATTGATTTTCCATGTTTGGCTGTCACTATGCTACTAGGTTATTTTTGGTCCATTGAAATTCATAAACAATTTAATGCATTTAAAAATAATGTCTTTATATGGAGCTCTTTCCCCCAATTTTTTTGTTATATTAGAGACATGAAATTTGGTTACATCTGTGGTTAGTTTATTATTTTCAACATGAATGCCCGGATGGTTTTGCTTCTCAGTTGATTGTTATCACAACTTCTCAGGTGGAGTCTGTTCATGTTGCTTCAGTTGACAAAAACACATAAGAGGTTAAGACTAGAAGATTTCATTAGCCATTATGTTGCTGTTGTATTAGTCAAGTTGTTGCATTCATAACTATTTTTCTTGCTTTATACAACGTTTTAGTGTATACGACAAAGAGAGATAAAAAAAAGGCAGAGAATTGAGTCGTAGTAGAAGAAGGACGGATTGGTGGCCAAGAATCGGATATAGAGAGGAGGATATGGAGGGGATGAATCAGGATTTGATGCAACTCCTAAGCCTAAGATGCATTTGAAAAGTACTAAAATTGGGGAGGGTGTACCAATAATTTTGGTTCCTAGTGTTTTTCAGAAATTGACTACCATTTATAATGTGAAAGAGTTTTTGGAGGACGAGAATACACCGTTACTTTCACTCGCAAGTATACGAGGTCAAGTTTTAGTATAAATTGAGAGAGTTAGGGTTATCGTGTCCATAGGGATTGGTTTTTATTATTATTGAATACCACATTTATCATGACCTAACTTTATCTAAACGAAAATAAATGTGTTTAAAAATTAATAATACTAATACTAAGTTAATTAATCTAATTAAAGTAACTATACTAATATTACTATGCGATGATTTAGGGAAAGTATTGCCTAGGGATTAACTTTTGTTTACAAAAACATGTTTGGTCTCGTTTTAGTTTACGTTAACGGCGTTCGGCTTATCTGACAATCTCAGTTCGTAAACTCTCTCGCCACCTCTCCCGAGTTTAAGACGGGGGAATACATGACTTTGAGTCAATGAAGAAGTCCCCTTCAACGTCTTAACAGCCCTAGGTCACGTGAGTCTCGCCCCAATGTCATTGACTCAAAGTCATGTATTCCCTCGTCTTACACTAGGGAGAGGTGGCGGTGGAGTTTACGTATCGAGATTGTCAAATAGGTCGAACACCGTAAACGTGAGTAAATCGAGATCGAACACGTATTTGTAAACACGTTAATCCCTAGGCAATTCTTTCCCCTAAAACATATTAGTATAGTTAATTTAGGTAAATTTAGTATTAGTTTAATTAATTATTTACACTTGTTTTTAGCCTAGATAAAATTAAGTCATGACAAACGCGATACTCGATAGTAACAACACCAATCCCTGTGGATACGATAACCCAATCTTTCACGATCACACTGTACTAAAACTTTGACCTCGTACATTTGTGAGTAGTCCTATACGAGGAGGATGCAAATCCTCCGATGTACAGTTACACAGCTTCACAATGCCCGAATAAGGGGACCATGATAGCACGTGTAGATGAAGAGGTGGAAATTGAAAGCAAGAGTGACGATGACCAGATGCTACCACTTGAGAATGTTTGTGATAATGATGTGGAGTACCCGATGGAGATAGAGTCACTTATGGAAAGGCGTGCATTAAATGCCCAAGTTGCGGAGAATGACATGGAACGACAAAGGGAGAATATTTTTCATACTAGATGCCACGTCAACAATAAGGTATGTAGTATGATCATTGATGGGAAAGGTTGTACTAATATGGCTAGCACTACTTTAGTAGAAAAGTTAAATTTACCTTCCTTGAAACACCCTAGACCGTATAAGTTGCAATGGTTGAATTATTGTGGATGATAGGTGTAATTTACCTATCTATTTTCAAAACGAACTTGTTAGTTTTCGAGTATTATTATAGTATTTTAAAATGTTTTAATATTTTTTTATTTGTTTTATAATAAATCAGGTGTGTGGGGGTGAAAATGGATTATAAACGATCAAATTGGATCAAGAATGGTCGGAAAACAAGTAAAAAGGCAAAATTCAGAACCTGCAGCCCACTGCAGCGGCGGTCAAAATACGGAGAATGGCCTAAACTCTCTGCAAATCCATCACCACAGTGGTGAAATAATAGAAACTCTCTGCTTCCACCACTACATCCACCACTGCATCGGTAACACTGCCGATATGCCTACTGTCGCGGAGGTCACTTTGCACAGATTTTAGATATTTTTTTTAGATATTTTGTTCCCTATTTTCTTCCTCATCTCCTCTATTCTAGCCATTAGAGCTCCTAGATAGATACAATAGTTTGAGAGGTTTTTGGGGAGTGCTCAACCAAATCCGAAGGAGAAGAACACGTTGCGAAGAAGGAGAAGCGATCTCGGAACGGTTTTAGCGTCAAATCTTCGGATAATGGCTAGTTTTCTTCGTTTCTTTCTTTATTTCTTAACTTCGATTTATTGTTTGAGCATGTTTAGCTTGTTTATCTTTGTATATACAGTTATGGCCGTTAGCTAAACGAATATTGTCTAGGGATTAATATAATTTATGAATATTTGGTTTTGAAATCGGTGTTTCGTTAATGGTTGTTCTTTGTTATTTGATTGTGTTTATTGTTATTCTTCGATTATATGCTTGTTTAGATATATTGAGAAATCCGAGTTTGACACTCGGAAGAGGTAATCCCGAATTCGAACTAGGGTAAACACAACGCGACGATCTAATAACCCGGGAGAGAGTTAGAAAGTGTGCAATCCATGACATATAGGCAAGACTCATATGACCTCGTGTCGTTAAGATGTTGAGGAGGACTTCTTCATTGACACAAAGTCTCATATTCACTCATCTTACACTCGGGAGAGGTGGTGAGTGAGTTTACAATATAGCGATTGTCGGATTCTATGAACATCGTAATTGTAAACTAAACGAAATCAAACACATTTAAGTAAATAAAGTTAATCCCTATATAATCTATTTCCCTAAATGTCTCAACATAATAATATAGTTTAATTAGTAAAATTAATTGTTTAGTTTAGTATTAATTAATTATAAACTCAATTTTTACCACCTAAATAAAGTTAGATTATGAAAATCACGGTACTCGATAATAATCTCAACCAATCCTTGTGGATACGACAACCCTTACTCTTCCCACTCTACTAAACCTTGACTCATACACTTGCAGTGAAAGTGGTGACGTAATATTCCGCCACCAGTGGGGAAGTTCGAGTAAATAAACAAGTGTTAGTTTCCTTTTCAATTGGGAAGTACAAGGATGAAGTACTTCGTGATGTTGTTCCAATGCATGCGAGTCATCTATTTTTGGGCAGGCCATTGCAATTTGACAAAAACGTCACTCATGAAGGGTTCAAGAATAAGCACTCATTTGTCAAAGACAATAAAATCATTACTCGTGTGCCGTTAACTCTAAGACAAGTGTTTGAAGATCAAATGAAATTAAAAATAGAAAATGAGTTGAAAAAAACTTGTGAGACCAAGAGTTCAAAAAAATAAAAAATAAAAGATAAGAAACAATAGAGTGAAAAGAAACAATATAGTGGAAAAAATGAGAGAAAAACAAAGAAACAAGTGAACGTTTATGCTAAGGCATGTGATTAAAGTGTGTTTTTTATACAAACCAGCCTATATTTGTACTACTATACAAAAAGGCATACTTTAGTACTAACGAACTTGACCAATCTTTGCCTAGTGTTGTTGTTTCTTTGGTGCAGGAATTTGAGGACGTGTTCCTTGATGACATACTAACGAATTTGAGGACGTGTTCCTTGAACAACATTACTGTAAAATATTGACATCCCATTCCAAGGCTAGATGACGTGTTAGATGAGTTACATGGGTTATGTATTATCACAAAAAATGACTTAAAAAGTGGGTATCAAAAAATTAGGATGAAAGATGGTGATAAATGGGAAATTGCCTTGAAAACAAATTATGGATTGTATGAGTGGTTGGTAATGCCTTTTGGGATAAATAATGCATGGTGACCGCAATTATGCGTTGCCACTTTTAACGCAATCGTACGGGTCGAGTTTTAGTATAATAGACCTTTCGTTCAGGTATCACATCCACAGGGATTGGTTGAGATTACCGTCGACTACCGCGATTATCATAACCTAATTTTATTTAGGCGCTTAAAAATTGAATTTAATTAATTAATACTAATACTAATATAACCTAATTTAATTTATACTAATACTAATATTAATATGATATGTTTTAGGGAAGTAGATTGCCTATGGATTAACTTTATTTACTTAAATGTGTTTGATTTCGTTTCAGTTTACATTGATGGCGTTCCGCGTATTCGACAATCTCGGTTCGTAAACTCCCTCGCCACCTCTCTCGAGTACAAGATGGAGGAATACGTGACTTCGTGTCAACGAAGAAGTCCCCCTCAACGTCTTAACTACTCTAGGTCACGTGAGTCTCACCCCAACGTCATCGATTGCACACTTTCTAATGCCCTCCCGGGTCATTAGATTGTCGTGTTGTGTCTAAACCCTAGTCCGAATACAGGGTTACGTATCCCAAGTGTCAAACACCGTATTCTCAATATATCTAAATTAGCATATAATCATAGAAAACACAACAAACACAATCGAAATTATAAAGAACAACCATAAACGACACACAAACTCAACCAAATCACATTTTTATAAATATATGTTAATCCCTAAGACAATCCATGTTTAGCTCATGGCCATAACCGTATTTACAATAAGAACGAACTAAACATGCTCAACAAATTCCTAAGTTAAAGAAATAAAATAGAAAATGAAAGAACTTAGCTTAGTCTGAAGATTAGTCCGTAGAACGATCGCTTCCTTAAACTTCTCATTCTTCGATTTGTGTGCTCTCCCTTAAAAGCACTCTAATCTCCACCCAAAATATGTTCTGAGTGTTCTAGGGGTGTTGGAGATCTAAGGGGAAAAAATGGAGAGAGGATAGGGGATTAAATAGAAAAGATATCCTAAAAATATCTTAAATATGTGCAGAGGTGACTGCTTAGGTTCAGTGATTGCCGCAGCAGTGGAGGAGGCGGTGGATTCATGGGCCATCCTGCAGTTTCACCGCCTAGGTGGTGAATCCCACCGCTTAGGCGGTGAGTTTAGAACATCTATAGGTCCTTCTCTGCATTTTCATCGCCGCAATGGTGGGCTTCTTTTCAGAATATTGCCTCCTTGCTTATTTTTTCACCGTTTTTCGACCGTTTTTGGTTCGATCTAATCTTTTATGCTTCGTTTTCGTACCTGTTCACCTCAAACACCAGATTTAATACAAAAAGAATATAAACGAATTAAAATGTAGTAAAACATACTAAACATACTCGAAAACTAACAAGTTCGGTTTGGAAATAGATATGTAATTTACACCTATCAAATACCCTCAAACTCCGGATTTTGCTAGTCCTTGAGCAAAACACCCACACAATAAAAGAAAAATATAACAACTAAAAACTAAAAATGAAAAACACTAAAAACAAATATGTGCAAGTTTTGAGTATCATATGTCGGCCAAACAAATTATCCCTCATCGGCCCGCAATCCTATCGAGTTCAAGCATAAAACACACCATGTGGTGTTCTAGAATTTTAACATTTCGATGATAGTAAGTGCCATTCAAGATCCTACTAAAGTTTGTGTGTGTTTAAACCTCAACTATACAATTATCCGTTGATTTAATGAGATTATCCCTTAATATAGCTCATGACTAAAACATTTATGGTATAGGGAATCCATAAACCTAACCTGGGTTCTATTCTCCACTAATATAGGCTCAGAGGTTCAAAAAGATCATTAGGGCTTAGTTCGGTTTTTAAAAAATGGCCGAGGGTATATTGGAAATAGAAAACAGGTTAACGTCCTGAACTTGACGATACCCGAGGCACATGCTTGGCACTCTCATACTCAAAACCCCACAGAAAAAATTTAACAACCCTGAACAATACAATTAAGACCGTCGTACTCACTTGTGAAAAGAAAAGGATATAAAACTATATTTACATAGTTTTTTTTTCTTTTTTCAAACACCACACCCCCCAACTTAAAACTATATTTACATAGTTTTTTTTTTCTGTTTTCAAACACCACACCCCCCAACTTATTTGATTTGTACAATTTTAGGGGTGTGTGAAATATGAATTAAAAATGATAAGTGAGTACTCGACTACAGAACCAATTAAAAGTTCACCCTAATCTCAGCCGCTCACTTCAAGTAGCATAATGAATGCTAACTTGATTCGCTCAAATTGTGCCTTTGTTTTAGCGATAAAGAACTGGAAGGAATTCAATTGGCCATGGTATTGGTTAACTGTTCAAAATTGAAATGGATTTTAGGCTTTAACTAGGTAATGAAGGGTAATGATATATCATGGTAGGCTTAAATCACATCGCCTAGGATTTTGCCTCGAATTTCCCCCAAATCAAGTTCTAAAATCCCTATTGTCATGAATTGGGCTAAAGGATAATCGTTCTCAAATCGATTGGATAATTTTATATTGAGTATATGTGCTCGTGCATTTAGGATCTATAATAACTTTTAATAAAACAAAACGTCAAGCACACAGAATACACATGAATGAGATTTACGCTCGACCTCAAAACAACCAAGGGATAGATTCATCATCAGGTAATAGCCCAGATGAAGTAAAAACTTAGCACAAAACAACAACTAAACTAAACAAACTAATCCTAAATAGGCATACACACGATAAAAACAGTAAAACTTAACGAATAACATAAACAAATACTACAAACATATTACACATCACCACCAACTTAACACGGGCATTGCCCAAAATGACCCGTCAGTGATTCCAATGACAGTATATAGCATGATATTGAAGACGGGGGTTTAGAACACGTACCAAGGAGGCGAGAGAATCTCGCCTTTGACTCAAATTGGTAGAGATAGATCTAACTTATTTTAGAACCTAGGTTGCCTCCCAAGAAGTGCGTGGTTTAATGTCATCGGCCCGATACATGCCCTCAAGACTGGTGAGATGTTGCAATGAAAGAAACGCTAGAGTACTTGTCGATCTAACATCTTCAAGTACCCTGCAGGAAAACAAAAACAGAACTACAAAGAAAACTTATAAATACTAAAAAATGCCTACATTAAAATCAAGTTATTTACTCACAATATAAACAATAATCTAAAACACAATCCCCGACAACGGCGCCAAAAACTTGGTGGACACAATTACACGTCGCCATTTTCAACACAAGCATATGGGTCAAGTTTTAGTATAATGTACCTTTCGGTTGGGTATCGTATCCATAGGGATTGGTTGAGATTACCATCGACTACCGCGATTATCATAACCTATTTTTATCTAGGCACTTAAAAATTGAATTTAATTAATTAATACTAATACTAATATAACCTATATTAATATTAATATGAGATGTTTTAGGGAAGTAGATTACCTAGGGATTAACTTCATTTACTTAAATGCATTTGATTTCGTTTTAGTTTATGTTGACGGCGTTCCGTGTATCCGACAATATCGGTTCGTAAACTCCTTTGCCACCTCTACCGAGTGTAAGACGGGGGAATACCCGACTTCGTGTCAACGAAGAAGTCTTCCTCAATGTCTTAACAACTCTAGGTCACGTGAGTCTCGCCCCAACGTCATCGATTGCACACTTTCTAACGCCTTCCCGGGTCGTTATATTGCCGTGTTGTATTTAAATCTTAGTCCGAATCCGGGGTTACCTCTCCCAAGTGTCAAATCCCGTATTCTCAATATATCTAAATTAGCATATAATCATAGAAAACATGACAAACACAATCAAAATTATAAAGAACAACCATAGACGAAACCCAAACTCAACCAAATCACATTTTTATAAATATATGTTAATCCCTAAGACAATCCATGTTTAGCTCATGGCCATAACTGTATTTCCAATAAGAACGAGCTAAACATGATAAAACAATTCCTAAGTTAAAGAAATAAAAGAGAAAACAAAAGAACTTAGCCTAGTCCGAAGATTATGCTATGGAACTATCATTTCCTTCAACTTCTCATTCTTCGGTTTGTGAGCTCTCCCTAAAAAACACTCTAATCTCTACCCAAAATATGTTCTAAGTGTTCTAGGGGTGTTGGAGATCTAAGGGGCGAAAATAGAGAGAGGATAGGGGATTAAATAGCAAAAATATCCTAAAAATATGTTAAATACATGTAGACGTGACCGCCTAGGCGGTGGGTATGTCGGTTCAGTGATCGCCGCAGCGGTGGAGGAGGCGGTGGATTCAGGGACCGTCCTATAGTTTCACTTCCTAGGTGGTGAATCCTACCGCATAGGCGATGAGTTTACAGCATCTATAGGCCCTTCTTAGCATTTTCATCGCCGCAGCAGTTGGCTTCTTTTCAGAATATTGCCTCCTTACTTGTTTTTCCACCGTTCTTTGACTGTTCTTGGTTCGATCTAATCGTTTATGCTCTGTTTTCATACCTTTTCACCTCAAACACCAGATTTAATACAAAAAGAATATAAACGAATTAAAACGTAGTAAAACATACTCGAAAACTAACAAGTTCGGTTTGGAAATAGATATGTAATTTGCACCTATCAAATACCCCCAAACTCGGGATTTTGCTAGTCCTTGAGCAAAACACCCACACAATAAAAGAAAAATGTAACAACTAAAAACTAAAAATGAAAAACACTAAAAACAAATATGTGCAAGTTTTGAGTATCATGTACCGGCCAAACAAATTATCCCTCATCGGCCCACAATCCTATCGAGTTCAAGCATAAAACACACCATGTGGTGTTCTAGAATTTTAACATTTCGATGATAGTAAGCGCTATTCAAGATCCTTCAAAAGTTTGTGTGTGTTTAAACCTCAACTATACAATTATCCGTTGATTTAATGGGATTATCCCTCAATATAGGTCATGACTAAAACCTTTATGGTATAGGGAATCCATAAGCCTTACTCGGGTTCTATTCTCCACTAATATAGGCTCGAAGGTTCAAAAAGATCATTAGGGCTTGGTTCGATTTTTAAAAAATGGCCGACGGTATATTAGAAATAGAAAACAGGTTAACGTCCTAAACTTAACGATACTCGAGGAATATGCTTGGAACTCTCACACTCGAAACCCCACAGAAATGATTTAACAACCCTGAACAACATAATTAAGACCGTCGTACTCACTTGTCAAAAGAAACGGAAATAAAACTATATTTACATAGTTTTTTTTTTCTTTTTTCAAACACCACACTCCCAAACTTATTTGATTTGTACAATTTGAAGGGTGTGTGAAATATGAATTAAAAATGATAAGTGGGTACTCGAATACAAAACCAATTAAAAGTTCACGCTAATCCCAACCGCTCACTTCAAGTAGCATAATGAATGCTAACTTGATTCGCTCAAATTGTGCCTTTGTTTTAGCGATAAAGGACTAGAAGGAATTCAATTGGCCATGGTATTGGTTAGCTGTTCAAAATTGAAACGACTTTTAGGCTTTAACTGGATAACGAAGGGTAATGATAAATCATGGTAGGCTTAAAAAGGCTCAAGCGACAAAAACGAATGCCTAAATTATTTCTCCTAAACCACCTCGCCTAGGATTTTGCCTCGAATTTCCCCCAAATCAAGTTCTAAAATCCCTATTGTCATGAACTGGGCTCAATGATAAACGTTCTCAAATCGATTGGATAATTTTATATTGAATTTACATGCTCGTGCGTTTAGGATCTATAATAACGTTTACTAAAACGAAACATCATACACACAGAACACACATGAATGAGCTTTACGCTCGAATTCAAAACAACCAGAGGATGGACACATCGTCGGGTAATGGCCGAGATGAAGTCAAAACTCAGCACAAAACAACAACTAAAATAAACAAACTAATCCTAAACAAGCATGCACATGATAAAAATAGTAAAACTTAACGAATAACATAAACACATACTAAAAACATACTACACCTCACCACCAACTTAACACTGGAATTGCCCACAATGACCCGTTAGCGATCCCCATGACAGTATATAGCAAGATATTGAAGACGGGGTTTTATAACACGTACCTGGCAGGTGAGAGAATCTCGCCTCTGACTCAAATTGGTGGAGATAGATCTAACTTATTTTAGAGCTTGGGTTGCCTCCTAAGAAGCGCGTGGTTTAATGTCATCGGCCCGACACTTACCCTCAAGACGAGTGAGATGTTGTAATGAAAGAAACGCAAGAGTACCTGTCGATCTAACATCTTCAAGCACTCTGCAGGAAAACAAAAACAAAACTACAAAGAAAAATTATAAATACTAAAAAATGACTACATTAAAATCAAGTTATTTACTCACAATATCAACAATAATCTAAAACACAATCCCCGATAACGACGCCAAAAACTTGGTGGACGCAATTACGCGTGGCCACTTTCACCGCAAGCGTACGGGTGAAGTTTTAGTATAATGGAACTTTTGGTCGGGTATCATATCCACAGGGATTGGTTGAGATTACTATCGACTACCGCATTTATCATAACCTAATTTTATCTAGGCGCTTAAAAATTGAATTTAATTAATTAATACTAATACTATTATAACCTAATTTAATTTATACTAATACTAATATTAATATGATATGTTTTAGGGAAGTAGATTGCCTATGGATTAACTTCATTTACTTAAATGCATTTGATTTTGTTTTAGTTTATGTCGACGGCGTTCTGCGTATTCGACAATCTCGGTTCGTAAACTCTCTCGCCACCTCTCCCGAGTTTAAGATGGGGGAATACCCGACTTCGTGTCAATGAAGAAGTTCCCCTCAATGTCTTAATGACTCTAGGTCACGTGAGTCTCGCCCCAACGTCATCGATTGCACACTTTCTAAGGCCCTCTCGGGTCGTTAGATTGTCGTGTTGTGTTTAAACCCTAGTCTGAATCCGGGGTTACCTCTCTCGAGTGTCAAATCCCGTATTATCAATATATTTAAATTAGCATATAATCGTAGAAAACACGGCAAACAGAATCAAAATTATAAAGCACAACCATAAACGAAACACAAACTCAACCAAATCACATTTTTATAAATATATGTTAATCCCTAAGCCAATCCATGTTTAGCTCATGGCCATAACCGTATTTACAATAAGAACGAGCTAGACTTGTTCAAGAAATTCCTAAGTTAAAGAAATAAAATAGAAAACAAAAGAACTGAGCCTAATCCGAAGATTATACCGTTGAACAATCGCTTCCTTCAACTTCTCATTCTTCGGTATATGAGCTCTCCATAAAAAAAACTCTAATCTCTACCCAAATTATGTTCTAAGTGTTCTAGGGGTATTGGAGATCCAAGGGGCAAAAATGGAGAGAGGATAGGGAATTAAATAGTAAAAATATCCTAAAAATATCTTAAATATGTGCAGAGGTGATCACCTAGGCAGTGGGTATGTTAGTTCTTTGATCGCCGGATTGGTGGAATAGTGTGTGAAGTATGAATTAAAAATGACAAGTGAGTACTCAAATACAGAACCAAGTAAAAGTTCATCCTAATCCCAACCGCTCACTTCAAGTAGCATAATGAATTCTAACTTGATTCGCTCAATTGTGCCATTGGTTTAGCAATAAAGGACTGGAAGGAATTCAATTGCCCATAGTATTGGTTAAGTGTTCATAATTGAAATGGATTTTAGGCTTCAACAGGGTAACGAAGGGCAATGATATATCATGGTAGGCTTAAAAAGGCTTAAGCGACAAAAACAAATGCCTAAATCATATCGCCTAAACCACCTCATCTAGGATTTCGCCTCAAATTTCCCCCAAATCAAGTTCTAAAATCCCTATTGTTATGAACTGGGCTAAAGGATAATTGTTCTCAAATCGATTGGATAATTTTATGTTGAGTTTATGTGCTCGTGCATTTTGGATCAATAACAACGTTTACTAAAATAAAATGTCAAACACACAGAACACATATGAATGAGCTTTACGCTCGACCTCAAAACAACCAGGGGACCGATTCGTGATCGGGTAATGGCCCAGATGAAGTTAAAACTCAACACAAAATAACAACTAAACAAAACAAACTAATCCTGAACAAGCATGCACACGATAAAAACAGTAAAAATTAACGAATAACATAAACACATACTAAAAACATACTACACATCACCACCAACTTAACACATGTATTGCCCGAAATGACCCGTTAGCGATCCCAATGACAGTACATAGCATGATATTAAAGATGGGGGTTTAGAACACATACCTAGGAGGCGAGAGAATCTCGCCTCCAGCTCAAATTGGCGGAGATAGATCTAACTTATTTTAGAACTTGGGTTGCCTCCCAAGAAGCGCGTGGTTTAATGTCCTCGAAATTCTGGGTTACCTCTCCCGAGTGTCAAACCCCGTATGTTTAATACTTCTAAATTAGCATATTGGTAGGGGCGGAAATCATGCGCCTCTACTTACGCTCGCAAGTGTATGAGGTCTAAAGTTTTAATATAGTGGATCTTTGAAGATCAGATATCGTTCCCACAGAGAAAAGTGTGAATAATTGATTTGAATACCGCAATTGACGTAGTCTCCTGTTATCTTGACGACGGAAGACGTGAATTGAAATTAAACTAAGCTAAACTACAATTAGTGGGTTAATCCTAACTAAGTTGATTAATTAGGGATTGATTTCGTTCACTTAATACACGTTTGATTTCGTTCAGTTAACAATAACGGAGTTTAGGTATCCGACAATCTCAGTTCGTAAACTCCTCCGCCACTTCTTCCGAGTATAAGACGGGGGAATACGTGACTTCGTGTCGACAAAGAGGTCCCCCTAATTGTCTTAACAACTCTAGGCTGCGTGAGTCTCAACCCAACGTCATCGACTGCACACTAACTAACGCCCTCCTGGGTCGTTAGGTCATAACGATGTGTTTACCCTAGTCCGAATCCAGGGTTACCTCTCCCGAGTGTCAAACTCTAGATTCTCAAATCCAATCCTAATACAGTTACAAGTATATTAAGATCATCATCAAATGATAAACACAATCGGACTTAAAACAACAACCGTTAAAGAAACGTATATTAAACCAAACGAGTATTTACACAACTACACCTTTCCCTAACTAATCTCTAAATTACACTAACATGTTCTTAGCCAATACAACATAAATAAATAGGAGATCATCATTATCAACTATAAATATTAAATACAAATATGAAAACAAGGGAAGAAAAGCCAAATCTTAAAGTGGAGTAGTCCACTTTCGCCAAAGAACGATCCTCCCGAGCTTCCTCTTTTCCGTCGATGAACTTTTCCTTTTTTCTCTTCAAGGATTGGCCAAGAACACTTCCTAAACTAATCTAATCTACTTCCTAAATTACCTAAACCTAATCTAAGGTGGAAGGAGAGCTCTCAAGATGTCAACCAGAGCCTCCTCTCAGGTCTAAGGGGTTCTAACCTTTTTAGCAATTGGGGGAGAAAGGGGTTTTATAGGCAAGGGTTGGAAATATCTTCAAAATATCTGAAAATAGATATTTTTTGTGCAGAGTGTCACCGCCTAAGCGGTGGTTCAATGCTCGGGTAGTGGCTTTAAGTCGGTTAACTTCGGTCGGTGAATTCGCCTAAGCGGTGGTTTTTTCGCTTAGGCAGTAGCTGCTGGCATATCATTCTGATCTTTTCTCGCCTAAGCAGTGGTTTTCTCGCCTAGGCGGTGGTTCAACCCTTTAGCACTCCAACATTCTGCCTTTTTTTCGCCTAAGCGGTGGAACTTCTGCTTAGGCGGTGGTCTTCATTCGCCGAAACCCTATTTTACACATTTTGTTCATCGTTTCTCCACCGTTTTCACTTGTTTCTCGCCCTTTGACGTCCTTTCCCTGTTCTACACTAAAACACACTAAAACACAATTGAATATAACTAAACTGCTTGAGAACTAACAAATCCGGTTTATAAATAGATAGGTTTTTCACACCTATCAATACCCCCAAACTTAGAATTTTACTAGTCCTCGAGCAAAACACTAATGCTAAACTAAACTAACTAACGAACCAACCAACTAAAAAAAAAAAAAAAACTAAACTAACACGAAAGAAGTATATGCATCTAAATATAAAGTTTAATCGAAATGACCAATTTGTTACTCCCTCAACATCCCTAAATCGGATCAAGTTCGGGAAGTAACCGACACCAAGTGTTGTTCTAGAATTTCAACTATCAATATCAATAAAAACCATTCTAGATCCATTTGAAGTGTGTGTGTGAGAACTCAAATGTACAACTAGTCAAATACCGGATTCGATTATTCAATTGTTAAGCTCACAATTTAAACCGTTTAAAGGATTCAAGAAAACTATACGCTTGATTGGAGTCTACTATCCACTAATGTAGGTTCGGATATTCACAGAAATCAATAGGGCTTGGTTTGGCTTTGGGGAACGACCACAGGTATCACTGGAATAAAAATAGCAATTTGGTTTAATCGATCGATACCCGAGGTAAAATCGCTTGTCGCTATCCTCTCTCATGACCCCACCACATTTAAAGTACAATTCTGAATAGGAAACGAAAATCCTGGTATTCACTTGTCGAAAGAGAAGAAAATGAAAAAAATTCTTCGTCATTTTTTTTTTTTTTTTAACAACATATTCCTAAATTAATTCGAATTATTACAGTTTTAGGAGAGTGCAAAAAGAAGTTAGAGAAACACACCCCCAAACTTATTCGAATTTGTAAAATTTTAGGAATATGTAAAAAGAAATGATAGAAACACACCCCCAAACTTATTTTAGGAGCGTGCAAAAAGAAATACAAAAGTAACAAGTGAATACACTTATACCAAATCAATAAAAATTTATCAAAAACCTGACCGCTCACTTGATTTCACTCAATTTTTAAAATTAGGCTTAGCGACTTTGGTTTAGGAAAAATTTAAATGAAAAGTGTATTTGAAACGTATTCAGAATTGATTACGTTATCGGCTTCGACAGGTGAAATAAGGAATAAAAATCTTCAGGTTAGTTACAACGGTTCAAGCAAAAAATTGACGGCCTAAATCATGTCTCCGGAATTACCATACCTAGGATTCCGCCTCAAGTTTTCCCCAAATCAAGTTCTAGTTTCCTCATTTTCTATCATGAACTTAATATTGAAAAATCAGCGTCTAATCGTTTAGATAATTATTCATTGAGTTCAAATGTCGTGCAAGTTTTTGGATCGAGATAATTTTTACCCAATCGACATGTTAAGCACACAAAACACACAAGGAAGGTATTACCCCGACCTCAATATGCGATTAGGGGATAATTCACATCATCGAGTCTTGGCCCAAATGAACTCACATCTAAACATGCAAACACAACTTTATATATACACAAATCTAAACTAAATCTAATACTAACATACATAATCTAATCACTAAACATTCAAAAACAAAAATTAAACTAACTAAACTAAAAAATTTAAAAATTAAAACATTCATAATAAAATACATAAATAAATAAAGGTCTGTACAACAAAAAAATTCATTTTATTCAAAAAATAATAATAATTGTTTATCCTTTTCTACAAAAAGTCAAAATGGATGAACATCCACTAAACTATCATCCAATCCATACCACTTAGACTTGAACATGACAATGTTCCAATATTAGCGAACCCAATAAACATATAGCATGCTTGCACACAAAATGGGTTGAACACATACCTAGGGAATAAGACTTATTCCCTACTGTTCACCTAAAGATGAATCATCACCATCATCACTTTAGGAAGGAGAATGTGGTTTCTGGAGTAGATGTGGTAGCACAAATGGCATCGGTGGGTAATCGTCCATCTCAAGGCCAAGGCCCTCCCAAATCTTCCGTTGGACTCGATCTTGTTGCCTCGAAAATTGGTCTAGAAAAGATTCAATCTCTTATTGATTATGGAGGACCAACTGAAGCTTTTTATTTATCCTCTCTTGGGAGTTTTCAGCTCGGCCTCCAGAAGGTCCAGCCGCATCGTCTGTTTGCTCTTTCCCTTCCTCAGGCTTAGACTCGGGTGCCTCTTGCGCCCCATTCTTCCACAACCGATTTATCGCTGACAGTGTAAGTGGAGCGATAGGGTCACACTAGCTTTCCCCAAATACAGTCACATCAGCTAATTTGAAAATATGGGTCAATAGTGACGGAAACGGGAGCCCACCCTTTACCGTTTTCATAGCATGTAAAATCGATGAATAGATCAGAAATCCAACGTTGATTGGTTGTCCGGTCTGAATTTTATAAATCAAATAGGCCCTATCCTTTGAGACGTCTGACAAATGTGATGTCAGCAGGAGGCTTCCACAGATGAAGTGGTGCCAGATTTTTGAAACTGGCTTGAGGAATCTCACCGAAAAGGTAGCAACATTTGGCCCCTGGTGTTTCCACTTTTCCGTGCCAGATGTGATCTTTTGGATGACCCTATGCAAAGTAGGGTCCTGGCCTTCAAGTGACTCTAGTGCCGAAAGCCCAAAGAGATGGTTAATGAAGTCAGGGCTAAAGATAATGGGTTGGTTCTAGACCCTTTCTAGATCGTCGATCGCCTCTGCAGCATTGGCATAGAACGCTTTGACCAAAGCGATTTCGCCTGGGGGTGGCGATTTGCAGAATTTCTCCCAGTGATGGCTTCGGATTTCATTCAGGAATTCCTCCGGGAGCTCCTCGATCGGACCGAATCCCCGTTGACGTATGCAGGCACGATGTTTTTCGTGTTCTTTGAAGTGGATGGGTGTAAATTACCTACGTATTTCCAATCCAAATTTGTTAGTTTTCGAGTACGTTTATAGTTATTTTTATATGTTTTAATATGTTTTTATACTTTTTGTATAAATCAGGTGTGTGGAGCAAAAAGATAATAAACTGGAGCAAAAACGATGAGATCGAACCGAAGGCGAGTCGAAGTTACGGTAGATAAACAAGCAAGGAGGCAAAAATATGAAGGAAGCCCACCGCCTAGGCGTCCAGACCTTCGCCTAGGCAGTGAAGATGCTGAGAATGACAAAAGGCTACTGAAAGCCCACCGCCAAGGCAGGAAATTACTCTGCCTAGGTGAAAACCCCAGTAGAAACATTTTTAAGTCCACCGCCTACGTTGTCGCCTAGGCGGTCACCAAACCTGCAAAGTCGGTACAGGTTCTGTAACTTCAAGGCTATTTTGGACTATGATGAAATCCTATTTTTGAAATACTCAAAACATGTAAGTTGTATATAGTTTTCTTATATTTCCATAGGTTTTTGAATCACCTCAATCGGAGTTCAGATGAAGAAGTTACAGCCAAAACAAAATTGCAAACCTGCAGTAACTTCGCCTAGGCGAATTTTTCTGCGCCTAGGCGAATTTTCGGCAGAAAGTTAACCGACTTAACTTCGCCTAGGCAAAGTTTTCTTCGCCTAGGCGAAAATCCTGCAGCACACCCTTGATATTTATTAGATATTTTGAGATATTTTGGGATATTTTATAATCCCTTCTCTCATCTTCTCTTCCCTCTCTTCAGCCCTTAAGGCCTTAGGCCATATTTTAGGAGTAGGATTAGGGATTTTTGAGGGAGATCTCTCAACCCGAGGTGGAGGATCAACGAGGAAGTGATCGATCGATGTTTCTAACGGCAAATTTTTGGATATCGGCTAAGTCGCTCGTTTCCTCTCTTTATTTTCTTCATTTTGGTAGTTATTGAGCATGTTTAGCTCGTTTTACATTGTATAAATGGTGAGGGACATGATTTGAACATGGATTGTAATAGGGATTAACGTATTATCTATGAAAATGTAGTTTTGGTTGAATTTGTGTTTCGTTTATGGTTGTTCCTTATAAATTCGATTGTGTTGCCGTGTTTCTATGATTATATGCTATTTTAGATATAATGAGAATACGGGGTTTGACACTCGAGAGAGGTAACCCCGGATTCAGACTAGGGTTAACACAACATGACAATCTAACGACCCGGGAGGGTGTTAGAAAGTGTGCAATCGATGACGTTGGGGTAAGACTCACGTGACCTAGAGTCGTTAAGACGTTGAGGGAGACTTCGGCGTTGACACGAAGTCACGTATTCCCCAGTCTTATACTTGGAAGAGGTGGCGAGGGAGTTTACGAACCGAGATTGTCGGATACACCGAACGCCGTTAATGTTAACTAAAACAAAATCAAACGCATTTAAGTAAATAAAGTTAATCCCTAGGCAATCTACTCCCCTAAACAATCTAAAATTAGTATTTATAGTATAGTTAACTTAATTAGTATTTTAGTTTAGTATTAGTAATTAATTAAAATCCATTTATTGTCGCCTAGATAAAGTCAGGTTATGACAATCGCGATACTCGATAGTAACAACACCAATCCCTGTGGATACGATACCCGACCGAAAGGTCCACTATACTAAAACTTGATCCGTACGCTTGCGGTGAAAGTGGCAGCGCATTATTTGCGGCCACTAGAAGTGTTCTGCCGCTTGTTTTAACATAAAGCGGGTGGCATCATAGTCAACGTCGGTCGGCTCCGTAGGGTTTGAACTCGACCCTTCTCCTCTGGCCCTCTTCTTAGCTGCTCTTTTCACCATTTCCTACAATCACAATTACAAAAACCCAATACAACCTCATCATATATGAACATTTGAAAAACATAAACCTCCCTAATCACTTTGTTATGAACACTTACATCCCAAAACGAATACCCATTTGAATTTTTCAAACAAATTTCACAAATGTGACATCCTATATTAGTTCACACACTCATCCAATCCAATTAAACATGTGTATCATCAAGAATCAAACCAAAAACCCATGGAACTACAAAATCGCAAAACTAGGGTTAAGGGTTTTGGGGCAAAATTTCAAAATCCATTTATTTCTTTGATATAATCATGCAAAACAACCAATAATTTCAACAACTAGAATAAATGTAATGTAAAAGAAACTTACTTGTTGAGAAATAATGGTCCAATCAAAAGAGAATGAATAAATCACACCTTTCACGCAAAACCCTAAATTTTCGGAAATAGGGGTGGAAATCCGATTCTTGGAGGTTGAATCATGATAAAAATGACCACTTTTGGTAATGGACGGATGATTTTGAGATTTGGAACGGTTTGGGAGTAAGGTTTTAGAGAGAATGTGGAGGATTTGGGGAGGGAACCTTGCGTTTTTAATTTTTGAACGAACGGGCTGTTTTTAACAGCAGAAGGTCCACCGCTTGAGCGGTGGAAATATTTTCTTTAAAATCAAACCTTCTGATGAAATTCCGCTTAGGCGGTGGTTTTTACGCCTAAGCAAAATTACACCAGTATGCAAACGTTTTGTTCTGCTGTTAATCCGCCTAGGCGGTGGTTTTTTTTTTTCGCCTAAGCGGTGGAGCATATTTTGAAAATTTGGTGCATCCTTTATTTTTACCGCCTGAGCAGTGGTTCACCGCTTGGGCGGTGGGCTGTTTTCACCCACTATGTATTTTTACCGCCTGAACGGTGGTTCACCGCTTGGGCGATGGGCCTTTTTTGCTTAAAAACACCTTCTTTGTATTTTTACCGCCTAAACGGTGGTTTACTGCTTGGGCGGTGGGCCTTTAGCTCTCACTTTCATGTTTTTCTCAAATTTTCAAAAGACGGCTCCACCCTTTACGTTTTCACTTCGCTTGTTCAACGTGTTTAAAATACTTCCCTAAGCGTCCACACTCCTAAATTCACTGCCGAACACGTTCCGAAGCCATGCCAGCTTCCGAAAAGAATAAATAATCAAATAAATAGTAACAAAAATCGGGTAACTTGATACCCTCAGTTTCATTTCAAAAAAATTAGCGCTTGAGTTACCGTCCCCAGCTGGACTTTTGTGTCACTAAGTATATTTCACCAAAATTCCCCATAGACAAGGAATTTGGGCTCAAATGCTTAGTCAGATCAAGATCATGGCCTTGAAGTCGGCTTCTCCTCTCAGTCCTTATCATTTGCAATAAGCTCCATCTCAGGATTGACATTTAAGAGTTCCAATCTTCATCATTTCTCGCACCGCTTGATCTTATTAACAAAATAAAACAAAAATAAAAATTAAAAACATAACAAAAATAAATGTCAGGATTAACATTCGACCACTTAGTCACAATATCAACTTAGAATTCACACTAATCCCACGTCTACAACTCCAAAAACTTGGTGTGTTGACGGAACTAGGATACAATATATTTGGTTTTCCTATTTAAAACTTAAGTTCTGAGCTGATACCACGTTTCTTTTGCAATATTCAATTAAATTCAAACTAATTCCACGTGAACAACGCCAAAAACTTGGTATGTGTTGACGGGAACAAAATTGACAATAATCAAATAAAATTCACACTAATCCCCGGCAACAGCGCCAAAATCTTGGTAGGGGCAGAAATCATGGGCCTCTACTTATGCTCGCAAGTGTACGAGGTCTAAAGTTTTAATATAGTGGATGTTTGAAGATTAGATATCGTTCCCACAGAGAAAAGTATGAATAATTGATTTGAATACCACAAATGACGTAGTCTCGTGTTACCCTGACGATAGAAGACGTGAATTGAAATTAAACTAAGCTAAAATACAATTAGTGGGTTAATCCTAACTAAGTTGATTAATTAGGGATTGATTTCGTTCACTTAATACACGTTTGATTTCGTTCGGTTAACAATAACGAAGTTTAGGTATTCGACAATCTCGGTTCATAAACTCCTCCGCTACCTCTTCCGAGTGTAAGACGGGGGAATACGCGATTTCGTGTCGACAAAGAGGTCCCCCTAAATTTCTTAATGACTCTAGGCCGCGTGAGTCTTGACCCAACGTCATCGACTGCATACTAACTAACGCCCTCCTGGGTTGTTAGGTCGTAACGTTGTGTTTACCCTAGTCCGAATCCAGGGTTACCTCTCCCGAGTGTCAAACCCTAGATTCTCAAATCCAATCCTAATACCGTTACAAGCATATTAAGATTGTCATCAAATGATAAACACAATTAGACTTAAAACAACAACCGTTAAAGAAACGTATATTAAACCAAATGAGTATTTACATAACTCACACCTTTCCCTAACTAATCTCTAAATTACACTAACATGTTCTTAGCCAATACAACATAAATCAATAGGAGATCATCATTATCAACTATAAATATTAAATACAAATATGGAAACAAGGGAATAAAAGCCAAATCTCAAAATGGAGTAGTCCACTTTCGCCAAAGAACGATCCTCCCGAGCTTCCTCTTTTCCGTCGATGAACTTCCTCTTTTGGATCTTCAAGGATTGGCCAAGAACACTTCCTAAAATAATCTAATCTACTTCCTAAATTACCTAAACCTAATCTAAGGTGGAGGGAGAGCTCTCAAGATGTCAACCGGAGCCTCCTCTCAAGTCTAAGGGGTTCTAACATTTTTAGCAATTGGGGGAGAAATGGGTTTTATAGGCAAGGGTTGGAAATATCTTCAAAATATCTGAAAACAGATATTTTCTGTGCAGAGTGTCACCGCCTAAGCGGTGGTGCACCACTCGGGCGGTGGCTTTAAGTCGGTTAACTTCTGTCGATGAATTCGCCTAAGCGGTGGTTTTTCCGCTTAGGCGGTAGCTGCTGGCATATCATTCTGATCTTTTCTTGCCTAAGCGATGGTTTTCTCGCCTAGGTGGTGGTTCAGCCCTTCAGCACTCCAACATTCTGCCTCTTTTCCGCCTAAGTGGTGGAACTTCCGCTTAGGCGGTGGTCTTCATTTACCGAAACCCTATTTTGCCCATTTTGTTCACTGTTTCTCCACTGTTTTCACTTGTTTCTCGCCCTTTGATGTCCTTTCCCTGTTCTACACTAAAACACACTAAAACACAATTAAATATAACTAAAATGCTTGAGAACTAACAAATCCGGTTTAGAAATAGATAGGTTTTTCACACCTATCACATATAATCATAGAAAATACGACAAACACAATCGAAATTATAAAGAACAACCATAAATAAAACACAAACTCAACCAAATCACATTTTTATAAATATATGTTAATCCCTAAGACAATCTATGTTTAACTCATGGACATAACCGTATTTACAATAAGAACGACCTAAACATGCTCAACAAATTCCTAAGTTAAAGAAATAAAATAGAAAACGAAAGAACTTAACCTAGTCCGAAGATTATGCCGTAGAACGATCGCTTCCTTCAACTTCTCATTATTCGGTTTGGGAGCTCTCCCTAAAAAACACTCTAATCTCCAACCAAAATATGTTCTAAATGTTCTAGGGCTATTGGAGATCCAAGGGGCGAAAATGGATAGAGGATAGGGGATTAAATAGCAAAAAATCCTAAAAATATCTTAAATCTGTGAAGAGGTGACCGCCTAGATGGTGGGTATGTCGGTTCAGTGATTGCCGTAGCGGTGGAGGAGAAGGTGGATTCAGGGACCATCCTGCAGTTTCACCACCTAGGTAGTGAATCCCACCACCTAGGAGGTGAGTTTTGAACATCTATAGGCCCTTCTCTGCATTTTCATTGCCACGGCAGTGGTCTAGACGCCGAGGCGGAGGGCTTCTTTTCAGGATATTGCCTCCTTGCTTGTTTTTCCACCGTTCTTCGACCATTTTTGGTTCGATCTAATCGTTTATGCTCTGTTTTCATACCTTTTAACCTCAAACACCTGATTTAATACAAAAAGAATATAAACGAATTAAAATGTAATAAAACATACTAAACATACTCGAAAACTAACATGTTCGGTTTGGAAATAGATAGATAATATCTATCAATACACTAAGTACATTCATGAGGTTAATGAATCATGTATTGCGTGCGTTTATAGGAAAGTTTGTCATGGTCTATTTTCATGATATTTTGGTGTATAGTAAGAGCTTAGATGAGCATATTGATCACTTACATTGTGTGCTTGATGTTCTGCGAAGAGAAAATCTATAAGTAAATTTAAAGAAATGTTCTTTTTGCTTGGATAAAGTTGTGTTTCTTGGATATGTTGTTAGCACGAAAGGGATTGCGATGGATGAGAAAAAGGTGAAGGCTATTAAAGACTGCCCACACCTAAGTTAATCACAGAGGCAAGAAGTTTTCATGGTTTGGCTACTTTTTATCATCGATTTGTTAAAGATTTTAGTACACTAGCCGCACCACTCATTGAAATTGTAAAAACAATCTGTGGGTTTTAAATGGGGTATTGAGCAAGAGCGTGCATTTAATAAGATTAAAGAAAGGTTATATGGTGCTTCTTAATTCGCACTACCTGATTTTTCTAAAACCTTTGAGATTGAGTGTGATGCTTCAGGAATAAGTATTGGAGCTGTTTTGATGTTGGAAAAGCAACCAATAGAGTACTTAGGGAAAAGCTAAATGAAGCAGCGTTGAATTACTTGACATATGACAAGGAGCTTTATGCGTTGGTGAGAGCCATGGAGACTTGGTAACATTACTTGTGGCAGGAAGGTTTGTCATACATATCGACCGTGAGTCCTTAAAGCACTTGAAGGGACAAGGTAAGTTGAATAAAAGACATGCCAAGTGGATGGAATTCATTGAACCCTTCCATTATGTAATCAAATACAAACAAGTTAATGAGATGACAAGTTTGGATGGACAAAAGAAGGCTGAGATGGTGAAGAAACTACATGAAAGTGTATGATAACACATAAAAAAGAAAAATGAGCAATATGCCCACAAGGGCCATAAACAGGTCATCTTTGAACCGGGTGATTGGGTTTGGGTACATATGAGGAAAGAACAATTTCTAGCCTATAGGCGGTCCAAACTACATCCAAGCGGAAATGGCCTATTTCAAGTTCTTGAAATGATCAATGATAATGAGTATAAGTTGGATTTTCCGGTTGAGTATAACGCTAGTGCTACATTTAATGTTTTTGATCTTTCTCCGTTTGATATAGGTAAAGATTCGAGGTTGAATCCTTTTGAAGAGAAGGAGATGATGAGAACTAACAAGCACCATCAAAGGATCCGCTGCATGTTCCAGTTGGGCCTATTACTAGGGCAAGTTCCAAGAAGATTAAAGAAGTACTCAATGGGCTAATTCAAGAGATTTGGGTTGAGTTTAAAATGGGGAAACCCAAATTAGGCCCAAATGATTATCAATGCCTAGTTCATCACATCAAGGTAAGTGAATGGCCTTTGGCGTGAACTTGAATGGGCCTAAACATGATAGCCACAAATTTTTTAGCTTATTTATTTTATTAATTAGTCTTTCAATTTTAATTTAGGTAATTAATTTGATGATTTTTAAGGCATGATTGTCAAATAGTCTCTTCATTTTAAAAGTAAGAGTGTAAGGCAAGTTAGGAAGCTTCCTTATTCTTTTGCTTTGTCCTGTAGTGTGAGACACTAGGGTTTTCTTTTATTTTTTAATTGTGGCCGCCACTATTGACGTGTACAATTCACAGCTAGCTTTTTCTTGTATTCGTTGTCTGCCTATTTAAAGAGGAGGTGTATGAATGAAACATTACTTTTTGATTAATATAATTGTGAGAGTTTTCTCTCAAGTTCTTTAGAGAACTTTTCCATAAATTATTAAAAATTTCGCGTGGCATCCATACTCTATACCTTCGGTTCGTGATTCACTTATAATAATTGGGTTAAGGGTTGTTACTTTATACATTTGGTTCGCGTTTCATTCATAAACGATTGGGTCAACGTAATCTACCAAACTTTTATGTATTTTTTCATATTCTTTATTTTTCGTTTATAAATTTGAATTTAGTTCGATCTTTGTAAAGAAACCTGTAAATTGATTTTGGGTCTCACTAATCATTGGTGAGATTCGCATCATCAAGACTAGACTGTATCACTGTGCAGAAGAAGTTCAGTAGAGGTAGAGTGGTTACAGCTTATGAGATTAGGGATAAGCAAGAAGCATTGGAACCGAATGATTAGGATAGGTTGCTGGTTGTTTTCTGTCTTAGGCAAAGAATAGTTGTTTAAAGATTCAAGGCAAGGAATGGCAGTTCAAAGATTCGGATGAGGTTGAGTGTTCAGAAAAAACTTTAGATGCAAAATTAAGTAGTTTAAAGATAACAACTAATAACTTTAAAAATCATAAAATCTCATATGCCAAAGCTTTATTTTTTAATCCTTCAACATGCCGTAGTTGCACATGGTGTGCACTATGTGGGAACATATGGAGGAAGTGGTGTAGAAAACCCGGTTTAGGAAAAATATCAAACACATGGTGTGCACCATTTGTGAACAACTGCAAGAAAAAATGTATATGTATCATACCTTAAGATAATAAGGATTGAGAAGAAGATTAACCCTCTAGGAGTAATTTTGTTTTTGTCAATATAGATATATTTTACCATTTAGAGAAGAGTGAAGAAGAGAATAGAAGGATTGAGTAATGAAGAAGAAGCACATAAAGTTTGATTTATATAGTCTATGGATTGAAAGAAGAAAACATGTAGAAATTGATACCTTTCAAGGAGGCGAAGAAAATGGAGATCGAAATAGAGATTTGGAATGACAATTGATGAGTGATCCACAAATTTCGACCATCCAGTAGCAGCGATGAAATATGTAATGGTAGATTTTGAGAATTGTTGGCGATGGTAGGGCTTCAAACAGCTAATTGATGAGGGAAGGATGTTAGAGTAATGTTCAACTATTGCCAATGGTATACATTGGAACGACTCATTGACGGTGGAGCGGCTAATTGATGGTGGATCGGAAGAATGCTAAAGAAGACATGGATGAATGAGAAGCCGAAAATGTAGAATGCTTTGCTTTTGTTCATTGTAAGCCCTTGTCTTCTAATTTTAAGTCTTTCTATTAGATACATGTTTTTTAAACTATGCATTGCATTTAAGCATATATTTTTCAACTCATTGGTCGAGGCCACGTAATGTTTTCAAAATCCATACATTACATTAAATTTTCAATTTGTATATCTATTTTCCAAATTCTATTTATGTTACGAAGTTCACATCGCTTAAATTATTTTAAATGCCAAGTTCATTTGCATACATGGTTTTATCTCATTCATATGTCCAATACATTCATTTCATTTTAAATTCAAGTCCTATTGCCAATTTAATTCAATATCAAGATTCATACATAATTTTCCCGAGGACCAAACTTTTCAATTTCAAACAATGTTGAGAAGCGGTTATACCAGGTAAACATTTTAAAACATAGAAAAATTATTTTACCTTGTTTTTAAAAAAAAAAAAATTATTCCAAAAAATTAAATATAAATAGTAATAAAATAAAAAATCAAAAAAAAATTCATACTTTAATGAACTTCAAAATCGAAACACTTGGACTAGATTAATTCGAATTTTATTCAACATAGATAACATCTTCGGACGGGTGTTTTAGGGTATTTAACACATTCTCTAAGCATAATCGACGCCCGAATTTTTCAATCTTTTCGTTATACACACACACTAACGCGCACACACACACATATATATATATATATATATATATATATATCTGTGTATGTGTCCGTGTGCGCGTGTGTGTGCATGTGTTAAAAAATCTTGGTGACCAAACACACTATTTCAATTTAATGCTAGGTGGTGACTCTTTTTTATTAAAAATTTGGCCTAAATATTTTTCTCAAATCCAACATGTAAAATCCCATTTTTTCTATTTGCTTTTGTTTTCTTTTCAAACAAATAAAGAATACGTTTCCCAAAAAAAAAAATATTTGAATTTTTGGGGTGTGTTAGGGAAGTTGGACCTCGGCACAGCCGAAAAAACATTCATTGTTCTGTGGTTGTCACTGGCTATAACTTGGTGATCATTCAACTACCAATTTAACTATGGCTTGCTGGATTCCAACTCCTATTAGTGTTGGCTCGACAATAACCAATTGTTTCACAATCAACGACAAGCTATGGTAGTTCCTAGATGTTGTTTGGCTACTTTTTGGCTTTTTTTGGGAAAGTTGATAAAATTTTGACTTTTCCAAAATTTAAGTTAGAAAATAAATTTAAATTTTAGATCTTATCTAATTTTTAATTGTGATATCTTTTAAATTCCAATTCATCTTCCTTTTGTTCAAATATTTAAAATAACCATTTTAAATTATTATGAGATAATAATTTATAGATAATTATTTTTTTAAATACTTGGATCGGATTTTATTCGGTTTCAAATCTAAAATTACTTTTATTAATTTGACGAATAACGATATTTCATTTTACTTTGGATAATTTCAAGAAGTCTTATGTTTTTGGATAATTCCATTTCAGTTTTATGAGATAATCTTAATAGATATGGAATTATGGTAATTCAAAATTTTATTAAATTCTATTTTAAATTTTATGAGATAGTATTTTATAGAAAATAGAATTTAATCGATTTTGAATCAAAATTCTAATTAAATTAGAATTAAGCTAATATTATTTATTAGACTCGGATAGATAATTAGTTTTCTAATTGAATTAGGATGTGTCGATATTTGAATAATGAATTTAATTTTTTCAAATTAAAATTATTGTGATCCAATTTGATTCCCATAATTGGAATAATCATGTTATTATTAATTTTAAAATATTATGCATGAGATGTTATATTATGCATGATATATATATATATATATGTGTGTGTGTGTGTGTGTGTGTGTGTGTGTGTGAATTGGGGGACTATTATGGACTTAGATCCTTCAGCTATGTGATTGGTTTATGGTTTTAATTTCGGGTGTTGGATGGTTTATTCCAACGTGGTTGTAATTAAATTATTAAGGAGATTTTACCTAATACCTGATATTGTTGAGGCTTGCTGACAATGTTGGATATCCAAATCCCCACTTATTTTAAATTTAAGAGATTGTTTATTTATATCTTTAGTTTTTAGAAACAATATTTCACTACCTTGTTTAATTTGGATGGTTATTTATTTGTTTTTAAAAATAATACTCGTAGTATTTATTTAAATTGAAAATAAATCGGTGTTGCCATATGTTTTAGCAATCTCTATTATTTAAAAACTAGTGGTGAAATTAGCAACACAACAAATGAAAAAAATCGAAAAATAAAATAAGAAATGAAAATTCAACCTAGTTGTGACATCTCAAACTATGTTATATTAGTGAGAAGATAATTAACAAGATGGTCAAACATGAACTTTTAGGCCCATTGGTCTTGGAACTTGAAGCGCCCTTTTTGTTTTCAAAAAAGTAAAAAAATATGAGATAAAAAGGCGTAAAGAGAAGGGGTCTTTAAAGCATCGATTTTCTAAAAAACGCACTTAGACCATTTTAAAAAATAAGAAGTTTTCACCCAGCATTGGGTTTAATTGATGTGTAAGCCCATCGAATATTTTGGAAAAATAATTTAAAAGACCTAAGTAAATTTAACTCCAGAGACACAATCAAACCGAAAGTTCTTTTAAAAGAGTTTGGGGCTTGGTTACGCTCGGGGAAGGTGTTAGTTACCCCAAGATATTCGTCCAAAAATGGTACCTCATGTTTCAATTAAGTCCAATTAGTTTAAGTTCAAATGTTTTATTTTATTTTAAAAGTCTTTTTCTTTCTATTATGAAACACTTTTTTTGTATTTTTTTAAATTAAAGTGGGATAATTGTTTTTTTGGAATGATCCCCAAGGAAAGCTTTATATGTGTTACCGATGAACTTTAATTTAAATGGACAAATTAATCTATGTGAACAATTATAGTTTTTCATAAAGGTATAAATGCGAAATGAAAAACGTAAGGATAATAATGTAAACTAGCATGATATGAATTCACTTTTATTTATGCAAGAACATGTTTATTTTGTGATGAAATGACGAAGCAACAAGTTTGTAGTTTTTTTTATGCAAAACAATTTAATTTAATCATACTAATGTGAGGGATATGAATATAGGAATAAATTAAGGACTTAAATGAATTAACATAACTATATGAGAAAGATATCTAATGTCTAACATAGCTAATATGACGTATGCACATTGACTATATAAGAATGAATATGAAAAGTGTAAGTGGTGTACGTGTCCTAAACATGCATATACTAAATAGTGAAAAAGGGGTTCAATGGCATGAATTATGGAGTCTAAAATAGCATATATGATGTAATAAAATTTGAAAAGTGTAGATGGTAAAAAGTGTCTTAAATATATCTTTTAAAAGGTGCAAAAGGCATTATGCAAAATGGAGTGGGATATTACATTACTTACTACTTGAATTTTATGTAAATACGATGTCATGGAATGCTTACTTTCTTAATTTACTCAATTAATTCAAATATGTCCCGATTTAATATTCTCTCAAAACCTATGAAGTTGACAATCAAGGGAACGTCACAGAAACAAGTTTTATCGGAATTAACTCTTCCAAGATGTAAGTGCAATCCAATGAAGTGACATACCAAAGGAATAGATTTCCTAAACTGATCGTTTCTAAATTCTACACTATATGTGGAATCAAATCAGCAGTATAGAAATCTCTCCCTCAATTTACCAAATCATTGAACTTGCCACGAGATTTATAGGAACCAGTTCTTACAAAACAAAACTCTATATATGAATTTAGGTATAGCAATAACATTTATTTATTTTTATAATGGCATAAATTTTATAATTTTTATTTTAAATAGATGGCTTAATGGAATAAATTAAGTTATAAGATAATTTAAATTCAAAAAAAAAATCCTCATCTAACGCGTCGGAGGCTAAGCTCGAAAGAGAAACCTTTTCGGTGTTTTCATCGAATCATATGATGATTTTAAAAAAAAAAAATTGCATGTATTTAAATTGTAATAACTTAAAATGCGATAAAAAGAGAAGAACAACAAAGGAAAGAGCCTAGGAGATTGAGAGAAATATAAAAATAATAGAGAACTAATATTGAAAAAAAGAAACGTACATATTCGAGGAAAAAAAAACTAACGAAAGGGTTTTCCCTATGAAAAGTGGTTTCCCGAATAGATTTCCCTATAAGAATCAACCCTTAGAAGGGTTTCTCTTTGAATTTTGCTCTCTGAACTATGAGAATGAGGGTTATATTTATAGGAAAAGGTGGGGAATGAAAAAATACTCAAAAATCCTAAACAACTGCTCTTAGCCGCCACTCTTAATCCTTGTATGGCAAGGAAAATGAAGAAAATACAAGTACAGAACATCAGGGAGAGGGGCACGCATTGCATATGTGTAAGGCCCAAATCATAGTACGTGCATCATTAATAGTTGCATTTTAAAGTATTGGGAAATTCAGGGTAAATTTTTGTTAATAAAAATCAAAATTAAAAGTTTAGGGGTCAAATTTGAAATTTAGAAAACATGGAAATTAAACTTGAGATCCAAATGGATAGTTAAAATAAAAAATTGAAAATAGTAAGGGTCAAATTATAATTTTAGAAACTTATAAAAGTTGAAAATGATTAAAATGAGATTTTAAAGGAAGTTTTTTTTGGGGGGGGGGGGGGGGGGGGGGGGAGGAAAGTGCCTTTTAACTAAAGATTTTTTTTATAAACACATATATACATGCATAAGTGCGCGTGTGCTATGAGATTGGCCGGCGGGAACAGAAGAACGGGAAGATGGGCAACGTGGCGTGAGGAGATGCAAAATCTATCCACATTTACATGCATATAATTACCCTCATGCCTAGTTATGATCAGCGAAAAATCTCAAAGAAAAATTAGAAAAATTCAAAGAAAAGGGAGAGAGGACCGGAGATGGGCGTCATCGGACTGTTCATGATTGCCGATAGGCGTGGTTTCTGTTCTGATTAGCCAGAGATTGTGGGAATGTAAGAGGGTGTGATCATCACTACCGTGTTCAGGCATTGGGTGAAGGTGTGCGTGTGACTGGACGAGGGTCGTTCCTCTGTTTTGAGCGTCGTGAGTGTGTGTGAGTGATTTGGTCTGTCATCCGGAGGTGGTGGGTTCCGACGTGGGGGTGATCTTCGCAGTCTTGCTCGACGGTGTGGGTGTGTTTATCGTCATTGGTGTGCATGGTGGTGTGTGGTGGTCGCCGGAGCTGTCGCCAGAAAGTTAGAGAGAGAGAGAGACCAGTAAGTGTGTGTGTGTGTGGACGATCGACAGTGCATGGGGGTAGACGTGGAAATGTGTGGGTTCGTTTGTCCGGAGGTGCGTGTGTTCGGTTGGTGGGACGGCGAGGTTTCATCGACGGCGAGATCTCGTCGGCGGCAGCGAGATAACAAAACAGAAAATAGAAACGCAAAACAGGAAAGGAAAAAGGGAATAAGAAAAAGAAAGAAAAAGAAAAATTACACAAACACCCCAATAAAAATCCAAAAATTTATCTCGCGGCCGACGGACGATTCAGAGCAGGTAAAATCTAAATCGATTACCATTGTTGTTAAATTGAATTATTAGCAAACGAGATTATAATTTAGAATCATTAATTCTAATAATTTTCGTCATCGTCCATATTAACAAATGCGTATAGTAATTATTAAAGAAACGAAATTTACTGGATAACAATTTTTCGTAATAAAAAGTGGGTACGGGGGAAATTACGGAATTTAGGGCCTACATTGCATGATTCGGTTATTTTACATAAAATATTAATTTAGGCCCTGTCACTATTAGGCTCGCAAGCACTGGAGTATCGGTAGAAGATAGTCAATAAAAACTGTTCGGAACGGATAGCTAGGTGAGTGTACTGTCTTCTTGTCAAACTATTTTTCTATGTATATATATGATGAAATATGTGTTTACTTAAATGGTACGAATTTATAAATGATATGGATCAAGTAGGATTTAGGTAAGTTGGTGAACTGGATTTTCGGAAGATTTCGATAGTTTTCGAAAAGAAGTTGAAAATGAATTTTTTGTTGGATTTGGTAAAATCAAATGGTATTTTTAAAAGAGAATAGAAAACATCTGTTTTTCTAAAATTGCCTGGTTTTTCTAAAAATAAAGGGTGAAAAAGTGGTTTTGATAAAATCAGACGTTTTCTTTAAAAGAAAGTGTGAAATATGATTTTTGGATTTAAAAGTTGGTTTTGAGGAAAAGAGATAGATGTGGTGATTTGACAATGTTGAGTAGACGATATTTATTGAGTTGTGATTCGATGATGCTATATTTGATTTAACGATGCCATAGTATTTATCCGCTTCGGCGAAGTGATGTTATCCGCTTCGGCGGAGTGATGTTTATCTGCTTCGGCAGAGTAATGTTAGACGTTTACACTACGTAGTGATTATCCGCTTCAGCAGAGTAATGGGTGTTCATAGGAAGGCATATCCTACGGATGGTACGATACCATTGCAAACTCCCGATCATGAGGTTAAAACGATCACTAGGGCTGGCCAGTGTGTGTGTTTGAGGTGTATGTTTGAGTTGTGTGCTCAAATAGTATGTTTGAGATGTGTGCTTGAGATGTGGTATTTTATGTATATTGGTTGTTTTAATATTTATTATCATGGTGATTAGTATGATTTTTATATTAATTGGATTTGAATAGAACTTAATTATGTCGCTTTATTTTCCCTGCTTATATACTGGGGATTTTACGGGCCATGTGGTATTTATAAACTTATACTTGATCCATTTAGATGTTGTAGAATGAGTTTTTATTATTAAAAATATTTTTACTAAGAAGGTAGTACACTCGCAGGTGAAGCAGTTAGGAGTCAATTCCCTACTGGCGCTAGGTAGAGTCCTACGATGGAGTCGTGTGGAGGGTTGATACGAGCTTTATGAGGCGAACCTGTGTGAGGTTCATGGTGTTATATTGTGCTATTAGTATATTTGGGGAACAAGTGTATTCCCATAACAGAAATATGTATAGTTTCATATAGATGATGGTTTGTTTATATATATGCATATTGTCGTGTAATAGATGCTTGGTTGGTTGTCTTCGGTGATGTCACGATGTCGTCACGCCAGCCCGGGATATCAGCATTTCGGGACGGGTCGTGACAATATGCCCCCTTGATTTGTTGTGAAAATTGCCAAGTGGCAGTTGTCACGCAACCCTTTTATTTATTTTTTCTTCGGGAGCTAGCGGGTGCCCACCTTATTTTTTTATTTTATTTTTCTTGCAGGACATACCTTTCTCTTCTCTCTCTCTCTCTCTTACGCCTATCTACTCTTGTTTTATTTTTCTATTAATTTTTCTTGTTACTCTCTTATTTCGTTTTCTATTTTTTCTTTCCTCGTTTTTTTTTTTTACTCTTTCTTTCTCTCTCTCTCTCTCTCTTTTTTTTTTTTTTTTTTTTTTTTGTTTTCTATTTTCTTATTTATTTTTCTTTTTCTTTTCCTTTTTTTATTTATTTTATTTTTATTACTCTTCTATTCTTTCTTTTTTTTTTCGTTTATGTTGGCCCAAAGAGATTTCCAAGAAGGGGTGAATTGGGTAGTTACAAACATTAATGAATTAAGTCATTTAAACACAAATAATTAATTTTTCTAAATAAATTATTATCTTGATATGCAGTAGATATGTGTTTAATACTAAGTGCACACGAAAACACAATATAGATAATAAATCAATGCAACACATAAGAATTTATCCTTGTTCGATTAAGAAAATCTTACCTATGTCCAGTCCCCCGAGCTCCAAGGATATTTGCAATCCACTAAACCCCTTGATTCTATTAACAGGTAAGAACCAAACTCTTACAACTCACGATTCTTTTACAGGCACATAATCAACCTTTATAATTTACCCTCTTCACAGGCCAAGGATGAATTATATATTTTTACCAAGCTAAAGATAAACCTAACATTCTTTCACTTATCATTTTCATAGAGAATGATGAACCTTTACAAATCACTCAAAAAACAATTCTATTGCAGGATGAATTAAAACCAAATTCTTTTCAAGGAAAAATAATAACCTAACCTTTTTTACCAGGACAAAGATCAAACATTAATTTTTTTCAAAGACAAAAGATTGAAACTTAACTATTCCAACTAGACACTGTCCAAAACGTGTCTATCCACTCAAACTCACAAATACGAAAAATATGAGTTTCTTCCCACAAGGAGCTTCTACCACCCCAATATAAATATACTCAACTAATGTCCCGAATAATTATTATATGATAGATACAAGGTGAAACAATTAAAATCTAACTAATAAATAAAGTGGGTAGCATAAATTTAGCACGTAATCAGATAATCGGACAGAAATCATTTAAAATTGATTTTCAGGCTTTTGTGTTTAAAACGATTTTTTAGTAATTCTAAACCAAGCAATCAATATAAATATAACTTTAAAGAAAATAATAAAACTTGCATAGATCTCACCAGGAAAACACCTAAGACAATAACAATATAGCAAGTAGAACTCAAATCAGTGATGCCAAACAGTAAACACTTTCGATAAAGAACTTATATAGAATTACTCTTTGAAATCTCAGCAAAAGTCTCACTCTTATAATAGCTCAAACTGATGTTCTTGATGTATTTAATTTAATTCCCATAGGTCTTTATTAATAGACCAATAACTAGCCCTCCAACGACTAGTTTTTTTTTTTTAAATGCCATTAAATGATACTCTAAGATCCCATATAACATATCCTATAAATTTAGGTATGTTCCTCTTAAAACTATATTTTAAATCTCACTTTTAAGTCGATAAAACTATTCCAAATTTAAAACCACAAGAATAAGAAGTATCAAATCATTTAAATTAATAGAATCTCAAAATATATGGACCATATCAATAGGGATTACTAAATAGGTTGTTCATATTTGAAATACATTCAAATCCCCCAAATCCCTCTCTTGAAATCATAAAAAAATTATAGTTTTTTACCAAGAGACCAAATCAGCCGAATATTTGATTGAAATAGTCATTTAACTGACCTACTCCAATTGGTTGACCGACCTATGCAAAGGAAAAATAGCCACTGGCCTTATACCCATTCGGTTGATTGACCTTACCTAGTCAATTAATCGATTGGATCAGTGAGCTTCTAATTTTCTCTATTTCATCTACTGACTCATTCAGTTGACTGACCTTCTTTATTCGATTGACTGATTGGATCAATATGCTCAATTCCTTACCCATTTTAGCTATTGTTTCAACTGGTTGATGGATTTGTTTTCTCGATTGACCGATTGGATCAGTAGGACTCCATTTTAACTCCCAAAAGTCATTGTTTTAATAAGTCCGCTGATTGCTTTTCCCGGTTAACCAAATTAACCCCAAAACACCACTTTTTATACATTATAACACATATTTCAATTTGGTCAATTATTTACATAAGAAGCACATACAATATCTCATTTTAGGATCTTAAACTAGTGATTTCTTATTATGACACACATAGAATTAACTCATTTTAAGTGTCGTGCTTGAACCTAATTCAGGTTGCATTAACTGTGTATAAGTAAAGAGTTGTTTTCATTTATTTTTCTTCATCCTATTAAAAAATCTTCAAATCTTCGTCATGTCCATCTTGTACCCTTTATGTTTTCTTCAACAAATCTTCTTCTTAATCCAATGCATGGAACTATGAATCTGAAACACTCGATAAAACCATTAGTTCTACCAAAAAATCACTACTTAATTGCTCATCAAAACTTTGGTTTCAATATTTTATTTTCCAAAAATGAAATAAAATTAAATTAATTACAAAATACAATAAATTTTTAGGGGTGGGAAAAAATGGCGTATCTACAAAACCCTTGCCAACTTGTGAATCTCATCTCATAGATAATATGACTAAGTCACCTTTTGTTGGACATTGGAAAAGGGTCTTTGACATATTAGATCCATGATGTCCACGACTCCAGAAAGAGTTCCTTACATTATTATCTATACCGACAGTCACTCTAGGTTTGGGTTTGTATATATTATGAGACACAAGTCTTGTTCTTTTAAAATTTAAAAGACTTTTGAAGTGAAGTAGCGAAGCAAGAAAGAAAAATTATTAAATCACTTCAATCAAATTGGGGCAGGGAATCCTTTTCCATTGAGTTTCTAGATCATATCAAGAAAACAAAGTAGATTCCTCTTGTTATGCCACAATTGAATGGTGTATCACAAAGCATAAATTAGACTCTACTAGATATGATCCAATCGATGATGAATCATATATGTATGATTTTGGGGACATTTCCTAAATGTCAACAACTCATTTTTATTTGAATCTATGCCAGTTATCAATATCAAATGTTGCATGGGTCTTAACTGAGTCTTAATTATGTTAATATTTGGGTTGTTTGGTCCTCATGTCAAAGGACTTGAGGCTGATAAGTTGGAGTCTAAGGCTCACATTTTGTAGTTTGTAGGGTATTCTAGAGAGACAATATGATATTATATCTATAACCCAGAGGAACAAAAGGTGTTTGTTGCCTATCATGTAAAGTTCTTAGAGGACAAGTTTCTTGCATAATTTAATACTAGGCAAAATATAGACTTGGCAAAGGTACTGGACATCGAGCAAGCCATGGAAACTAATAATGTGGTGCCTGTAGTAGTAAATATGTCCAATACACAAGATTTTTGTAGACGAGTAGAATATTTGCTCCTCTTGATAGATATCTGGCACTTCTTGTATTAAAGGATAGAAAGAATCTAATGCTAATGGGAGGTAACAATCCTGCTAACTACAAAGAGACGACATTAAACATCGATAAAAATAAGTGTCTTGATGCAGTAAAATATGAAATGGACTCCATGTATACTAACCGAGTTTGGGCACTTGTAGATCTACTTGAGGGAATAGTTTCCACTAGGTGTTAATATGTTGTGAAGAACAAACTAGAATCAAATTGATGTGTTCAAGGTAAGACTGGTGGCAAAATGCTATACTCAATGTCAAGGAATTAACTAAGTTTTTTTTGTTCTCTCCATGTTAAAGTCTATTAGAATTTTATTGGCTATTATAGTATACCATGACTATAAATTCTGACATATGGATGTGGAGACCATTTTCCTCACTGGAAACATAAGAAGAGATTTGTGGGTATAAGACCCTAATTTTAGCACGTGCATAATTTTAGTTACATTTTAGAGAAATTAGAAAAGTACAGGGTGTAATATGTCATTTAATATTTAAATAAAAAGTTTAAGGGTCAATTAGCAATTTTAGAAACATTCATTTTAAATTTTGGGATTTAAATGTCAACTTAAATAAATTTAGGGGAGATTAATGTAATTTGGGAAAAGAAAATTAATATATATATATATATATATATATATATATATATATATATATATATATACATATACCGTCAAGATCAAACAGGAAAAAAAAAGAAAAAAAAAAGGGAGGATCGACGTGGCATGAAGAGGATCAAATTTAATCCACTTACTTCATGCATATATATACATCCATACACAATTGAAATCATAAATCCTAAAAATAAAAAATCTGAAAACAGAGAAGAGAGAGAGGTTCGGCGGTGTCATTGGGTAGCCAGCGGAGGTGGGTTCTGTTCCTCGTGGTTTCTCCGGCATAGGTGTGTGTGTGTTCGTCATCGATCATTCAGTGATCGTGTGTGTGGGTGTGTCATTGTCGTTGATCATCCGGAGATCATGCGTGTGTGTGTTGCTGTTGTGTGTGGGTGTGTATGCGATCGCCGTGTGTGTGTGTGCGGTTTGTCTAGTCTGTCCGGTGGTGTGTGAAGGTGATCAGCGTATGCATATGTATAGCGGTGTGTGTGTGTGTGTTCTGTGACTGTGTGTATGTGTGTTTCAGCGTTTATATATGAGTGTGTGCTCTGATTGTAAGGAGGGGTTCGCGAGTGACTTGCTGAGCCGATGAGGAGAGAGAGAGGGACGGTCTACTGAAACCAAAAAACAGAATAGAAAAAGAAGGTGCTCGCATCGGCGGTGAGGTTCAGCGAAGTAGAGAATAGAAAAAAAAAAAAAAAAAAAAGGAAAAAGAGAAAAGAAATAAAATAAAATCCAAAAAAAAATGCAATTTCTTGGCCTACGAGCGATTCAAAACAGGTTCACAGGCCCCAACGTCCCGGTAGGTTTTGGGCGATAATATTTTTACAGTGCGAAAATCGAGGTATCGCGGCTAGGAATTGGTCCACTACTAGCACTAGGTAGTGTCTGGAGGTAGTTTCGTTTTGGAGGTGAATTGGTCGAATTTGAACCATGGAACGTTCAGGTATTTTTGTTGTTTTGGTTGTGAATATTTGGGACCGGTATAATCCCAAATTTTGAAATGGGTATTTATATATAGTTTTGGGAAAAATTTACGGTAGCGCGAGTATGTAGGTATATATGTAAGGATGGATATTGGTGGATGAGTCAGGTAACATTAGGTCGATGCCATGTCACTCTCGGGTGACAGGTGCCCGGGGTGGAGTTTGACATTTGTGGTTTCAAAGCCTAGGTTATAGGTTCCGTAGACATGTCAATTTGCCGAGCTAGTGGTGGACCATGAGATAGGGTGTCCATAGGTGGGTTCGGCACGTGAGTGATAGTTATTGTATTGCATTAGATAGTACATTGGCATCATGCATTGTTATTTGTCTTGTTGGCAATTAGGGGATGCGATGGAATTGTGATACTGCTAGTTGGTGGATTGGGTAGTGGTGTTGGTAGTGGTAATGGATGGATTATGATTGTGGGGTGTGCTAGTGGTTTAAAATGTTTAATTATAATTGATAAGTGATCATATTCATATTATTTGACATTAGGATTCACTATCTGTAGCACTTAACATTTTAGTTGTTAAACCAATAGTGTGGCAGAGCACACCTAATTCGTTCAATGCTAAGTTATTAATTGGATTAGTAGACAACATCTTACTTATATTATGGGACTACATAGCACATTGTGCTACTATTTGATATACATGGAGTTTATCCTAGTGTACAGCATCCAAGGGTGTGCATAAAACTGCCTTCTGGGCAATACTAGGGAAACCTTGTGATTCTATTGGAGAGGGGAGTTCATATTGTTAGAACAGGAAGAGATGATTGTTTGGCAGTATGAAATTAAATTCGTTGCCTAGTCCCGAGTTGCTCATGATTTAGTAAAAAAAAAAGATGGAAGAGACAATATGTAGACGATTCTAGAAAAGATTTAATTTAGAAATACATTCTAGGTTAACGGGTAGACAGATCAAAAATGATGCGAAATTGGTAAACACAACAGAATTGATTGAGAATCATGTACGAGAAATAACCGAGAACTGGGAGTCCGTGTTGATAGTTAGTGCGTATAGGAATAGTCCGCTTCGGATTGGTGATACAGAATTATTAGTAGATCTACTACCCCTGAGTATTTATGATTTTGATGTGATATTGGGTATGGATTTGCTATCCGGTTATCATGCCACGGTGGATTGCTTTGGGAAGTTACTTTTCGGATCTTAGGTCAGCTGGAGTTTGTATTTTTGGGAGACGTAATCATTACCCGTGTTAGTTTGATTTCAATTCTAAAGGCCAGGAAATTATTACAGAAGGGATGTCAGAGATACTTCGTGCATGTGATTGACACCAATTATACTGAAGTTCAGGTGACGAATATTCCAATGGTCAAGGATTTTCCCGATGTGTTTCCAAAAGAATTTCCAGGGTTGCCAATGGATAGGGAGATAGAATACACTATCGAGTTACTTCCAAGAACTACTTCGATATCAATCCCACCCTATCGTATGACGCCTACTGAGCTGAATGAATTGAAGATTCAGTTACAAGATCTGTTAGACCGTGGATTTATCAGACCTAGTGTTTCTCCGTAGGGAGCCCAAGTGTTATTCGTAAATAAGAATGATGGCACGTTAAGGATGTGTATCAATTACCGACTGTTGAACAATGTGATGGTTCGTAATAAATACATGTTGCCTAGAATTGATGATCTGTTCGACCAACTGCAAAAGGACAGGGTGTTTTCCAAAGTAGACCTTTGATTAGGATATCATCAGTTGAAAGTTAGAGACAGTGACACGGTGAAGACGGCGTTCCGAACGAGGTATGGGCATTATGAATTCTTAGTTATGCCATTTGGGTTGACGAATGCCCCTGCTACCTTTATGGATTTGATGAATCAGATCTTCCAACCTTATCTATATTAGTTTATTATCGTGTTCATTGATGATATACTGATTTATTCCCAAAGTAGAGAAGAGCATGCAAAACATCTCTAGATTGTGTTGCAGATGTTGCGAGAGAAGCAATTGTATGCCAATTCGGTAAATTTGAGTTCTGGTTGGATTGAGTGGTAATCTTGGGGCATGTTATATCAGGAGATGGTATTCAAGTGGATCCAAAGAAAGTTGAAGCCGCTGTGCAATCGGAAAAGCCAAAAAGTATGACCGAAGTTCAAAGTTTCTTGGGATTGACGGGTTATTATCGTCGGTTTGGGTAGGGATTCTCTGTTGTAGCTGCGCTATTGACCCTATTGACCTGCAAGGAATCTAAATTCGAGTGGATTGACAAATGTGAGCAGAGTTTTCAAGAGCGTAAGAATAGACTAATATCTGCGCCAATACTCTCCTTTCTGACTGAAGGAGGTGGCTTTGTGATCTACAGTAATGCGTCACACCAAGGTCTAGGGTGTGTACTGATGCAATATGGTCATGTGATCGCATATGCCTCCCGACAATTAATGAATTATGAGCGTAATTACCCGATGCATGATTTGGAATTGGCGGCGATTGTGTTTTCCATGAAGATTTGGAGACATTGTCTATATGGAGAGACTTGTGAGATATACACCGACCATTAGAGTTTGGAATACTTGTTTACTTGGAAGGAACTAAATCTGAGGCAGAGACGTTGGATAGAATTGATCAAGGACTATGATTGTACTATCCATTACCATCTTGGAAAGGCCAATGTTATAGCAGATGCGTTGAGTTAGAAATTGGTGGGTTCGGTTGCACACATTCAAGTTGTTCATACTAATTTGTATGCCGAGTTGAGATCTTTGTGAGTTCAGTTGGCGGTTGGTCAGACAATAGCGTTGTTGGCAACTTTGACTTTGAGATCGACATTAATCAACCATATTATTAAAGCACAGAAGTCGGATAAACAATTGGGGAAGATCAAAGATAAAGTAAAGAATGGTCACAGAGCTTACTATTGTGTCAGGGATAACGATGAGGCTTTAACGGTAGGGAATAGATTATGTGTGTCGGATGACGTCAATCTCAAGAAGGATATCTTGGAGGAAGCGCACAACTCAGCATACACAATTGTACGCCGAGGATTTACACCCTCGAAGTATATGAATACTCGCAAGTGTACGAGGTTAAAGTTTTAGTATAGTGTGATCGTGAAAGATCGGGTTATTGTATCCATAGGGATTGGTGTTGTTACTATCGAATACCGCGTTTGTTGTGACCTAACTTTATCTATGCAAAAAAATAAATGTATTTAATTAATTAAACTAATACTAATATATCCTAAATTAACTACACTAATGTGCTAATATGTTTTAGGGTGAAGAATTGTCTAGGGATTAACGTGTTTACAAATACATGTTCAATTTCGATTTACTCACGTTTACGGTGTTCGACCTATTTGACAACCTCGGTATGTAAACTCCACCACCACCTTTCCCGAGTGTAAGATAGGGGAATACATGACTTCGATCCAATGAAGAAGTCCCCCTCAACGTCTAAACGACCCTAGGTCACATGAGTCTCGCCCAGCGTCATTGATTGCACACAATCCAACTCACTCCCGGGTTATTGGATCGTCGCGTTGTATTTACCCTATCGATAATCTCCGTTATAAAACTCCCTTGCCACCTCCCACGAGTGTAAGACGAGAGATATAACGCAACTTCGAGTCAATGAAGAAGTCCCCCTCAACTTCTTAACGACCCAAGGTAGCGTGAGTCTTACCTCAACGTTATTGATTATCCACGATTCAAACCCCGACTGGGTTATAGAATAGTGGCGATTGTTTACCCTAATCTGAATCCGGGTTTATCAAAACCCCATATTCTCCATTTATCAACCCAAGCATAATAAACAAACAATACGATAAATACAATTACAAACTCAACACCGAAATAATCCAAACAACATATTTATAAATATAGTATTAATCTCTACTACAATCAATATTTAACTCATGCTCATAACTGCATAAACAATGAAATAATGAACAAAACAGGCTCACATGATCCTAAGATAAAGAAATAAGGAAAAACAATTGAAGAACTTAGCCTCGTTAGAAGATAAACCGCTAAGAATGCTCAATGATCGATTTTCCATCTTCTCCTCTTCGGGATGTGATCTCCACCTCTAAAACACCAAAACCTAGGCCTAAATATAGCCAAAAGTGCCCAAATGGCCGAGGGGTTTACAAGGAGTGGAGAGGGAATAGTATTTATAGCCAAAATATCTCAAAATATCTAATAAATATCAAGGCTATGATAGGGGTTTTCGCCTAGGCGGAGGTAGGTCGGTTAACTTTCTGCCACTTTTCCGCCTAGGCGGTGGAATTCTCGCTTAGGCAAAGGAACTGCGGGTTTGCATTTTGTTTTGACTGTAACTTCTTCATCCGAATGTCGATTGAGGTGATTAAAAAACCAATGGAAAACTAAGAAAAAGATCTACAACTTACATGTTTTGAGTGTTTCCAAAATCGGATATCATCGTAGTCCAAAATAGCCTTGAAGTTACAGCACCTGTATCGGCTTTGCAAGTTTGGTAACTGCCTAGGGGAAGAAGTAGGCGGTGGACTTGGAAATGTTTCTACTGGGGTTTCCGCCCAGGCGGAGGAATTTCCTGCCTAGGCGGTGGGCTCTCAGTAGCCATTTTTCATTCTCAGCATTAACTGCCTAGGCGGTGGGTTTCCTTTATATTTTTGCCTCCTTGCTTGTTTATCCACCGTAACTTCGACTCGCCTTCGATTTGATCTCATCGTTTTTACTCCAATTTCCTATATTTTTTCCCCACACACCTGATTTAATACAAAAAGATAAAAACTAATTAAAACATAATAAAATACTATATAAACGCTCGAAAACCAGCTTAATGGGGTTTGAAAATAGGTAGGTAGATCACGCCTATCAAATATCCCTAAACTTAGAATTTGGCTAGTCCTCGAGCCAAACACATACTAAAAATGAAAAAACAAGAAACTAAATTAAATAACAAACAACCTAAAAACAATCTAAGCATAACGACATGCGAGTTTTGACTTCTTCTAACGGCCTATTTATTTTTCCCTCAACAACCGCCAATTATTTCGAGTTCAGGCGGTAACACACAACATATAATGTTCTAGAATTTTGACATGCAATAATGGTGAATGCAATTCTTGATCCTATAAACGTGTTAGTGCAAGACTCAATAATATATCTGTACAATGATAGGATTGGATTATCCCCCAACGAAATTTATGAGTTAAGGATTACCATAAGCTGGATTGGGGTCCACTCTCACTAATGTACGTTTAGTAGTTCATGAAGATCATTAGGACTTGGTTCGGTTTTGGCATATTTAGCCAAGGGTAATTTGGAATTGAAAATGGATTAACGTTGTCAACTTAACGTTACTCAAGACTCAACGCTTGGCACATTCACTCTCAAACCCCCATAGAAAGATTGGAAATAATCCTGAATAAACATTTAAGACCGACGTACTCATTTGTCAAAAGAAATGGAAATAAAAACTGTATTTACATTTGATTTTTTTTTTAACGAACACACCCCCAAACTTATTTGATTATTACAATTAAAGGGGTGTGTGAAATACAAATGGAAAATGACAAGTGAGTACTCAAATACCGAACCAATTAGAAGTTCGTCCAAAACCCAACCGCTCACATCAAGTAGCATTTACAATTGCTAACTTGATTCACTCAAATGTGTCTTTAAATTCAGTGATTTAGGTTTGGAAAAAAATCCACTGGCCATGGTATTAGTTTATGTGCTCAGAATTGAATTTGCATTTAGGCTTCGATAGTGTGACGAGGGATAAACAAGAAACAAGATAGGCTTCGAAAGGCTCAAGCGACAAAACGACTGCCTAAATCACGTAACCTGAACTACCTCGCCCAGGATTTTGCCACAAGCTTCCCCTTAATCAAGTTCTAGAATCCTAAATGTGTCATGAATTTAGCTAATCGATAATCTTTCTCAAGTCAATTGAATAGAAATACAATGAGTCAATGTACCCGTGCAAATTAGGATCCACAACTTTTTTTTACCAAAAAGCATAGTCAAGCACACAAAATCACACATGCATGGGTATTACCCTTGACCTCGAAAACAACCAGGGGTAATTATCATCATCGGGTAATGGCCCGAATGAACACAAAACTCAACATATAAACAACAACAAAAAAACATAAATACATTCTCACCTAAACTCACATGCAATACGAGAAAATAGTAACACATAAACTAACATACTACACATCACTTCCGAACTAAAAACGGCTAGTGTTCCCAGAGATCCCAATCATCATTCCTAACTTATGAAATTTAAAGCATGCTGACGAAGGGGGCTTAGGACACTTACCTGGGAGGCGAGATAATCTCGCCGCTGAATCAAGTCGGATGTAACAGATTTAACTTATTTGACCTTGGGTTGCCTCCCAAGAAGCGCGGAGTTTAATGTTCTCGGCCTGACATTTTCAGAACGCCCTCAAGATTGGCGAGGTTGTGCTTTGAATGGATCAATCTTCCAATAAAACGCCTCACCGACTTATGTGCTTGGCCGAGCAACATAAAATGGATTGGAATCCCGTCGAAAGGGATGCATCAATACCCATCGATCTAACATCGCCAAGTACCATACGTTGGAAACAAAACTACAAACAAAAATTATATAGAAATAAATGACAAAAGTAAAATTAAGTCATTTACACACAATATTGATAATAACAACAAATCAATGCCCGACAATCGTTACCAAAAACTTAGTAGCGATCACCAAGAACTAAACTCGCCTAACGACCAATCCTGGACAACGGTGCCAAAAACTTGTACGTCTTTGAGGGGACTAGAATACGATACACTTATTTCTCCTATCTAAAACTTAAGTCCTGAGCCGTTACCGCGTTTCTCCGACAATAACATCAAAACAATCCCTGGCAACGGCGCCAAAAACTTGTACGCTGAGGATTTACATCCTCGAAGTATATGACTACTGCAAATTGTACGAGGTCAAAGTTTTAGTATAGTGTGATCGTGAAAGATCGGGTTATCGTATCCACTGGGATTGGTGTAGTTACAATCGAATACCGCATTTGTCGTGACCTAACTTTATCTACGCGAAAAAACAAATGTATTTAATTGATTAAACTAATACTAATATATCCTAAATTAACTACACTAATATGCGAATATGTTTTAGGGTGAAGAATTGCCTAGAGATTAACGTGTTTACAAATATGTGTTCGATTTCAATTTACTTATGTTTACGGTGTTCGACCTATTTGACAACCTTAGTTCGTAAACTCCATCGCCACCTCTCCCGAGTGTAAGACAGGGGAATACATAACTTCGAGCAATCGAAAAAGTCCCCCTCAACATCTTAACGACCCTAGGTCACGTGAGCCTTACCCAGCGTCATTGATTGCACACAATCCAACTTCTTCCCGGGTTATTGGATCGCCGCATTGTATTTACCCTATCGACAATCTCCGTTATAAAACTCCCTCCCCACCTCTCCCGATTGTAAGATGAGAGATATAACACAAGTTTGAGTCAACGAAGAAGTCCCCCTCAACGTCTTAATAACCATAGGAAGCGTGAGTCTTGCCCCAACGTCGTCGATTGTCCACGATTCAAACCCCGACTGGGTTATAGAATCATGGCGTTTGTTTACCTTAATCCAAATCTAAGGTTTGTCAAAACCCCATATTCTCCATTTATCAATCGAAGCATAATAAACAAACAATACGATAAATACAATCAAACTATGAAGAACAATCATAAACGCACCACCAAAATCATTCAAACAACGTATTTATAAATATAGTGTTAATCTCTACTACAATCCATATTTAACTCGTGGTCATAACCGCATAAACAATGAAATAATGAGCTAAACATGCTCACATGATCCTAAGATAATGAAATAAGGAAAAACAATCGAAGAACTTAGCCTCGTCCGAAGATAAACCGTTAAGAACGCTCAACGATCGATTCTCCATCTTCTCCTCTTCGGGATGTGATCTCCACCTCTGAAACACCAAAACCTAGGCCTAAATATAGCCAAAGGTGCCCAAATGGCCAGTGGGTTTACAAGGAGGGGAAAGGGAAGGGTATTTATAGACAAAATATCTCAAAATATCTAATAAATATCAAGGCTATGTCAAGGGTTTTCGCCTAGGCAGAGGTAGGTTGGCTAACTTTCTGTCGCTTTTTTCGCCTAAGTGGTGGAATTCTCGCCTAGGCGAAGGAACTGCAGGTTTACATTTTGTTTTGACTGTAACGTTTTCATCCGAACGTCGATTGAGGTGATTAAAAAACCTATGAAAAACTAAGAAAAAGATCTACAACTTACATGTTTTGAGTGTTTCCAAAATTGGATATCATCGTAGTCCAAAATAGCCTTGAAGTTACAGCACCTGTATTGACTTTGCAGGTTTGGTGACTGCCTAGGCGAAGAAGTAGGCGGTGGACTTGGAATTGTTTCTACTAGGGTTTCTGCCCAGGCGGAGGAATTTCCTGCCTAGGCGGTGGGCTCTCAGTAGCCGCTTTTCATTCTTAGCATCTTCACTGCCTAGGCGGTGGGTTTCCTTTATATTTTTTCCTCCTTACTTGTTTATCCACTGTAACTTCGATTCGCCTTCAGTTCGATCTCAACGTTTTTGCTCCAGTTTCTTTTCTTTTTGCCTCACACACCTGATTTAATACAAAAAGATAAAAAATAATTAAAACATAATAAAATGCTATATAAATGCTCGAAAACCAACTTAATTGGGTTTGAAAATATGTAGGTAGATCACACCTATCAAATATCCCCAAACTTGGAATTTAGCTAGTCCTCGAGCCAAACACAAACAGCAAACTAAATTAAATAACAAACAACCTAAAAACAATCTAAACATAACGATCTGCGAGTTTTGACTTCTTATAACGGCCTATTTATTTTTCCCTCAACAACCGCCAATTATTTCGAGTTCAGGCGGTAACACACAACATATAATGTTCTAGAATTTTGACATACAATAATGGTGAATGCTATTCTTGATCCTATAAATGTGTTAGTGCGAGACTCAATAATATGTCTGTACAATGATAGGATTGGATTATCCCCCAACGAAATTTATGAGTTAAGGATTACCATAAGCTGGATTGGGGTCCACTCTCACTAATGTACGTTTAGTAGTTCATGAAGATCATTAGGACTTGGTTCGGTTTTGGCATATTTGGCCAAGGGTAATTTGGAATAGAAAATGGATTAACGTTGTTAACTTAACGTTACTCAAGACTCAACGCTTGGCACATTCACTCTTGAACCCCCATAGAAAGATTGGAAACAATCCCGAATAAACATTTAAGACCGACGTACTCATTTGTCAAAAGAAATGGAAATAAAAACTGTATTTACATTTGATTTTTTTTTTAACGAACACACCCCCAAACTTATTTGATTGTTACAATTAAAGGGGTGTGTGAAATACAAATGAAAAATGACAAGTGAGTACTTAAATACCGAACCAATTAGAAGTTCGCCCAAAACCCAACCGCTCACATCAAGTAGCATTTACAATTGCTAACTTGATTCACTCAAATGTGTCTTTAAATTCAGTGATTTAGGTTTGGAAAAAAATCCACTGGCCATGGTATTAGTTTATGTGCTCAGAATTGAATTTGCATTTAAGCTTCGACAGTGTGACGAGGGATAAACAAGAAACAAGGTAGGCTTCGAAAGGCTCAACTGACAAAACGACTGCCTAAATCACGTAACCTGAACTACCTCGCCCAGGATTTTGCCTCAAGCTTTCCCTTAATCAAGTTCTAGAATCCTAAATGTGTCATGAATTTAGCTAATCGATAATCTTTCTCAAGTCAATTAAATAGAAATACAATGAGTCAATGTGCCCGTGCAAATTGGGATCCACAACTTTTTTTACCAAAAAGTATAGTCAAGCACACAGAATCACACATGCATGGGTATTACCCTTGACCTCGAAAACAACCAGGGGTAATTATCATCATCGGGTAATGGCCCGAATGAACACAAAACTAAACATATAAACAACAACAAAAAAACATAAACACATTCTCACCTAAACTCACATGCAATACGAGAAAATAGTAACACATAAACTAACATACTACACATCACTTCCGAACTAAAAATGGCTAGTGTTCCCAGAGATCCCAATCATCATTCCCAACTAATGAAATTTAAAGCATGCAGACGAAGGGGACTTAGGACACTTACCTGGGAGGCGAGATAATCTCGCCGCTGAATCAAGTCGGATGTAACAGATTTAACTTATTTGACCTTGGGTTGCCTCCCAAGAAGCGCGGAGTTTAATGTTCTCGGCCCGACATTTTCAGAACGCCGTCAAGATTGGCGAGGTTGTGCTTTGAATGGCTTAATCTTCCGATAAAACGCCTTACCGACTTATGTGCTTGGCCAAGCAACATAAAATGGATTGGAATCCCGTCGAAAGGGATGCATCAATACCCATCGATCTAACATCGCCAAGTACCATACGTTGGAAACAAAACTACAAACAAAAATTATATACAAATAAATGACAAAAATAAAATTAAGTCATTTACACACAATATTGATAATAAAAACAAATCAATGCCCGACAATCATTACCAAAAACTTAGTAGCGATCACCAAGAACTAAACTCGCCTAACGACCAATCCTGGACAACGGCGCCAAAAACTTGTACGTCTTTGAGGGGACTAGAATACGATACACTTATTTCTCCTATCTAAAACTTAAGTCCTGATCCGTTACCGCGTTTCTCCAACAATAACATCAAAACAATCCCTGGCAACGGCGCCAAAAACTTGTACGCTGAGGATTTACATCCTCGAAGTATATGACTACTGGCAATTGTACGAGGTCAAAGTTTTAGTATAGTGTGATCGTGAAAGATCGGGTTATCGTATCCACTGGGATTGGTGTAGTTACAATTGAATACCGCAATTGTCGTGACCTAACTTTATCTACGCGAAAAAATAAATGTATTTAATTGATTAAACTAATACTAATATATCCTAAATTAACTACACTAATATGCAAATATGTTTTAGGGTGAAGAATTGCCTAGAGATTAACGTGTTTACAAATATGTGTTCAATTTCAATTTACTTATGTTTACGGTGTTCGACCTATTTGACAACCTTAGTTCGTAAACTCCATCGCCACCTCTCCCGAGTGTAAGACAAGGGAATACATGACTTCGAGCAATCGAAAAAGTACCCCTCAACATCTTAACAACCCTAGGTCACGTGAGCCTTACCCAGCGTCATTGATTACACACAATCCAACTTCTTCCCGGGTTATTGGATTGCCGCATTGTATTTACCCTATCGACAATCTCCGTGATAAAACTCCCTCCCCACCTCTCCCGATTGTAAGATGAGAGATATAACACAAGTTTGAGTTAACGAAGAAGTCCCCCTCAACGTCTTAATGACCCTAGGAAGCGTGAGTCTTGCCCCAACGTCGTCGATTGTCCACGATTCAAACCCCGACTGGGTTATAGAATCGTGGCGTTTGTTTACCTTAATCCAAATCTGAGGTTTGTCAAAACCCCATATTCTCCATTTATCAATCCAAGTATAATAAACAAACAATACGATAAATACAATCAAACTATGAAGAACAATCATAAACGCAACACCAAAATCATCCAAACAACGTATTTATAAATATAGTGTTAATCTCTACTACAATCCATATTTAACTCGTGGTCATAACCGCATAAACAATGAAATAATGAGCTAAACATGCTCACATGATCCTAAGATAATGAAATAAGGAAAAACAATCGAAGAACTTAGCCTCGTCCGAAGATAAACCGTTAAGAACGCTCAACGATCGATTCTCCATCTTCTCCTCTTCGGGATGTGATCTCCACCTCTGAAACACCAAAACCTAGGCCTAAATATAGCCAAAGGTGCCCAAATGGCCAATGGGTTTACAAGGAGGGGAAAGGGAAGGGTATTTATAGCCAAAATATCTCAAAATATCTAATAAATATCAAGGCTATGATAGGGGTTTTTGCCTAGGTAGAGGTAGGTCGATTAACTTTCTTCCGCTTTTTCGCCTAGGCGGTGGAATTCTCGCCTAGGCAAAGGAACTGCTGGTTTGCAATTGCTTTTGACTGTAACTTCTTCATTCGAACATCGATTGAGGTGATTAAAAAACCTATGGAAAACTAAGAAAAAGATCTACAACTTACATGTTTTGAGTGTTTCCAAAATTGGATATCATCGTAGTCCAAAATAGCCTTGAAGTTACAGTACCTCTACAGGCTTTGCAGGTTTGGTGACCGCCTAGGCGAAGAAGTAGGCGGTGGACTTAGAAATATTTCTACTGGGGTTTCTGCCCAGGCGAAGGAATTTCTTACCTAGGCGGTGGGCTCTCAGTAGCCATTTCTTATTCTCAGCATCTTCACTGCCTAGGCGGTAGGTTTCCTTTATATTTTTGCCTCCTTACTTGTTTATCCACCGTAACTTCGACTCGCCTTTGGTTCGATATCATCATTTTTGCTCCAGTTTCCTATCTTTTTGCCCCACACACCTGATTTAATACAAAAAGATAAAAAATAATTAAAACATAATAAAATACTATATAAACGCTCGAAAACCAACTTAATTGGGTTTGAAAATACATAGGTAGATCACTGATAGGTGTGAAAAACCTATCTATTTCTAAACCAGATTTGTTAGTTTTCAAGTATTTTAGTTATATTTAATTGTGTTTTAGTGTAGAATAGGGAAAGGACGTCAAAGGGAGAGAAACAAGTAAAAACGGTGGAGAAACGGTGAACCAAATGTGCTAAAGGGATGAACCACCGCCTAGGCGAGAAAACCACCGCTTAGGTGAGAAAAGATTAGAATGATATGCCAGCAGCTACCGCCTAAGCGGAAAAACCACCGCTTAGGCGAAGTTACCGACAAAAGTTAACCGACTTAAACCCACGGCTCAAGTGGTGAACCACCGCTTAGGAAGTGACACCCTATATAGAAATATCTGTTTTAAGATATTTTGAAGATATTTCCAACCCTTGCCTATAAAACCCCTTTCTCCCCCAATTGCTCAAAAGACTAGGACCCTTTAGACGTGAAAGGAGGCTCCAGTTAACATCTTGAGAGCTCTCCTTCCAACTTAGTTAGGTTTAGGTAATTTAGGAAGTAGATTAGATTAGTTTAGGAAGTGTTCTTGGCCAATCCTTGAAGAGCCAAAAGCGGAAGTTCATCAAGTGAGAAGAAGAAGCTCGGGAGGATCGTTCTTTGGCGAACGTGGACTACTCCACTTTGAGATTTGGCTTTTCTTCCCTTGTTTCCATCTTTGTAGTTAATATTTATAGTTCATAATGATGATCTCCTCTTGATTAAATGTTGTATTGCCTAAGAACATGTTAGTGTAATTTAGAGATTAGTTAGGGAAATGTGTAGTTGTGTAAATACTCGTTTTGTTTAATATACGTTTCTTTAACGGTTATTGTTTTAAGGACGATTGTGTTTATCATTTGATGATGATATTAATATTCTTGTAATGGTATTAGGGTTGGATTTGAGAATCTAGGGTTTGACACTCGGGAGAGGTAACACTGGATTCGAACTAGGGTAAACACATCGTTCCGACCTAACGACCCGAGAGGGCGTTAGTTAGTGTGCAATCGATGACGTTGGGTCAAGACTCACGTGGCCTAGAGTCATTAAGACATTTAGGGGGACCTCTTCGTTGACATGAAGTTGCATATTCCCCCGTCTTACACTCGGAGGAGTTTACGAACCGAGATTGTCGGATACCTAAACTCCGTTATTGTTAACTGAACGAAATCAAACGTGTATTAAGTGAACGAAATCAATCCCTAATTAATCAACCTACTTAGAATTAACCAACTAATTGTAGTTTAGCTTAGTTTTATTTCAATTCACGTCTTCCGTCGTCAGGATAACACGAGACTACGTCAATTGCGGTATTCAATTCAATTATTCACACTTTTCTCTGTGGGAACGATATTCGATCATCAAAAATCCACTATATTAAAACTTTACACCTCGTATACTTGCGAGCGTAAGTAGAGGCATGCTTTTACGCACCTACCAAGTTTTTGGCGCCGTTGCCGGGAATTGGTTGTTTGTTAAATTCTGTTCCCGGCCTCGTCACCATGTTTTTGGCGCCGTTGCCGGGGAATAGAGTGAATTTTATTTGAATATTGTCAAATTTTGTTCCCGTCAATGCCTACCAAGTTTTTGGCGCCGTTGCCGAGGATTAGTTTGAATTTAATTTGAATATTGCAAAAGAAACGCGGTATCGGCTCAGAACTTAAGTTTTAAATAGGAAAAGAAAATGTATCGTATCCTAGTTCCGTAAACGCACCAAGTTTTTGGCGTTGTTCACGTGAGATTAGTGTGAATTATAAGTTGATATTGCGACTAAGTGGTCGAGTGTTAATCCTGACATTTATTTTTGTTTTGTTTTTAATTTTTATTTTTGTTTCATTTTGTAAATGAGATCAAGCGATGCGAGAAACGATGAAGATTGGAACTATTAAATCTCAATCCCGAGATGGAGCTTATTACAAATGATAAGGATTGAGAAGAGAAGCCGACTTCAAAGCAATGATCTTGATCCGACTAAGCATTTGAGCCCAAATTCCTTGTCTGTGGGGAATTTTGGTGAAAAATACTTAGTAACACGATAGTCCAGCTAGGGACGGTAACTCAAGCGCTATTTTTTTTTAAAGGAAACTTAGGGTATCAAATTACCCGATTTTTGTTACTATTTATTTGATTATTTATTCTTTTTGGAAGCAGGCATGGCTTCAGAACGTGTTCAGCAGTGAATTTAGGAGTGTGGACACTTAGGGAAGTATTTTAAATTTAAACACGTTGAACAAGCGAATTAAAAACGTAAAGGGTGGAGCCATCTTTTGAAAATTTGAGAAAAACATGAAAGTGAGAGCCAAAGGCCCATCGCCCAAGTGGTAAACCACCGTTTAGGCGGTAAAAGTACAGAGTGGGTGTTTTTCAGCAAAATAGGCCCACCGCCCAAGCGATGAACCACTGCTTCGGCGGTAAAAATACAGAGTGCACCAAATTTTCAAAATATGCTCCACCGCTTATGCGGAAAAACCACCGCCTATGCGAATTAACAGTAGAATAAAATATTTTTACACTGGTGTAATTTCGCTTAGGCAGAAAAATCACCGCCTAGGCGGAATTTTGTCAGAAGGTTTGATTTTAAAGAAAAGAGTTCCACCGTTCAAGCGGTGGACCTTCTGCAGTTAAACAACCCCTGTTCGTTCAAAAATTGAAATCGTAAGGCTTCTTCCCCAAAACCTCCACCTTCTCTCTAAAACCTCAATTCCAAACCATTCCAATACTCAAAAAATCATCCTTGCATTACCAAAATTAGTGATTTCCACCCCAAATCATCCACCACAAATCAATTTTCAACCCCATTTTCGCAATTTTCTTTATCACTTTGGGTTCTTGGTTTGATTTTTGGTGATAACTTAGTTTCTATGGATTGTTAAATTGTGTGAAACAAAATTGCATTCTACATTTTCATATTTTGTTGAAACGTTGTGATTAGTGTGTGCGACAGATCAGATCCACAGGTTCATGTGTGACCGCTTCGGTATTGCCGTCGTACTTTTTGCAACCACCAGAATTTCCATTCCAACGTGATAGTGGTGGAGAGGAATTTCCTGTCAGGTGAACGGTGGGGAATAAGTCTTATTCCCTAGGTATATGTTCAACCCATTTTGTTTGCATGAATGCTATATGTTTATTGGGTTCGCTGCTTTTGGAACAATGCCATGTTCGAACCTGTATTGGTATGGAATGGATAATTAGTTTAGTGGATGTTCATCCATTTTAATTCTTTTGTAGAAAATGATGAACCATTATTTTGAGTATGTATTTTATTATTTTAAATGTTTTAGTTTTTAAATTTTTAGTTTAGTTTAGTTTAATTTTTGTTTTTGCATATTTAGTGTTAGATTAAATTATGTATGTTACTATCAGAATTAGTTTAGAATTGTGTATGTATAAAGTTGTGTTTGCATGTTTAGATGTGAGTTCATTTGGGCCAAGACCCGATGATGAGAATTATCCCCTAATTGCATATTGAGGTCGGGGGTAATACCTTCCTTGTGTGTTTTGTGTGCTTAACATGTCGATTGGGTAAAAATTATCTCGATCCAAAAATTGCACGAAATTTGAACTCAATGAATAATTATCTGAACGATTAGACGTTGATTATTCGATATGAAGTTCATGATAGAAAATGAGGAAAATAGAAATTGATTTGGGGAAAACTTCAGGCAGAATCCTAGGTAAGGTAAATCTGGAGACGTGATTTAGGTCGTCAATTTTTCGCTTGAACCGTTGTAACTAACCTGAAAATTTTCATTCCTTATTTCCCCTGTCGAAGCAGATAACGTAATCAATTTTGAATACGTTTCAAATACTCTTTTCATTTAAATTTTTCCTAAACCAAAGTCGCTAAGCCTAATTTTAAAAATTTAGTGAAATCAATTGAGCGGTCGGGTTTTTGATAAATTTTTATTGAGTCGGTATTAGTGTATTCACTTGTCACTTTTGTATTTCTTTTTGCACGGTCCTAAAATAAGTTTGGGGGTGTGTTTCTATCATTTCTTTTTACATATTCCTTAAAAATTTTACAAATTCGAATAAGTTTGGGGGTGTGTTTCTCTAACTTCTTTTTGCACTCTCCTAAAACTGAAATTATTCGACTTAATTTAGGAATATGTTGTTAAAAAAAATAATAAAAAAAAAATAAATTAATTAATTTTTCATTTTCTTCTCTTTAGACAAGTGAATACCAGGATTTTCATTTCTTATTTAGGATTGTACTTTAAATGTGGTGGGGTCATGAGAGAGGATAGCGACAAGCGATTTTACCTCGGGTATCGATCGATCAAACCAATTTGCTATTTTTATTCCAGTGATACCCGTGGTCGTTCTCCAAAGCCAAACCAAGCCCTATTAATTTCGGTGAATATCCGAGCCTACATTAGTGGATAGTATACTCCAATCAAGCGTATTATTTTCCTGAATCCTTCAATGGTTTAAATTATGAGCTTAACGATTGGATAATCGAATCCGGTATTTGACTAGTTATACATTTGAGTTCTCACACACACACTTCAAATGGATCTAGAATTATTTTTATTGATATTGATAGTTGAAATTCTAGAACACCACTTGGTGTGGGATGCTTCCCGAACTTGATCCGATTTAGGGATGTTGAGGGATAAACAAATTGGTCATTTCGATTGAACTTTATATTTACATGCATATACTTCATTTGTGTTAGATTAATTTTTCAATTTTTGTTGGTTAGTTTATTAGTTTGTTTAGTTTAGTGTTAGTGTTTTGCTCGAGGACTAGCAAAATTTTAAGTTTGGGGGTATTGATAGGTGTGAAAAACCTATCTATTTCTAAACCAGATTTGTTAGTTTTCAAGCATTTTAGTTATATTTAATTGTGTTTTAGTGTAGAACAGGGAAAGGACGTCAAAGGGAGATAAACAAGTGAAAACGGTGAAGAAACGGTGAACAAAATGTGCAAAACAGGGTTTCGGTGAATGAAGACCACCGCCTAAGCGGAAGTTCCACCGCTTAGGCGGAAAAGAGGCAGAACATTGGAGTGCTGAAGGGCTGAACCACTGCCTAGGCGAGAAAACCACCGCTTAGGCGAGAAAAGATTAGAATGATATGCCAGCAGCTACCGCCTAAGCGGAAAAACCACCGCTTAGGAGAAGTTACCGACAGAAGTTAACTGACTTAAAGCCACTGCTCAAGCGGTGAACCACCGCTTAGGTGGTGAAACTCTGCACAGAATAATCTATTTTCAGATATTTCCAACCCTTGCCTATAAAACCCCTTTCTCCCCCAATTGCTCAAAAGACTAGGACCCTTTAGACGTGCGAGGAGGCTCCGGTTGACATCTTGAGAGCTCTCCTTCCACCTTAGTTAGGTTTAGGTAATTTTAGAAGTATATTAGATTAGTTTAGGAAGTGTTCTTGGCCAATCCTTGAAGAGACAAAAGAGGATGTTCATCAAGCGAGAAGAGGAAGCTCGGGAGGATCGTTCTTTGGCGAAAGTGGACTACTCCACTTTGAGATTTGTCTTTTCTTCCCTTGTTTCCATCTTTGTATTTAATATTTATAGTTGATAATGATGATCTCCTCTTGATTAAATGTTGTATTGGCTAAGAACATGTTAGTGTAATTTAGAGATTAGTTAGGGGAATGTGTAGTTGTGTAAATACTCGTTTGGTTTAACATACGTTTCTTTAACGGTTGTTGTTTTAAGTCCGATTATGTTTATCATTTGATGACGATATTAATATTCTTGTAATGGTATTAGGGTTGGATTTGAGAATCTAGGGTTTGACACTCGGGAGAGGTAACACTGGATTCGAACTAGGGTAAACACATCGTTACGACCTAACGACCCGGGAGGGCGTTAGTTAGTATGCAATCGATGACGTTGGGTCAAGACTCATGTGGCCTAGAGTCGTTAAGACATTGAGGGGGACCTCTTCGTCGACATGAAGTCGTGTATTCCCCCGTCTTACACTCGGAGGAGTTTACGAACTGAGATTGTCGGATACCTAAACTTCGTTATTGTTAACTGAACGAAATCAAACATGTATTAAGTGAACGAAATCAATCCCTAATTAATCAACCTAGTTAGAATTAACCCACTAATTGTAGTTTAGCTTAGTTTAATTTCAATTCACGTCTTCCGTCGTCAGGATAACACGAGACTATGTCAATTGCGGTATTCAATTCAATTATTCACACTTTTCTCTGTAGGAACGATATCCGAACTTCAAAGATCCACTATATTAAAACTTTAGACCACGTATACTTGCGAGCGTAAGTAGAGGCGGGCTTTTACGCACCTACCAATCACACCTATCAAATATCCCCAAACTCGGAATTTGGCTAGTCCTCAAGCCAAACACACACTAAAATGGAAAAAACAACAAACTAAATTAAATAACAAACAACCTAAAAACAATCTAAACATAACCACATGTGAGTTTTGACTTCTTCTAACGGCCTATTTATTTTTCCCTCAACAACCGACAATTATTTCGAGTTCAGGCGGTAACACACAACATATAATGTTCTAGAATTTCGACATGCAATAATAGTGAATGCTATTCTTGATCCTATAAACGTGTTAGTGCGAGACTCAATAATATGTCTATACAACGATCGGATTGGATTATCCCCCAATGAAATTTATGAGTTAAGGATTACCATAAGCTAGATTGGGGTCCACTCTTACTAATGTACGTTTAGTAGTTCGTGGGGATCATTACGACTTAGTTCGGTTTTGGCATATTTGGCCAAGGCTAATTTGGAATAGAAAATGGATTAACGTTGTTAACTTAAAGTTACCCAAGGCTCAACACTTGGCATATTTACTCTCGAACCTCCATAGAAAGATTGGAAACAATCCTGAATAAACATTTAAGACCGACGTATTCATTTGTCAAAAGAAACGGAAATAAAAACTGTATTTACATTTGATTTTTTTTTTTAACGAACACACCCCCAAACTTATTTGATTGTTACAATTAAAGGGGTGTGTGAAATACAAATGAAAAATGACAAGTGAGTACTCAAATGCCGAACCAATTAGAAGTTTGCCCAAAACCTAACTGCTCACATCAAGTAGCATTTATAATAGCTAACTTGATTCACTCAAATGTGCCTTTAAATTCGGCGATTTAGGTTTGGAAAAAGATCCACTGGCCATGGTATTAGTTTATGTGCTTAGAATTGCATTTGCATTTAGGCTTCGACAGGGTGACGAGGGATAAACATGAAACAAGATAGGCTTAAAAAGGCTCAAGCGACAAAACGGCTGCCTAAATCACGTCTCCTGAACTACCTCGCCTAGGATTTCGCCTCAAACTTCCCCTCAATCAAGTTCCAGAATCCTTAATGTGTCATGAATTTAGCTAATCAATAATCTTTCCCAAGTCAATTGAATATAAATACATTGAGTTTATGTGCCCGTGCAAATTAGGATCTACAATAATTGTTTTCAAAAAGCATAGTCAAGCACACAGAATCACACATGCATGGGTATTACCCTTGACCTCGAAAACAACTGACAGTAATTATCATCATTGAGTAATGGCCCAGATAAACACAAAACTCAACATATAAACAACAACACAAAAACATAAACACATTCTCACCTAAACACACATGCAATACGAGAAAACAGTAACACATAAACTAACATACTACACATCACTTTCGAACATAAAATGGCTAGTGTTCCCAGCGATCCCGATCATCATTCCCAACATATAAAATTTAAAGCATGCTGACGAAGGGTGTTTATGACACTTACCTGGGAGGCGAGAGAATCTCGCCTCTAAATCAAGTCGGATGTAACAGATTTAACTTATTTGACCTTGGGTTGCCTTCCAAGAAGCACGTGGTTTAATGTTCTCGGCTCGACATGTTCAGAACGCCCTCAAGATTGGCGAGGTTGTGCTTTGAATGGCTCAATCTATAAAATACCTCACCGGATTATGTGCTTAGCCAAGCAACATAAAATGGATTGGAATCCCATCAAAATGGATGCATCAATACCCATCGATATAACATCGCCAAGTACCATACATTGGAAACAAAACTACAAACAAAAATTATATACAAATAAATGACTAAAGTAAAATTAAGTCATTTACACACAATATTGATAATAACAACAAATCAATGCCCGACAATCGTTACCAAAAACTTAGTAGCGATCACCAAGAACTAAACTCGCCTAACGACCAATCCTTGACAACGGCGCCAAAAACTTGTACGTCATTGAGGGGACTAGAATACGATACACTTATTTCTACTATCTAAAACTTAAGTCCTGAGCCGTTACCGCGTTTCTCCGATAATAACATCAAAACATTCCCTGGCAACAGCGCCAAAAACTTGTACGCCGAGGATTTACATCCTCGAAGTATATGACTACTGGCAATTGTACGAGGTCAAAGTTTTAGTATAGTGTGATCGTAAAAGATCGGGTTATCGTATCCACTGGGATTGGTGTAGTTACAATCGAATACCGCATTTGTCGTGACCTAACTTTATCTACGCGAAAAAACAAATGTATTTAATTAATTAAACTAATACTAATATATCCTAAATTAACTACACTAATATGCGAATATGTTTTAGGGTGAAGAATTGCCTAGAGATTAACGTGTTTACAAATATGTGTTCGATTTCAATTTACTTATGTTTACGGTGTTCGACCTATTTGACAACCTTAGTATGTAAACTCCACCGCCACCTCTCCCAAGTGTAAGACAGGGGAATACATGACTTCGAGCCAACGAAAAAGTCCCCCTCAACATCTTAACAACCCTAGGTCACGTGAGTCTCGCCCAGCGTCATTGATTGCACACAATCCAACTCCCTCCCTGGTTATTGGATCGTCGCGTTGTATTTACCCTATCGACAATCTCTGTTCTAAAACTTCCTCGCCACTTCTCCCGAGTGTAAGACGAGAGATATAAAGCAACTTTGAATCAACGAAGAAGTCTCCCTCAACATTTTAACGACCCTAGGTAGCATCAGTATTGCCCCCAACATCATCGATTGTCCACGATTCAAACCCCGACTGGGTTATAGAATCGTGACGTTTGTTTACCCTAATACGAATCCGGGGTTTGTCAAAACCCCATATTCTTCATTTATTAATCCCAACATAATAAAAAAACAATACGATAAATACAATCAAACTACAAAGAACAATCACAAACGCAACACCAAAATCATCCAAACAACGTATTTATAAATATAGTGTTAATCCCTACTACAATCCATATTTAACTCGTGGTTATAATAGCATATACAATGAAATAACAAGCTAAATATGCTCACATAATCCTAAGATAAAGAAAGAAGGATAAACAATCGAAGAACTTAGCCTCGTCCGAAGATAAACCGCTAAGAACGCTCAACAATCAATTCGCCATCTTCTCCTCGTTGGGATGTGAGATCGACCTCTAAAACACCTAAACCTAGGCCTAAATATATCCAAAGGTGCCCAAATGGCTAAGGGTTTACAAGGAGGGGAGAGGGAACGGTACTTATAACCAAAATATCTCAAAATATCTAATAAATATCAAGGCTATGTCAGGGGTTTTCACCTAAGCGCAGGGTTTTTTGCCTAGGCGGAGGTAGGTTGGTTAACTTTCTTCCACTTTCCTGCCTAGGCGATGGAATTCTCTCCTAGGCGAAGGAACTGCAGGTTTGCATTTTGTTTTGACTATAACGTCTTCATCCGAACTCCGATTGAGGTAATTCAAAAACCTATGGAAAGCTAAGAAAAAGATATACAACTTACATGTTTTGAGTGTTTCCAAAATCATATGGAATAGTTGTCCAAAATAGTCTTGAAGTTAAAGCACCTGTACCTGCTTTGCAGGTTTGGTGACCGCCTAGGCGAAGAAGTAAGCGGTGGACTTGAAAATGTTTCTACTAGTGTTTCTACCTAGGCGGAGGAATTTTCTGCCTAGGCGGTGGGCTATCAGTAGCTGTTTGTCATTCTCAGCATTTTTACTGCCTAGGCGGAGGTCTAGACGCCTAGGTGGTGGGCTTCCTTTATATTTTTGCCTCCTTGCTTGTTTATCCACCGTAACTTTGACTCGCCTTTGGTTCTATCTCATCGTTTTCGCTTCAGTTTCCTATCTTTTTGCCCCCCACACCTGATTTAATACAAAAAGATAAAAACTAATTAAAACATAAAAAAATACTAGATAAACACTCAAAAACCAACTTAATTCGGTTTAGAAATACGTAGGTAGATCTCACCGATCAGCAATGCACCCAGGCAGTACCAAAATATATCGAGATCTACGAGAACACTATTGGTAGAATGCAATGAAATAGGAAATTGCTGAATTTGTTGCCAAGTGTCTCATTTGTCAGCAAGTCAAGATTGAGCACCAACATCCAGGTGGGTTATTATAGCCTCTACCTATTCCGGAGTGGAAATGAGAGCATATCATGATGGATTTCGTTTCGAGATTACCCCGTACTCAAAAGATGCATAATTCCATCTCGTGATCATTGATAGGCTTACTAAATCTGCTTATTTTTTTGCCGTAAAGACGTCGAACTCTCTAGATAAGTATGCCCAATTGTATATTGACGAGATTGCTCGGTTACATAGTACACTGGTTTCCATAGTATCAGACAAAGATTCGAGATTTACTTTGAAGTTCTGGCCAAGTCTCCAAACTTCTTTAGGTACCAAACTAAAATTCAGTGTCGCCTTTCATCCTCAGAATGACGGCCAATCAGAGCGTACAATCCAGACGTTGGAGGATATATTGAGGCGTTGTGTTTCGAAATTTTCTAGTAGCTGGAATGATCACTTGACGTTGATGGAATTCACCTACAATAATAGCTACCATTCGGCAATCGAAATGGCCCCGTATAAAGCGTTGTATGACAGGAGATGCAGGACTCCAGTCTGTTAGACTGAAGTAGGAGAAAGGAAATTGCTGATGCCAGATATCTCCCAAATGACAGAAGACAAAGTAAAGGTGATCCAGGAAATATTAAAGATTGCTCAGAGTCGACAAAAGAGTTATGCTGACAAGCGTAGGCGGGAGTTGGAATTTGAAGTGGGCGATCATGTTTTTGCGTATATCCTCGTGGAAGGGCATAATGAGGTTTGGGAAGAAAGGGAAGTTAAGTCCGAGGTATATCGGGCCATACGAGATCTTAGAACGGGTTGGTGCGACAACTTATTGACTTGCCCTACTACCAGAATTCTCCAAATTACACGACATTTTCCACGTGTCGATGCTTAGAGAATATGTGTCAGATCCTTCGCCTGTGTTGACTTCTCAACCAATCGATTTGGAAGAAGATTTGACATATGTTGAGGAGTCAGTCCAAATTTTGAGTAGTAAAGATCAGGTGTTGCAGATGAAAATGATTCTATTGGTGAAGGTGTTGTGGCGCAGTCATTCGATAGAGGAGGCGACGTGGGAGCGAGAGGACGAAATGAGGGACAAATATCCGTACTTGCTCGATCAAGGTAACTAAAATTTCGAGACAAAATTTCTTTTAGGAGGGAAGGGTTGTTGGACCATAATTTTAGCACGTGCATAATTTTAGTTGCATTTTAGAGTAATTAGAAAAGTATGGGGTGGAATGTGTCATTTAATATTTAAATAAAACGTTTAGGGGTAAATTAACAATTTTAGAAACACTTATTTTAAATTTTGGGATTTAAATATCAACTTAAAGAAATTTAGGAGAGATTAATGTAATTTGGGAAAAGAAAATTAATATATATATATATATATATACTGTCAGGGTCAAACAAGAAAAAAAAAAAAAAAAAAAAAAAAAAAAATATGAAGTGAGGATCGACGTGGCATGAAAAGGATCAAAATTAACCCACTTACTTCATGCATATATATACATCCACGCACAATTGAAATCATAAATCCTAAAAAGAATAAATCTGAAAACAGAAAAGAGAGAGAGGTTCGGCGGTGTCGTTTGGCCACCGGCAGAGGTGGGTTCTGTTCATCATGGTTTCTCCGGTGTGGGTGTTTGTGTGTTCATCATTGATCATTTAGTGATTGTGTGTGTGGGTGTGTCGTCGTCGTTGATCATCCGGTGATCATGCACACATGTGTCGCTGTTGTGTGTTGGTATGTATGCGATCGCCGTGTGTGTGTGTGTATGCTCTATCCAGCCCGTCCGGTGGTGTATGGAGGTAATTGGCGTGTGCATGTGTGTGCGGTTCTATTTCGTCATCTATATGTGTGTGTTGTTCGTCGTCGATTTTGTGGGTATGGGTATGATCAGTCGATGATCGTCTGGCGTGCATGTGGGTGTGTGATCATTGTTGGTGGTCTAGCGGGGTGTGTGTGTGTTCTGTGATTGTGTATGTGTGTGTTTTGGCATTTATGTGTGAGTGTGTGCTCTGATCGTAAGGAGGGGGCGATAAGTGAGCTGCCGGAGCTGGTGAGGAGAAAGAGAGGGATAGTCTTTTAAAACCAGGAAACAGAGTAAAAAAAACAGGTTTAGCAAAGCAGGAAAAAAAAAAACAAAAAACAAAAAAAAAAGAAAAACGAAAAAGAAATAAAAAAAATCCAAAACAAAATCCAATTTCTCGGCCTGCGAGTGATTCGGAACAGGTTCACAGGCACCAGCGTCCCGGTAGATTTTGGGCGGTGATATTTTTATAGTACGAAAATCGAGGTACCCCGGGTAGGAGTTGGTTTACTACTGGCACTAGGTAGAGTCCGGAGGTAGTGTCGTTTTGGAGGTGAGCCGGTTGGATGTGAACCTTGGAAGGTTCAGGTATTTTTGTATTTTTGGTTGTGAATATTTGGGACCGGTATATTCCCAAATTTTGAAACAGGTATTTATATATAAATTTTTGGGAAACATTTACGGTAGCGCGAGTAAGTAGGTATATATACAAGGATGGATATTGGTGGATGAGTTAGGTAACATTAGGTCTACGCCACGCCGGCTCGGGTGACGGGTGCTCGGGGTAGGGTGGGGTGTGACAGCAGGTGTCATTGTGGCCTAGGGCGAAATCCGAAATGTTTACATGTCACAAAAGTTCATTTATGGACTTCAAATATCCATTTTGGTGAGGCAGTTAAATCTTTTGGTTACCTCTAAAATATAGATGATCCATGTATATACAAGAAAATAACTGGTAAGTTTCCTAGTGGTATATGTCAATGACATTCTACTAGTGAGAATTATTATAGGATGATTTCATTAGCTGAAGTATGACTTTCTCAATTTTTTTCCTAATCTAGGTGACGCACCCCAGATTTCTGGAAGAGAAGAACAAGGGAATGGGAAGAAGAGGAAAACAAGGTTTTATTTCTCTATCTCAAAATCCTCAAAAATCCGTTCATTTTTCAAAACAATTTCAAGGGCTTTTATTGGCGCCTATTTTGAAAATGTTGTTTAGGCTAACGATATCTCTTTAAGTTCGGGGGTCAGTTATGCTCGGGAAAGGTGTTAAGCACCCCAAGACACCTTTCTCAAGATGGTACCTCAGTCTAAATAGATGTTCATGTTTAAACAAAGACGAAGCACAACAATTCCCATTTTTTTACGTTTTTTTTTTAAATGATTTTTTTATGTAAAGAAATAAGAAAATTTACTATCTGTCAGCAGGAATAGATAAAACACATTAAATGAAAAAATATTTTTTGTTTTGCTTTTGTTGACTGAACCTGTAAAGTTTGCCTACGTATCCTAGTCTTCAAGGGGAATTAGGTTGAAACGTAGTTCACATTTTCAAGATGATTTTGTCTAAACAAGTGACTAAACTCGTGTGTGGGTTGCCTACGTATCTCAGATAGCTAAGAATCAGGTCAATGCGTAGTTCATCTCGAGATCACTTTACTTTGTTTTTATTGAGATGAGAAACATAAATAGCACCGATGATAGTGGATATAAACTTTTAATTAGGTCAAAAATATTCCAACCGAACTCACTTACTTAGGCAAGTTTAGTGTTTAGGCTTAGGTTATTAGTTCAAAAAGGAAAGAAAATATATCGTGTATGTGACAGTCCTACTCATAACAAAGAAAACAGAAACATTTTTGAAGAAGGTGTACTGATGTACGTAAGTCCTCTGAATCCATTCATTTTGGAATGGTTTTTCAAGGGCCTTTCTAGCCGTCGGTTTACAAAAACTTTGTGGGTCAGGATTTTAAGTTTAAAAGGAGTCGTCACCTAGTACAGGGTTAAATGGTATGCTAGGTCAGTGAGAGTTTTGTAAATTTATTTTTATTTTAAAATGGTCCGTCTTTTGACTTCATAAGGTTTGTGTACCAGAGATCTTATTAAAATTTGTGGTCGATTTTGCTTGGGAAAGGTTTTGCACACCCCAAGACACCCGTCCGTAAATGGTACTTTAGTTTAAATGAATATTCATTGTTAAACACTACCTATGTGATTTTCTTTGATTTTATTAACAAAATAAATCCCATTTTAAAGTTTTTTTTTTTTTTTTTTTTTTTTTGTAGGTGTTCTAACATGATTATGCAGTAAATGTTCTTTATTAAATGTTATCTATTATGCAACTACAACTAGAAATGAAAATATTTTTCTGTTTTTTGACATAATGAAAGTAGTAAATACTACACCATACTATACTATTCTTGGGAGCGATAAACCAATAACAGTTTATAATATGCAGAAATGTAGCCGACTGAACCTTATTTAGGTTTCCTACATATCCTTGTTTTCACAAGGAATCAGGTCGACATGTGGTTCCAACATGTAACCTATACTTTAATGAAATGAACTTGTTTTTGTATTTTTTAAAGACCAATCCTTATATTGGTTGCCTAAGTACTTTGATGAGTAACCAAAGATCAGGTCATCACGTAGTTTATTTATATAAGGTTTAAAGAATGTGGTTTTATTTATTAAAGGGACCAAACCCTTGTGTGGGTTGCCTATGTATTTTGGGGGCTAACCAAAGATCAGGTTTGACCTAGTTCCCTAGTTTGGTTTCATGTGTTCTTCATGTCCTTGGTGTGTCCTTGATGTTCTTGACATAATCTTGAACAATTTTAACATAGTTTGATGATCTTGACATATTTTGTACGTTATTGTCTTGACTACTTGTTATACATGCTATGTATATGAAATTTAAGTATGAATACTACATGATCATGCTATGTACAAACATAATATGCATATTTAATCTAAGATCAAAGGGAGTTTCAAGAAGACATGACTAATTAGGGGATGTAGTCTTCCCTAAGTGATTACCTTTATTTCCTCTTTGATCTTCTTGATTTGAATTCGATCGGTGGCCATTAACTTTTTGAGTTCTTGTTCCAAGAACCTCAAAAACACTTAATGGAAGTAGTCTTCTCTAAGTTATTACCTCCCTTTCCTCTTTTATCTTCTTGTCTTGTTTTTTATTGGGTGACTATCAAGCTCTTGAGTTCTTGCTCTAAGAACCTCAAGAATACCCACCAAGATCGAATTTCAGAAAAATAACGACATTTATTTAAGAAAATTGCTTGAGAGGCCTAGGACCTCTAGAGCTTGGCTCAAGTTTAGAGATATAAGCTAGGTATTCAAGACTTAAAAAAATAAAAATAGGGCCACTCTATTTATAGGCCAAGGGCCTACATACTTATCCATGCGCATGCCACTTCAGTGTTTTCCTTAGGGACTATTTGGCCTAGGGGACTTGCTCTGTTATTTTTTATTAGCTTTGGATGAATTTGGAGTACAAGGAAAAATATTCAAAGATTTGGTAATAATTGGAAATCATTACAAATCATTACACTTTCTCAAATCCTATTGGTTGCACATAGGTGCATCAATGGCAAGATGTGCCTCTTCTGGTTTGGTTTAGGGGCTAAGTACCAGTTAATTTTACTGTTTCGGTTTAGTTTCCATCAATGCTTCCAAGGTGCAATGTATGTAGTGTAGATGTGCACCTTTGCATTTAATGCTCTATGATGAGTCATTACTTGGTGATCAAACATCCGGTTGGTTTCAAATTGAATCGGATTAGTTTGGCTTATAATCGATGGTTGGATTTCAAGGTTTCTAATTAACCCTATGATATTGTGGTCAAAATATCTTGATACATTGAACCTAACCCTTCCATGTCATACCAAGCAATAAATTCTTTATGGGATGTGAATTTAATGCAATGGCATGGTAGCAAATCGATTTGGTTTGGTTTCAGTAATGGGTAGTCACATTTCAAGGTTTTTGGTAAACTCCAAGATATTTTGATCAAATTATCATGATTCCTTGAATGTGGCTTATCCATTCCATCCCAAGAATTTAATTCTTGATGGGATGGGTATTTAATGCACATTAAATGCCTAACCTAGGTGGTGAACCGAATCAGTTGGTTACCTCCTACGTGTCTAGGTTTCTTTCCTTACATATTTGTGTAGAGAATATATAGGGGCTTCTAGGTCATTGAAAGAATCCTTTGGGCCTTTCAATGATGAGTAGGCCCTTGATTCATTGGGAATAGGGTTGTTGTTCAAGACAAACTTGGATTGGTGTAAATCCAAACCAAGCCCAAGTCCTTAATCATCTTGGTGATTTAGGGGTTGTCATGAACTTTCCAGACATTGATCAAGGTCTCTCATATTGTTTCTAGATGATATTTTGATGAAATATGCATAATTGAAACAAATATTTTTGGTGTTAAACTGACAAAATTCAGCGATAGGAAGTGTTTCAAGGTCAGGGTAGGTAACCAAGGTAATTATTTGAAATATCCAATAATTAAAGGGTAAAGGCTAATTTTTATTTATACTAAAGATAATTTAATGAAAATCCACCTTTAATAAATCCATTTTAGACCCACATAAATTATGGATTTTCGAGGTTAACCCAAAATTTTTACTTAGTTGAATTTAGTTAAATTTAGTAGTTTCTGTGTTTTCTCATGTTTTTTGCTATTTTTATATCTTATACAGTGTGATCTCTGGTAGAAACTCATTCCATTTAAACCTAAATTTATAGTTTATCTGAACTTGTACTTGATTCGACACTGACTGGGCGGGACAAAATGTAGTGTCTACAGTTGCCTCTCTTTGTCATGCGAGTTTACTTGTAATGACAAAGAAGGAGACACTTACATTTTGTTCTGCTAGGCATGAAATGTAAAAAACAAGTATTTAAATGCTCGCAGTGGTTTGGTGAGAGAGAGTTTAGTTGACTCACCTTGGTGAGACATCTCCATATCCATAATCAAAGATGGGCATTTTTCTCATTTGTCATCAAAGAGTCCTTTCTTCTCCTACCAGAGACATGAACATTTTGCTTCCATCAAAAGAGATTAGAGGGTTTTTCTTTTGCCACCAGAGACAGGAATGTTTCGTATTTATCATCGTAGAATTCGTACTTCTGCTACTAGGGTCAAGACTCTTTTGCTTCCATCACTAGATATTGGAATGCTTTGCTTTTGTCATCGATTATAGGTATATTTATCTTCTATCAATAGAGATAGACATGTTCTGCTTTCGCAACCAGAGATAGGTATCCTCATCTTCTATCACAAAAGATAGTCATTTTTCTTTTATTACCAAAGATAGGCATTTCTCTCCATCACCTCTCTATCATCGAAGATAGAAATTTCTCTTTATCATCACCAAAGATAGGCATTTTCCTTTATCACATTTCTCTCTGTCACCAAAGATAGGAATTTTCCTTTATCACCAAATATAGGCATTTTTCTCTATCACTAAATGTAAGTATTTCTCTCTATCACCAAAGATAAGTACTTCTCTCCATCACTAAAGATAGGCATTTCTCTCTATCGCCAAAGATAGGAATTTTTCTCTATCACTAAAGATAGACATTTTTTCTATCACCAAAGATAGTCATTGGCTGCTTTGATGGATTTAATTAATTTGTTGATTCTAGATCAATATTTTTGGTGGAAAGGTTCTTGGCTAGAGAAACTTATTCTTGGGTTGTCATATCAATACATGATTGAAAATGACTGAGAGAATTCTCACCAAAAACACTCTCCAGGAACTCGACATTTAGTGGAGTTTTTTGGCCATATCCCACCTGGGACTGCCTGGTAGTAGCTGAATATTACATCACCACTTTCACCGTAAGTGTTCAGGTCAAGTTTTATAGAATAGTGAATGAGTAGGGTTGTCATATCCAGATGGATTGGATTATATCATCGCTAAGTACCGGGATTGTCATAACCGGATTTTCTCTAGGCGATTGAATTTTGGGTTTTTGTTTTAAGAATATAAACTAAACTAATAACTAATTAAATTATAATACTAATGATGACCTTTAGGGGAATAAATTATTTAGGGATTGACTTCGTTCAATTAAATGTGTTCGTTTTAGTCTAGTTTACATTAATGACATTCAAACTATCCGACAATCTAGGTATCATAAACTCGCTCACTACCTCTCCAGAGTGTAAAGTGAGCGAATATGTTACTTTGCGTCAACGCCAAAGTCCCCCACAACTTCTATACAACCCTTAGTCACATGAGTCTTGACCCAACCTCATGGATTGCACACTTTCTAACATCCTCCAGGGTCGTTAGATCGTCATGATGTGTTTAACCCTAGTCTGAATCTGGGGTTACCTCTCTTGAGTGTCAAACCCCGTATTATCAAAACCAACCCTAATACCATAACAAGCATATCAAGATTGTAATAAAACGCTAAACACAATCGGATAATGATGAACAACTGACAACAAAACACAGTTTCAAACAAATAACATTTTCATTAACTAATCAACCCCTAAATAAAATATGTTTAGCTGTATAATATCATTACCAAATATTCAAGATTTGAAGAGAAAAACAACATTATAGAACATGCAAAGTTAAGAACAAATAGAGAAATGAAGAAAGGAAAACAAATCTTAAGAGTGGGGTGTTCCCCTTTCGCCGAAATCACTTTGATCTTGTTTCTACTTCATCAAAATGTGTTCTCCTCTTTGGTATTTGATCAAGAAGCTCCAAAAATGTCCAAAATTATGTCCCAAAATGTTCTAGGGTGTTTGGGGGAGAAGGGAATACATATGGGATCCCAAAATATCAAGAAAATATCCCAAAATATTTATTATGTCGGTAGTCTGACCACCGTGGCGGTGGGAACACCCCCGTGGTAGTGGAAATGAAAAGAGTTTAGCAACTTTCTGTTGTTTAACCACCGCGGCGGTGGTGTTACTGCTACGGTGGTGACACTGTTGCGGTGGTGACACCTTTTGATATTTTGGCTGTAACTTTCTCGTCTGAACTCCGATTGAGGTAATTCAAAAATCACAACTTCTATGTTTTGAGTTGTTCCAAAATCGAGTTGCAACATTATCCAAAATGGCCTAGAAGTTATTGCACCTGTGTCGACTTTGCCTCTTTTCACCCATTTATTCAAAAACCTAAAAAACAGTACAAAAACACATTAAACTAACAAAAGTGCTTGAAAACATACAAATATTTGAATCCAAAAGTACTTGATTTATTGGTAAATAAACCACTCATCAAATACCTTCAAACTCAAACATTGGCTTGTCCCCAAGCAAAAACACTCACACTAAAGTAAAAAACACAACGAAATAACTAACACAAAAACTAAAAAGACATAAACAACCTAAACACAAACAATCTAAACATAACGACATGGGGGTTTCAAATTCAACTATCGACCAAAATATTTTTCCCTCAACAACCCCCAATCATAGCGAGTTCAGGAGTAAAATGCACCATGTGATATTCTAGAATTTCAACATTCAAATAATGGTAAACACCATTCTAGATCCTTTTAACGTGTGTGTGCGAAACACAATAATACAACCATCCAACAACCGTATTGGATTATCCACCAACGAAACTCATGACTTTAAACCATGAAGGCTTAGGACATCCATATGCCTGACTGGGTTCCACTCTCCACTAATATAGGCTCGAAAGTTCAAAAAGATCAATAGGACTTGGTTCGATTTGGAGCACGGTGAAGGGTATGTTGGAAATACAAAACTGGTTAACGTCGTTAACTGAACTATACCTGAGGTACAACACTTGGCACAAAAATTACTCTCAAACCCCAATAGGTAAATTTGAAATAATTCTAAACATACATTTAATAACTTCGTACTCACTTGTCAAAATAAACGGAAATTGAACTATACTTACATATGGTTTTTTATATTTTTTTATTTTTTTTGTTTTTTTTTTCTCAACATGAACCACACCCCCAAATGTATCAATTTTTACAATTTCATGGGTGTGGTTTAAAAAGAAATAAAATAATGACAAGTAAGTACTCGAATACCGAACCAATAAGAAGTTCGCCTAAACCCAACCACTCACTTAAAGTAGCATACACGAATGCTAACTTGATTCACTCAAATTATGCCTTTAATTCAGCGATATAGGTTTGGAAAGAATTCAATTGGCCAGGGTATTTTTTTATGTGTTCAGAATTGAAACGGATAATAGGCGTCGACAGGGTAACGAGGGATAAACATATTGCATGTTACGCTTCAAAGGCTCAAGCGATCAAAATGAATGCCTAAATCATATCTCCTGAACTACCACACCTAGGATTTTACCTCAAGCTTCCCCTGAATCAGGTTCGAGAATCCTTAAATTGTCATGAGTTTAGCTAATCGATAATCGACCTCTAATCAATTGAATAACTATACATTGAGTTTATGTGCTCATGCAAATTAGGATCCACAATAATGTTTACCAAAATGACATTGTCAAGCACACTAAACACACATGAATGAGAAGTACTCTTAACCTCGAAAAACAACCAGGGGGTAATATCATCATCTGGTTATGGCCCAGATGAATTTAAAACTCAGCATGCAACAACAACAACACAAACATAAACACAGACTACACTAAACAAACACGCACACAATAAACTAAATAACACAATTAAATATACTAACATACTACACATCACTGCCAAACTTCAAATGGACAGTGTCCTCAACAAACCATCAGCGATCCCAATGAAAGCATAAGGCATTATAATAAAGACGGGGGTTTAAAACATGTACCTGGTAGGCGAGAGAATCTCACCTCAGAATCAAGTTGGCATTGACGAATCTAATTTATTTTTGACTTGGGTTGCCTCCCAAGAAGCGTTTGGTTTAAGGTCTTCAGCCTGACACGGAGAAGTACTCGTCAAAGAGCGGTTTCCGCCCATGGTAAGTGTTATACAACACTACATACGGGTCTTCGTTTAGTATGCCCTCAAGACTGGCGAGATTTGGCATTTTTTGGCTCAAACTTTCAACAATACTCCTCACCGGCTCATGTACTTGGTGGGCATGAAAGGATGTTGCTAAGGGTGGCGAAGGACAAATGTATGTCGAGGGATTCGATCTTCGCGTATTGACTACTCGCAAGTGTACGAGGTCAAAGTTTTAGTATAACGTGATCGTGAAAGATCGAGTTATTGTATCCACAGGGATTGGTGTCGTTATTATCGAGTACGGCATTTGTCAAGACCTAACTTTATCTAGGCAACCAAAAAATGTAAATAATTAATTAAACTAAACTAATATAACCTAAATTATCTATACTAATATACTAATACATTTTAGGGAAACGAATTGCCTAGGGATTAACATGTTTACAAATACGTGTTCCATCTCAATTTACTCACGTTTACGGTGTTCAACCTATTTGACAATCTCGGTTCGTAAACTCCACCGCCACCTCTCCCGAGTGTAAGACGGGGGAATACATGAATTCGAGTCAATGAAGAAGTTTCTCTTAATGTCTTAAGGACCCAAGGTCATGTGAGTCTTGCCCAATGTCATTGATTGCACACAATTCAACTCCCGACCGGGTCATTGGATCTTCGTGTTGTGTTTACCCTATCGACAATCTCGGTTCTAAAACTCCACCGCCACCTCTCCTAAGTATAAGACGGGGAAATACATGACTTCGAGGAAATGAAGAAGTCCCCCTTAATGACTTAACAACCCTAGGTCACGTGAGTCTTGCCCCAACGTCATCGATTGTCCACAATCCTAACCCCGATCAGGTTATTGGATCGTGGCGTTTGTTTACCCTAATCTGAATCCGGGGTTTGTCAAACCTCGTATTCTCCATTTATCTATCTAAGCATGATCAACAAACAATATGATAAACACAATCAAACTACGAAGAAAAAACATAAACGCAACACCGAAATCATCCAAACACATATTTATAAATTTATTGTCAATCCCTATACAATCCACATTTAACTTGTGATCATAACTGTATAAACATTGAAATCGAGCTAAACATGCTCACAAAATCCTAAGCTAAAGAAACAAGGGAAAAAATCGAAGAACTTAGCCTTGTCCGAAGTTTAGCCACTAAGAACGTTCAACGAACGTTTCGTCGTCTCCTCTTCTTTTGGGATGTGAGCTCTCCCTCTAAAACTCCTAATTCCAACCCTAAGTATAGCCCAAGGGGCTCTAATGGCTGGACAGAGAGAGAAAATGAAGGAGGATATGGGATATATATAGGCAAAATATCTAATAAATATCTTAAGTTGTGCAGAGGTCACCGTTGCGGCGGTGAGTAGGTCGATTAGTTGATCACCTAGGCGGTGAAGACATCGGTGGACTTGGTTGACATCCTACATCTCCAGTGCCACGGCGGTGGTATTGCACTGCGGCAACGGATGTTCAGCAAGGTAAGTCAGTCTTTGCATTTTCACCGTCGTAGCGGAGGTATGGATGCCGCAGCGGTGGGCTTCTTTCACAATTTTGCCTCCGAGCTTGTTTTTCCACCGTTCTTTAACTGTTTTTGGTTTGATCTTATTATTTTTGCTCCAGTTTCCTATCTTTTCGCCCCCACACACCTGTTTTAATACAAAAAGATAAAAACTAATTAAAATGTAATAAAATCCTATATAAACGCTCGAAAAATAACTTAATTCGGTTTGGAAATATATAGGTAGATCACAACTATCAACAAGTGAGCCACATTGAATCCTCGTAGATATGATCATCTTGGATTGGTAGTGGCATCACAATTTGGATCTCCAATGGTAAAGAATCACAATCGTCGATCCATGCTTGGGTTCCCATCTCATTCGAATAATCATATTTGAACTCTCCCAAGCTCCTTCCGCTCGTTTCTGGTTCCTCATGGTGGCTTTCACATGATATGTATTGTGTATCTCCCAGTGCCATCGCATCTGACTTGCCTCAATGAAGCAAATAAGCTGACCGATATGCGTCTGAAGAGACGTTACGGTCGTATCGATTTCGGCACAGACCGTCTCAATATTGTTGAGATAATCCTCATGCTTATTGATCCTGTCATTCTCTTTCCTCCAAAATGTTTGAGTCTCCCCCACAAATTCAGCTAATATCTCTTCCAGGGGGAAGACTCCTCCTCTTAGACCGGGGTGTCAATCCATGGAGCCGTAGTATTGAAATAATCCCCCAAGCTTTGGTGACTTGGTGAATAATTCCAACTCTGATAATCAAAGGCCACCAATTCCTCCAATGACCAAAAGGCTTCATCCGCGGTTAGGTCTTAGAAGAAGGTGGTACCATTTCCTCCTTCCACCCATGTTCTGGTTGCGGCTTGTAACCCTTCGAGGAAATTTAGAAGTTAACACTCCCTCGGGAAACCATGATTCGAAAATCAGAACAACAATTCCTTGCATTGATCCCAAGCACTATAAAACGGCTTGGAATCCCATTAAAAGAAATGCATCAATACTTGTTGATCTACAATCTTCAAATATCCTGCATAAGAAATAGAAAATAGAACTACAAACAAAAAAGTTATAAACAAAAGAAATGCCTAAACTAAAATCAAGTTATTTACTCACAATATCAACAACAATCTAAAACACAATCCCCGACAACGACGCCAAAAACTTGGTGGCGAAATATTACGTCGCCACTTTCACTGCAAATGTATGGGTCAAGTTTTATAGAATAGTAAATGAGTAGGGTTGTCATATCCACAGGGATTGGATTAGATCGTCACTAAGTACCGCAATTGTCATAACAGGATTTTATCTAGGCGATTGAATTTTGCGTTTTTGTTTTAAGAATATAAACTAAACTAATACCGTATTCTCAAAACCAACCCTAATACCATAACAAGCATATCGATATTGTAATAAAATGGTAAACAAAATCGGATAAAAACGAAGAATTGATAACGAAACACGGATTCAAATAAACAACATTTTCATTAACTAATCAATGCCTAAATAACATAAGTTTAGCTATAAAAGATCATTACCAAATATTCAAGATTTGAATAGAAAAACAACATTATACGACATGCAAAGTTAAGAACAAAGAGAGAAATGAAGAAAATGAAGCAAATCTTAAGAGTGGGATGTTCCACTTCTGCCAAAATCACTTTGATCTTGTTTCTACTTCATCAAAATGTGTTCTCCTCTTTGGTATTTGATCAAGAAGCTCCAAAAATGTCCAAAATTATCTCCCAAAACGTTCTAGGGTGTTTGGGGGTGCAGGGAATACATATGGGATCCCAAAATATCAAGAAACTATTCCAAAATATCTATTTTGTCTGTTGTTCGATTGTCGAGGCGGTGGTGCCACTGCTGCGGCGGTGACACCTTTTGATATTTGGGCTGTAACGTTTTCGTCTGAACTTAGATTGAGGTGATTTAAAAACCTATGGAAAGATAAGACAACTATCTACAACTTCTATGTTTTGTGTTGTTCCAAAATAGAGTCTAATCATTATCCAAAATAGCCTTTAATTTACTGCACTTGTACCGACTTTGCCCCTTTTTCACCCATTTATTCAAAAACCTAAAAAACAGTACAAAAACACATTAAACTAACACAAGTGCTTGAAAACACACAAATATTTTAATATAAAAGTACTTGATTGGTTGGTAAATAAACTACTCATCACCTAGCATAGCTAGAAAACTTCGTGGGAGAATTTTAACCTCGGATAACATGTGCCCCAGTCGTAGACTGGTGGATGATAATGCTTATTTATTTCCAAGGATTATATATTTTAGTTGGTGATTGGTGCGAGTCTTATAGCAAGAAACTCTCTATGGAAAAAATGTGATATAATATGCCTTAACTCAACAGAGAAACGGGATATAATGTTCCCCAGCTCTAGTTGGGTTGAGTCTCATCACAAAATTTCAATGGAAAACCAAATATAATGTGACCTAGCTCTAGGTGGGGTAGAGCTACCTCCTGAGCGTTCAAAGGATGCGGTAGAGCCTACATGGGTTTCCTCTATGTCATGAACTGAGCGTAAGATTATAATGTTTGTTTTAGTACGGTAACCCCATTGGGTTGTTTATGTGTATTTATATTGGTGTTCTGGATGATAATTGCCGAATGACCAAAACCCACCTGGGTTATCTACATACACTGATTTCCTTGGTTAGCAATCTGGTCGAAATGTAGTTGGGCCCTTGTTGTGCTATCTCAAATTGTCAACCGTACTAACAAGGTCTTCCTACATACCTTGGTAATCTACCAATGACCTTGTCGATGCGTAGTTTGAGCATAGGTACCCTTTATTGTCTACTTAACAAAAGGATTAGCTTCTCAAGAAAGTTAAGGGACTTCTCAGGAGATGCGCCCCAATACAAGGCTGAGAGAAATGTCATGATTCTGACATATCTCTGACTTCAACCGAACCCACTTGGGTTTCCCACGTACCTTGGTAATCTAATAACGATAGGTTGAAGTGTAGTCCCCGGGGGATAGAAGAATTTTGTTTAAGGTGACGACCCAACCGTAAAAGGTTTCACGTATCCTAGTATTTACCAAGATTCAGGTCGACACCTAATTTCTCCTTGATTGGGGGATTTTTTTATTTTTTTTTTAAGTGACTCTGTAGGGATTTTTAATATTTGATGACATGATTAAATTCCAATCGGTGTGGAATTTTTGTTAATAATGATTGAACCCGTATTATGGGTGGCCTACGTATCTCAGATAACTGAGAATCAGGTCAGAACATAATTCATCCTCGTTAGTTGTCAACCGAGCCCACAAGGGTTTCCTATATATCCTTGGCTTCATCGGGAATCAAGTTAACACGTAGTTTCTGGTCTTCAAGTTGTCAACCGACCCTACAAGGGTTTCCTACGTATCCTGAAGTTCACCAAGATTCAGGTTGACGTGTAATTCCTAGTTTATTGGTGGTTTTAATTAAGTTCGTTATGATTTGGGCATCTCATTTTATGTCCTGAGATGAAATGAATGTTATTTCCGTCAGGAAAACACAGATAGGATGAAATATGGCCCAGTCATAAACTGGTACAGTGATTAGATAAGTTCCGTTAGGGAATTTAATCCAACACTTCCTATCGTACGATTTATGAATACTGACAGTGTAAAAATATGCCCTAGCTTGTGGGGTGGGGAATGGACCGTTTAGCTATAGGATTATGAAGTTAAATCAGTTCATCTTGGTAGAATTTTCTTCTAAGTTAGAGCTACGTAAAATCAATTTTAACTTGATTTCCAGTCTATTACATCTTTAAATTATGCTATTATGTTTTGGTCTGTTGGAGGCTTGGTACAACTCTAGGACTTGCTCAATTCTAGGAGGATCATAATAGATCCTTGTGAGGCCAATGTTTCTAATGACACTCTACTACACAGTGATGTTTCTTAGGAATGAGTAAGGTCTATTATTAAGATGCACCTTATGCGATGTTGATTCCTTGTCTAACCATAATTTTGTTTGAAACCAATATCAGATATGGAGGATGGTATGGTGACATGGTGTGGTTACTTGACCTAATTAAATGTCTGAGGACTGCCTGCTAGCCTACTAGATCTCCTAAATAAGGTGTATCGGTACAAGTGTTATACTCATGCCATAGGTTTTTTTGTTTGAAGTATAATGCCTAAAATTCCTTTTGTGTATGAAGGTTATGAATGCCTACGTGATATGTGATGCTTAGTGTCTGTGTAGTACTTTGATACTAACTTATTTTATGATGCCCAATCTAGAATGTTTTCTTACAGAATGTATCATCTATCTTGAGATGCTAGTTTTATCCTAGAATGTTTGTGCTAGGTTTCTTTTGCTACTAGTCTTCTCCCCTAGTAATTTCTATGTTTCTTTTGATACAAAAATCTAATCAGTGCTTTTGAGAGACATCCTACTCCTTTGCTCCTTCTTGGGTTGGAACTAGAATTCTGATGGGGACATCTTCTTCAAATAATCTCTAGTATTTGGTTGGAAAATGGAAAGGTTCGGACAAGAATATCGGAGGGTTGTTTTACGTCTCTCTTAGTTGATCTCGAAATATTCCAAAATAGGATCATCTAGCTCAGAACAGAGATTATTATTGATTTGGCTTGGGTTTTGAATAACTTTTGGATGAGTTTTGGGAGAGGGTTTAAGTGAATGGCTTATTTAATAAGGCTTCTTCTCTACCTTTCCCATACTTTCCTAAGTTCATTTCTAATGCTCTACGCATTAAACTATATGTGCCCTATATATTTACTTTTCACGTTTATGTGAGATTATTTTGACTAGAGTTAACTCAGGTAATCACATTCAAACGTTCAATTATCCCAATGACTGTCACAATTTTTGTATGGGCTTAATCTACACTATGATGAAGATAAGTTCAATAGTAATTTAGACCAAATATCCATAGTTATTAGTTAAAGAGGTTGTCTAGTTTTAATTCCATCAAGTTTTGATATTTTCTAAGATTGTTATCGGAGTCTAAATTTGTATTAACAGTTACATAAAACCCATGAAATTCATCTTTTATTTTTAAACATAATTAATTCCCTTAAAAAAATTAATAAACAGTAACAAATAGTAATAATAATAATAAATAAAAATGATAATAGAAATTTATATTATAATAATAATAATAATAAATAATAATAATGGCAATTATTATTATAATTAAAACAATAATACTAATACTAATAATTATAATAATGAAAAAAAATAATTAATTTTTCAATTAAAGTTTATTTTTACATATCCTGTATATACTAGCATGCATGCATATTTATTATTTTTTACTGCATTTACATTTATGTCTTTCAATACTGCATTTTAAATTCTATCTGTACATTCATGCATTTCATTATTGTAAACTCTCTCCAATTCACAAGCACACTTATTGTTGCATTGCATATCATATGGAAAACCCAATCTATAACCCTCTTAGGGATAGAGAGACCGACAGTAGGGGCTGACATCGGTGATTTCATCGCACCAAACTAAGCTTTGAAACCATTTGGATAGAAAGAGAATTCAGTAAAAGCAAGGCCGGGGGGTTTCTCACCCCTCGAGATTTGGCTACGAACCTTGCCTTGCTCGGACCACCAACCAACAATGGATGTTGCCCCGGGGAGGATGCCGAAGGTTTGAAGGTGTGGGAACTGAAGCTTTTAGGATGCGCTAGAAGAGAAACCTATGAACCACATATAGTGAACCTAGGATGGAGGAGTAACAAAAACCCCATTCTATTTGGGACACTATCTTAGAGAGATATTTTATTTTTATCTTCTGTAGAGTTATTCATATAATTGTTAGGTTAGATAGATAAAATAAAACTTCTAGGACAAGTAGGGGCATAATAATCACTGTAAGAGTTCTTGGTCGAAAAATGTTTTCAAAAATTGAAATATGGATCAAGCTACAGGAAAGAACAAGAACCCTTATCTTACTCAATACCATTATATAAACATCAAATCAATAATACCCATTTCATCCGTAATAATCCACTTAAAACTTACCTTAATAAAATAACAAATTACCTTCGCCTTTAAATAAATAAGGAGTCTACCTGAGGTAAATATCTAAAAATAGCCTCTACTGAACAGCTATCCTAAAGATGCCTTTAATAAATTTTGTGAACGAAAAGAACTTTGCACCGCTTCTCGGGAAAATTCAGCGAGAACCAATGTCTCCACCTAGGACCTACGAAGACGAATCCCCTGGTTTCATACCCTAAGTGATGCCTTGTAATAATTTCAGTAACTTAGGTGTTTGGAGGAATAACCCTAAACCCCCACATGGAAAATGGATTACCTTGGAAAACTACGAGAAAGCCTACTGGGTAACCTATTCAGAGCCCATGAAGCAAATCAACAAATCTACTGTCAAATGGGAAGAGAAGTATGAAGACAACGCCAATAACATAAAAGACTTAGGAAACGAGTGGACTTATGACACGAAACTGATGACTGAAGCACTGGCTTATCAACAGTTTGAAGAAAAAGTCCCTAAGCAAGACATAGTCCTGGGAGAATTGTCCAAAATGTGGGATTAAATTGATAGTCTGGGTCAAACCATTAAGGAATTAGGAAAGTCTATGCCTAGGAGCCAGTCAAGGAATAGAAATTTGTACCCAACTTCTGCCAAAAAGTGAGCATACCCCAAGAATCGATCTTTTACTCTTGCACCTTGTTTTGCTAACACTCGAGCCTCTTTGGAATGTGTAAGTTTCACCCCACTTCCCGCTCTTCTTTCCCAAATATACCACCAGTGCCTCATAGATAACCTACTTATACCCTTTCCTCCACATCGACCTAACCCACATTCCCCACAATTTAACTTTAACACCTTTGATAGGTGTAAATTACCTACGTATTTTCAATCCGAATTTGTTAGTTTTCGAGTACGTTTAAAGTTATTTTTATGTGTTTTAATTAGTTTTCATACTTTTTGTATAAATCAGGTGTGTGGGGAAAAATGATAGGAAAGTGGAACTAAAACGATGAGATCGAACTAAAGCGATTCGAAGTTACGGTGGATAAACAAGCTCGGAGGCTAAAATACGAAACAGGCCCACCGTCTAGGCATCCATACCACCGCCTAGGCAGTGAAGAAACTGAGAAAATAGCAAAATGTTACTGACAGACGATCGCCTAGGTGGAAATTCAGTAGAAAACGAAGATGGGCTACTAATAGCCCTCGCATAGGCGAAGTTTTCTTCGCCTAGGCAAAAATCCAACAGAATGTTTGCCAAGTCCATCACCTAGGCAGTCAACCGAACCAACTTAACTCTGCCTTGGCGAAGTTTTCTTCGCCTAGGCGGATTTCCCCTGCACAGTCTTGAGATATTTTTAGGATATTTTGGCTATAAATACCCCCTCTCCTCTCCCCTCTCTAGTATCTCTTTGTTTTTTGATCACCTTAGGCTATATTTAAGACTAGGTTTAGGAGTTTTAGAGGTGGAGCTCACATCCCGAAGTGGAGAAGACGGCGAATCGATCGTTGAGCATTCTTAGCGGTTTATCTTCGGACGAGGCTAAGTTCTTCGATTGTTTTTCTTTATTTATTTATATTAGGATCATGTGAGCATGTTTATCTCAATTTATATGTTTATGCGGCTATGTCCACGAGTTAAATATGGATTGTAGTAGGGATTAACGGTATATTTATAAATATGTTTGTTTGGATGATTTCGGTGTTGTGTTTATGTTTGTTCTTCGTAGTTTGATTGTGTTTATCATATTGTTCGTTTATTATGATTAGAATGGTAAATGGAGAATACAGGGTTTTGGCAAACCCCAGATTCAAATTAGGGTAAACAAATGCCACGATTCTATAACCCGGTCGGGGTTTGAATCATCGACAATCGATGACGCTGGGCCAAGACTCACATGACCTAGGGTCGTTAAGATGTTGAGGGGGACTTCTTCGTTGGCTCAAAGTTGCGTTATATCCCTCGTCTTACACTCAGGAGAGGTGGCGAGGGAGTTTCAGAATGGAGATTGTCGATAGGGTAAATACAACGTGATGATCCAATAACCCGGGAGGGAGTTGGATTGTGTGCAATCAATGACGCTGGGCGAGACTCACGTGACCTAGGGTCATTAATATATTGAGGGGGACTTCTTCGTTGGCTCGAAGTCATGTATTCCCCCGTCTTACATTCGGGAGAGGTGGCGGTGGAGTTTTACCGAGGTTGTCAAATAGGTTGAACACTGTAAACGTGAGTAAATCGAAATCGAACATGTATTTGTAAAAACATTAATCCCTAGGCAATTATTCACCCTAAAATATATTAGCATATTAGTGTAGTTAATTTAGGTTATATTAGTATTAGTTTAATTAATTAATTACATTTATTTTTTGCCTAGATAAAATTAGGTCACGAAAAACGCGGTGTTCGATAGTAACGACACTAATCCCTGTGGATACAATAACCTGATCTTTCACGATCACACTATACTAAAACTTAGACCTCGTATACTTGCGAGTATAAGTAGCGGCATAATTTATGCGCTACCAACCTTCTACAAATATCACTCTTAGAAATAAGTCATCATATTGACTAATTCCACTCTCTTCAAAACCATATAGAAGACCACTTTCAGAATGGGGTCATCAACTTCGACGGGATCATGAACTAAACTAGGATAAGGGAGTAGTTAGCTAAAAATGCATTTTGGTATCTATAATCTTTTTAGTTATGTTAGCTTTCCTTGAGTAGGGAATTTTGGTATTTAGATGATGTCCATAAGTGACTAAGGTGATTCTAATTGGTTGACCGATTGGTTCAGGTTGTTCACTTCCATCGCTAATTCAGGTACTATTTCAAACAGTTAACCGACCTCTTTGAATTAGTTGATCAACTAGATCAGTAGCATCTCATTTCTACTCCAAAATACAATGTTTGATTCATTTGACCGATTGCTTTTGTCGGTTGACCGAACTGACTGGAAACTATAACTTTTTATACTTTAAAACTTGTTTTCACAATGAGGTCAATTATCAATTTTATTTCACACAAGGAGCCCAAACAATATCTTAAATTAAGATCTTAAACTCCATCATTTCATATCAAGACACACATAAAAATAACTCATTTAAAGTGTTTTTGTGTGATCTTAATTCGGGTTGCATTAAATGTATATAAGTGGAGAGTTGTTTTTACCTAATTTTCTTCAAGGCCTTCAAAACTCTTCATATTCTCATTACGTCCATCTTGCACCCTTTATGTTTTCTTCAATATGTCTTCTTCTTAATCAACTGTATGGAACTCTTTTTTGAGACACTCAACAAAATCATTAGTTCCACCAAAAATATCAATACTTAATTGTTCATTAAAACCTAGGGTTCAACAGAGTCGCTTGAACAAAATAAGACATGGAATAAAATTGTGTGTTTTCCAGTAGAAATAATAATCGGCTCTTCGGTACACATGTATTCCAACTAATAAATATATTTTCAAACTTTTCCTATGGTTCTTAATTGTTTATCTTGAGATGTATAGACGTTTGCGAATATAATCTCTATAAACCTTCATGTGACTAAAACTCATCTACTAGGGATCAACTTGGGGTTTAAAGGCTTATTGCATACGTTAAATGCAATTGTGTTCCCTATGAAAGTAGTCTTTTTTTATTTTTTAGATCTTTATTTTGCTCGAAGACTAGCAAAATGTAAGAGTGGGGGTGTGATTGGTCTCAATTTTATATAAAACTTTATCCCTTATCTCATAATTTTGTTAATATTTTAAGCATTTTTAATTAGTAATAACATAATTTATTTATTTTTATATATATAAGCCCGTAAATAAAAAAATTGCCAAAAAACAAAAATGAGTAAAAATGTAAATTGACACGAAATCCATACCGCGACCCATGTGTGGAACCATAATATTTAAATTCAATTTCAAATATTAAAGGGGGAAATGATTTTCCCTAAATCAAAGAGGATTGTTTTTCATTATCTTTTACATTAATTAAGAATTACTGACTTTTCCTCAAATCAAGGAGGATTTGTTCATGATTAGGCAATTCTTAGAAAGCATAAGGAAGAATTAATTATTAATGTTTTTAGACATCAAATTTGGGAACCATTACACAAGATAATTGAGGCAAACCACTTAAGGTTGAACTGTTACCTTTGGTCTTTAGCGGCCTATTAATGGCCACAATTGGCTATTAATGTTGCAATTAAAGGAGAAGAAAAAAAGAATTTGGCAGGTGACATTGGAATATATAAGATTATTATTTTAGGGGATTACTCATTTTTTTTATATTTTAGTTTTTTCTAATATGTTTCTCCTTCCAAACTGTAATCGTTCTCAATTTTACCAATGTAATTTTTATTTCTTATTCTATTTTACTTGTGTGTAAGATTGTATAAACAAGCAATTTTTTTTTACATTGTTTATGAAATCAATTCTTGTTTGTATCATTTTTTTAAATGTTAGAAATAATTATTGATTGTTGGCCTAGTGAGCTACCCAAGAGGGGGGTGAATTGGGTAGATAAAAAAATTAGTAAAGAAAATACTTGGAAAAATCAAAATAATTAAATTTAATTCTAAATTAATTATTATCTTTATATCACAGCAGAAATATAAAATCAACTAGGTCCATACCAAAAAACAAAAATAAATAATGAAAAATAATAGCACACCAAAAATTTATACTGGTTCACCAAGCTACTCTTGGCTAATCCAGTCCCCCGAGCTCAACAGAGAGTCACACCCACTAAACTCAAGATTTCTTTAAAGGTAGGAACCAAACCCTTACAAAGATTGTTTTCACTGGCTCAGAATCAACCTTTACAAATTCTCTTTTCTCAGACTCAGGAATAACCTCTACTTTTTTTAGGCTCAAGAATAACCTAATTATTTTTATACCTAGGCTAAAGAATCAAAACCTCACAAAAAATCTAAATATCCTTTTACCCGGTAAGGATTGAACCGTTACAAAATTGCTCACAAATCAATTCAATCTAGGAAGAATTAGTACATCAATCTCTTTATAGGAAGAGACTGAAACCAGCTACCCTTAGATTAAATACTAAATACTCCCAATAGTATTCAATCTATCACTCAACTCACCAATTACAAATTTATAAGTGATTTTTTTCACTCGAAACTTCTACCACCTCAGATAAATTAGAACTCAATTAATATCCTAAAACTAGTGACAGAAAAGTGAGATTAACAAAATCTGATTTAAACAAAAATAGGGTAACACGTAATCAGATTTCTTCAAGAAATTGTTTCAAAAAAATATTTTTTCAATAACAAATTGAAAAATAATTTGAAAGATTAAATTCCAAATATAATCAAGCAATCAATCAATAGAAAGTAATTTGGAAAGATCTCACCTAGAATCCACCGAAAAAATAATGATAGCAATGAAACTTCATATCGGTAGCAGCAATAATCCACAGCAAATAATTCTCAAGAATACTCTCAGAAAAGATCCTACAGCTCAATCAATATGATTACTCTTAGAAAGCTCAGTGTATTTCTCTTGATATCTCTCACTCTAATATAAAAAATGCAAGTCTATTTAGAAAGGAAATAAAATAAGCTCTCTAACAGCTAGTTCCCATTTGTTATGACATTTAATTGCTCTTATAGATCCCTTACATCATTAAGACTTCATCATGGTTCAAATCACTTAATTATAGCTTTTAAGCTTCTCAATTAAGTCCCCCAAATATTTCTCAATCACAATTAAATAGGATAAAAAGAATTACATGTACCAAATTGAAAAATATTCAAACTTAATAAACCATATTTATAGAGATATCATAATATATGTTTCATATCTCAAATAACATCAAATCCCTAAAATATCTCTCAGATATTAACCATAAAACCACTAGTACCGGCTACTTTTAAAATAAAATTAGGAATTCTACAAAATCCTGAAACAGTGCCATAAGTCGACTTACCAAGGATCACCGGTCAACCGCTCAATTCAGGATGTAGCCAAGCCATAAATCCATTGCTCATCGGTTGACCTAGAGATTCAGAGAGTTACATTCTGGTAACAGGTCAACCAACCGGTCGACTTGTCAGCTTACCAATGCTTGAATCTTTTCTAAATTCATTTTTAATTCATTCTCATCGATGTTTTAACCCCTTTAACCGATTTCTTTTCTCGATTAGCTCCACTAAATTATTAAATTCAATTTTAATTAATTTTCAAGATTTGTTTTTTCAATTTCACATAGAAGCAAATAATTCAACTAATTAAGATCCAATAAAAAATACATATATTTATAAAAATTATTTAAAAAATATTTTGTGTCGTGTGTGATCCTAATTAGGATATTAAGAGTTGAAATTTAACCTGAGTTGTTTTCCCTATGTTTCTCAAATCCTTCAACCTCTTAATCCTACATGATCTTTACCATCATCTTTTAGCATTCATTCATTACTTGTCATCATATCTTCATTATTGGAACTATTAAACTGAAACACTCAATTAAACTGTTAGTTCCACCAAAACATCAACCTTGAATTGTCCATCAAAATTTTAGGATCAACAATCTTCCTATTTTTTATGATGGCAATTAATCTTTGATGTTTTCTTCAAAACAATAATGTAACCGCACTCCCCCTAAATCCGAGGATGGGTTCTTTAACTCATTAAAGCAAAGTAATGAAGATAATCAAAAGATTTTCAACAAAGCACAAATTTCAATATACTCCCCCTTAAGGTATTCAATAAAACATCAACTAATTCTCCCCCTTTGTCATCTCAAAAAACAAATTGGGGAGGGGGGAAACACGAAAGAAATACTACCCTAGGCATACATATAATATACTTTGAAAGAATAGACCTAAAGTAATTAAATCAAAATATTTATATATATAACTCTTTAAAAACATATTGAATCAACCCATAAAATAAACTTTATACATTAAAATCATTTTCAACAAATACCATGTGGATCATAATTAGGGATAAAAAATCTAAGTAAATCAAGTCTAGCAAATTCATCAAAATTCATACACTAGAAGTCAAGTATCACTAAAAACTTAAATTATCTATTACAGACCAAAATAGTAAATATGGAACTTGTCTCAATAACAAATTCAAAGGGAGAATAAAAAATAAAGTCTAATGAGTGCTTTGTCCAGAAAAGTGATAATAAAGTCCCATCGGACTAGTGGCTGACTGTTGAGGATACTGAACTCCTGGCTGAACAATTGGTGCTGGAGTCATTTGCTGATGAAACGGCGTTGACGGTCCTGCTCCAGATGGCCCTGCTCCAAATGGTCCTACAGCAGTTGGTCCTCTAAAGGACTATTATGCTTTAAACATAGGATGGCCTGTAAAATGCTGTTGAGCACTGTACTGTTGCTGGTATCCATGTTAAGATGACTACATAAACTGAAACAGTTGTTCTAGATTCCCTGTGATTTTCCCAAATCCGACTTCCACGTTCATATTCATTTGGACCATTTTATTTTCTAACCCAGTCATCCGATCATCCATTATATCCGCATGTACCTGTAGATCATCAATCTGTTCTCGAAGAAAATCCATCTTCTGATTAACATTTATTTCTTCCTCATGACCTTCTTCTTTACCCACAACATGTACTCTTTGCCTTTTTTGATTCCTCTTCTTTACCCATCTATTTGCTCTGTACTCATATCCCATTAATGAAGCATTACCCACATTAATCCATCCGGGTTCAACTCCAAAGTCATCAAACAACCTTTAAAGTACATCAGCATAGGGTAATACTCCAGAGGGTTTCTGAACATGATACTTTATGTGGTCCATCATGATATGTGCTAGATCCAATTTTCTCCCTTCAGCAATCTCATTCATCAAATAAAGGTCAAAGTCATTTACATTAGCATGACTTCCCCCACTAGGAACAACCATATAGGCTAGCACCAAATGAATGAATCGATGCTTAAGAGATAATGTTCTTGCTTTATCGCCCTCCAAGTCAAATTTCTATGCAATTGCCATTCTATTGAAATTTATTGAAAGCCAGTGAGGGGTACTGTACGGAACTACGTCTCCTCTAGGTATTTCCAAAATATCGTATAATAACCCCCTATTAAACCGTGTTTCTTTTCCTTTAACATAGGATGTAATCTCAACATTATTATAAGTGAGATTGCTATAGAACATTCTCACCAATACCGACATCCACTCATTCCTTAGGGTGACAAAATATATCCACCCCAAATTTCTAAAATATCCTTCAATATCAATATTTTTCTCTCTTAAACTTACAAAATCTATGGGTTTGCGACCTAGAACCTTTTGGTTGACAAACCACTCATTATATTTTTTCTCATCCTCCTCCTTTCGAAAAAATTTATTGTCATACGTAACCCTTTGAGCACGCTTCTTGATTTTAGGCATTTTTTCACACAAATTTAAAACAAATCAACCAAAATAACTCAATAGATTAAGCCTAAACATAGAACCAACCAAAACCCTAGAAATCAAAGAGAGAACCAATATTTTTTCGCGAGTAACGAGTCACCAAATCTCATATCCAAGCCTTAGACCTTTAGATTCAACCCAAAAATCTTCAAATCCAAGCTAAATTGAACTAATTCGGTGATGTTTATGATTGAACAAACTTGGGAGAATAAGGGTTTTAGAGAAAAGAAGGTTTTAGTTTCGGACGAAATGAAATGAACAGGTGAGGGGTATTTATATCCCGTAACGACCAGTCTACTGCCAACTTAGGGGCGGTCGACAGATGAATGCAACGCCTATCCCTATTTTCCAACCTGCTACTGTTGGTCGACTAATGAACCATTATAAGTCGATTGACCATTCTGAGTTGTTTGACTTTTAGTGCATTTAAACCCTAATTTGATCAACTTTGCTCAATTTTTTTTACCTCTTATTTTGATCCACATATATTTTATAAAAATTTAATTACTCACATATTTAAACACACACACATGTATCACAAACATCTAAATTTTAAAATGAACAGGCTTAGTCTCCCCAATAAAATTAATAAACTTAAACTTAATTTTTTTTTACATACCTAGATCATCTTTGGGAGAAAGTGGTGTTTGTACCTTTGGTGGATTACAAATTTATGACTTGGTATCCTTTGACTCCACTAATGCTTGATTTTTCCACTTAATTTCTTCCTTCTTAGGAATGGCAATTTTCTGAATTAATTCAGTAAGAATTTATTTGCCTTTGTTTAGTGCTTCAGGCTGCTTTGGTACGACTTTGTAAATGAACTTTTTCTTGTACTCCATATGATCGTGTTTAGCTATACTGTGACATATATCGAGCTAAAACCAACTCTGATGTCAATTGTTGGCCTAGTGATCTACCCAAGAGGGGGGTGAATTGGGTAGATAAAAAATTATCAGAGAAAATATTTGCAAAAATCCAAATAATTAATTTTAATCCTAAACTAATTATTATCTTTATATCACAACAGAAATATAAAATCAACTAAGTGCACACCAAAGAACAAAAATAAATAATGAAAAATAGCAGTACACTAGAAATTTATACTGGTTCAACAAGCTACTCTTGGCTAATCTAGTCCTCCGAGCTCTACGAAGATTCGCGCCCACTAAACTCAAAATTCCTTTAAAGGTAGGAACCAAACCCTCACAAAGATTTTTTTCACAAGCTCAGAATCAACCTTTATAAATTCTCTTTTCTCAGGCTCAGGAATAACCTCTACTTTTTACAGGCTCAAGAATAACCTAATTCTTTTTATACCTTAGGTTAAAGAATCAAAACCTCACAAACACTCTAAATATCCTTTTAACCGGTAAGGATTGAACCATTACAAAATTGCTCACAAATCAATTCAATCCAGGAAGAATTACTACCTCAATCTCTTTACAGGAAGAGACTGAAACCAGCTACCCATACATTAAATACTCCTAATAGTATTCAATCCGTCACTCAACTCACCAATTACAAATTGATAAGTGATTTTTCTCACTCAGAGCTTCTACCACCCCAGATAAATTAGAACTCAATTAATATGCTAAAACTAGTGATAGAAAAGTGAGATAATCAAAATCTAATTTAAACAAAAATAGGGTAGCAAGTAATCAGATTTCTTTAACAAATTGTTTCAAAAAAAAATATTTTTTCAATAAAAAATTGGAAAACGATTTGAAATATTAAATTCCAAATATAATCAAGCAATCAATCAATAGAAAGTAATTTGGAAAGATCTCACCTGGAATCCACTGAAAAAATAGTGATAGCAATGAAACTTCAGATCGGTAGCAGCAATAATCCATAGCAAATAATTCTCAAGAATACTCTCAGAAAAGATCTTATAACTCAATCAATATGATTACTCTTATAAATCTTTGTTTATTTCTCTTGATATTTCTCACTCTAATATAAAAAACACAGGTCTATATAAAAACTGAATAAAATAAGCTCTCTAATGACTAGTTCCCACTTGTTATGACATTTAATTGCTCTTATAGATCCCTTATATCATTAAGACTTCTTCCTGGTTCAAATCACTTAATTATAGCTTTTAAACATCTCAATTAAGTCCCCCAAATATTTCTCAATCACAATTAAATAGAATAGAAAGAATTACGTGTACTATATTAAAAAATATTCAAACTTAATTAACCATATCTATAGAGATATCATAATATATGTTGCATATCTCAAATAACATCAAATTCCTAAAATATCTCTTAGATCGTAACCATAAAATGGCCAGTGACGGCTATTTTTAGAATAAAATTCGAAATTCCACAAAATCCTGAAACGGTGCCATAAGTCGACTTACCAGGGATCACCGATCGACCGCTCGATTCAGGATGTAGCCAAGCCAAAAATCCATTGCTCATTGGTCGACCTATCTGTCGACCTAGAGATTTAGAGAATTATATTTCTGGTCACAGGTCGATCGCCCGGTCGACTTATCGATTCAGAGAGTTCACCATTTAAGCTTAGGTCGACCTACCTGTCGACCGAGAGATTCAGAGACTTTTACTTCTATGCTCCGATTAACTTACATGTCGACTTACCAATTCTGGAATCTCTTCTAAATTCATTTTTAATTCATTCTCATCGACGTTTTTTCCCCTTTAACCGATTTCTTTTTCTCGGCTAGCTCACTAAATTCTTAAATTCAATTTTAATTAATTGTCAATATTTCTTTTTCAATTTCACATAGGAGCAAATAATTCAACTAATTAGGATCCCATCAAAACCACACATATTTATAAAAATTATTTAAAAAATGTTTTGTGTCGTGTGTGATCCTAATTAGGATATTAAGAGTTGAAATTTAACCTGGGTTGTTTTTCCTAGGTTCTTCAAATACTTCAACCTCTTAATCCTACATGATCTTTGTCATCATCTTTTAGCATCCATGCATTACTTGTCATCATATATTCATCATTGGAACTAATAAACTGAAACACTCAATTAAACCGTTAGTTCGACCAAAAACATCAATCATTAATTGTCTATCAAAATCTTAGGATCAACATTGATATTTACAGGTTAAATCTAATACAAGTGGTTTAGATCTAACCATTATATAATTCGTGTTTATTTCAATCGATACGATTTCATAGGATGAGTTAGGCTTAGGGATTGATTCACCGTAGATTAGTTGGAATCGAACTCCGAAGTAATCCATACTAATTAAACGGTCGGTTAATCGATGTATTTGATAGGATGAGCTATGCTTAGGGATTGGTTCACTTTAGATTAGGAACCGAATTTCAAAAATAGTCCATGCGAATTAAATGATAATAGTTTTCTTGTAAATTTTCTTGTAGTCAATTAACTTCATTATACATAGATTAAAAATAGACGAAGATAGTAAAACGCATTGGGTTAATCGAAAAATGAATACATGCCTCTAACCTCATTAGGATTACACACGACACTTATAAAATAAGTTGAATTATGTGGAATATGGTTATAGTTATAAATTCAAGTATATAAATGTTTTTCCTAAAGTATCAATTAAGAAAAATATTTTTAAAACGTGTAAAATATGTTTTTCGAACTGAACAGTCAACCGCCTATTGAAACAATCGACAGGAAGATTAAAGAACCAGAGTTTTAAATTATTAACCACTTTTAAAAGAGAGAATCCTTTTACTAAAATATATATTTAAGAGATATTTTTGAACAAGTTCTTGATCAAGGAGTTTACCATTTTTGTCATTGATTTTTTTGCTATATCCTTGTCTCTACTGTTTTCAAAGAAACTCACATGAGATATCTCCTATTACTTTACGTGCTCTATTATGTGATATAATGGATATATAAACTTGTCTAAGCTCGTAGTAATCTATTTTAAGAAAAATCATTTTCTATTTTTTAATACCTTGAAATATCTTGTGAAACGAATTTTGCTCCTCGTATTTCCACGCATTTTTCTATTTTGCCATCTAATTATTATTTTTTTGTCAAAGTGGTCCTCGTATTTGCACATGTCTTTTAAAGTGATCTTTCCAACAAAAAAGGTGAAGACTGACGGAATTTGTGAATGTGGTTAAATTAAAACTATAGAAATCAAATTGAAATAAGGATCAAGCTTTAGGAGTGTAAATGTGAATACTTTGTTGCTAAATTAGAACAAGGTTGCGTTTCAAGAAGAAAGAAAAGGAGAAGGTCTACTGATAGGTGTAAATTACCTATCTATTTACAAACCAAACATTGTTAGTTTTCGAGTACGTTTATTACATTTTAATATGTTTTTATGTATTTTTGTATAAATCAGGTGTGTGGGGTGAAAATGTTTGAAAACGGGGCATAAACGATCAAATCGGATCAAGAACGGTGGGAAAACATGCACGGAGGCAATATTCTGAACAGCGGCCCACCGCCTAGGTGGTGAAATTGTAGAGAGGCACCTAAATTTGCTGGAAAATCCCACCGCCTTGGTAGTGAAACTGCAGAAAGGTCTGGAATCCATCGCCTCCTCTACCGCTGCGACGAAGATCAAACCGACATACCCACCGCCCAAGCGGTCACTCTACACCAAATTTAGATATTTTTAGGATATTTTTGTACCCTATTTATTCTCCTCTCCTCTCCATTTTCGGGACACACCTCTATAGACTTGAGGAGGATATTTTGAAAGGATTTTGGGGAGCTCAAGCAAATCCTAAGGAGAAAAACACATTGCAACGAAGGAAAAGCAATCCTGGAACATTCTTCATTTACTCGAAGTCATGTATTCACTCATATAACACTCGGGAGAGGTGGCGAGTGAGTTTACGAACTGAGATTGTCGGATTGGTCAAACGTCGTTAACATAAACTAAAACGAGACGAAGCACGTTTTTTGTAAACAAAGTTAATCCCTAGGCAATCTTTACCCTAAACATCTCATATTAGTATTAGTATAGTTGAATTAGTATTTTAGAATTAGTTTTTAATAATTATAAATTACATTTTTTACCGCCTAGATAAAATTAGGTTATGATAATCGCGGTAATCAATAATAATCTCAACCAATCCCTGTGAACACTATACCCTTACTCTCTCTACCTATACCAAAACGTGACCCATAAACTTGTGGTGTAAGTGGTGACGTATTTACGCACTACCATCTACTCTTTCTCTTTACTTTTCTCTCTCTATGTTTCCCGCATTGTCTTATTTTTAAGCTTAAGAATTCGATTTCGCTTTCATGCATTGACACCTTGTATCACTCTAATTCCTCTATTTTTCACTAACAAACTCTTTACAAAGCCTCCATTGTGAGTGACCTACTTAAAAAAATGCTAAGAAATTCCAGCCTAATCAAGTTGTCTATAGATGTATTCTCTAATTTCAACTTTAATTTCTGTGTTTAAACTCCAAAATCAATGTTTTCAATAAAGTACATTATTATCTACCTATTGTTGTCTCGAAATTCCATTTCTAGCCTTCAACGGTTGACATGTCTATCATAGTTTTATATACTATGGGAAAACTAAGGTTCTGATAAATATGGTTTTAACATTTAGGCATAACATAATCCAAAGTAACGTTAAAAGAAAATGACTTTTTTCAACCAAACGATGGTGAGAGATTAACAATAAAATCTGAGAAAGTTAAGAGGAAAGCTTATGGGCCCTGTTGTGGAATCAGTCCAAATGTTCTAACCTGGGAGTGTCCGAGTAAACCTAAAGAAGTATAGAAGACCTCCTCAACTGGAATAGAAGGAAGAAATATCTGGAAGATTTTCAATGTGAAGAATGATAGATAAAGTCTTAGAACCTAGCCTCACCATAGAAAAATCAGGTAGTTGAACAAAGAAGGATCAAATAATGTAAACTAAGATTTATCTAGACATAACCAATTTAGAAGTACATAGAAACTTAATTAAAATAAAAAAAGAAAGAACCTGATAGAATTGAGGACAATCGAGATTGGAATACGACAATAAGCCTTTATTAAGATAATACTTAATAAAAGGGAAAGTAACCGGAAAGGGGGGAAAATCAACAAAGGCCTCAATATTGACTCAAAATACCATAATTCTCTAAAAAATGGAAAAATCCTGAAAGTACATGTTGAGAGAAACAATGAAATCGAGACCGGTCTCAGAAACTTTTTAATCAGTGAGTGGTCACACGAAAGCAATTAGGTGACTCACGCTCTCTATATAATTCTGTCATAGGGGTGTCTCAACACCTAGTGACTTGGGATAATTGGATCAGAATCACTAACCAAAGTTCACTACATGGATTATATAGGAAGTATGGGTCTTTACTTTCTAGAGTAAAGAAATAAGAAAACAGAATGAAAATAATTCTCTTAACACTACCATGACAAAATAACATTTGTTAGTCATCATGAACTAACACTTGTTACTCTGTTACTTCGTTTCTCCCTCCTCTGTGTCATCTTGGGAATGGCCCTTCTGTTTTCCCTCAATCTATGACAGAAAAAATAAAGCAGAGTCATCGAAGAAACCTCGGGTGACATACAGGGTAATCCAAATAACAATCTTAGAAAATTTAAATATTGAAGTTTCATGGAATTGAACTAGGAGATTCTGGATAATAAATTACTAAGGTAATTATTCCAAATTCCTTTTAAGATTATACATACTATATTTCAAAAATTTCTGGTATAAAAGATTATGATAGCCGACCAAATTTTGAATACCAGAATATGAAAATTTAAAACATACTTTAGTTAAATAATCCTGTAAGAAACAAAGAAGGATATATACAAAGGCATGAAAGGAAAAAAAATCGAGGCACTAAAATCTGAATTAAAGAAAATCTAGGAAAGCGAAAATGATAGAAATCTACCTGAGATGATTTACTACCCCTAGGATCGGAGAACCAGATAAAAGAAGGACAAAAGTGCTAGAAGGAGAAAATGTGTAATAGGGGAGTAGAATTTTTATCATCCAAGGAAAGATAGGCATTCCTATTATCAAGATTCTCGAGTCTGGAAGAAGGCCCAAGCTAGCGCCAATAACCCTTTTTCCCATTTTTTTGGTATAGTGGAAATTACTTTAGGATAGCCAAAGGCAAAAGGTATACAACCAAACTCCAAAACATGAGAATTGCAAAAGACATAATAAACATTAACTACCAATTTAAATATATAACATAAGATACATAAGGAAAATTTAAGATAACTAACCAGTGCTAGAAAACGTCATACACTAAGTACAAGGTAGAACTACAAATGTTTTAAATAAAACAAAAAGTAAAATACAAAGTAGACCAATCAAAAGCATCGGTAGCATAGAATCAGAGAGTAAGAAATGAGAATAGAGATCACCCATAATTTGGAGCCTCTAGGCAAGAGCAGATCCAAGTAAACTCATCCTCCGTAAAAGTGGAAGGATAGTTTGAGGTAGATGGGACATCTTCCATCGATGAAGAGGGAGCCTCGACCATGGATATCTCAATGTACTGTGAGACCACAAGATCATAGTGAGGGTCCACCCAAATCATAGACCCTGTGTCCGTAGATGGATGTGTTAAAACAAGAATCCTGTCAGATGTCAAGCGACGACGGTCCCACTGAGCATAAGCCGCGGTATCTAGAGGCCCGTCTCCAAACTCGAAAGTGTAACAATCAACAATCATGCCATCCACTAGACGAATATGTTGTGTCTTACCAAACTAACGAAACACTGGACTAGGAATATATGGTACGCAGCCTTGAAATCCCAGAAGAGGAATGAAGGGCAAGTTCACGCAATCCAAGAGAATGTTAGATGACATCGTGCGTCTAGTAGTCCATACTACGCCTGAGCTAACCATCTCAACCAAAAGTAATGTCCAGTCTAGAGAATAGCCAAGACGCTGTGTAATTAGGGGAAACTGAGAAAATAGCTAACCAACTATAGGATCCTCCAAACACTAGGTCATCATAGGCAATCAGATCAAATGGGAAGTCAGTCATATCTACAGTAATACGCAGCTCCAGATAAAGTAGTATCCATCAACCTAACAAATAATCAATATTCAGTATAACTCCGCTAGAATGGGACTATCATGCAAGACATTTCGAAAAACATCATTTCATCCAGGAGGATCGTCCAGCCTGAGAGATCACTCCCCTTCTTAGGGAATAGTATCTCCTGCAACAATAGAGCGACCAATACGATCATCTAGTACCATCGCCAATCCTCGTAACTACTCCATATGTCCCCATAACCCTGGTATCCATGAACGTCCAATAACCACCTCTGTAGCGTGTCAACTCTAAGAAGTCCTCGTTGACAATCTGGTAAAACATTAGGTGTTTCCTTTTAACTTCCAGAACCTGGGATGACTATGTCTTCGATGATGATGGCGGGAGATGAGAAATCTTTCTTGATAGAGGAAGTCCAAGCAAAAAAGACACCTTCTTGACACATAGAGTCAGTTTGATCACCTTGAAGCAGAAGTATAAAAAAGTTAGAACCCATAGGCGTGCCAAACTCTTGATGAATGGCCCATCTACAACCACCAAGTGAATATCTATGATATAACCAAGTGTGGACCATAGAAGTGCCAACTCAGTTGGGGTCAATGACCCTACCCAGTTAGACAGCGAAAAGCAACTCGGCATAAAAATTTGAAGATAGGAAATTTGAATTGACTAAGTAAAGTCAGGAATGTTCCTGAACATTATTGCATCTACTATATGAAAGTAGTAAAGAGTTTCCTAAAAGATGGCGACAACCGATCCCAGAGGATTACTACTGGGTATGGATGGCGACAAACCAATCCTACCGTATCGTCCATAGGATTAACTACATTCCAACCTAGGTAGGCGGGGATATGCAACTAATAGGTTTAATTTACCTATCTATTTCCAAACCGAACTTGTTAGCTTTCAATTATGTTTATTATGTTTTTATGTGTTTTGATATAAATCAGGTTTGTGGGGTGAAAAGGGATGAAAATGAATCATAAACGATCAAATCGGATCAAGAATGGTGGAAAAACGATAGGAAAACAAGCAAAAGGGAAACATTCAGAACCTGCTGCCCACCGGCGCGGTGGTCAAAATACAGAGAAGGGCCAAAGCTCTTGGCAAATCCACCACCGCAGTAGTGAGACCTACCACCATGGCGGTGAAACAACAGAATGTCTCTGTTCCCACTGCTGCATCTACCGCCGCAGAGGTGACCACTGCCGATGTACCCACCGCCGCGGCGGTCACTTTGCATAGATTTTAGATATTTTTTTAGATATGTTTAGATATTTTGTTCCTTATTTCCTTCATCCTCTCCTCTCTTTCGGCTATAAGAGAACTCATATAGAGTTTAGATAGCTTAGAGAGGTTTTTGGGCTGTGCTTAACCAAATCCGAAGGAGAAAAACACAAAGCGAAGAAGGAGAAGTAATCTCATAACGGTTTTAGCGTTAAATCTTCGGATAATGACTAGTTCTCCTTGTTTTTTCTTTATTTCTTAACTTCAGTTTATTGTTTGAGCACGTTTAGCTTGTTTATCATTGTATATACGATTATGGTCGTTAGCTAAATGGTGGCGGAATATTACATCGCCACTTTTACCGCAAGTGTACTAGTTAAATTTTAGTATAGACGGGAAGGAGTAGGGGTTATCGTATCCACAGGGATTGGTTGAGATTATTATCGAATACCACGATTGTCATAACCTAATTTTATTTAGGTGATAAAATGAAGTTTATAATTAATTAATACTAATATTAAGTTAACTACTCTAACTATACTAATATTATATTGAGATGTTTCAGGAAAAAGATTGTCTAGGGATTAACTTTGTTTACAAAAACGTATTTGGTCTCGCTTAGTTTACAATAACGATGTTCGACCTATCCGACAATCTCTGTCTCGTAAACTCACTCGCCACCTGTCCCGAGTATAAGACAAGTGAATATGAGACTTCGCGTCAACGAAAAAGTCCCCCTCAACGTCTTAATGACACTAGGTCACATGAGTCTTGCCCCAACGTCATTGATTGCACACTTTCTAATTCCCTCCCAAGTTATTAGATTACCGCATTGTATTTACCCTAGTCCAAATTCGGGGCTACCTCTCCTGAGTGTCAAACCCCGTATTCTCTAATTATCTAAACAAGCATAATATCAAAGAATAAAGGTAAACACAATCGAAATAGTGAAGAACAACCATTAACGAAACACAAACTTAAAGAAACAACGATTTCATAAAATATATTAATTCTTAAACAAAATCCGTTTAACTCATGGCCATAACCATTTATACAATGAAAACCAAGCTAAACATACTCAACAACCTACAAAAGTTAAGAAAATAAAGAAAGAAACGGAAGAACTTAGTCGTAGTCCGAAGATTTGCTGCTAAAACCGTCCAACGATCACTTCTCCATCTTTGCAACGTGTTCTTCTCCTTCAGAATTGGTTGAGCACACCCCAAAATACTCTCCAAATATTAGGGACCCTAAGGGGTCTCCTATGGCCGGGGAATCAAAAAAGAGATAGGAAAGAGGCTTAAATAGGGAGAAAAATATCTAAAAATATATCTAATAGGTATGTAGAGTGACCTCCACATTAGTAGGCATGTTAGTTAATCCATGGCCTTGATGGTGGACTCGGCGGTTGGATCAGGGACCCCTCTGTTGTTTTACCGCCTCGACAGTGAAGTCACCGCCTCGGTGGTGGATGTTCAGCAAGAATAAGGCCCTCTTTGTATATTGACTGCCGTGGCGGCGATCTGGACACCGCGGCGGTGGGCTGATTTTCTGAATTTTACCTTTATGCTTGTTTTCCCACCGTTCTTCCATCGTTCTTGATCTAATTTGGTCGTTTATGATTCGTTTTTTTTTCCTTTTCACTCCACGCAACTGATTTATACAAAAATAAATAATAACGTAATAAACGTACTTGAAAACTAATAAGTTCGGTTTGGAAATAGATAGATAATTTACACCTATCAAATACCCCCAAACTCGGAATTTTTCTAGTCCTCGAGCAAAACACCCACACAATACAAGAAAATATAACAACTAATTAATAAATTAAAAACTAAAAATGAAAAATACTAAAAACAATTATGTGCAAGAATTAAATATCATCTATTGGCCAAATGATTTTCTCCCTCATCGGTCTCCAATCCTATCAAGTTCAAGAATAAATCACACCATGTGGTGTTCTAGAATTTAACATTCAATGATAGTAAGCACCATTCTAGATCCTGTTAAGTGTGTAATAAAACTCAAATATATAACTATCCATTGATTAGATGGGATTATCCCTCAATAAAGTTCATGACTAAAACCATTTAGATATGGGGAATCCATAAGCCTGACCTGAGTTCTATTCTCCACTAATGTAGGCTCGGAGAAATCCGAAAAGATCATTAGGACTTCGTTCGGTATTGGACAAATGGCCACAGGTATATCCGAAATATAAAGCAGGTTAACGTTGTTAACTTGACAATACCCGAGGTACATGCTTGGTACTCTCACACTCGAAACCCCATAGATAATATTGAAACAACCCTGAATATACATTTTAAAAATGACGTACTCACTTGTCCAAAGAAACGAAAATTGTACTATATGTACATATTTTTTTTATTTTTTTTTCAACTCACCACACCCCCAAACTTATTTGATTATTAGAATTTCACGGGTCTGGTTAAAATGAAAGAAGAGTGACAAATGAGTACTCAAATACCGAACCAATTAAAAGTTCACCCTAAACCCGATCGCTCACATTAAGTAGCATTTGCAACTGCTAGCTTGATTCACTCAAATTGGGCCTTGGGCTCAACAATACAGGTTTGGTAAAAAAAAAATTGTAGGCCAGGGTATTTGTTTAAGTGTTCAGAATTAAAATAGTTTTTAAGCTTCAATAGGGTAATGAGGGATAATGATATAACAAGGTAGGCTTGAAAGGCTCAAGCGATCAAATGAATGCCTAAATCATATCTCCCAAACTACGTCGCCTAGGATTTCACCTCGAATTTCCCCCAAATCAGGTTCTAAAATCCCAATTGTCAGGAATTTGGTTGACAAATAATCGTCTTCAAATCCAATAAATAGTTAGACATTGAGTTGACGTGCTCGTGCATTTAGGATCTATAATAACTTTTACTAAAAGGATATGTTAAGCACACAGAATACACATGAATGAGCTTTAAGCTTGACCTCAATAAATAACCAGGGGATAGACTCATCAACGGGTACTGGCCCTGATGAAGTCAAAACTCAACACATAAAAACAACTAAACTAAACAAACATGCATACAATAAAAACAAAACAACATAAACTAACAATACTAACACATACTAAACATACTACACATCACTTCCGAACTTAAAACAAACAGTGTCCTCAATAACCCATCAGTGATCTCAATGAAATCATATAACATGATATTGAAGACAAGGGTTTAAAACATGTACCTAGGAGGCGAGAGAATCTTTCCTCCGAATCAAGTCGGCGGAGATAGATCTAACTTATTTTTGCCTTAAGTTGCCTCCCAAGAAGCGCTTAGTTTATGGTCGTCAGCCTGATATACCGAAGTGCTCGTCAAAGAGTGGCTTCCACCAGTAGTAAGTGTCAAACAACACTCCGTATCGGTCTTGGTTCAGAACTCCCTCACGCTTGGCGAGATATTGCTCTGAATGGCTTGATCTTTTAACGATATGCCTCACTGGCTTATGTACTTGGTGGGCATGAAAGAACATTGCTAAAGGCGATGAAGGACAAGTGAGCCACATTGGATCCTCGTAGATATGATCATCTGGGATCGATAGTGGCAATCTTCTTCTGCTTGTTTCCAGTTCCTGCTGGTGGCTTTCACATGATATGGCTTATGTATCTCCTAGAGCCACCTTATCTGACTCGGCCTTAATCAAACAGATAAGCTGACCGATTTGCGTCTGCAAAGACGTTATGGTCATAACAATGTTGGCACAAACCATCTCAATAAAATTAACACGATCCTTTTGTTGGTTGATCCGGTCATTTATTTCCCCTAGGATTCTTTGAGTTTCCCCCATAACAGTAGTGAAGATTTCTTCCAAATTGGGGGAAGACTCCTCATGTTGGTTCGGAATGTCAATCCATGGCACCGTGGTATTGAAATAATCCCCCAAGTTTTGGTGACTTGGTGAATAATTCCAACTCTAAAATTCAAAGGCAGCCAATTCCTCCAACGACCAAAAAGCTTCATCTACAGGTAGTTGGTCGAATGAGGTTGTACAATTACCTCCTTCAACCCATATTCTGGTTGTCTCCTATAACCCATCAAAGAAAATCAACAGTTGATTTTCCCTTGGGAAACCATGATTTGGATACCAGAATAGCAATTCCTTGTATCGATCCCAAGCACTATAAAACGACTCAGAATCTCTTTGAAAAAAATGCATCAATACTCGTCGATCTAACATCGTCAAGTACCCTGCATAAGAAATAGAAAACAAAATTACAAACAAAAATTACAAACACTAAAAAATGCCTAAATTAAAATCGAGTCATTTACTCACAATGGGGAACAATAATCTAAAACACAATCCCAGGTAATGGCGCCAAAAACATGGTGGTGAAATATTATATCACCACTTTCACCATAAGTGTACGGCTCAAGTTTTAGTATAGATGGGAAGGAGTAGGGGTTACTGTATCCACAGGGATTGGTTGAGATTATTATCGAGTACCGCGATTGTCATAACCTAATTTTGTTTAGGCGATAAAAATGAAGTTTACAATTAATTAATACTAATACTAAGTTAACCAATCTAACTATACTAATATTATATTGAGATGTTTTAGGGAAAAGATTTCCTAGGGATTAACTTTGTTTACAAAAATGTGTTTGGTCTCGTTTAGTTTTCAATAACAGCGTTCGACCTATCCGACAATCTCTGTGTTGTAAACTCACTCGCCACCTCTCCGGAGTGTAAGACGAGTAAATATGCGACTTCGCATCAATGAAGAAGTCCCCCTCAACGTCTTAACGACACTAGGTCACATGAGTCTTGCCCCAATGTCATTGATTACACACTTTTTAATTCCCTCCCAAGTTATTAGATCGCCGCGTTGTATTTACCCTAGTCCAAATTCGGGGTTACCTCTCCTGAGTGTCAAATCCCGTATTCTCTAATTATCTAAACAAGCATCATATCAAAGAATAAAGGTAAACACAATCGACATAGTGAAGAACAACCATTAACGAAACACAAACTTAAACAAACAACGATTTCATAAAATATATTAATTCCTAAACAAAATCCATTTAACTCATGGCCATAACCATTTATACAATGAAAACCAAGCTAAACGTGCTCAACAACGAACGAAAGTTAAGAAAATAAAGAGAGAAACAGAAGAACTTAGTCGTAGTCCAAAGATTTGCTTCTAAAATTGTCCAACAATCGCTTCTCCCTCTTTGCAACATGTTCTTCCCCTTCGGAATTGGTTGAGCATACCCGAAAATACTCTCAAAATATTAGGAACCCTAAGGGGTCTCCTATGGCCAGAGGATCAAAAAATAGATAGGATAAAGACTTAAATAGGGAGAAAAATATCTAAAAATATATCTAACAGCTATGCAGAGTGACTGCCATAGAGGTGGGTATGTCGGTTAAGCCACGACCTCGACGGTGGACTCGGCGGTGGGATCAGGGACCTCTATGTTGTTTTACTGCCTCGACAGTGAAGTCACCGTCTCGACGGTGGATATTCAGCAAGAATAAGTCCCTCTCTGTATATTGACCGCCACGGCAATGATCTGGACGCCACGGCGGTGGGCTGATTTTCTGATTTTATGCCTCTGTGCTTGTTTTCCCACCATTCTTCCACCATTCTTGATCCGATCTGATCGTTTATGATCATTTTTTATGTATTTTTAGCCCACACACCTAAATTATACAAAAATAAATAAAAATATATTAAAACATAATAAACGTACTTGAAAACTAACAAGTTCGATATGAAAATAGATAGGTAATTTACACCTATCACTAAACATAGATTATCTAGGGATTAATATGATTTAAATGAAATCGGTGTTTGTTTAAGTTGTGTTTCTTTGACGGTTGTTCTTCTCTATTCGATTGTGTTTACCATTCTTATATTTCTATTATATGCTTGTTTAGGTATATTGATAAATCCGGTTTTGACACTTGGGAAAGGTAACTCCGAATTCAGACTAGGATTAAACACAACGCAATGGTCTAATAACCTGGGAGAGAGTTAGAAAGTGTGCAATCAAAGATGTTAGGGCAAGACTCATATGACTATGTGTTCTAAAATACGCTAGAGGGGGACTTCGGTGTTAACACAAAGTCATATATTCATTCACTTGTCATTCGGGAGAGGGAGTGAATAAGTTTATGATATAGAGATTGTCGGATAGGTTGAATATCGTTATAGATAACTAAACAAAACCAAACATGTTTTTCTATACGAAGTTAATCCCTAGATAATCTACTCCCCTAAACGTCTCAATATAGTAATATACTATAATTAGATAAATTAGTATTTTAGTTTAGGATTTATTAATTATAAACCAATTTTTATTGCCTAAATAAAGTTAGGTTATGATAATTACGGTACTCAAATATAATCTCAACCAATTCCTTCGGATAAGATAACCCCCTACTTTTCCCATTATATTAAAACTTGACCCGTACACTTATGGTGAAAGTGACGAGGTAATATCCCGTCACTAGTAACCCACCGTATCGTCCATAGGATTAACTTCATTCCATCCTAAGCAGGTAAGGAACTTTCTCAAAGTTAACTGATAAACCTCGTCCTAAGAGGATTACATAGGCAGCATATGGAGAATAACGATTTATTGACTCATCGTCATCTCCTGGTTATGAGTGTACCTATAGGGCTTTCCTACATATTTCAAATTGCAGAGAATCATACCAAATGTATTTCTAACTAGAAAATTAAATTAGGATAGATGGAAAGGTTCAAAGTTAGAGAAACCAATTCTGGGGTGTCTTATCAGTCTAAGACTAAAGTCAGTATGAAAACTGTAAATTAGACATTGATTTATTGTATTTTAAACTGTCTTGAACGAACCCCATTGGGGAGCCTACATATCTTAGACTGGCAAAGAATTAGGTCAAATGTAGTTCGGATGCTTAATGTAAATTAGTATCTAGCAAAAAGGGTTCTTGGTTAGAGAAATAGATTCCTAGGTCATCATATCAATGCATGATTAAAAATGACTGAGATGATTCTCACCTAAGAAATTCCTATGGGACACTTGACACTTAGTAGAGTTTCATGGCCATATCCTACTTGGGACTGCCAACGAGAACTAAAAAACTTTCCGTGAGTAGTTTACCTCGGATAAAATATGCTTCAGTCTTAGACTGGGGCTCAATGATGCTTGTTTATTTTTTTAGGGATTACGAATTTCAAATCTTAAATTTTGAATTTTGCGCCAACTCTAGCTGGGGCTAATCTTATCACAGAATCTCAAAGGAGTTGATATAATGTGCTCCAGCTCTAGCTGGGGTACAGGAATATATCCTAGGCATTCAGGAGAATATGACCGAACCCACTTAGGTTACCTATGTATCCCGAATTGAGAACGTGATTTTTTTTTTTTGTTCGATTGAGATTAAAAACCTCGTTGGGTTGTCTTTATTTTGTCATGTTATTGTTTTGGACAATGACCGTTTAGATGACCGAAGCCCACCTAGGTTAATAATATATCCTGATTTCCTAGGTTAGGTATCAAGTCAAAATGTAGTTCGGCCCTCGCTGTTGACCAAACCCACGAGGGTTGCCTACGTATCCTGGTATTCACTAAGAATCAGGTCAAAGCATAGTTCATCTTGGTGATGGTTCTTTTTTATTATTTGGGCATCCTATTTTACTTCGCTGGATGAAAATGAACGTTGTTTCCATAGGGAAATCCTGAAAAGGGTTTCTCTAACTAGGGCAGTGATTGGATAAGTTTCATTGGGGAATCTAATTTGATACTTCTTATTGCGTGGTTATGATCATTATCAGTGTAAGATATGCCCCAACCTACTAGTTGGGGAGGAGACCGATTAGCTACTAGACGAGAAGCTAAGTCGATTTGTCTCGTTATGCATCAGAGGTAAAGAAAAATTAATTTGGGATCAATTGATGTGAATCCCTGAACACACTTGCCAACATGTTTTTTGATGTTAAAGGAAAAAGATTTCCGAAGTGGGAAGTTGATTCCTAGGATTCATCCGTTGGTGTAACACTTGGGTTATTCAATTTTTATAATACTGCAAAGTATTTCATAGGTTAAATTCAACTGCTAATTTCGTTTTATCGTGAAATGACATGATTTGATCCTGATTTTACTCTTTCTGATTTGACATCCTTCCAATTTGGCCTTACTTTTGATTTGACGCTTAGTTTTTAAGCTTTTTTTTTTTTTACGACGTGACATGAATCAATTTGACTATACCCAAAGAGTCAATTCGAGCATATCTTTTGACACCCTATGCGTCTTGAGGTAAGGTTATATTCCTTGGGTTATTGCGATTTAATGGTTCAGAAATAATATTTAAAAAAAAAAAAAAAAAAAACTTTTTTTACAAAAAGGGGTGCGAAGTGTAATTTATGCATCCCTACGCATTGGCCAATGCACAAGGATGGTTATAAATATCAGACAGGCCATTTCAGAAAAAATAGGGTAGGAAATGGGGGTTGAATAGTTCCAACGCGTCTTTCTTCGAATTTTCGATTACTTCCTCTTAATTTTATTCAAGTTTTATCCATCAAAAGGTATGTCTATGATCTGTACATCATTACACACTTTTTTTTTGTCAAAGTTTGGATGGATTTTTAAAACCCTAAAGTTAGGGTTTTCTCTATTTTTTGAAAAACCCTATTTCTTTCCAAAACTATGCATTCCCTTGTATTTTATGGCTTGAATACTTAATTAAATGCATGATTTTGAGTTTATTTCATGGTTTATAATAGAAATGAGTAAAGCTCTTCCCTAACCCAAGTGTAATGGCGTTTTTTAGCTTGTTGGGACGGTGCAATGTCATTTTTTCTTGTTCTTATACATGTATATAATGTTTGATCATGCTTATAAGGTATTTTATGGATCAACTTTGGTTAAGAAGTGTTCATGTATATAGACAAATGTTCTTGCTCGTTTTTGGGCAATTCGTTTCACATTTCCCATTTTATGGTAAATGTGTTTAAAAATTAGTTTGAAACACCGGTTATTTTCTTTATTTGTTATGTTCTTACCATATGGAAAATCATAGTAAAACTATAAATGACATTTTCATTTTAGTTTTTCAAAGAGATTCTTTTCTTTTCTTTTTTTTCTTCTTTGATTTTTGTACAAAGTTTTTGTTTTTCTTCTTTGGAATGCGAAGTTTTCTTCTTTTCTCTGTTTTTTTATTGTTTTGTTTTCTTTTAGATTCTTGGATATAATTTACCTATTGTCTTATGTTCTTTGATTGTTTATTTTAGTTTTTCGTGAAATATCATGGTTTGATATTTCATGTTTCTCCATTGTGAGATAGGTTTGCAAAACTTGGTATATCTCACTTTAAAGGGAAGAAGTTTTGAACTTGAATTTATTGATTTCACCTTCGTTTAGGTAATAAATGAAACTTATTTAGCTTAAAGATGGTAATACATACCTGCTGACATTGGAGGGATGAATTCATTCCCCCGTTCCTCGTGTTCAGCCAATGGTAGGCTTTTTATAGGTTTGTCTAGGCCGTTCACGATGGGTTCTTCGAAATAATAGAAGCGGTGAATCCGACACGCCTACCAAAAGTCAACAAATAACCTTTAAAATTCCATATTTACCCTCAAATAAAAATCCTAGAGATAGAAATTGATTCTTTCTTAGATGATATTATATCAGTAGTAGGTTCTTCGAGTGACGGTGGCCATCATCCTTCCAGTTATCGTGGGAAAAGCAAGGCCCTTGATACTCCACTTAGAGAGAGCACTTCAAAGCACTCTAGAGGTCGTCCTAGGACATCGGCACTTAGAATTTCGGATGGTGTGCCTGCTCATTCTTCTTGTATTGATGAAGAGTCTCTATGAGAGCCTCGAGTTGCTAACTCATCGACGGCTGGGTCGTTGGGTGATTCTATGAGTCATGGACCTACTAGCCCTTTTAATGGGGCTAATATGGCAATAGATCTAGATTACTTTCCTCTAGAGAATGAGGCGCTTGACTGGGGCATTCCAGAGGATTTTCCTGGAGATGATTTTGAGCATGGTAATCCTGTACCTCGACCTTTTTGTGACAAAGCCCTTACCTTCGACACGGAGTGGCTTCAGCATATAGTGTTTGAGGATCAGTCCCTAGTGGGAGACATTCAAGATCATCATTCTATATACCTGCATTATGCTCAGGTTTTTCACTAAACCTTTCTAAATATACCTTTTCTTTCAAAAGAACAATATATTATTACTTCGCAGGTTGATTTGTTTTATAGGTCAACCCCTATTGTATTGTAAATTTTAATGGGTCGTGGCTATCTTTTTATACTCTCTACTCAAGGATGATATACCCCAACAACTATTCTTTCCTGCATAGACGTGGTTTGAGAGACTTTCTCACTATTCAGGCCTCCCTTATGAATCACGATTATCCCAATGCCTTGATAGAGATATGGGTTTCTACTACGAATTTGCTTCACTTGGTTTATGATTACTAGGATACGGTTCCAAAGATGAGTCGTTTGGTTGAGGCAGACATCGTGGGTGGAGATAGAGAAGCTCCTTAGCGAGATTCCTACAGAGGGGAGGACTAAAGAGTACATTCGGCTGAATCGTCTATTGGTTGAGTTGACTTTCACAGCTCCTGCTCTTGAGGACCCAGAGTTGAGGGACCATTATTGTCATGTCTTATTTCTTATATTCTTTAGCATACCTTCATGGCTTCGTCAAGTACTACCATACCTCTTCATTTAGTGGGGACTCTGAGTAACTTGGCCAACCTAGTAGAGTTCGACTGGGAGAGCTTTACCTCAACGGATTTCTTAGCGGCCATGCGTACATGTGTGTCAACTCTAGTTAGAAGAGTAACTAGATTTTGGCAATTTCTTCCTATGAGTTCATTTCCTTTCTCATATCATTAATTTCTTCTTTTTATTCATTTTATTTCCTTGAATTACCTTCATTTCCTTTTCTTTTTCTTTTTTTGCAATATTGGGTATATAAGTATCTTCCCTCCTATTGCCCGTACTCTACTGCAGAAGATAGCTTCCCCCATGGGGCAAAGTGGCATTGCTCAGTCTTGGAAGAGGACTCATCTTTCAGAGATCACGTGGTGGCCCATACTCAGTTGGAGTTCCTAATGCACGCTGATATTATCTGGCAACTGTATCCGTGTGACCCTCGTTGCGTAGACATGCTTCCTAAGAGAACTTTATCAACTTAGCGCCACATCTTTAGAGGGCCATCTACTTGGGAGAAGTTCACGGTTGAGAGAGCTATGCCTCAGCTTTTTGGAGAGTTACACCAGCCCCTCCATCCTTCGATCGTGTAGTTTGGGTCTTACGCTAATTTTGTTAATCTTGAGAGACTCAATCTAGTGGTTTCTGTAGAGGTTTTGGTTGCTCCACTAACTCCTAAGGATGAGTATCTCAAGTGGTTTTCACGAGTGTCAATCGGTTCTCAGACTGAAATAACACATCTGGTGAGTGGTATTTTATTAGGCCACAGGGTGTTGACTTTCAGGGTGAGTCATTGTGATGAGGCGGTGGTTCCAGCCACCAAGCTAGTCACCATTAGAGTTGAGAGAGATTCTTTTAGGGAGGAGTACTAGTGGTGCCGTCAAGATAGTGATGACCTATAGTGAGAGGTCACTAGACTTTGTGATTTATTATTCACTCATCATATTCTAATCCATTCCCTTGAGGTTCATGTTGCAATTATTTCAATGCGCTTTGAATTACCCACAAATGTATGAGGTCAAGAAGTAATAAAGTGATCCAAAGATCGAGTATCGTCCACTGGGATTTATCGTTAGAATAAGCTAAGTACTACAATTGACATAACTCAATTTTATCTAGACGATTACAGATTTGGAAGGTGTTCGCTATTTGAAAACTAATTAAACTAAAATACTTGGAATAAATTCTATGGGAATGGATTATCTAGGGAGTAACTTCTTTCACTTATACATGTTTGATTTAGTTTATTTTACACTAACAGTCATCAATCTATTCGACAATCTAGGTTTCTAAAACTCACTCACTACCTCTCCGGAGTGTAAAGTGAGTGAATATGCAATCACGTCAACATCGATATCCCTATCTAGTATTTAAACAACATGAGTCTTTCCCTAACCCCATGGATTGCCCACGTCCTAATAATCTCCTAAAACATTAGAAGTTTGTGTTGTGTTTTAAACTTAGTCTGAATTCGGGGTTACCTCTTCCGAGTGTTAAAACCCGTATTCTCAAATCAACCATGATAGGTGTGAAAAACCTATCTATTTCCAATCCGAATTGGTTAGTTTTCGAATATGTTTATAGTTATTTTTATTATGTTTTAATTAGTTTTCATACTTTTTGTATAACTCAGGTGTGTGGGTAAAAAAGATAGGAAACTGGAGCTAAAACAATGAGATCGAACCAAAGCGGTTCGAAGTTACGGTGGATAAACAAGCTTGGAGGCTAAAAGCTTAAACAAGCCCACCGATTAGGCATCCAGACCACCGCCTAAGCGGTGAAGATGCAGAGAAGAGAAAAATGTTACTGACGGACAACCGCCTGAGCGAAAATTCTACCGCTTAGGCAGAAATCCAGCAAAGGACGAAGAAGGGCTACTGACAGCCGCCCGCCTAGGCGAAAATCCAACAGAATGTTCTCCATTCCACCGCCTAATTCACCACCCAGGCGATCAGACTTAACCGACCTAACTTCGCCTAGGCGGATTTTTCCTACACAGTCTTGAGATATTTTTAGGATATTTTGGCTATAAATATCCCCTCTCCTCCCCCTTGGCCGGTATCTCTCTTCCCTCTCTTGTATTTTTTAGCCCTTTAGGCTATAGTTAAGCCTAGGGTTAGCATTTTTAGTGGTGGAGCTCGCATCCCGAAGTGGAGAAGATGGCGAATCGATCGTGGAGCGTTCTTAGCGGTTTATCTTAGGACGAGGCTAAGTTCTTCGATCGTTTTTCCTTACTTCTTTATCTTAGGAGCATATGAGCATATTTATCTCGTTATTTTCTTTTAAATGCGACTATGACCCCAAGTTAAATATGGATTGTAATAGGGATTAACACTATATTTACAAATACATTGTTTGGATGATTTCGGTGTTTCGTTTGTGATTGTTCTTCATAGTTTGATTGTATTTATCGTATTATTTGTTTATTATGCTTGGATTGATAAATGGAGAATAAGGGGTTTTGACAAAACCCCGGATTCGGATTAAAGTAAACAAACGCCACGATTCTATAACCCGGTCGGGGTTTGAATCGTGGACAATCGATGACGTAGGGCAAGACACACGCGACCTAGGGTCGTTAAGACTTTGAGGAATACCTCTTCGTTGACTTGAAGTCGCGTTATATCCTTCGTCTTACACTCGGAAGAGGTGGCAAAGGAGTTTTAGAACGGAGATTGTCGATTGGGTAAATACAACGCGACGATCCAATAACCCAGGAGGAAGTTGGATTGTGTGCAATCAATGACGCTGGGCGAGACTCACGTGTCCTAGGGTTGTTAAGACATTGAGGGGGACTTCTCTGTTGACTCGAGGTCATGTATTCCCCCGTCTTGCACTCGGAAGAGGCGGCGGTGGAGTTTACGTGCCGAGATTGTCAAATAGGTCGAACAACGTAAACGCGAGTAAATCGGAATCGAACACGTATTTGTAAACACGTTAATCCCTATACAATTCTTCACCCTAAAACATATTAACATAATAGTGTAGTTAATTTAGAATATATTAGTATTAGTTTAATTAATTAAATACATTTGTTTTTCGCCTAGATAAAATTAGGTCACGACAAACGCGGTTTTCGATAGTAACGATAACAATCCCTATGGATACGATAACTCGATCTTCATGATCACACTATACTAAAACTTAGACCTCGTATACTTGCAAGTGTAAGTAGCAGCGTGTTTTTACCGCGCTACCAAACCACAATGTCATAACAAGCATATTATGGAAGTAATAAAATGGTAAACACAATCAAATAGGAATGAACAATCGTTAACGAAACAAAGATTTACTCAAATATAATATTCATGAACTACATCAATCCCTAGATAATAAACGTTTAGCTACACATGGCCATAACTAAATATTCAACTACAAATGAGATGTACATCATCAAACAACCAACAAACGTTTAGAATAAAAGAGAAAAACAATAAAGGAAAGCCAAATCCGAAAAGTGGATGGTTCCACTTCTGCAAAATCCGTTCCAAGATTGTTTCCTCTTTTCCAATAATGTTCCCTTCTTGCTTGGTCTGGTTCTAGGGCTCCAAAAATGTTCTAGGCAACAGAGGAATGAAGTGATACAAATAGAAAACCAAAATATCCTAAAAATATCTTCAAAACGCATTGCCAGCTAGTGTTTGGGCACTGCAACAAGTAAAGGTCAGAACAACCACTAGTTGTTGTTTGCTATAGTGAGCAAGGGCTAGTGGCCCTTTGGTTGGGCACTACAGCGAACAGCATGCAGGAACACTGGTTTGCTCTTTTTTCACACATTTCTTCTCCGACGTCTTACCAACGAGCTTGAATTTCAACCGTTTTTGCCTATAACATCTGATCCGCATAAAAACAAATAAAAATGAATGAAAACACTAATAGAACACTCGAAAACTACCAAATTCATATTAAAAATATATAGATAAAATCAATCTATCAAATACCTCCAAACTTGAATTTTTGCTAGTCCTCGAGCAAAAACACCCACACAAGAAAAAAACTACCACAACTACTTAACAAACACAAATTACTAAAGAAGAAAGACTCAAATGAACTAAAAACAACGACGCATGAGTTTTAAATTTCAACTAATTGACCAAAACGTTTTTCCTCAACGGCCCATAATCATATTGAGTTCAAGAATAAAACCACACCATGTGGTGTTCTAGAATTTTAACATTCAATAACGGTAAACGCCATTCTAGATCCTTTCAAAGTGTATGTGCGAAAACTCTTATTACACAACCATCCAAAAACCAGATTGAATTATCCACTAAAAACGTTCATGACTTAAAACCGACAAGGTATCGGATTTCCATAAGCCAAACTGAGTTCCACTCTCCACTAATGTAGGCTCAACAATTCTAAAAGATCGAAAGGACTTGGTTCGATTTTTATCAACTGGCCAAGGGTAAATCGGGAATATAATACTAGATCGCGTCTTTATATCAACGATACCCAAGACACAACCCTTGGCACTCAATCACACTCATAACCATAAAGACAAGTCTGAAACAACCCCGAGCTTACTTTTAAAATGCAGTACTCACTTGTCAAAGCAAATAAAAACAAAACCACAATAAAACATTTTTTTTAAAAAAAAAAAACACCCCCTATATTTGATTTATACAATTTCACGGGTGTGAAAACTACGAGAAAAATAACAAATGAGTACTTGAATACCGAACCAATCAAAAGTTCACCCAAAACCCAATCGCTCACTTCAATTAGCATAAAGAAATGCTAAATTGATTACAACTCAACTCGTGCCTTAGTTATAGCAACAATGGTTTGGAAAAAAAATTATTGGCTAGGGTATTTGATGCGTGTTCAGAATTGAAATGGCTAAAAGGCATTGACGAGGTAATGAGGGGTAAAACATTTTTACATGGAAGGCTTCAATAGCTCAAGCGATCAAAATGAATGCCTAAATCATATTTCCTGAACTACCTTGCCTACGATTTCCCTTCGAATTTCCCCCAATCAGTTTCTAGAATCCCTTAAATTTGTCATGAACTTGGCTACTGGATAATTAGTGTCAAATTAATTGCATAGCTAGTACATTGAGTCTACGTACTCGTGTAAATTAGAATCCACAATGACTTTTACCAAAACGAGGTGTCAAGTACACAAAACACACATGAATGGTAATTACGCTTGACTTCAATAAACAACTAAGGGATAATATCATCATCAGGTAATGGTCAAGAAGAACCACAAAACTCAACACACAAAAACAACTAGCTACAAACACAAACACAGTTAAACTAAACTAAACAATCATGCATGAAATTAGCTAAGCAACAATTAACACTATTAAACTTAACTACATGACCAACAAAAAGATATCAAACTAGAAAGCATACAGAACATAAACATCCCCCCAAACTTGAAATGGACAGTGTCCACAGTGACCCAACATCGAACTCAACAATTGACATATAGCATGATGACGAAGAGGATTTTGAACACGTACATAGGAGGTGAGACATTGAAGTTTCACTTCCTACTAACCGTCGTGAGGCATTTTGTTCCCATTTCTGTTGTGATGGGAGGGATTTTGTGGTGGTTTCCGAAGATAAGCCGGGAGCAGGTGTGATAGGTTGAAAATATCTATCTACTTCTAAACCGAATTTGATAGTTTTTTAGCGTTTTAGTAATATTTTATTGCGTTTTTGTTTGTTTTTTATGTAAATCAAGGGTAGCGACGTAATCGAGTGATAAACAAGCGAAATGGTAGGAAAAAGTGAAGAAACGATGAAAGAAACAAGGCTTCAAGACAACAAACCCATCGCCGCATCGGTCAGGCCACCGCTGTACGGTGAAAATGTTGGGGATGCTGAAAATGCACCGCCATAGCAGTGAAAGTCCAGAGAGATTAGGGTTTGGTTTACCGCCACAACGATCATTCACTGCCGCAATAGTGAAGTTAACCAACTTACTCACCGCCGCAGCAGTCACTCTGCACAGAAAATATCTATTTTCTATATATTTTGAAGTCTTGTATTTAAGCCCCTTGTTCTCCCATTTTTCAAATACATTCCTAATATTAGACACTTGATCTTAACCTATTATTGGGAGATCAAAGAGGAGATTCAATAGTTGGGGAAGATGAAGCATTTCAGGACCGATCTTTGGCAACACTAGACTACTCCACTCTAAGATTTGTTCGTTCTTCCTTTGTTTCTATCTTTGTAACTTAATTTTTTATTGTGAATGATGATAAATCCATTTTGTTTTAATATTTTTGTGGCTAAGATCATGGTAGGCTCAATAAATATTATCTAGAGATCGATGTAGTTCATGTAAATACATGTTTGATTAAATATATGTTACTTTAACGGTTATTTGTCTAAATCCGATCGTGTTTATCATTTTATTACAATTTTAAGATTCTTGTTAAGGTATTAGAGTTAGTTTTGAGAATACGGAGTTTGAAACTTGGGAGAGGTAACCCCAAATTTAGACTACGATAAACACAACGCGACGATCTAATAACCCAAGAGGGAGTTAGAAAGTGTGCAATCTATGAGGTTGGATCAAAACTCATGTGACTAAGGGTTGTATTGACGTTGAAGGGGACTTCGGCGTTGATGCGAAGTCACATATTCGCCCACTTCACACTTGGGAGAGGTAGTGAGCGAGTTTAAGATACCGAGATTGTCAGATAGGATAACACCGTTATTGTTAACTAAACGAAGCCAAACATGTATTAAGTGAATGAAATCAATCCCTAGGTAATCTATTTAATTAGAATTAACCCAATAGTTTTTAGTTTAACTTAGTTTTTAATTATTCAAACTCAAACAATTGTTGAACTGTCGAGATAATATAAGACTATGCAAATTGCGGTATTCAATTAATCAAACACGTTTCCTAGAGGATGATATCCGATCGAAAGGTCCACTATATAAAAACTTGACCTCGTGTACTTGCGAGTAAATTAAGACGTGAAAAAAAGCACGTTCAGGGTACATCGGGGATAGCCGCTCATGTCATAGCCGACTGCTATTCCGAAGTAGTAGAGAGCTTGATACATCAGCAGTTTCATTTCGTATCGCGGAGGTTTCAAGCGATAGAGCCTGAAGTTTCTCCCCTTGGTACACCACTTGCTAGTGAAGACTTTCTATTGTGAGTTTTGCTTTGCTCGGGTCCCCGGAACTTTGGGCTTTGAATGTCCTTGCTTCGTCTTCGTCTTTGCTCTCAACTTCCTTGTTCCATATTTGCTTCATGGCTGGGAGATCCATAGATATTTTGGGATGGCATAAGTTGTCGTCCCAAATTGTAATGCCCATTTTCCGAAATAGCTATGTGAGTAGAGAAGGGAAGGGCAGACCGGTATTGCTATTCTGGATGGCGTAATAGATGGTAGAATTGATGAGATAGACGATGTTCAATGGCTAATATGTCTCAATAGCAAATAGCACCAATGCCCTGTCTTTTGTAACGTCTGTCAGATAAGCCATCTGATACAGTCTGGCGTATATGAAATGGAACTAGATTTTCTAGAATTTGTTCAAGTGCTTGGACAGGAAAATAGCCAGATCATTACTCGTTGGTACCCAATGCTCATTACCATAACATATTGTCTTTATAACCATTTCTAGATCCTCTTTCGTCACATCCTCATCTGAATCTTCATCGGACTCCTCAGTAGGCAACCTCAGGTGCTCGTTTATCGTTTCAATGTCAAATTTCACCACACGATTCCGAACCATGGTCATGTGGTTCTCGTATTCTAAGGCATTTGTAAAGAATTCACGAACCAAGGTGACATCACCTAGGCCCGATTATCTAAGAAGCGCTTCCAACCTCTATTTCTTATCACATCTACAATTTCATCCATAAGATCATCTATATCGGTGAAGCCGCATTCACGAAATGTAATTTCATTTTTGCTCATACCTATAGAAATGTTGCTCCGCCTACTTGGAAACGAAATGTCTTGAATCATAATCCGAGGCGGGATTGCCAGCTCGTGAACCGGACCCCTCACCCTTTTGTTATTTTGAAACAAGTCTCTTCGGCACGGTATTTCTATGAATCAAGACCCAAAATCTCTTCACCAATCACAATATGGACTTCACACTTCCAAAATTTTGATCCACAATCTCAGCAAAATAGAAAATTCCCAAACGGCAACACAAATTGCACAAGATTCACAAAAAAACCTTCAATGCAACTATCAAACCACCACAACACAATGGTTTCTTCACAAAAATCGACTCACATTCACAGTAGCACAGAAAATCGAAAAAGGCAACTCAAGGGTTTCAAACCAAATCTTCAATTTCATAAGCAAACTCCAAATCAATAAGCCAATCAACAACACAATGAGAGCACACAAGTGGAATTGTGTTTGAAACAACTTACTTGAGGAATACTGAGTGCCCAAATCATGTGAAACTAAGAAAATAGTTTAGGAGAACAATGGAAAAGATTTCGGCTTTTTAGGGTTTGAAATGGGGAGAAAATGAGGCAGCACCCCTATTTATCGAAACAGGGGTGCTCTCGCTGTAGTGAGTAGGCTTTCTCGCTGCAGCGAGAAAAGGGTAGAAAGTTTTCTATCTTTTCGGCGCTACAGTGAGCAACAACTCACTGCAGCGAGCTTAAGCTTGCAAGCCTTACTCTTGTTTTTCTGAACTTTTTCCAACGGTTGGCCACTGTTTCGTTGTCGTTCTGCTATTTTTCCTTGTTCAAGATTCATTTAACATCCCCCGAACATCCGAGCTCCTCCTTTCACTCAACAAACACGTATCGTGATCACATCAACCTCCAAAAAAAATTATTTTAGCAAAAATGGGTGAGAACCATTCCCGTGGGTTGTATTTCAAAAATGGCGCTAAATTTAACGTCCCTAGCTTGACTCAACAATGATCCATATCAGTTGTTAATGAGGGATATACTTTCCACAACTCGTTCTTCAATTCTATAGTAATGCTTGATTTTCTCCCCGTTGACTCAGAAGATCTGTCCATCGTCACCTTCTAATTCAACATAACCGAATGGAAATACTTGTTCAATCTGGAATGGTCCGGACCACCTGGACTTCAGCTTCCCGAGAAAGAGTCTCCATCGAGAGTTAAAAAGTAACACTTGTTGTCTCTAGCTGAACTCTCTCCTAATGACGTGCTTGTCGTGCCATCTTTTGGTTTTCTCCTTGTACAATTTGACGTTCTCATATACCTTGTTCCGGAATTCCTCCATCTCATTGAGCTGTAGGAGACACTGTTTCCCTGAAGCATTGAGATCAAAATTAAGCTTCTTAATCGCCCAATAGGCACAGTGCTCCAATCCAACTGACAAATGGCACGCGTTTCCGAACACCAACCGATATGGAGACATTTTGATCAGTGTTTTAAAAGTTGTGCGGTATGCGCACAATGCATCGTTTAGTTTCACTACCCAATCTTTACGGATGGAGTGAACCGTCTTCTCCAAGATCTGTTTGATTTCTCGATTGGACACTACGGCTTAGCCGTTTGTTTAGGGATGGTAAACAAGTTCCACCTTGTGCCGAACTCCATACTTTGTTAATAGATTGTTGAAAATTTTGTTGTAGAAGTGGGTTCCTTCATTGCTAATGATGGTTCAAGGAGTTCTGAACTTTGTCAATATGTTCTTTTGAAGAATTTTAGAACCACTTTAGCATCATTGGTCGGCGTGGCTATATCCTCTACCCATTTTGACATAGCGATGAGTGGCAATGATATAGAATGCTTGCAATTTTCTCTTCCAAAACACATCGCCGGATGACTTGATCGGCGCATTTCTTGAACAATATGGGGTCATCCCACATATAATGCTTCAAATCAAATAAGAATTTCTTCCTTGGGGCACTAGATAGGTCTGGGGGTAACACCTTACATGGGAGATAATTTATTATATCCGCAAACCATGGAAGTTTAACTTCGATATTGAATAATTGCACATCTGGGAAAACTTTCATGATACACGAATAATCACCAACATCTTCTAACACGAGCCATGAAAGATGATCAGCTACCACATTTCCATTCCCCTTCTTATCCCAAATCTCAACATCAAATTCTTGAAGCAAGAGAATCCACCAGATTAGACGAGGCTTGGCATCCTTCTTTGTAAATAAGTATCGGATGGAGGTATGGTCCATATAGATGATCACCCTAGACCCTATAATATATGAACGAAACTTATCATAAGCAAAGACCACTGCCAATATCTCCTTTTCCGTGGTGGTGTAATTCTCCTATGCGTCATTGAGCATTTTGCTTGCATAGTATATTGACTGAAAAAACTTCTCCTTGCGTTGGCCTAAAACAACTCCGACCGCATAATCACTCGCGTCACACATGATCTCAAACGGCTCATTTAATTCATGGTATTAACCACTCCCACACAAGAATCATCAAATATGAATGGGGAATCCTTTTCAAGCAAATAGAACAACGAATTTATCATTTCTAAAAATTCTTTGATGAATCTCTAGTAGAAGCCGGCGTGGCCTAGGAAACTTCTTACTTTCTTTACGTTGATCGGTGGGGAAAGTTTCTCAATTGTCTCAATCTTCACCCGATCCACCTCAAGCCCCTTGGAATAGACCCGATGGCTTAAGATGATTCCCTCCTTGACCATGAAATGACACTTCTCCCAATTTAGAACTAAATTTTTCTCATCACATCGGTTGAGAACAAGTGATAGATTGTAAAGGCAATGGTCAAAGGATGAACCAAAGACCAAGAAATCATCCATAAACACTTCCATTATGTCTTCCATCATGTCAAAAAAGATCGCCTCCATACACCGTTGGAAAGTTGTCGGAGCCTTGCATAGACCCAACAGCATACGCCGGTTTGCAAAAGTGCCGTACGGGCAAGTGAACGTTGTCTTTTCTTAATCTTCTAGTGCAATGGCTATTTGATTATAGCCTAAATATCCATCAAGAAAGAAATAATGGTCATAACCGGAGGGACGATCCAACATTTGGTCGATGAGCGGAAGAAGAAAGTGATCATTCTTTGTGACCTTGTTCAACTTTCTATAGTCAATGCATACTCTCCATCCTATGATGGTTCACGTGGGAATTAGATCATTCCTCTCGTTTTTCACCACAGTCATGCCACCTTTCTTTGGAACTACTTGCACTAGGCTTACCTATTCACTGTCTAATATCGCATAAATGATTCCAACATTCAACAACTTTAACACTTTGGTACGGACCACCTCCTTCATCACTGGGTTTAGCCTTATTTGATGCTCAATTAATGGCTTGAATGAGTCCTCCATCAGAATTTTGGGTATGAAAATAGTCGAGCTTATTCCTTTGATCTTAGAAATAGACCAAGCGAATGCGGACTTGTGCCGTTTCAGGATAGTGTGAAGTTTTGCTTCTTCTTCTTGAGTTAAAGATGATGAAATAATGAATAGATCGGTAGAGTTCTCCCCCAAGAATGTGTACCAAAGGTGATTCAATAATTGCTTGAGAATCAACCCACTGTGAGGTGGATTTGAGAGATTTTCCGAACTATCTTCTTCATCAAGGGTCTCCATTTGAACCGAATTCTTTACGTCTTTAGGTAAAACTTCGAGAGATAGGACGTAGTCCACAACACTTTCATTTGTAGAAGATCCTTTCTCACCAAAATCCCCCATAGATAGGGAATTTGTGATAGTGTGCTCCAAAGGATCCTGATTCAAGTTTTCATGAAAGAACTCCCTAACACACGAGTCCACCACTTCCACTCGTTTGCAAGTTGGACACTCTTCCGAATACTTCATTGTATTGAAAATGTTGAACTTCACTTCATCTTTATTGACCCTTAATGTCAAGTTTCCTATTATGAACACCAATCAACGTCTTCCCGGTTGCGAGAAAAGGCCTCCCAAGTATAATGGGTACCTCTCGGTCTTCCTCCATCTCCAAAATGACAAAATCCATCGAAAATATGAATTTTTCCACCTTTACAAGCATGTCTTCAATGAATCCATTAGGATAGGTTAATGAACAATCCGCCATTTACAAAAAAATAGTAGTTGGCTTTGCATCTCCAAGCCCCAATTTTCGATAAACAAATAACTGCATGAGATCAATACTTGCTCCAAGATCACAAAGCGCCTTCTCAAAATTAGATTTTCCTATCATGCACGAAATAGTAAAACTTCCAGGATCTTTCAATTTTTGGGGCTACTTCCATTGATGGATTGCACTATATTCCTCCGTGAGCTTGACGATCTCATATTTTTCTAATTTCTTCTTCTTGGTCATTATGTCCTTCAAGAACTCCCCATAATTGGGCATTTACTCCAGTGCATCGGCAAACGCTATATTGATATGGATTTTCTTGAAAATTTCAAGAAATTTAGCAAATTAGCTATCCAATTTCTTCTTTTGAAACCGTTGCGGATATGGAAAAGGTGGAGTGATCATTGGTGGATTGTCTGGAAAATAGATGGAACCCGGATTTTCCTTTGGCGCTTCTTTCTTCTTCTCAACCGAAATGGGTTCTTTTTCAACATCAATGTTCTCCTTAGGCTCTTCCTCCTTTTGTGTTGTTGCATCGAGTTCTTTTTCGCTTCTCAAAGTGATGGTTTTTTAATCCCTTGGGTTAGTTTTCATATCACTTGGAAACTTCCCTGAGGTTTGGCCTATTATGGCAATAGCGAGTTGACCAATTTTAGTTTCCAATGACTTTACGGTCGAATTTGTATTGGTGCCAAAAACTTGGTAGTGCGTAAAATACGCCGCTACTTACTCTCGCAAGTATACGAGGTCTAAGTTTTAATATAGTGGATCTTGAAGATCGGATATCGTTCCCACAGATAAAAGTGTGAATAATTGAATACCGCAATTTACGTAGTCTCATGTTATCCTGACGATTAAAGACATGATTTAAAATTAAACTAAGCTAAATTACAATTAGTGGGTTAACCCTAACTAAGTTGATTAACTAGGGATTGATTTCATTCACTCAATACATGTTTGATTTTGTTTAGTTAACAATAACGGAGTTCAGGTATCTGACAATCTCGGTTCATAAACTCATCCGCGACCTCTTTCGAGTGTAAGACGAGGGAATACGCGACTTCGTGTCGATGAAGAAATCCCCCTCAATGTCTTAACGAATCTAAGTCGCGTAAGTCTTGACCCAACGTCATCGATTGCACACTAACAAATGCCCTCCCGGGTCATTAGGTTGTAACGATGTGTTTACCCTAGATTCTCAAATCCAACCCTAATAACATTACAAGCATAGAAAGATCGTCATCAAATGATATACACAATCTAAATTAGAACAAAAATCGTTAAAGAAACATATATTAAACCAAACGAGTATTTACATCAATTACATCTAACCCTAACTAATCTCTAATTAAACTAACATGATCTTAGCCATTACAATAGTAAATCAAGAGGATATCATCAACATCAATAGTAAACATTAAGTACAAAGATGGAAACAAGAGAAGAAAAGCCAAATCTCAAAGTGGAGTAGTCCACTTTCGCCAAAGAACAATCCTCCCGAGCTTCATTTTCTCCATTGATGAACTTCCTCTTCTAGCTTTTCAAGAATTGGCCAAGAACACTTCCTAAAACTAATCTAATCTACTTCCTAAATTATCTAAACCTAACTAAGGTGAAAGGAGCTCTCAAAATATCAACCAAGCCTCTCTAGCGTTCTTAACAATTGGGGGAGAAAAGTGTTAAAAAAAAAGAGTTTAGAAAATATCTTCAAAATATCTGAAAACAGATATTTCTGCACAGAGTGTCACCGCCTAGGCGGTGGTTTATGTCGGTTAAGTTTCTGTCTGATCTTCGCTTAGGCGGTGGTTTCTCCGCCTAGGCGGTGGCTGCTGGCATAACATTCTGATGTTTTCTCGCCTAGGCAGTGGTCTTCATTCACCGAAACCATGTTTTTCACATTTTATTCACCGTTTCTCCACCGTTTTCACTTGTTTATGACCCTTTAACGTCCCTTCACCTGTTTTACACTAAAACAAACTAAAACGAAATTAAATATAACTAATATGCTCAAAAACTAACAAATTTGGTTTCGAGATAGATAGGTTTTTCACACCTATCACACGTTATCTCAATGATGTTAAGCCACATCTCATACTTGTTGAGATGATTATACGTTTCTCGCATAATGTTTTATATCTCCTTCATAAACGAGTCGAGTACATCTTCCAATGGTGGCTTATTTATTTCCACTGATTGTTGTTGCAAATGAAGACTTTGTTGATGCGGCTAAAATCCCTGTGATTGCGAAAAGTATCCGGGAGGAGGTCGCAAACTATTCTGGTTGTTTGCATAAAAGAAGTTTTCATGATTTCAAATCCTCAGGTGGTAATGAGTTAGGATGTAGTTGGCGGGCCTAAAGGTATAGGCTCGATTATTGACGAAGTGGTATTCCTCAAACTCACTATCAACCCCCGATTGCGAAGTACTTGCCATATTTTTTGTTTCTCGACTTGATGAGGCATCTCTAGTGGAGAAAGCAATGAGTTGCTCCGTGAGTTTTAACACTTGGGCCGACAAGGTAGAAAAAAGATCGGCCTCATGAATAGCGGCTACCTTTTGTCCCATATTTCGCTCATTGGGCCATCGATAGTTATTGGCTGCCATCTTCTCTAAGAACGCTTGAGCCTCGTCCGGAGTTTTGGATAACAGAGAACCTCCAGATGCGGCATCCACAATTATTCTCGTCTGTCCATCTAACCCATTGTAGAAGCGTTGGGTTTGAAACCAATCTTGATACTTGTGTTGGGGGCATTTTCTCAATAAATCCTTAAACCACTCTCATGCCTCAAAGAGTGATCATAATCCCTTTGGCGAAATTGAGCAATCTCGCTTCTCAATTGTGACGTCTTTGATAGGGGAAATAACATAGTGAGGAACCGTTGAGCTAGTTCCTCCCAAGTTGAGATGTTTTTCGGTTAGATGGATTGAAACAAACCCTTAGCTCTGTGTCGAAGAGAAAATGGGAATTGCCTTAGCTAAATGACATCCTTCGCCACTCTATTGATCTTCACAGTGTCAGATATCTCCAAACATATCACCAAATAGATGTTTAGATCCTCATGAAGATTCCCACCAAATTTGTTCTGTTGAACCATATTGATTAGAGTGGGTTTCAACTCAAAGTTGTTGGCTTGGATTGGTTGCCTCCGGATCCCTAAATAGTTATCGAACATAACGGGTATGTAGTAATCCCGAAGGACACACTGTTGTTGAACTTCAGGTTCCGGTGGTTGTTGCGGTAGCACTTGGGGCACCGGCGGTTGTCATGGTACACGGTCGTTACCACCGTCGGCCATTTCTTGAGTTTGGTTTCTCCTTTCTCTCCTTAGCCTCCTTAACGTACGTTTAATTTCTGGATCAAGAGCAAGGAATTCCAAACTACAACCAATGAAAACGATTAAACAAAAACAAATAAAACAAATGAGTGTCTAAATTAATATTGAGCTACTTGGTAGAAATATCAACTTAATTACTAACTCTAAATCCTCAGCAACGGCGCCAAAAACTTGGTACGATTATTTTAATGTGCTTCGAATTACTCGCAAGTGTTCGAAGTCAACAAGTAATAAAATGATCTGAAGATCGAGTATCGTCCACTAGGATTTATCATTAGAACAAGCTAAGTACTACAATTGACATAACTCAATTTTATCTAGACGATTAAAGATTTGAAAGGCGTTCGCAATTTGAAAACTAATTAAACTAAAATACATGGAATAAATTCTATGGGAATGGATTATCTAGAGATTAACTTCATTCACTTATACATGTTTGATTTAGTCTAGTTTACACTAACGGTCATCAATCTATCCGACAATCTAGGTTTTTAAAACTCACTCACTACCTCTCCCGAGTGTAAAGTGACTGAATATGCAATCATGTCAACACCAATATGCCTATCTAGTATTTAAACGATTACATGAGTCTTGCCCCAACCTCATGTATTGCACACGTTCTAATAATCTCCCAAAACGTTAGAACTTTGTGTTGTGTTTTAAACCTAGTCCGAATTCAGGGTTACCTCTCCCGGGTGTCAAACCCCGTATTCTTAAATCAACCATAATATCATAACAAGCATACTATGGAAGTAATAAAATGGTAACCATAATCAAATAGGGATGAACAATCGTTAACGAAAAAAAGATTTACTCAAATATAATATTCGTAAACTACATTAATCCCTAGATAATAAACGTTTAGTTATACGTGGCCATAACCAAATATTCAACTACAAATGAGATGTGTTGGCCCAGTGAAATACCCAAGAGGGGGTGTGAATTGGGTAGTATTAAAAAATTATCAGAATAATACCACTTCAAAAATCAAACAGTTAATTTTTTCCTAAAATTAATTATTATATTTATAGTAGCAAATAAGTGTAATAAGCTCTAGGTGCACACCCAAACAACACAAGATAAAATAAAGGAAACAAAACAATAGAGTACACACCAATATATCCTAGTTCACTAAGCTACTCTTGGCTAATCCAGTCCTTCGAGCCTCACAGAGATTCGCACCGACTAAACTCAAGATCTATTTAAAGGTAGGAACCAAACCCTCACAAAGATTCTTTTCATAGACTCAGAATCAACCTTTACAAATTTCTTTTCTCAAGCTCAGGAATAATCACTACTTTTTACAGGCTCAAGAATAACCTAATTCTTTTTATACCTTAGGCTAAATAATTAAAACCTCACAAACACTCTAAATATCCTTTTATCCGGTAAGGATTGAATCGTTACAAAATTCTCACAAAACAATTCAATCCAGGAAGAATTACTACCTCAATCTCTTTACAAGAAGAGAATGAAACCCAGCTACCTCTGATTAGATACTCCTAATAGTATCTAATCCGACACAACTCACCAATTACAAGAAATTGATAAGTTCTTCCCACTCGGAGCTTCTACTACCTCAAATTAATTTAAACTCAATTAATATCCCGATAATTACTAGTGATAGAATTAAGTGATGAAACAAAATCTGATTATAATAAAGAATGAGGGTAGCACAATTAAGCACGTAATCAGATTAACACAAATTATTTTTAAAAAAATTTATGCTTTTAAAGTTCAAAAACGATTTCTCAAAAAGATTAATTCACCAAGCAAGTAATAGTAATTAAATACCAATTCACCAAGAAAGTAATAATAATCAAATACTCAATTAAAGAATAAGTTTAGAATGATCTCACCATGAAAATACCAATGGATTGCAAAACATATCGCTAGACAACTCAGATTGGTGACGCTAAATAAATTAGCGCTTTAACTCAAGAACTTTAACTCCAGAATAATCTCACAATATTTTTCAGTATAATATCAGAATGATAACTCTTAGAAAAGCTTAGGAACTGAATAGTTCTTGATATTGTGTATCTTATGTGAAATCCGCAAGTCTCTTTTAATAGCCCTCAAACTAGACCTCCAATAGGTAGTTTTCAATTGTTATGTCAATAAATGACACATATGGACCTCATATATCATATAGATTTATAACGGCTATATTTAACCAACAATATAACTTTTAAAGCTCTCAATTTAGTCCTCAAAATAATTTGATCTTAATCAATGAAAGTATAAAAAGAATTATATTTTAATACATGGACTAAATCATAAGATCAAAATAAAATCCCTTAAATCTCTCCCATATTTTAGGCCCAAAATATTCTCCACCAAAATAGCAATATTTAAACTCAAAATTCGCAGGTTTAAATATAGGAATTTCAAATATATCTTATAACAACTATTTTCAAATATTATGTCATTAAATGACACCCCAAGACCCCATACATCATATATAATCAAAATAGATCTTTTTCATTTAAAACTATTCTTGGAAAATCTCATTTTGGTCCTTAAACATTTTTAAATCGAAATTCATCAAAATAGAAAGTATTAAAGCACTTCAATTAAAAGAACATTTAATTAAATAGACCAAATTAATAGGGATAATAAAATATATAAACCATATCTGAATTAAGTACAGATCCCTACAATATCTCAATCAGGTAAGCCAAAAACAACTTGTTAACTGCTAGTTTAAATCAAATCCATGAAATCTACTAAACCTAAAACAAACTCATCAGTCGACTGACTAATACCCATAAGTCGACCACTCGATTCAGGATACTAGCCAAGCCAAAATTCCTTCGCCCATCGGTCGACGGCCCATCCATCATCTGTCGACCGGATAATTTAGAGAGTTCATTCTTTGGCCACAAGTCGACCTACCTGTCGACTGCCCATGTTAGAACTCTTCTCTTTAATTATTTTCTTTGACATTTTTATCCCTTTAACCGATTTCCTTTCTCGGTTAGCTACACTAAAATCTTAAAATCAATTTTAATCAATTATCTTTATTTCGTTTTCAATTACACATAGGAGCAAATAAGTTTACTAATTAGGATCCTATCAAAACACACATAAATTTAAAAACTTTTTGTGTCGTGTGTGATCCTAATCGGGATACATTAAGAGTAAATATTAACCTGAGTTGCTTTCTCTTAGATTCTTTAAAATCTTCAGTTTCTTAATGTCCATCGTCTTGGTCAATCTCTTTAGCATGCATTCATTACTTGTCATCATATCTTAATCATTGAAACTAATAAACTGAAACACTTAATCAAACAATTAGTTCCACCAAAAAACATCAACCTTTAATTGTTCATCAAAATCTTAGGATCAACAAGATATATATCATCAAACAACCAACAAAAGTTTAAAATAAAAGAGAGAAACAGGAAAAGAAGGCCAAATCTGAAAAGTGGATGGTTCCACTTCTTCAAAATCCGATCCACAATCGATTTCTCTTCTCCAATAATGTTATCCTCGTGCTTGGTGTAGTTCTAGGGCTCAAAAAATGTTATAGGCAAGAGAAGAATGAAGGGATATAAATAGAATTCCAAAATATCCTAAAAATATCTTCAAAATACGTTGCCAACTGGTGTTTGGGGGCTGCAGCGAGTAGAGGTCAGAACAACCATTGGTTGTTGCTCGCTGCAGCGAGCAAGGGCCAATGGCACTTTGGCTTGGGCGTTGCAGCGAGCATTATGCAGGCACACTAGTTTGTTCTTTTTTCACACGTTTCATTACCGACATCCTACCGACGAGCTTCAATTTCAACCGTTTTTGCCCATAACACCTGATTTGCATAAAAATAAATAAAAATGAATGAAAACACGAATAGATCACTTGAAAACGACTAAATTTGGATTGAAAATATATAGATAAAATCAATCTATCAGTTTGCATGGGCACTCTTGGTACTGCAGAGTTCCTAGCTGACTTAGAGGCTTCTATTCCATTTGCTACGCCGACCCCACTAACAAGGGATTCAAGATAGGGTACGAATTAGACCATGCCAAACCCATGATAGGTATTGAAATATTTTTTATTTTTTTGTATATATATATTTTTGACATGTTTGTACTGTAGTGGATATAGTTGTACATTTATCATTTTGTTTAGGATTGATATATATATTTTCTATCTTTTTGTATATCTCTTTCTTTTATTATTGTCTTTATTCATGGGATGTATTTGCATTATCTTAGTTCTTTATATTTGTCATTAGTGTGGTGGAATGTTGATAGTGTAGTTACTTATCTGATCAAAACACTTTTTCACTTATTGGATTAGTAGTATGTATTTCTCGAAATCAACTTATGCTAATATCTTTTTCTAAAACATAAATAAATCTCCAATTTTTAACTTAATCAATTATAAATAGAAAGATATTTTATGCATGAGTTTTTTTTACTATCATATCAGGATATGATGTTGGGATGCTTTGGGCGCTGCCCTTCTTCTCAGGAAAATGGGAAGATATTAGTCCATCTTTTTACCAAAAAGGGCCAATCACCAGGTCACACTATATCTTCCCCGGAAGCGGGGAGACCCAATAGTGTCATTGCTCAGTCTGGACAAGTAGGACCATTTGCGAATAATAATTATGCAAATTTAAAGAGAATTTAAATATACTTGAGATACCTCAATTTTGGAATATGTATTTATAACTTTTTCTTTGAGTGAACTTTCTCTAGGGGGTCTTTTCCAGAGTATCAGCAGTTCATCTCAAGTTCTCATTCCTCCATCCTAGCCGATTCTTTTTATCTGACCAGTTGGAGATGTTGACTTTGGCTGAGGTGAAACATCTCCGATCTACTCTTGGGTATATTACGGAGCTTCAGTAGGTTACCGTGGATGGACCACTCCTTTGGAGTCCGGTACGCCTTTGGATACCTGTGCCCTCGTGGTTTCGCTTTGTGATGATCGACCTAACTCCATGCCTAGAATAGAGATTCCTCATTTTCCACTATCATCATCGAAGACTCGGTTATCGTAGGTTCTGGGTGTGAAGTGGAAGCATTTACCTCTCTGCCTGAATGTTGATAAGGATTCCCTATAATTTAACACACTTCAGCAGTGGTTTTCAAATTACCAAGGATATCAGTGCTATGGAGATATGTAGAGTAGTTGCGAGGATTGGCGTGAACGTCGGATAACCATACGGGTGGCTTTGCTTTTGCAGGAGATGGAAAGTGGCCTTTTAGGTTAGATGGTCCTTCTGGCTGAAAAGATGTTGTCTGATTTGTCCTACCTAATAATTACTCTTGTGTTGGTGGAGTTATACCATTCCCTGACTGTTTGTTAGTCTCATGATCTAGTGCTTCATCAGTTTGGTCGAACTCAGCATATTCTCTTGGTTGACAGCGTGGTTGTAGCGCATTATACTTTCCAGTTCGAGAACAAGGCTTGAGATGTTACAACCTATGCTTAGTGAGAACGATGTCGTTTGACTTTTGATGGGTTTCTATTTTTTAGCTCATCATTTTGCTGACTCTAAGTACATCGTCTGGATGGACCTTCACTTTCGCCCAGTGATCTCACAGTCTGTTGAGATACCTATATATGAGGTTCCTTCTCCATCAGTAGAAAATACTCCATCTACTTTAGATTACCTCTCTGCTTTCACGGATGAAGAGTTTACCTACATCTGCTCTTGTCTAGAGGCTCCGGATTATGTGTAATCTCTGAGTTTGTCTTTTACTTCTTGATTGTCAATCACCTGATGCTTGTGATCGGTAAGTTTTTTCTTTTTGCACCACTTGAAATGTTAGTAGTTTTTCCTACTATTTAGTTTGTAAGGTTTTGAATCATTTGGTAGTTATTTTAGTCTGTCTTTTGAATCTCACATAAATATTTAGATGATAGTCCTATTTATCTTTTTCTATGTAAGAAATGTATATTATTTTTTTCTACTTTCATTTATCATTGTCTTTTATGATTCCATTTTTTTTAGAGTCAAGTTATTTACGCTTTTCCTTTAGCCGTACTAAAGTAACTTCAGTTGTCTTTTAAAATAGGAAAGAGTTACTAGCGCTTGCATGAACTTTCTTTTGGGCTCGAGAATCTTGACAACAGGAATGCCTATCCTCTTTTGGATGATATAAACCCTGCTTCCTTACCACGCTTTCTTCATTTTGTTACTTTTGTCCCTTTTTACCCAATTTTGAGCATTTTCGATTTTAGGGGTAGTAAAGCATCTTAGTTTGATTTCCATCCCTTTCCTATTCCTCGATTCCCTTTAGTTTAGATTTTAGTGTCTTAAATTATTGTCCTTATAGCGCCTTTATATATTTCCCTCTTTATCTTTTATAGAAATATTTAACTAAAGTGTGTTGTTTAACTTCCATATTCAAACATTCAAAATATTGTTTGTTGTCATAATGATAGGTGTAATTTATCTATATATTATCAAGCTGATTTTGATAGTTTTCGAGTATTTTTATAGTATTTTATTATGTTTTAATACTTTTTTATTTATTTTGTCTTAAATTAGGTATTTGGGGTGAAAAGGGACTAAAACAGTCTATAAACGATGAAAGCGGTGGAAGAACAGTGGAAAAAACAAGCAAAAATGCCAAATTCAGATCATGCATCTACTGCTGCAGCGGTGAAACCACCGTTGCAGCGGTGAAAATACAGAGAGTTTGCTGAAACTCCACCGCTGTAGCGGTCAAAATACAGAGAGCTCTACTGCTGCAGCAGTCACTCACTAGGATCTTACCGACCTATCCATCACTGTAACGGTGATCCCACCTCTGCAGAGGTCAGCGCCTGACATTTTAGGATATTTTGAGATATTTTGAATCCTATAAATAACGTCCCTCTTCTTCCCATATGAAAGGTAGATATTTTCGGGAGTTTTGAGAGCTCCAAGGCTATTTGACCAATAGAAGATCACCACGCAAAGAAGGAGGAAGCGTTATTGAAGCGGTTTTAGCAACGGATCTTCGGATAATGGTTAGTCTCCTTGTTTTTCTCTTTCTCTCTTAGATTTGGTTGAATGTTTGTATATGTTTAGCTCATTTCCAATTGTATATAGGGCTACGGCCATGTGTAGCTAAATATATATTGTCTAGGGATCAATGTACTTCACAAAAATGTTGTTTGAATAAATTGATATTTTGTTAATGGTTGTTTATGTTTATCCGATTGTGTTTACTGTTATTCCACGTTTATATGCCTGTTATGATATACTGAGAATATAGGGTTTGACACTCGGGAGAGGCAACCCCGAATTCAGACTAGGGTTTAAATACAACGCGATGATCTAATAACCCGGGAGGGAGTTAAAAAGTGTGCAATCCGTGACATTGGGGCAAGACTCATGTGACCAAGTGTCGTATAGACGCTCAAGGGGGACTTCGGCATTGATGCGAAATCACATATTCATTCACTTTACATACGGGAAATATAGTAAATGAGATTTCGATACAGAGATTGTTGAATAAGATGAACACCGTTAATGTAAACTAGATTAAAACGAACACATTTAAGTGAATGAAGTTAATCCCCAAACAATAATTTCCCAAAAATGTCATATTAGTATATTAGGATAATTAGTTTAATTAACTTAGTATTAGTATATTTTATTATAAAAACTATATTTTTATCGCCTAAATAAAGTTAAGTTATGACAATTATGGTACTCAACAATAATCTACACCAATCTTGTGGATACGACAGCCCTTACTCTTCCCACTCTAATAAAACTTGACCCGTACACTTGCGGTGAAAGTAGCGACGTATTTACAAGTTACCACATAACCTTCTACATTGGAAAATTTTTTGGAATATAGTAAGTATAATTTTAATAGGAATTTGGAAGAATCACATTTATAATTTGTTATCCAAAGTTGTCTAGTTCAATTCCATCAAGTTTCAATATTTGAATTTTTTTTCAGATCATTATTTGGATTACCTAGGCCTTGTACGTTACCTGAGGTTTCTTCAATGACTCTGATTCACTTCTTCTGTCTTGAAATGAAGGGAAATGAAATGGGCCTTACCGATATGACTCAAATGAGGGAGAAAATAAGTGATGGAGAAACAAGTGTTAGTTAATGACGACTAACAAATGTTTTTTTTATCCTGGTAGTATTGAGAGAATTATTTTTCTTTTATTATACTTTGTTTTTTTTATCATTTTTTTTATTTATTTTATTTTTTATTTTTATTTTTTTTGTGTTTCTTTACTCTATTAAGTAAGGACTCATACTTCCTATATAATCCATGTAACGAGCTTTGTCTAGTGATCCCAGTCCAGTTGGCCCAAGTCACTAGTTAAGACACCCCTACGACTTAATACTAAGATTGTATAGAGAGTGTGCTTGACCCGATTGCTTTTGTGTGACCACTTAGTTTTTAGTAAACTTTCTGAGACTAGTTTCTATCTTATTATTTTATTTTTCTCTTAACATGTACTTTCAGGATTTTACATTTTGTAGAATTATGGTAGTTTGAGTCAGTCTCGAGGTCTTTACTGCATTTACCCCTTTCCGAATACTTTTCTATTATCAGCTACTATCTTAATAAAGTCTCATTGTCTTCTTCCAACCTGGGTTGTCTTTAATATTATGATGTTCATCCTACTTATTTTTCTTTTAAGTTGGTTTCACATGTTTCCGGACCAGTTACTTCAGGGAAAAATTCTAGTCTATGTTAGTCCATCTTCCTTTGTTCATCTACCCGACCTTTTCAACAGTTTTTCTTTGGCGGGGTCCGGTTCCAAGACTTTATCCATCATTCTTCTCATCATGAATCTTCGAGATGTTTTCTCCTTTCATACTGGTTGAGGAGGTATTCTATACTCTTTCATGGTTCCCTAGACAGTCCCGAATTGGAACATATATAATGATTCCACAACAGGGCTCTTAGGTTTTCTTTCTAACATTTTTAGATTTTATTGTCAATATATCACCATCATTTGCTTAAAACAAGATTTTTCCTTTTAACTTTACTTTGGATTATACTCTACTTTAATGTTAAAATGATAATATCCTAACCTTAGTCTCTTCATGGTGTACAAATTATGATAGATAGGTCAATTGTTGAAGGCTAGAAATATAAATTTCAAACAAACGTTAGGTAGATAATAATGCATTTTATAACTCTAAGGTTATACCCTAGTCTCTTATAGACAATATCTAAACCCCAAAACTCCCTACTTAAGGAAAACTAAGAAAAGCAAAAACTAGATAGATATCAAAATACATTTTAGTTTACTACTCCGTCTTAGCTTAATTCGCACTTCTGTTGACATTGATCACTCCAGCTTGGATGAGATCTTTGACATGGTTTTGTTGGGAATAGCATTAATCAGTACGGTGACCTATTTCTCCCAGGTGATACTCATAGAAAGAATTTGGGTTAAACTGTGGAGAATGTCGGTGGGGAGGAAAAGGAATCAGCAGGTTGTTACTGAGATAGTAGTGGTATATTTGGCAGAGTGGAATGGGAAGTGTGGTATAATTCCTTTGTTCCCGAGAGGCTCAAGTAGGTTTACGAGTAGTAAAGGAGTGAGGTGCAGGGGTAAAGACTCGACACTTGGGGTATGCACGCTTTTCAGCAAATGTTGCGTACAAATTCCCATTCCTTGCAATGTTAGGCCGGATCCTAAGTATAAACTATCCGATTTCATTAATGGTTTGACCCAGACTATCTATTTGATCACATATTTTTTATATCTCTCTCTGGACTAAGTCTTATTTGGGAACTTCATCTTCGGATTGTTGAAAGGTTGGTGCTTCAGTCATTTGGTTCCATGCCAGTGGTTCCATCGTCTCCTAATTATTTTTTATCATCGGTGCTTTCCTTGTATTCATCTTCCCATTTGATGTTGGGATTGTTGACATCATTCATAGCCTCATAATAGGTTACCTAATAAGATTTTTCACAATTTCCCATAGCGATCCATTTTCCATGAGAGGGTATAGGGTCATTATGTCTCCATACTCCAAGGTTATTGAAATTATTACAAGGTGACATTTCTTTTGGAAAGTCAAAGGATTTGTTTTTATTTGCCCTAGGTAAGGACATAGGTTATTTTTTTATCTTCCCGAGAAGTAGTGCTAGGTTATTTTTGTTTATTATTTTCTTCAGGGCAAGAACCATTGCTTGCATCTTAGCATGGCATCGTGATTTTGATCCCATCTTAGTGTCTTTAGCGCATGAGCTTTAGGATAGTTGTTTGGTAAAGGCTAGTTTTAGAAGTTTATTCAAGGTGGGTGTTTCATGTATTATTTATAGACGAATGTATTTGTGATTTTATTAAAGCAAGTTTTAAGTTCATTACCGTGGAAGAAAGGGGCATTAATGATTTAATTTTTGTATTAAGAGCTTCTTGTATCAAGTAAAATAAGGATTCTCATTTTTTTCTGTAGCTTGCTCCCTATTCTGATATTCGAAAATGGTTTTTGTCGATGAGCAAGGTGGCAACACATGGAATCGAACGAGAATTCTTATACCATCTACTGTGCCCTTTGTCTTAGAAACTTTATCCTACCTATCTAGCATGACAATTACATAAATAACAGTACACATGATAAAAATAAAATTTCTCTTCAAGATAGTATCCTAAGTAGAACATGATTTTAGGTATCATTCCATACTAGGCTCACTATATGTGCTTTATGGCTTTTATACTAAGCCATGCTAGAAAGTTTCGGTTCCTAGATTTTCAATCCTCCAACGTCCTCCCCTAGGGAACATCCATCGTTGGTTGGTGATCCGAGCGAAGCGAGTTTTGAAGCCAGATCCCAGGGGATAAACCGCCTAACCTTGCTTCTACTCACTTCTCTTTTTTGTCCAATAGGGTTTCGGAGCTTAGGTTGGCATGATAAAATCGCATGACTTCAACCCCTGTTGTCGTCCTCTCCATCCGTAAAAGGTTTGCGGCTTTGGGTTTTTCCCACATGATATGCAATGCAAAGTGGTGCTCGTGCGTTAGAGAGAGTTTACAGTAAGTAAATACAAATATTTAAAGATAATAAATTATAATACATATATTTAAAGACACAAAGTAAATACAGTAATGTAAAGACACAAAGTAAATGCACACAAATATATAAACAAACATATTATAAGAATTTTTTTTTTCTTTTTTCTTTTTTTTTTTGGGGGGGGGGGGGGGGATTATTTAGGTTTAGAAAACCAAAGATATGTTTCTTGGTGTTTATTTAATCGTGAATATAGATTTAGACTCTAACTAGGCATGATCCACAAAAGTCCCCATCGAAGTCTACAGTTAACGTACCCCGGATTTTTGGAAGCAGAGGAAGAGAAGAACAGAAAGAGGATGAAAACAAGGTTTCATTCCTCCCTCTCAAAATCCTCAAAAATTCATTCATTTTTTTTAAAACAGTTTCAGGGGCTTTTCTAGACGCCAATTTTGAAAATGTTCTTTGGGCTGGGACTTTCTTTAAAAAAATAAGTCACCACCTAGTATGGGGTTAAATAGTGTGCTAGGTTATTGGAATTTTCGGAAAATCATTTTTTGTTCGAAAATTACCCAAGTTTTTTAATCGAAAATAGTTGGTCTTTTGCTATAGATTTCATTTTAGGTTCAAGGGGTCAGTTATAATCAGGGAAGGTGTTAGGCACCCCAAGACACCCGTCCATAGATAGTACCTCAGTCTAAATAGATGTTCACGTTTAAACGAAGTTGAGGTAATTTCCTTTGGTTCTATTTGGCATAATAATTCCCATTTTTTATGTTTTTGATTTTTTTTATGCATTTTTTATGTAAATAAACAAAAAAAAATTACTATCTATCAGCAACAATTGATTAAACAATTAAATGAAAATATTATTTTTGTTTATGTCGACTGATTCTGTAAAATTTGCCTACGTATCCCAATTTTCACGGGGAATCAGGTCGAAACGTAGTTCACCTTTTCAAGATGATTTTGTCTAAACAAGAGATTAAACTCGTGTGTGGGTTGCCTACTGATAGGTATGATCTACCTATATATTTTCAAACCAGTTTTGTTAGTTTTAGAGTATTTTTTATAGTGTTTTTATATGTTTTAATATGTTTTTACTCTTTTTGTATTAAAACAGGTATGTGGGGTGAAATGGTAGGAAACTAGAGTGTAAACGATCAAATCGAACCAAAAACGGTCGAAGAATAGTGGAAAAACAAGCAAGGCGGCAAGATTTTGAAAAGAAGCCCATCGTCGCGGCATCCAGACCTCCGCTGTGTCAGTGAAAATGCAGAGAGGGCCATTTCTTGCTAAACGTCCACCACTGTAGTGGTGAAAATGCAGGATGGTCACCAAGTCCACCGCTGTCTTCACCGCCTAGACAATCAACCAACCAACCTACTCACCGCCGTGGTGGTAGCCTCTGTACAGTTTAGATATTTTTTAGGATATTTTTAGGATATTTTGCCTATTTAATCCATTCCTCCTCCCTCATTTTTGTCCTCTCTTGCATGATACCACCCTTAGAACATATCTAGGGGTGGATTGAGGAGTTTTAGAGGCAGAGCTCACATCCTGAAAGAGAAGAAGACGGTGAAGTGATCGTTGAACGTTCTTAGAGACAAATCTTCAGACTAGGCTAAGTTCTTCGATTTCTTCCTTTATTTCTTTAACTTAGGAATTTGTGAGCATGTTTAGCTCGTGCTTTATTGTAAATACGGTTATAGCCGTTAGTTAAATATGGATTGTATAGGGATTAACAATATATTTATAAATATATGATTGTATGATTTCAGTGTTTCGTTTATGTTTGTTCTTCGAAGTTTGATTGTGTTTTCCATATTGTTTGTTTATTATGCTTAGATTGATATATCAAGAATTCGGGATTTGACACTTGGAAGAGGTAACTCTGGATTCGAACTAGGGTAAACAACGTGACAATCCAATAACCCGAGAGGGAATTGGATTGTGGGCAATCAATGACGTTGGGGTGAGACTCACGTGACCTAGGGTTATTAAGACATTAAGGGGGACTTCTTCGTTGACACGAAGTCATGTATTCCCTCATCTTACACTCGAGAGAGGTGGCGGGGGAGTTTACGAACTGAGATTGTCGATAGGGTAAACATAATGCGACGATCCAATAACCTGGGAGGGAGTTGGATTGTGTGTAATCAATGACGTTGGGGCGAGACTCATGTGACCTGGGGTATTTAATCCGTTGAGGGGGACTTCTTCGTTGACACGAAGTCACGTATTCTCTTGTCTTACACTCGGGAGAAGTGGCAGGAGAGTTTACGAACTGAGATTGTCAAATAGGTTGAATATCGTAAACGTAAGTCAAACGAGATCGAACACGTATTTGTAAAGCAAGTTAATCCCTAGACAATTCTTTCCCCTAAAACATCTCATTATATTAGTATAGATAATTTAGTTAATTAGTTTAGTTTAATATAAATTTTATACATTCTTTTTAGCCTAGATAAAGTTAGGTCATGACAATTACGGTGCTCGATAATAACGACAACCAATACCTATGTATACGATACTCGATCTTAAAATATCCATCATACTAAAATTTTGACCTCGTACACTTGCGAGGAGTCAATACGCGAGCATGTAACAAACACTCGTCGTACAAATTTTTTGCACCGTTGCCGGGGATTGGATAGAGTTATTGTCGATATTGTGAGTAAATGACTTGATTTTACTTGGGCATTTCTTTTGTATATAATTTTTATTTTGTAGTTTTGTTTTTATTTCTTATGCAGGGTACTTAGCGATGTTAGATCAACAGATATTGATGCATTCTTTTCAACAGAATTCTGAGTCGTTTATAGTGCGAGGCCACGCACATAAGCCGGTGAGGCGTGCCGTTGAAAGATCGAACCGAACAAAGCAAAACCTCACCAAGCTTGAGGGCGTTCTAAGTAAGTTAGGATGAGGACATTAAATAACGCGCTTCTTGGAAGGCAACCCAAGGTCAAAAATAAATTAAATCCATCTCATCTGACTTGATTCAAAGGCGAGATTCTCTCGCCTCCTAGGTATGTGTTCTAAACCCCCTTAGTTAGCATGCTTTAATTTCATATGTCGATATTGATGATTGGGGTCGCTGAGGACACTGTCCGTTTTAAGTTCGTAAGTGATGTGTTGTATAATATGTTAAAAGTTTTATTGTTTTCTTGTGTGCATGTTTGTTTAGGTTAGTTTGTGTTTGTTTGTATTTGTTATGCATACTGAGTTTTGCATTAATCTGGGCCGTTACCCGATGATGATATTATCCCCTGGTTGTCCTAATTTGCACGAGCACAATTATCGATTAGCCAAATTCATGATAAATTAAGGATTCTAGAACCTGATTGAGGGGAAGCTTGAGGTGAAATTCTAGGCGAGATAGTTCAGGAGACATGATTTAGGCAGTCGTTTTGTCGCTTGAGCCTTTTTAAGCCTACCCTGTAATATGTTTATCCCTCATTACCTTGTTGAAGTCTGAATGCCAATTCAATTCTGAACACATAAACAAATACTCTAGCCAATTAATCTTTTTCCAAACCTTTATCGCTTAAACGAAAGGCACATTTGAGTGAATCAAGCTAACAGTTGTAAATGCTACTTGATGTGAGCGGTTGGGTTTAGGGCGAACTTCTAATTGGTTCGGTAATCGAGTACTCACTTGTCGCTTTTCTTTCATTTTAACCACACCCGTGAAATCATACTAATCGAATAAGTTTGGGAGTGTGGTTAGTTAATATATATATATATATATATATATATATATATATATATATATATATATATATTATTTACGTTTCTTTTGACAAGTGAGTACGTCGGTCTAAAATGATTGTTCGGGATTGTTTACAATTTTTCTATGGGGGTTCGAGAGTGAATGTGCCAAGCGTTGAGTCTTGGGTAACGTTAAGTTAACAATGTTAACCCATTTTCTATTCCAAAATACCCTTGGCCAAATATTCCAAAACTAAACCAAGTCCTTCTAATCTCTATGAACTTCCAAGCCAACATTAGTGGAGAGTGGACCCCAATCAGGCATATGAAAATCCTAATCCTATACGGTCTAAGTCATGAGTTTCGTTGGTGGATAATCCAATCCGGTCTTGGATAGTTATATTATTGAGTCTCGCACTAACACGTTTACAGGATCTAGAATTGCGTTCACCATTATTACATGTCGAAATTCTAAAACCACATGATGTATTTTACCGCCTGAACTTGATATGACTGGCGGTTGTTGAGGGAAAAATAACTTGGTCATTAGAAGAATGTAAAACTCGCATCTCGTTATGTTTAGATTGTTTTTAGGTTGTTTGTTATTTAATTTAGTTGTGTTTTTTCATTTTCGTGTGTGTTTTACTTGAAGACTAGCAAAATTCCACCTACGTATCTTAGATAACTTAGAATTAGATCAATACATAGTTCATCTCAAGATGACCTTATTTTATTTTTCATGAGATAATAAACATAAATCGCACCGATGATAAATAGATAAACACTTTTGATTTTGTCAAGAACACTCCAACCGAACTCACTTGCTTAGGCAAGTTCAGTATTTAGGTTTAGGTTATTAGTTCAAAAAATATATATATCGTATATGTTGGCCCAATAGAATACCCAAGAGGAGGGATGAATTGGGTAATTAAAAAATTATCAGAGAAATAATAACACTTCAAAAATCAAACAATTAATTTTATTCTAAAATTAATTATTATCTTTATAGCAGCGGATAAGTGTTAAGCTCTAGGTACACACCCAAACAACACAAGATAAAATCAAAGAAATAAGCAATGCAGTACACACCGATATATCGTGGTTCACCAAACTACTCTTAGCTAATCCAATCCTCCGAGCCCTACAGAGATTCGCACCCACTAAACTCAAGATTCCTTTACAGGTAGGAACCAAACCCTTACAATAATTCTTTTTGCAAGTTTAGAATCAACTTTTACAAATTCTTTTTCACAGGCTTAGGAATAACATCTACTTTTTACAGACTCAAGAATAACCCAATTCTATTACAGGGAGAATCACAACCTAATTCTTTTTATACCTTAGGCTCAATAATTAAAACCTCACAAAAACACTCCAACTATTCTTTTTTCAGGTAAGGATGAAACATTTACAAAATTCACTCAAAATCAATTCTATCTAGAAAGAATTACTACCTTAGTCTCTTTACAGGAAGAGACTGAAAATCGGCTACCCTTTGATTAAATACCCCCCAACAGTATTTAATCTGTCACACTACTCACCAATAAAAATTGATAAGCAGATTATCTCACTCGAAGCTTCTACCACCCCAGATAAATTAAAACTCGATTAATATGCCAAATCTAGTGATAGAAAAGTATGAGATTAAAAATATGATTTTAAATAAAAGATGAGTAGCATATAATTGAGCACGTAATCAGATTCAATAAATTGTTTATAAAATATTTTCTTCAATAAAAATCAGAAATAATTTCTAAAGATCAATTTTAAAAAATTAAACAAGCAATGCACAATAGAAAGTATTTAGAAAGATCTCCCGGAATCCACAGAAAAAATAAATAGAGCGATATTACTTCAGATCAGGTAGCAGCAAAGATTAATAGCCAATGATTCTCAAGATCGTCTCTTAGAATAGCTCTCACAAAATCTCAGAATGATATCTCTTATAACAGCTCAATATGATCTCAACTCTTTAATCTCTCTTATTCTATGTTAATGATATATGAAAAACGCAGGTCTATATATATGGGAAATAAATCAACTCTCTAACGACTAGTTCCTATGTATCATGATACTTAAATGCTCTCTTAGATCCCGTATATCATTATGACTTCTTTTTAGTTTAATTCACTTAACTACAGCTTTTAAAACTCTCAGTTAAGTCCTTTAAATATTTCTCAATCTCAATTAAATAGAATATAAACAATTTTAAGCATCAAATTGAGAAACATTCAAACTTAATAATCCAAATCAATAGGAATTAAATAATAGATGTAGCATATCTTAAATATCATAAAATCCCTAAAATATCTCACAAATCCTAACAAAAAATGGCTACTTTTAGATATGAATTCGGAATCCTCAATATCCTGAAACTGCACCATCAGTGGACCGACCAGTCAACCGCTAGATTCAGGATGTAGCCAAGCCAAAGATTTTACATCCATCAATCGACTTATGTGTCGACTTAGAGATTGAGGGAATGACCGTTGATCAATCTTTATGGCGTACATGGAGTCATGTAGACGACCCTAATTAAGTGAGACAAATGATAAATTATTATTGTTGTTATATATATGTTGAAATTTTATAGGGTGTACATCTAATAAAACAGTTTTCATTATTTTACTAAGTAATACATTCACTGGTAATTTTAGTATGGATAAAATGGTAATCAAAATTTTCATTAAAAAGTGGTGCCTGTATATTTTTAGAATGATCCAAGTTGATAGTGTGGAAAGAGACCATGAAATACCGAACCAAGATAAAAAATAAAATAAATATGATGCTACTTGAACATGAAAAGAAGGCAACTAGGTCCCAAATGAGGATAAAAAAGTGGAACACAATTAATAATAAATATTACTGTCCAACATGATGCAGTAAGTTCTTGTGCATTGTATGCAACGGATAGCACTGAATTATGCATGCTATTTGATATAAAATTGTGCATCATAACAGTAAAATTACCTAGCCACGAAAATAAGTTGAATACTAATGCTACTGAAATGCAAAACACAACTCATTGTTTGGTTCTTAACAAGTATGATGATTATGAACATGCTTTCCACACACTACATTAACTTCAGTTTCTTCATCTTCCTTGGCCATTCCCTTGGTCTCTGCATGACATGAGGTTAATTAACGTACCAGCATGTCTGCACATAAAATATAATGCTAGAATTGGGTTCCATCATAAAACTCACCGAAGTGAATATCTAACGTATGTGGATAGGGAAAAAGATAATAAAAAATAAAACAAAACAAAAATGAACAATTAATCCATTTATATTCCGCTCAAACTTGGTTGATTGACCTACAAGCGTATCTTGCCAGTAACATTCAAAATATGCGCCATTCTTGTATGTTTGCACGAAAACGTGCCCGAATTTGTTTCCACCGACAGCGTATGTGAAACAATAAATATTCATTGTAAGCTTAAACAATTTATCACATGAACAACAAAAGCAACCCTTCAAAATAGAAAAAAAAAAAAAAAAAAAATCCATAAAAAAATAAAAATAAATAAACAGAGCCTACAATCAATTAAAGAAACATATCACTCCACAACATTAACATATGCGAAACTAGGTGTAAAAATTGATTTTAACTGTGAAAACAAAACATAGCATGTGAAATTAACTGGAAAAAATCAAACTCAAAACCTGTATACAATGGAAAATATTGTCATCCACTTCACACAAAATGTTGAATGAAAAAGACTTGTAGTCAAAAACTCAAACCAAGATTAAACCCAAGACAACGTAAATGAACCCCATCAAACTGCAGAACAAAAAGTCACGTACAGGCAAAGAAATGAAAACTTGCAGTGTAAAAATTTTGTAAAACCTCCCCTAGAATCATGCCAAAACAAGAAAAAAATAAAAAATAAAAAATAAAAAAGTTAAGAAACAAAGGAAAGGAAAAAAATCAACAAATGAAGCACTTACAAGAACAAATTGACGAAAACTGAGTGAAATGCCTTGTCAAGCAATTAACGGCAATCCCCGCACCAAAATGCACATGTTCGATTGATTTTTTGGCAAATTACCTTTTAAACCCTCTAACTATTGACACATTTTTATATAATCCAATAAGTTTTTTCGTTTCATTTTAAATCCTCTAAATATGGAATTGGTTTTAAATGGTCATTTTGTTAGTTTTTCCATCCAAATTGACAGGACTGAAGAAAGAACCCAAAAAATCGAAGATCGAGATTTAATTTTCTTCATCCGAGAGAGAGAGAGAGAAGAATATAGTACACGGATAGGGTTGTTCCCATGTGTATAGATCAATCGTAGTGGGGACTGCAAAGATCGTCGGAATTGGAGTCGAAAGTGCATGTCATAAATTATGTGAATTTGGATGGAAAAACTTACAAAAGGACCATCTAAAACTGATTACATACTTCGAGGGTTTAAACTGAAACGAAAAAATTTATTAGACTACATAGAAACGTGTCAATAGTTAGAGGGTCTAAAAGGTAATTTGCCCATGATTTTTTTAGGTAGAGATCGTCGGAATCGGAGTTGGCTCCACCTTCATCTTATCAAAAGCCCACTTGGAAATGATGCCAGTTGAACTACCCCCGTCGATCAGTATGCGCCCCATCTTATAATGGTCGATCAAAGCGGATATGACTAGCGCATCGTCATGGGGTGTGTGTACCCCACGGAGATCTCCCTCACTTGAGGAGATAACGTTGTGGGAGGTGGTATTGATCGTGCTCACCTCATACACGTCCTGATCAGCCTTCCTCTTCACTTTGTGCTCGTGCCTCTTATGGAAGGAGGATGTTTCCCCCTCGAGGCCAAGCCCACCATGGATGACATTAATTTCGGCATCCACCCGCTGGTCATCGTCGTCTCCAACCTCATTCCCTCGAGGCAAAGGTCGGCTATGGTTTCCCCTTCTTTTCCGACCTCTGTGCTTTTCTCGACGATTATTCCCCCAACCCTAGATGACTTTACATGATGGGACTACTGACCTGGTGGACCACTTCTCAATCTTCATATCCTACATAGATATGCACATGACCTCAGTGGCAGTGCAATGTAAGTCTTTCCCTCTTACTCTTACCGAAACAGCCCGTTCATGGTTTCGGGATCTGGCCCCAGTCTCGATTTCCATTTTCTCCCAGCTCAAACAACTCTTTCTCGCTCGGTTCAGTCGTTCCCGACAAAGGCCAAAAACCATAACTCACATCCTTGCGCTCTAGCAAGAGGTCGGTGAGAGCTTGGGAGATTATGTGGATAGATTTGAGAGGGAGACAATCGCCTGTGAAGACCTCTCAGATGTCGTGCCCCTGAACACCTTCATCGATGGCCTAAGACATCGAAGGTTGTTCTATGACCTCTGCTCGCGTCCTGTGCCAAACTTATGTTTTGCCCTGGATAGAGGTACAAATTTCTCCAATGCCGATCCGAGAGACAACATGAAGAGGGACCGAGAAGGGGTCTAGAAGAAGAAAGGCCGGGCTAAGGAAGGACCGAGCCGTTCTCAAGCGGAGGAGCGGTTAGGACCTCTGCCCAGGGACTGGAGGCCTCTCCGACCCCTAGGGCCTCGACAGCAAGGGTTCACCCCCTAACGGCTTCAGTAGCAACAATCTTCGCAGAGAACTCTAGAAAAGGGATCTTCCCTCCTGCTCCTCCCATGAGGGGAAACCCTATGGGGAGATCTGTTAACAAATACTGTGAGTTTCATCGTGACCGAGATCACTCCACATAAGATTGCTTCCAATTAAAAGAAGAAATAGAGGCCTTCTCTGGAGTTCTTTATCCTTGAATCTGCACTAGACCAAGCTGATCTGGGTGTTGTCCGGCCTGAGCTCCGAGCGTGTACCTGTACAGGATCCACCAAGGTTGTGCTCGGTGAAGCCTCTCCAGTGTGAGAGTAAAAGCTCGGGGGGAGAAATTATATGAATACTTTGAATATTCTAAAAACAATTACCTCTTTCGTTACTATTCACTTTTCCTTTCACAGGAGAAAAGCTTATTAGCGTTTTGGAGATTAGGGGACTTAAGCTCGATTATTGACCTTAACACGGCGCGTGGTGGAGAAAAAGGGCTCGTGAAGGGATTAAAGACATGGGCCTGGGCATTTTAGTATTGATAGAGAAGTTCATAGGCGGTACTACCAAATTGGGGAGAGAACCGGCCTGGACACGAGTTCGGACGTTGAGGTGGATGCACCAACCTGAGGATCGCTGGTCAGTTCTCTCTTGATTGCAGGCAATTTTTTAGTGTAATCGCTTATGCTTCGAGAATTGACTAGCCTAAACTCACTGAGTTGGGGAAAGCGATCAGGAGATTGTGCTGCCCAGAAAATAGATCTTGTTACTCACACTGTTGATGCATCATAACACGTCATATGCTTGGTCCACGTGGAAGACTTAGGTGGAATGACTCGGAGATGGATGATTTTTACCCTAATCAAAAATAATAAAATAGAACCTAGGTTTAGTAGCACATAGACTTAGCACACTAGATGTTTAGACTAAGAAATTTTGATAATGGGGTTAAGACTAAAAAATTGAATAATAAAAGTATATTATTGAAAACAGGTGATGTAATAGATTGAGTATTGTGAAAATTATTTTGTAAAAGTGTTTTTTGGTTGTGTAATTTAGACTAACAGTCGTAATTTTTATTTTTTTGAAAACACAACAGTTCCAAAAAGCTGAACCAATAGAGCTGAAATAACAAGATTTCTTGGACCTAGGCACCTCGTGGAAGAATTGAAAGTCTTGGGAAGGAAAAGGTCACTTAGGCCTGAAAGGCCTGGGACCCTAAGCAAATGATGCCACATTATGGTAGAGCTGAGCAGGGCATGTATCATACAAAAGAAATCCTGAGGGGAAGAATGCAAAATGATATTTGTAGTAAAAACACCTAGGAGGCAAGGAGCATATGTGAATCTTCCGATCCTTGGGTGGGAATGGATGTCCGGCTGCCTCTAGAGACCTCACGGTTATGTAAGAAGAACAGAAAATTAGTCCTCAAATCAAATGATGTGGGTTTACAGCCCAAAATAGGGTCCCCAACCAAGCCAATTTGTCAAGGGCCGCTTCAAAGGTAGAAGCTCCATCCAACTGCAAAGCTAAGTCCTATTCCCCATTCATGGTGTCAGTCGCAGGGAATCACTATGAATTGGGGGCAACGTTGCCCTTGTCCGTGAATTGATAAAAAGAGCTAGGCTGCACAAACTGTGGGAGAGCAAGGGATGGGAAATTGTTGAAGTCTCAAAGGTTCAATGGTTTGAAGCGCTTAAGAATGAGTGTAACCCCTTTTAGACAAATATAAAATGTATCTATTAGTGCAAAAGTTTGGGTTGCAAATTACATATTGAAAAGTACAATATTTTATTCTAAACTCTTATTCCATGTTTTTCTATTAAAAAAAAAAAAAAAAAAAAAAGGGGGCAAAAATCACAATTTTTTTGAGGTTTAGTTACGATAATAACGGTGAGAGCGAGAAACTAAGTGAGAGCGAGAAACAAACATGATTGAAGGAGTTTGATGCTAGCTTCTCACAAAGAACCGCAAAATAGCGAGACTGAAATAAGAGCTTGGTCATTTTAGAAGGATCTGCAGCAAAGAGAGGGAGAACAACAGTTGCCATTTCCGTTAGCTTCTAGGGTTGAAATTTGATTAGATCCTAAGACATAGTAGCAAGAGTTGAAACTTGAAAGTATAATGGTTGGAGGATGTGGAAGCAACGTATATATGACTTACAAATGGGACCTTCGGAGCTAAGAATCACATCACAGAAATAAATAGCGAAATTGAAAAATATGTAATTATTATTTGGAGAAGTCAAGTCACAATGTGTTTCTTCCAAGTTTTCCAGAGAGTTCTTAGGAAGCAAGGGGCATATGATGGGGTATATTCCTGCCCTAAAAAGTAGACACATGGGGACGCCCATTAATTGAGAGACCAATTGGTATGGGAAGGGATGAACCAGATCTGTTAGGTTTGGCTCATGCCGTGGATCATTGTCAAATACGGGTCACCGACAAGAATTCCACCCGCATTAGAAGCTCCAATTTGAATGCAAGTGCATCCCAATTCCAAAGATGCCCATAAGAGTCTTTATCTAATATGATTAAAGACTTCAGAAGCAGCATGAAGCGAGTTCAGTCATGAGCAATGGCTATGAATATGACACCATTCAAAACAAACATAATTAGCAAGTATTTAGTCAATTGATACTTGGCTTTTCATTGATATACTCAGATTTAGATATTTGACCTATGTGCTCTTCCGTTTGCCTTGCAGGAAAAGCCATGTTCAGCAGCATCAGGTACTACTGTTTTGTGTACCAGATGACACTGTCATTTACTACTGTTTTGTCATGTGGTTTCAAGTTTGCATTCTGGTACATATACTTCGTTTGTGCGTAACTCTATTGGATTCCTGAAAAAGTGACTGCTCACCCAAAATGATGATACGACATATAGGACAAGCGCAAGGGTAAATTTTCTTAGGTTTATTAAAAAGGTTTATCTGAGAAATTTGGGATTAGAGAAAATAAGGGTTTGGACTGATTGTTGCCATGATTGGTGGCTGAAAATTAATAGAAATATTGGCTTTCAAAGACTTGAAAACCGCATGAGAAGTAGGGCTTCAGGGTCATAAGGAAGAAAAGGAAAGTTGAATGGCACTTGAACAATGATACGGGAATATCTTTACGTGACTCTTAGGATGTGTTTGGATGAAGGATTTGTAAGAAGGATTTCAATTGGTTAGGGGATTTTTGAAATCCATTTTTGGCAAATCTCTTGTTTTGGGAGTGGAAGGATTTTAAGAAAAGGGATTTGTCAAATCCTTTTTGGGGTGAAAGGAAGGATTTCAAAATAACTTTAGGAGAGGCTGAATTTGTAAAATCCTTCCTATTATTGTTCTTCGTTCTTCTGCCACTCCTTCGTCTCAAATCCTTTTTGGGGTGAAAGGAAGGATTTCAAAATAACTTTAGGAGAGGCTGAATTTGTGAAATCCTTCCTATTATTGTTCTTCGTTCTTCTGCCACTCCTTCGTCTCTTCTTCGTTCTGCTGCTTCGTTTCTTCTGTCTCTTCGTTCTTCTGCTGGTGTTAGGATTTTTAGGTTTGATTTCGATTTCGAAATCGATTTCGAACGGCGATTGCGAACACGTTTTCGAACGGCGATTGCGAACACGTTTTCGAACCCTATTTAGAACGGCGAACGATTGATATTTCGAACACGAACACAAACGGCGATTGCGAACATGTTTTCGAACGGCGACTGCGAACACGGACACGAACACGAACGATTTAGAATGAACGAATGATTTCGAACGAAGGATCTGCTTCTTCGGCGATTTGGGTTTTTCTTGTTCGAACGAACAATCTGCTTATTTGGTTTGGTTGCATTTGTTGAATTTGTTCTTGGATTTGGTTGAATTTATTCTTGGATTTGGGTTTGGTATGGCGTTTGGCGACGAGTTTCTGTTTTTGTTCCCATAAATTCTGTTCTGTTCTTCTTTGTTCCCATAATTTGTTGAAATTACATATTCAAATGTTTCGGCTCCAACTATTATCCAAATAAAGGATTTATGAAATGAACGGATTTCAAAATCCAGGATTTTGAAATCTCTTCATTTGACAAATCCCTTACCCAAACGCAACCTTTAGAATTTAAACAAGATGAGGTCTTGCAATGGCAGACAACAAACAGCAAAAAAAAAATAATAATAATAATAATAATAATAATAATTAATAATTAAAAAAGAAAAAGAAAAAAAAAGAGTAAGTCCTAACATAATGAGCCACGCCTACATAATACACACGCGTAAGCAGTGACCACAAACAGCATCTTAGACCATAAAAAATGAGTTGTCAATAAAACGCCAGAACTTACATGTCAGGTTGCCTAGTGCAAAACATTAGCTTGTGGACATAATTATAACAGCAGTCAAACCTCCCTACAAGACAAAAAAAAAAAAATTAATGCGTTAGAATGTAGTAGTGGGCCTAGTGGCCATGACGTAAACATCTAAGCTCACTACCTCTTCGTACAAATGGTGGAAGCAAACACAGAACTGCTTGCACTTATGTAGTGTTCGCTCAAACCCAACAGGAAATTGATCTCCCATATAAGATTAAACAGCTCCCCACCTTCAGCAAGTAGTTCTGCATGATGGTCTCCCCGGCAGTGGATTGCAGCATATGACAGCATCTCCAACCATATGTCACACAGTATGACCTCCCTTTCAGGCGACTCCAACCAAAGAAGTTCTCGTGCAAGCTTGCAGCCATACCACAACACAAATTGATTGCCATCGCCCATCAGTTCTCGACAATCATAATCTGTGTTTTGGCAGAGCAGAAGTTCAGAAGCTTTCCCTCTATCACTCATATTTGGCTCTTCCTTCAGCAAGAATCTCTCCAGCTCCTCCAATGCATCAGTAGCTATCTGTACCAAGTTGGGGGCGGTTGAGGAGAACACTTTTGGTTTTATCTCCAAAAGATGCAGAAAGTAATCGGATAAACACTTGGCTATTTCAAGGTTTTTTGAAAGTCCAGAACTTTGGGAATCATAATACACGAGTGTTGTAGCTATGGTCCAAATAAGAGCACTCTCAGAAAAATTCATGGTCACACTCCATTCCAGATTAGGATACTTATTCAGTGTCCATATACCTCTGCTCTTGGTGAACCGCAGATAGTTTTTGATTTCCGCAGCATCTTTTGACTTCTTTTTCAAGCCTTCGCAAACGAAGTGTTGAATATCCTGATCAAGAGGGGTATGTCTTGCTAAAATGAAGTTCTTATACCCCTCTTCACTGAAGATAAAATCCATTATTCTCTTGAACAGTGAAGGTTGCCGAAAGTAGAGACAATCAAACAAATCAATTTGACCTATCAATAATTTTGGATCCTTAGGAAGGCAAAATTTCAAGGTGAATTTGACAATCCATCCCCATGCAGAGCTTCCTGACTTGACAACTTGAACAACCTTTTGCCTTGAGAATATCAAGAAATAAAGTGACAACGACCTAGTAGCAATTTCCAGAAAGAACAGTAAAAATGTGACAACTACGTCGGCACGGGGTAAACTATGCTTATTGGGGAAGTCAATGAAGAATATAGAAGACCCAAACATCACTAAAAGAATAGCAAGGCGGCTTATCAAACCCCATATTGTATGTGAAAGATGCGCCTTGGAATGTATTTCTTCATGCATCAATAGTCTACAGTTATTTGCAATTTGAAAAATCTGATTGCTTGGCATGTCGACGAAATGGGATCTGCAATATTCCCTCTCCTTCAAGCTATACCTGTTTGTGAAAAGAAAAAAAAAAAAAAAAAGGGAAAAAAAGAGGAGGTGTTCCGTAAACTCAAATAACTAAGGTCACAGTATAGCATCAATATTAAACTTGAGAAAATCTTAATCAGAACGCATGAAAAAATAAAAAAATATTCTACTTGACTCTATAAAAAAAAATAAGGTTCTCCTTAACCCAAAACAAAAGAAAGGAACGGGAAAAAATACTATTGTAAAATAAATGGGTACATGGCATCATTGTCCTAAAATTTAGCTTCCCTCATTTAGTCCAATTGTTGTTGCAACTTTTCCGGATGTCCAGTTTTCTATTAATTCCAAAATGTCCAAATCATTGATATCTAAAGTGACTTTAGGGCTTGGCAATAAGAAACTACATAAATACAAGTGAAAAAATCACAAGTATCATACCTTTTAACTCGTCTCATTCGGATTTATTCAGACAGCTATTTTGGTTAAGTTTTGCATTTTAAAAAAAAAAATTAGAAGAAAACTATATAAAATTCCACTAATTTAGTAATAGATCCAACAAAGAAGATGCAAGTGCAAAAGACATTGAAAAGCACAACGATATCAAACAATCAATTCAATGGCACTCCACAAAGGGGAAAAAATGAAAAATATTAAGTTAATTGAGACTGCGATAATGAAATTTAGCTCAAATATATAATGTTCAATGTAATAAAATTTCACTAAAATATACAATACAAAACAGAAAAACAATCCCCGTTATCCATTGAGTCCGCTCTGAATAATCCTCCCTTTGCCGGGTTATTGCCAATGTAATCATAAAAAGCTAATTTTTCAAGAATTTTAGACCAGGCTACTGAGACACTTTGATTTTCCGTTAGCCCAGCACTAACCCTTCGATATATTTTTGGCTAATATCACTTTAGAGCACAATATTCCGTTGCTTGCTTGTCACACAGGTTGTCTTTGGCTCGTCTCCTTCCGTGATACGCACCTGATAGTAGCCCAACCATAGATCCAACTTCGAGACGTCTCTCGTGCTTATTGATTAGGGTGAAAAAATTTGCAATCAAAGTGGATACTTGTTCTTGATGGTTAGGTTACCTTGTTGAGCGCCCGAGTTTCAATGCACAAGGCTCCCGCTTTTTCTTCACCCAACCTATTTAAACAACCTAAAGGCTTGGCCCCGTCCCATTTAGAGAATGACCCGAACTCTTATGGCACGGCACGGCACGACTTAGTCAGTCATTCTCGCAGTTCAGAGTGGATTCGGACTGCCACTTCTCTGAAAGCATGGTTCTTGCCCCCCTTTGAGCTCATTCATTCGTTGGGTGATCCCTTACTCTCACGTTCGAGTATCTGCTCGTCATTTAGGCCGGTGGGTGAGATTTCTTCTCATTGCAGTCACTTCCAAGGTTCTTCGCACATGGATAGTACCAGGACCCTTGTGCCCCGGCCCTTGATCAAAGAAAGTTTTTAGCCCTATGACCCACAACTCAAAATGAGCCTTGAGATGAGACACGAACATTCCCCATGCTGCGGTTCCCTCTGGTCTGTTCCCGAGTTGGGTTAGGGGAACATCCAAGCAATTGCCTTTGCAAATCCAAACGCGGTCACAAGGCACACTGATAGACCATTAATCAAGCACACTTATGTGAGACAAAGGAAGAAGGCATAGAAGCTTCCATTTTCGGTTAGGAAGTTGAGTTGTTAGGCTGTTAAGTTGTTAGGATAACAGAATAACAGAATGTATTCTGTTATTCAGCTGCAAGTTGCTACTATTAGAGTTATAAATAGTAGAGAGGAAGAAGAAAGGACCACCGAAAAATTGCAGTGGAAATTGGGAGAAACCAGGTTCTCGAATTCCTGGATATTTGTTCATTTCCTTTACTGTTTTTCCTTTCAATCAAAGTTGTTTTGTATTTCATTATATCGGTGAATGCAATTACAATCCATTTCCTTAAATAAATTCTACTATATTTCCTATTTGGATACATTTGTTCTATCAAGTTGGTATCATAGCAGTTCAATCTTGGAAAACATGGCTCAAAAGAAGGTTGAAGCATTGGAGGAGAAGATGGACGTTGTTCATTTAGAATGGCAAAGGGAATTTGATTCTGTGCGGACTGAAGTTCAGAAGATTGGAAGCTTGGAGAAGGCAATCACGCTGATGTTGGGGAAATTCGAGCAGTCCGTGAGAAGAGATGAGACGTGTTCTTCATCACTGATGGAGGAAAAGCAGAATCCGTCTGTGATGATGGAATCGCAGACCTTGGGAGGAGGAAGTACGACTGAATTTATGGGGAATAGATCGTTCCGAAGATTGGAACTACCAATCTTCACAAGAACTGATCATGATGGATGGATTTTTAGAGCTGAGAGGTATTATGCGATGAATAAGATGAGCGATTGAGAGAAATTAGAAACAGTGGCTTTGAGTATGGAAGGGAAGGCTCTCGCATGGTATCTATATGTAGAAGATAGACTCAAATTTCATACCTGGAATGATTTTAAGATGGCGTTTCTGCATCGCTTTCGATCGAGTATGGAGGGATCCTTTTGCGAGAAATTTCTGGCAATACGTCAGGAGTCTTCTGTTGAAGATTATCAGGAGCGATTCGAAATTTTGGCATCTCCATTGAAAGGGCTATCAGAGGAGGTTTTGCAAAGCACATACCTCAATGGATTGAATCCATCGATCCGAGCAGAGGTAAGGCTTCTCAAACCTAGAAATCTATTGGAAATGATGGATGCAACTCGTTTGATCGAAGATAAGAACAGGATACTTCAATCCACTCGGGTCGGGTAAGGTCTGGATCCACTGGGTCATGGAGCAAATCTTCGGGAGTTGGGTCGGGTTCAGTTTATTCTAACCCAAAGTATTCGTCGAACTTAGCAGCGACGACGATTCGACCCTCAACGTCGTTCCGATCACCGTCGACGACAAATACTGGTCATGGCGGAGCAGATTTGAGGAAAACGCAGTCTGAAGAATCGTCGGCGACACGATTTTTGTCGAATTACAGGCAGTACTCCGACGCTGAGTTGATGAACCGACGTGCGAAAGGATTATGTTTCAAATGTGAAGACAAATATTCTCCAGGTCATGTTTGCAAGAATCGCAAGCTGCAGCTCTTGATTGTTGTTGATATTGGAGGAATAGAAGAAACAGAAGGTGATTATGAAGGAGAAGAGAGTCTCGAGCTGGTGGAAGGCGCAATAGAATTGTCAATAAATTCTGTAATGGGATTTGCTGACCCACATACCATGAAATTGCGAGGGAAAATTGGACCACAAACAGTGACAGTGTTGATAGATTGCGGCGCATCGCATAACTTCATCTCTAAAGATGTTGTACAGCGGTTGGATCTACCCGTAAAAGCAACCACGGCGTACAAAGTAATTATTGGAACGGGAGAAACAGTGGGTGCAGGCAGAATTTGCAAAGGGGTGCTACTGTCCCTTCCCGAAGTAGAGGTGGTGGAAGATTTTTTACCACTGAAGTTAGGCAAAGAAGATGTTATTCTAGGAATGCAGTGGTTGACGAAATTGGGGGCAATGCAAGTTAACTGGAAAGCTTTAACTATGAAATTTACTTTGGGACAGACTCCGGTGACATTGAAGGGAGAGCCGGGATTATGCAAAACACAGATATCGCTCAAAGCGATGATGCGTACTATACAACATGAGGGACATGGTTATTTGTTAGAGCTAGAGTCTCTAGTGGCACGGAACAACAAAGACGAAGCGGCTATGGAAGTTCCTCACATTTTCGATGAGCTGTTACAAGGATATCCGGGAGTGGTGAACGAGCCGAAGGGATTACCCCCTCAACGAGCGTTGGATCACTGTATCATTTTGAAGGAGTGGAACCAGTGAACGTGAGACCATATCGGTATCCACAGGTGCAAAAAGACGAGATCGAACGATTGGTCGATGATATGCTAACAGCAAGTATCATTCAACCAAGTCATAGTCCATTTTCCAGCCCTGTTATTTTGGTAAAAAACAAAGATGGCAGTTGGAGGTTTTGCGTGGATTATAGTGGCTTTAAATCGGGTAACTGTACCCGACAAATTTCCTATTCCGGTAATAGATGAGCTCTTGGATGAATTATATGGGGCACATTTTTACTCAAAACTAGATCTCAAGTCGGGATACCATGAAATTCGAGTGAGGCCACAGGATGTGCCTAAAACGGCCTTCAGGACACATGAGGGTCACTATGAGTTCCTTGTGCTGCCGTTTGGTTTAACGAATGAGGTATTTAAACAGTACCTTCGGAAATTTGTGCTCGTTTTTTTTTTATGATATTCTAGTGTATAGTAAGTCCATGGAAGATCATATGGAGCATTTACGAACGGTATTGGAGATCTTGAAGGAACATTCATTGGTAGTAAACCTCAAAAAATGTGTTTTTGGGCAACGGGAGCTAGAGTACTTGGGTCATATAGTCTCGACAGTAGGAGTGGCAGCTGATTCCAAGAAGATCCAGGCGATGGTAGAATGGCCAACTCCGACCAACTTGAAAGCCCTCCGAGGGTTCTTGGCTTTAACAGGGTACTATCGAAAGTTTGTGCGGAACTATGGGCACATGGCGGCACCACTCACAAATCAATTAAAAAAAGACCGATTTGGGTGGAATGATGATGCGCAAAAGGCATTTGAAGTTTTAAAAGTTGTGATGACAACGGTACCTGTATCAGCTCTTCCTAATTTTCATCAATCGTTTGTGGTGGAAACTGATGCCTCTGGTGTTGGTCTTGGTGCTGTGTTAATGCAAAATTAGCAGCCGATTGCATTTTTTAGCCAGGTCCTTAGCCAAAGGGATCGGACTAAGTCGGTATACGAACTTGAGCTAATGGCTATTGTCCTTGCGGTCCAAAAGTGGCGACCTTATCTTTCGGGACGCAAATTCATTGTGCGTACTGATCAGAGGAGTTTACGATTTTTGCTTGATCAACGCATGGTGTCTGAGGAGAATCAGAAATGGGTTTCAAAATTGTGGGGTTACAATTTCGACATTGAATATCGCCCAGGAATTGAGAACAAAGCGGCCGATGCTTTGTCGCGAAGAGAGGAAGGTTGCGAGCTTACCATTTTTACGATTTCATGCTATGCACAAGTCGATACGCTGCAAAACGAGATTGATTCTGATTGCATTTATGGACCCATCAAGCAGCAGCTACTACAAGGGTCGGACTTGTTTCCTGACTATAGTATTCGGCATGGCATTCTGCTGTACAAAGGACGAATGGTGTTTCCATCAGAATCCACTCTCATTCCACAACTATTGGTTGAATATCATGGGGGCAAGATTGGAGGCCACTCTGGGGTTTTGAAAACATTTCAACGTTTATCCCAAGATGTTTATTGGCGAGGAATGAGGAAAAAAGTACAGAGTTTTGTGGCTGAATGTTCCATTTGTCAGCAAAATAAAAATGTGTCTCTCAATCCCGCCGGACTACTACAGCCGCTACCTATTCTAGATCAGGTTTTCGAAGATTTGTCCATGGATTTTGTGGAAGGATTGCCGAAGGCCGATGGGTTCAATTGTTTGTTTGTGGTGGTAGACCGTCTTTCGAAATACACTCATTTTATTCCACTCAAACATCCTTTCACTGCTCCCGATGTTGCGGCCATATTCGTAAAGGAGGTAATCCGCTTGCATGGAGTTCCCCGTTCTATCGTCTCTGATCGTGGTAAAGTCTTCCTCAGCAAGTTCTGGACGGAGTTGTTCCGTCTGCAAGGCACAACGTTGAAACACAGTACCGCTTATCATCCACAAACAAACAGGCAAACTGAGGTGGTCAATCGAGGCATTGAGACCTATTTACGATGCTTTGCGAGCGACAAACCCAAACAATGGGTTAAGTGGTTACCATGGACAGAGTATTGGTACAATACCTCATTCCACACATCCACTCAGACCACTCCATTTCGAGTCCTCTATGGTCGTGATCCACCACCATTGCTACGTTTTGAAATCGGATCCACTCCGATATCTGAGGTGGATTTTCAATTACAAACACGAGATCAAATCTTGAGGGAACTTAAATACCACCTGCATCGTTCTCAGAAACACATGAAGGATTATGCGGATAAGAAGCGCCGCGAAGTCGAGTTTGAAATAGGAGATTGGGTTTATGTGAAGCTCCGGCCGTATCGTCACAAATCCTTGGCAAGGAAAGCCAATGAGAAGTTGTCTCCTAAGTTTTTTGGGCCTTATCAGGTGCTGTCTAAAGTGGGCACAGTGGCATATCGATTGGCCCTGCCGTCTACTACTATTCATCCAGTATTCCATGTTTCGGTGTTGAAAAAAGTCGTGGGCTCTAATATCAGTGTGCAACCCATTCCGAAGATCCTTACGGAGGAATTGGAGTGGCATGTGCAACCGGCATCGGTGGCAGGATTGCGCTACAATGTGCACGGGAAGTTGGAGGTATTGATTCAGTGGCAAGATCTCCCGGATTTTGAAGCATCGTGGGAAGAGTTCGAGTTCTTGAACACCCAATTTCCTGCTTTTCACCTTGAGGACAAGGTGAGATCTCGAGGGGGAGGTATTGATACACCATTAATCAAGCACACTTATGTGAGACAAAGGAAGAAGGCATAGAAGCTTCCATTTTCGGTTAGGAAGTTGAGTTGTTAGACTGTTAAGTTGTTAGGATAACAGAATAACAGAATGTATTATGTTATTCAGCTGCAAGTTGCTACTATTGGGGTTACAAATAGTAGAGAGGAAGAAGAAAGGACCACCGAAAAACTGCAGTGGAAATTGGGAGAAACCAGGTTCTCGCATTCCTGGAAATTTGTTCATTTCTTTTACTGTTTTTCCTTTCAATCAAAGCTGTTTTGTATTTCATTATATCGGTGAATGCAATTACAATCCATTTCCTTAAATCAATTTTGCTATATTTCCTATTTGGATACATTTATTCTATCACACACCATAAGAATAAGGCCAATAGAGACTTCATAAGAGACCATTTGAGTTGCAGGTCGTAATGCTCCTAGAGAGGCATATTTTGAATATAGAGGGCATCGTTGTTGTAAAGGTTGGAATGCCAGAGGCATCATTACCGTAGGGCATAGAGGGGGGGTCATAAGAAATAGTAATTAATTGTTGTTGTTTCAATGTCAATCCAAGCACGAATACCTTCGTTTAAGAGTATTTATTAAAAAAAAAAAAAAAACATGTCATTAATAGAACGTTTGGTGGAACAATAATGCTACACAAAAAAATAAAAATGTTACACAAAAAGTAATTTGATTGGTTATGAAATCCAACATACTTGTAAGTTGAAAATTTCACTTAACCAATGAAATCCTGACATGCCAAATTGTGAACAATTTGTTTGTGAGCTAGCTAACTTCTTCACAAACCTATCAATCTGTACCACGAGTTTCCACCCCCACAAACCTATCAATCTACTAGAACAAACCAATGGCAAATCCAATAAGAAAGTAGACACAATACCTCACAACCTAACATAGATGACAGATTCTCCATACCTTCCACCAATACCAGAATAATATCACTCTTTCCAAAGTTCAATCCCCGACACAACAACAAAAATCATAAGAGAATACATTTTAAATCTCTTAATTGAGTTTGAGTCTCCTCCAAGCCATAAGAGTATCTATTCAACAGAAAGTAAGAGATTAGACACAAACATATGTTCTATCCACATCCAAAGCTACGCCAAAACCAGACGGACAACCCAACTCCACCTGTCAAGACAAGCCAACTTAAAATCTCCATCAAAATAACAAAAAGAAAACAAGATAAAAGGATTGTTGTACCGCAGACATCAGAAACTGGGGAAGAAACATGCAAATGAACAATGAAAAAGAATCGAAATGCAGAAATTCAAACCATTTCCTCCACTTGTCAATAAATCTCATACCACCATCAAGTACGAAAAAGTATCAATCATCATGGTCATCTCTATATCCAACTTTCACACCGAACACAGTCCAAATTTTTATGTTTGATCCCACCTCATTGCGCCAATAAAACACATCCATTATCTGGAAGCACCAAAAAGAACATTCTACGATTCCAAGGCAATGTATCACATGTATCAATCTTGCAGGTAGCAATCCTCAAGTCTATGACACTACTCTCCGTAACAATGCCATGAACCACACGTCTCAATCATATCTAGAAATCCTCCCTGGTTCGTCACAATACTCTTCTTCAACACCAAATCTATAAAACAAAACATGCAAACCCTTGCCAAACTTGAATGAGAAAGGTGTTATGCCATAAACCACATGTCTCAATATTATAGCTAGAATTCCTCCCTGGTCCATCACAATACTCTTCTTCAACACAAAAGCTATAAAACAGACATGTAAACCCTTCCCAAACATGATTGAGAAAAAAGTTATGCATCACCCGCGTGATATCGAATTTGACCACGTCCCAACACTTTTGAAGGCCACAATGGTGAAGCCCTCTGGAATTGGAACCTTATCCCCACGTTCTTGGGTTGTGAGCCTATGAGATGGCACTTATGGTCATAAAGAGTAGGGTGGATGGTTGGTGGGTTGTGAGCCTATGAGATGGCACTTATGGTCATAAAGAGTAGGGTGGATGGTTGGTGGTCTTGGTAGGATGGATGTTAGATGTTGTATTTATTAACTATTTCAGAATAAAGGCATTTAACTAATTTAGTAGTTCAAGTCTTGCATATAAAAGACTGCTTGATAATGATTACCTCAACGCGTTTCGTAAACTATTTGCTCTTTCTCTCATTTAAATGAACACCAAATCCATAATCCTAAAAAGAAATTCAACTAGAAGCACTCAGTGCAACTAGGGCTGGCAAAACAGGTATTTACACGATGACACGACACGAGACCTACACGAAATTATTAGGTATAGGTTTTGCTTATCAGGTAACGAGTCGTTATCGTGTCTGACCCAATAGCATGATAAGGAATAGTGCATGTTATTGGGTTGACCTGATAAACCGATAGATTACACAATAAGACACGATAAGAATTTCGTGTATTCAGGTTACACAATAACCTGAGACCTCATAGGTTACACGATAATGTAGTAAATATTTTTACAATCCATAATTTATCTAGTATTATAATTCAATCCATACTATATATATTAATAATCTAACCCTAAGAAACCCTAAACTCTCATTCACGCCACTCATCAGCCTCCTCCTCCACAATCTGCGAATTGCGAAGTGCAAAGTCTGTGATTACAACCCTAAAAAACCCTTTCGCTCATCAACCCTAAGAAACCCTTTCGCGCTGCCTCCGGTAGTCTGGCCTCACCTTTCTTCTTCACTATTGCTGCGATTGCACCACGAAACCCTCCGCAGCAGCTCGATTGTCGTCGTTCAGCAGTGGTCGTTGGTGGCCGTCTTGGTCGTCGGTGGTCGTCGTTCAGTGGTGGATAATGCTGGATTTTTTCTTGTTTTATTTGGTTTGGTTTGTTTTGGTCGTATTTTTTTTTTTTTTTTTTTTTTTTTTTTTTTTTTTTTTTTTTTTTTTTTTTTGTAAATAGGTTTTATTAACAGGTTGTCAACTTAACAGGTCATTAACGTGTAATGGGTAGGTTAACGTGTAATGGAAATCTATTAGATAATCTTATCGTGTCATGTTTACCTAATAGGTTTCGTGTTTTCATGTGACACGAAAAATTATTGTGTCGTATCGTGTTGACACGATAATTTTCGTGTCATGTTCGTGTTTGGGTAATCTGACACGATATGCTTATCATGTCGTGTTCGTGTTTGCTCTTATCGTGTTTCGTGTTATCGTGTAATGACCTGTTACACGAATTGTCAGCTCGAAGTACAACATATATTGTCAGGTCAATTTGAGTTGTAGCATTTGTGTCTTTCTTAATGATCTAACTATCAAGGTTTCCAAGGAATCACACCAAACAAGATTTAGAGGGGGAGATAATAGTTTAGAACAAGATAGGGATTCCACAAGGTACGACATGCATTCAGAAGTTCACTCATAGCAAGTGGAATTAACTCCAAAAGCATTTACGACGTGGTGGAGATCATTAGGAAGAAAAAAATTCAAGCATAGACTTACGGTAAAATGGTAGTGCATAATTGAATTAGCAACTTCTTACAATGCATATACGAGTAGCTACATATGCATTGGTCATTAATATTGGGGTAACAGTTGGAGTCATAATCAATCGGAATCCAAATTCAAGTGTGGTATTATTCCAGTAGGGACTAGTCTTTGTTAGGTCCCTACCTTGTGTTGGCTTATTTCAGTGACTCATCGAGTTATATGTTATTTTATGATGAGTAAGTTTAACAGGTGTTAGAACCCTCAACCATCGAAAAATCAAGTCGAAGATTTTTGTCTCCTTTGGAAAAGATCTTCAAGCACTCTGGCCAGTTTTGACAAGGTAAACCACTTGCATAGCCCAAGTTTTTCAAAGTAAATATCATTAAAAATTAGACATTCAAAAAATGGGTGGCACGTGCATTTGTACACCCTATACAAGCATAATGATGGTTACCAGGTAGAAGGAATAGCATCCGCACGAGTTTGGTCAGTCCGCTGCCTAGAAATCGTTCGGATGGCCGTATTAGGCATATGGGTGTTTGTCATGCCGCTTGTCTAAACAAACCCTAATCTATTAAGTTCCAGGTGATTTCAAAAGTTTATTTTCAAAAGCAATGCATCTTCTAAGCCTAATTAGGCAAAACTCTCTCACATTGATTCACAATTCATAATTGTGATTCAAAGTATAACTAATTCAAGAGGTTTTGAATAACCCACCAGGCAACTGACAATCATATTGAAGGTTGCGTTTATCACATTTTTGCTGAAATAGATCATAGGCAGATCTGTGATTTAAAAGTAGTTAATAAAGATCCTAAGTGAGGAGTTTGGAAGACATCGCTGACATAACTTGGGCAAGGAGTTCAGAGAAGTGTGAGGAAGCGTGCAGCTAATTAGACGAAGTAAGCCATGAATGTGTGACTTCAGGGGAAACAGTGTGGCGTAGTCGCAGTTATACTACCTTTGACTTTGTTAGTAGATTACTCGGGTCGTGATACAGAGCCGAGGTTTTTACCCTTTTGGGACTTTCAAATCTGTATGTTACACTACGCTTCCATACTCTATCATTTGTGTGTGCCTTTATCTTAATCTTTTTGCTTATATTGCATACATTAAAAAAGATCAAGATTAGAGATCAATTTAAGAATTAGCGGGTGTAAAATTTTAATTGCCTATTCACCTTCCCTTTAGGCTATTTTTTGCAAGTTCCCTCTTAAACTAGGTTTTACATGGGAGGTTTAACCTGCCATAACCTATAAAGGTCAAGCGCATAGTTTTATTTGTGGTTACCTGTAGCCCCTATTCTTGTGTAGATCTATATTTCTATCGCATATTATATATTGATCTATGACTAAAAGAGAAGATGCATCAACACGAATGCCATTTTTCGACAGGCAAATTTAGCATATTTTAGGGCACACATGAGAGCGTTGTTTAGCTCTATAGACAAACACGTGGGGATTGCTACATAATGAATCTTCCCACTAAAAAAGTCAACGAAAAAGAAGTGCCAAACTGAGTGGAGAACCAATAATGATATTTCAATATTTAGTTTTAATAATAAAGCCTTTAATATTATATTTTTTGCTGTTAGTATTGACAAAGAAGCATGAAATCGACTTGTTAACCATTAAGGTGCAGTTTCTGTTAGTCTCTAAACTATACTTACCGCAGAGTTCGAAAATTGTCGAATGATGGACAATGAAACCTATGAAAAATTCACAAGTTGTATGATTAAATTGTCCACTACAGATTTCAGTTACAAGAAAACCTAATAAGTGCACAAGTGATAAGAAAGATCCTACCCTCTCTCCCTCCCATATTTACTCCAAAGGTCATGGACACAAGGAAACTCAAGACATAAAGTCCTCAACAGTTTGAAGCAAGGTTCTAAGTATCGGCTGTTATGTACCATAACGGCCCGATGCGTAACGGAAAATCGGCCCACCATTACAAGTACGGGCCGATTTTCCGTTCTTGGACCGATTCACACTGAATCAGCCCGTTATGGGTCAATATGGGCCTGTAACGGGGTTAGATCCCGTTCCGTTGAAGCGTAACAGCCGTTACAGGCAGTTATGCTGTTACAGGCTGGAATTTCAGCCCTTATTCAGCTGATGGCCTGAAACAATGCAGGCCCCTCCATCAGCAGTTAAAACTAAGCCATTGTTTGGCCCTTGGTGCGAGAAACTACGAATCTTTCAACCTTATTTACCTGATGCAGTGTATTGCAGGCCCCACTATCAGCTGAATTCAGCCTTTGTTCCTCCACCGGCATCTTCAACAGCTGAAATATTAATTTTCAGCAGTTGAAACCTTCACTTCTTCCCCATTTCTTTGTTGTTTCAGCTCTACTTCAACAAGATAGCTACAGTCTTATTCTTTATTATTTTTGTGTGATATGAGAAGGATAATTGAAAATATGATATACAAGTACAATTTACTCTTTTATTATTTTTGTATAATATATTTTTATTAAATATTGTGTGCATCATCTTATTCTTTTAAGATTGTTCAGTACAACCCTTTTTTGTCTTTTTTCATATCTTTATTGTGTTGTATACGTAGTTAAATACCATAATATCTATTAGAATATGTTTATTAAGGGTTAAATGAGTAAAACAATTACTATTATTGAGTTTTTATAAATATCTGATGATTTTAAAAAATTCACGACTGTTACAGCCGATTCCTGTTACGGACAGGCCAATAATCTGATACCATTACACTGCGACCGTTACCGTTGTATAACTCGATAGTCGATACCGCGATTCAAAACCTTGGTTTGAAGATCTAAACAAGAAACTCAACATATTTGAATCTAGCATGTACAAACCCATTTAGACCAATTCCAAAAGTCTTGCTTTCAAAAGTTCGAAGAAGCTGCGAAAGACCAAAAAAGATGATAGTAAAGATGACACCGATGACGTGGTGTTGTTTATAAAGAATTTAACCAAACTGAATAAGGCTGAAGTCAGCAAACCACCGAGAAGTGGATCTACAAGAAAGAAATGGAGAGTCAAATATAGAGAGCCAAAAAAGTCAAAGGAAAACCCCATGTTTAATGCTACACATCGGACATCTTGCCTCTGATTTTGCCAACAATGTGAAAAGGTGAAGTAAGGGGCTTGAGGCTAAGTGGGATGAACTCTAAATATTCGATAAAGGAAGACTCACATTCCAAGAGTGGAGATGGCAAGTTCATGCTCTTTGTTGCTAAATCTAGAGAATGACGATATCGAAGGCAATGCTAAGTTTCAAACGCCTACCAGAAGCTTTACGAGGCAAGTCTTTCATTGACTAAATCCAAATCAATCACCAAAGCTCAACTGGAAAGAAAGAGAGATAGAGGGGAAAGACCCAAGGAATGGTCTTAATGATGCCAATTCCAAAATCCTAGGTCCAGGGAAAAAGAAAAGAGAAAAGTCTTAAGAGATAAGGTGAGATATTTTGAGAGAGATGCATCTAATGCCCAAGAAGCCCTAGGAAAACGACTGTGGGTCCTTTGAAACTAGGGATGATGTTGGATGGTGGGAAAATGTAGAAGACAAAACAGCTTTAGGTTAACCCAGAGATTACATCATCTGTCTTCTACCACAACATTCATTTAGGCCGTAAAATCCATAGGTGACCATTCAAACCTCCTCTAGTAATATGTCTACTAGAAAGCTTAATTGACTCACCTCTTGTTTTGCATGTGCAGAGGTCGGACATGACAATGTTAGGTGCCCTAAACTAGCTCGATTGACCACTTGGAGAACTTACCGTAGATTATATCGCAGGACTAGATTTGTTCATACCTGCCATCATTGAGGGGTAATCACATGAGACCGAAAGGTACACTCTGTTCCTCTAGATTCCGGGCTAACCAAGGAAGAATACATGAGAGCAATTTAGGATAAAACTGATATTTCAATCAAAATATGGAAGCAAAATTACCATTTTTAGTAGCTTCCTATTTTGCCACCTTCTACACCATGCATGGCCATAGGATAAAACCGATGACTGTGAGATGATAGTCATTTCCTCCAATTTCAGGGTCGAGGCATGACAGTTCAGACACAAATAAACCTCTCTCGGGTAAGAAACACTGATTGCTCTACTAATGTTGACCATAGACATAATCATGCAAGAAGTGGATAAAGCTAGCGTGGTTTGGACTAGCTAAGCTAAAATAATCAACCAAACTTTCAAAAGTGAATATTAAACCAGATCAGATATCAAAAAAGAAAAGGCATGCTCAAGTAAAATGTCAAAAAATCTCTTGATGGAAGTACTTGTTACCGCATTTCCATATAGAGACCCCTGAGATACTTGCGATAAAATGTATCTGAAGTCACGAGCATCAGGATTTCATATTGCTGAGCATTTAATGAACCAGAAGCTGTGTTTGTGTTTTGCCTGCTTGACTGATCTATCCTCAAGACAAATGATGGATGCCCGGATCTCTCAGAAACTAATAATTCATCCCGGATACTGGCAAAGCCCTGCTCTATTGGTCGACCTTGACCTTTCAATGATCTTTTCAGCTCATCTAGGCTTCCCCATTTATGAGCTAAAATCCGCTCCCCGCAAGTATATACTCCACAGAGTACAATCAGGATAATAATGAGTTCAAAAATGTCATACATCCCTTCAAAGAAACATTGAAGAATGACAATTGCATACATTAAGCCCTTAAAAATCAGCTTGACGGCACCCCGTCTCCATAATTGGTTGTCTTCAAGCGAGAGTGCAGTGATCGAATCCGTTCCTCCAAGAAGCAGAATAGAAAATGCTGCCCATAAGGATACCAGCTGATGATCTGTAGAGCTTTGGGCCACAAAAGGGAACACTGTTGGTGCATAAGAAATGAGCTCAGCTGCCGTGAAGCAAAGCCAAGTCATCAACTTACGAGGTTGTGAGTAGTTATGTTTTCGAAAAAATCCCAACATGGCAAGGAAAAATTGCAGCATGCTGCCAGCTGACATAGCTACCCGGGGATGCCATAAATTCCAAGATTTGTATGCCAAATGAAACATCTTCCCTTTGAAGGATAAAACACAAAGCGCAATTTAGTCCAAAGCAAACCATCAAAATGCTACTGAGGGTGTTTGGAGCTGAATCCTCCAGCCTGCAGATCAGAATTTTTCGGTTGCACCATATTGACCTCAGCCTGAACACTGCAATTAGCTCATATTAATATTAAATGTGATTAAACATAAAGGACAAGTCAGAACAAAATGAATCAAAATGAGAATCAGAATGAGCGTCGACACTGTAGGTGAGGCTTTAAGGCAAAGCTCAACCAAATCACACATCATGGGTCTCAGGGTGAATCCTTCAACCATAGCTCAAGCTAAAATTCATATTAAAGTTGATTGATATAAAAGAAAGGTGAAAAATGGTGCCATAGTTCCACAGTACTGCGTAAAGACACATATCTGGAAATGGATATCAATGCCCTGTCTGTTTACTGTTTCTGTTTCCAGATTTCTGATTCTCTTCCCAGAAAAATGGGAACAGGAATACAATTATGGAAACAAAAAAAATCAGTTTCTGTCCTGGTCCCTGATTTTTAGAACAAATTTCTGAGAACATAATAGAATTGTTTCCAAAAAAATTTCCATTCCAATTTTTCTGGGAACAGGAACAGACCAAATGCCACCTAAATTGACAGCTTTGGAAATCCCTGAGGTTTCTCCCCTAACATTCATATTACAGTTGTGTTAACAGCTGCATCTCCCAGACATAATTCATGAGGAGACCAAAAGACGCATAATCATGAATTACAGTCATTTGTAAGATATTATTTACCTTGATCCCTTGTGTACGGAACAGTTTCTAAAGATTACCTTTACTCTTAAGACTCGCATCTGTGGCACACACAATGTGTGCACATCATTAATTTTATAATTAAATAGGAATTAGTATCTTAATTTTTTAAGAAATATTTTCAATCATAATTTAAATAGAATAAAAAGAGAATGAAAATATGGAGAGGTAGTTATTAGTGTTACACCGAAAATAACTAGCTACCTCATGCTCTCCCTTTATATATAGTACAGATATTCGCTTTCATCTCCATGTTGCCAGAACGGTTTTCACTTGATTACTTGGCAGAACACTTTTCACTTGTTCATTTTATATTGGCACAACGGTTTTCATTTGTTTACAATTTGTCACAACTATTTTCATTTGTTTACTGTACACTATGTCAGCCGAACTGATATTGTTATGTTTTAAGATCCAAGGGTTATCTTGATTAACACATTCTGTTTGCCATCTGATTTTTATACTTATGTTCTCCCCCTGTGCATGACGAATCATCCTAACCCTAACTGGTAGAGGAAAAAGCCAAAGAAATAGAAATAAAATATAGGAGGTGAAAGTAAAAGGAGATGTTTCCCCCTAAAAGGGATCTACGGTGGCACACAGGTCAAAGCACAAATGCTTCAACTCAATATAATATCAAATCTGCCTAAACAATGACATAGAGCACACAGGTCAAAGCACAAATGCTTCAACTCAATATAATATCGAATCTGCCTAAACAATAACATAGCCTATTGATAGGCAAATAAATAGTAGAACCTGATTAACTAGGAGCCTAATTAGATAAGGATAACATAACTAAATTCTCCATCTTTTTCGCTTCTTTTAGTGTATTTCCATCCTCTTTTTTATTTCATTTGTTCCTTGGATCGAAGTTCTTCATCGTGGGGCTTCATTTTTTTATTTTATTTTTTTTGTTTTGTTTTTTTTAACATTAATTTTTTTTGTTTTTTAAAATAGAAAAAAGCAAGCAAACAAAAACTATCAGGGGACTAGGCCAAAACTGATAGGATGAAAACAACAATATAACAAAAGACATGAAATAAAATAAAATAAACATCACTCATCCCAATACGGAAAGTCTTCATAATCACTGGATTGAAACCTTTTACCCATTGATCTCGCAGTAACTCTTCTTGTAGGGAATTTTAACTTCTTTTGTTCCTCCCTTTTTTATATAAAACCACCTAAAAGTCCTCTTCATAGCGTCTAGGAGAAAGGTTGAGTTCCGCAATTGGTTGGGTATCAAATTTATTAGACTCCCAAACCATTCCATCAGAAAAACCTTTCTCCTCTTCAGCAACCATGTTTCTTATTTCTACCTCCCTGTTAATAACTGACTCATTCTTATTCCCAGAGCTTTCTCTGCCAGAAAAGCTCCATTTACCTCTACTATCTTCCCCAATCGCAACATTAGAATTTTGAGCAAAACCATTATTAATGTTAACCACGGTATGATTAGGGGTAACTTCTGATTGTTACCTATCTTCAACTTGACCTTCACACACAGGAAGTTGCAATGCTAATCGTGTCCCAAGTAACATGAAACTAAATGCATCTTTGAAACTTGAAAGGAAAGGAAGTTGCAAGAATTAATACCTCACAATTGTGGATACGGTTTGGACTTAAGCTTCAATCTTGCAAAAAGAAATTTTGAAACCACGTTAATTGTACACTCCCCGTTGATGATATTTTTCGCATATTGGCTCGCCCGTATGTGCGGAAGTGTGAAAATTAATAGCACAACTTAAATCGTCATCCATCAGAAATTTAGGTATGAAGAAATCCACGAGAACAAAGAGTTCGGGAGGAAAAGACATAGGTTTAGGTGGGCTTTAGGCAAAAATATGGTTTTAGAAAATCAGGGGTATTTTTTAAATTTTTCACAAAGTTTTGGGGTCAAATTGTAATAATGGTTAAGCTTGGGTTAGTTGAAAATTTTCAGAAAGTTTAAGATAGATCTGAAACATATAGATGTTTGTCGATCACTCTATAATTTTGTTAAACCCAAAAACTAAGGCAAGAACTCGGGTCAAACAACATTGGGCCAAGCCGATGAGTTGAAATATGACCACCAAACCCGAGCGGGTAAATGGACACATCAGAAGCACGTGGTTCGACTGTTGAAACCCTCAACCAAAACAGATACATGGCAGGCGAGAAGGAGCTACTTCAGGCACTGATTCACTACCCTACTACAACAAACTTCGAGCAGGGAGTTACCGAGTTCAAGAAAGGAGGAAATGGTTGAAGCCGAAGCCTATATATTTGAAGTACTACTCTGAACCAAAGGAGGAAATGGTTGAAGCCGAAGCCTATATATTTGAAGTACTACTCTGAACCAAAACACAATCAAATCAATGCATCAGACTAGAGACCCGTTTCAATTGATATTTCCTGTCCATATCTTATGAGTCATGGTAGATTAATATAATTCATGGTCTCATCCCAAACTCAACTCACACCACACTAATGATTCGAGACTAGAGACTCTTTTCAATTGATCTTTCCTTTCCATATCTTATGAGTCATGGTAGATTAATATAATTCATGGTCTCATCCCACACTCAACTCACACTACACTAGTGATTCAAAAGATTCAATTTTTCTATTATTTTCTTAAAAGTATTCGTAATCGAGGCAAAGAGTGCACAGGCAATCTCCTGATTGAAAATGATACTTTGTTTTCTGAAGTGAAAATCACTTCTGGCACACCTAATAAACCAAACAAACCCCACATATTTTTGGCACATCCATGGGGACCTAGGTCTGATGTCAAAAGCTAGAAACCATATGAGAGAAATTGCTCCAAACAAGCACGAAATCCCTTACAACGCGTTAAAATCCATTCAAGAGGCTCCGCCTATTGAAGAGTAGTTTAACCATAAGTTTGGTCAAACTTTAGTCCTCGATAGAAAATTAGAATGGAGAGAAATTAACTAATTACCCAATCGTGCAAATGAGCCCAGTCCTTGAGGAAATTGTCTAGCAATGTAGGCAATCAGTTAAAAAATCGAGCGCCTATACGCTGAAAAAATGACATCTTCAATGTCAAACATATAGCACAAGGAGAAAACATGAACAGAAGGCAAAGCCCAAGTATCAGACAAAACATGAGCGGTTACAAGGCTGAACCGCCTGCATCTGGATCTCGAAGTAGTTTAGAAGGACTGAGTTCAATGTAGTTCTTCATTGCTGTTAGGTAGAATCCTAAACTTAATCGTCTGTATGAGTAAGAGATTGGAGGAGTGGCAAATGATGCCTCAAGGCCTGTGATAGGCCAGGCTATGGGTAATCCAATTTTCCCATCAATTAGGAGTTTTAACCAACCATCACCAATCCATTCTACATTTTGGCATCATAAAATCCGAAATGATTCCCATCAATGCCGTCGCAAGTAAGGTGAAGCCACAAGTGACAGTCCCACCACAACTAGCAGTTAGTAGGAACAACCAGCTAGAATCATGAACGAAATCTGCAGACCATTCACTCTGGGAATACAGATTTTGGTTTATAAGATGTCATATTCAGACTAGTAAAAACTATTAGTTCCCCCGCGCATAAAACTCTTGGAATTCTCCTTGGTCGCAAGAAGTGAGTCAATTAACTCAAGCATATTGGCCACTTAACGGAACAATCTGCACAGGCTTCAAACAGCGCTTACTTAAAATTTAAGCTAACATTCAAGTTAATTTCAAACTCCCTAAGGGAAGCAGCTTTACATGGTATATTAACCTACCACCAAATTCCATCCACACTGGCAACAAATGGAAGAAGCGTTCCATTTGCAATTTTGTTGAGAACCACTAGTCCAACCATATGAACAGTGATTAATAATCCTTGTCACACCAATTGAAATCTCATCCCAATCATCACAATACTTTGGCCAAAGATTTGAGGGAATTATATTAAACAAAATCACATCGGACACATCTCTCTTTGCTAAGAGTGACGGATCTTATCTTATATATTCATATATTCACACGTATGTCCCACTATACTCAATGAATACATTTGATGTCTTATGACTAGAGTACAATACTTAGTATTATCAAAGTGCAGCAACTCATATATGCAACATACAGTATTTCAAGTCAAAAGATCACAAATACAATCATATTTCAAATATCCTATTTTGACATTAAACAAAATTACCGTGTAAGATATCAAGAATGATAACGTTCGATCCCTTATTACATTAATAAGTCTCCTTATAGTTTTAGTATCTCATACTTATGGTTTAAAACTCACCATTTGGAAAAGAGAAAACTATAGAACAAGCTAACCTAAATGGTTGAATACCAGTCTTCAACAATCCAACAATCTCCCTCTAGTACTATAGCTAATCGATATAGTATCTAACACTCATCTTTCAAAATGCCGATCTAACTGTTCTAAAGTCATATCCTTAGTGAGTGGATATGTTGCGTTGTTCACTGTGTGTACTCTCTTAATGTCGATATCATTCCTCCCGATGATTTCGCGAATCAAGTGGAAGCGCCGCTCTCTGTGTTTGGAAATATGATGAGATCTGAGTTCCTTTGCTTGAGCTATAGCACCATTGCTATCACAATACATAGGCATTAGTAACTCAATGGTTGGAACCACTTCAAGTTCAGTGATGAACTTCTTAATCCACACACCTTCCTTACCTGCGTCGAAAGCGGTAATGTACTCGGCCTCAATAGTGGAATTTGCAGTCGTAAATTACTTGCAACTCCTCCAACTAACTGCCCCACCATTCAAGATAAATACATATCCTGAAGTTGACTTCCGATCAACCACATTGAATTGGAAATCCAAATCAGTATAACCGTGAACCCTTAGTTCCCCTCCTCCATATACTAGAAATTTATCCTTAGTCCTTTTAGAGTACTTGAGGATTGTTTTCACAACCTTCCGTGTTCCAAACCTGGACTGCCTAATATCTGCTGGTTAACCCAACAACATAATTGATATCGGACCTAGTACATAACATTACGTATATGAGCCTTCCAATTGCCCAAACATATAGAATCCTACTCATCACAATCCTCTCTTCAAAAGAATAAAGATTCATCTTCTTAGAGAGATGAATTCCATGTTGCACTGATATATTGCCTTTCTTGGAATTCGCCATACTGAAATCCTCTAGCACTTTGTCTATGTACCTGGATTGGGACAAACCCAGGATCCCTTTAGATTTATCTCTATAGACCTTTATGCCCAGTATATATAATGTTTCTCGCAAATCCTTCACGGAGAAAGTTTGAGAAAACCATACTTTTGTAGTTGTCAACACCCCTAAATCATTTCCAATCAATAGGATTCATTGACATACAACAACAGGAAACAAATGGACATTTCATTCATTTTCTTGTACAGGCGTAGATCATCTATGTGTTGGAGGTAGCCAAACGATTTGATTACCTCGTCAAAACGGATGCTTCAGCTCCTAAAAGCTTCCATAAGTCCATAAACGGCCTATTGCAACTTGCACACCTTCTTGCTTCGGCTATGAAGCCCTCTGGTTGATGCATGTAAATGTCTTCCTCTATGTTTCAATTGAGGAATACCGTCATTACATCCATCTGCCAGATTTCATAGTCGTGGTATATGACGATAGCCAATAAAATCTTGATGGATTTTAACATGGAGATCGGCAAAAAAGTCTCCTCACAATCAACACCTTTCTCCACCAGTCTGGCCTTGAACACATCCACTTTACCATATGAGTCTAGTTTTCTTTTGAAGATCCATTTAAACCCAATGGAAAAGATTCCGTTTGGTGGATCCAAAAGTGTTTAGACACGATTAGTGTATATGGAGTCCATTTCAGATTTCATTGTTGTTTGCCACTTTTTACCGTTGATGTCAAACATCGCCTCCTCATAATTAACGGGGTCATTACCTCCCACTTGCAGTCGCTTCTCTCCATCCTTTTGTCCAAGTTATCCCAAATATCTATCAAGCGAAGCAAAGGTTCTACTAAATCTATGAGGAATATGTGTACTGGATGCATTTACTATTGTCAGTTCCATATTTCTAGTTTGTTCGGCTTGCTTGGTGTCCAACACCTCCGCCGAATTTACTTTTTGCTTAGTGCTGGATTCTTGGAGAAATGATTCCTCAAAGAATTTTGTATGTCTACCAATAAATACTCGTTTTTCCTTTTTCTTATACTTTCAGTCGCTATGTTGTTCATTTCATCACACGTATTTAAATAATAAAGATTGTTATAACATGTACCCAAGCCACCAACTTCCAATGGAAATAAATAATACATTTATTATTCTCAAAAACAATTGAATAACCATCCTTTATTAAACAAGGAATAAAAAAAAAAAATATGTTTCTAAAAACTGTATGCATAAATAAACAATAATTTAAATCTAAAATATGTGATGACGGTAGCCACAAGCAATGGTCTCCCACGACTAATGCAACAACTCTTGCTCTATTTCTAACACATAGTGAGATGTCTCCTTTACTCAACCTTCTAACTCCCATTAGAACCTACATAGTATTACACACATGTAAACTACCACCAGAGTCTAAAACACAATATAAAACAAAAGAGGTTGTCAAACAACCAATAACAACAAGTAGATCTAGCATACTTTCAAAAGGTTTGTCCTTGGAACATAGGCACTGAGGACAATTCCTTTTCCAATGCCCTTGTCGACCGCAATGAAAGCAATTCCCTTTATCAGTCCTCTCATCTTTCTTTGGCTTTTAGTTCACTTTCTCAGAGATGAGCTAGATTTGTTCTTCTTCTTTTTCTTCTTCCTTTTTGACGTCAATGGCTCGTCCACTAAGAGCAACGAACGCTTGGGCTTTTCAAGGCCCCTCTGCAGTTCCCAACGTGTTAAGAAGCCCCAAAAGAGCGACTTCTAGCATGTTCATGTTGAAGTTCACCACGAATTGATCAAACACATCAGGTAGCAATTGCAGAATTAGGTCTACAGCCAAGTTGTGATCAAGAGGTGATCCCAATTTTTCTAGTTTCTCAACCTTACTAATCATCTTAAGGATGTAATTCCTAATCGATTACCCTACCGGTATCTTGGTTCTAAAAAGCTCCTTAAAACGTCATACCTAGCACTATTGTTGTGCTCACCAAATAGAGATTCCAGGCATTGGACAATTGCATATGAGCTCTCCAACCCTTCGGACTATTTCTGAAGTTCATTACTCATCGATGCTAGCATTGAGCCTTTATATCATTGTCTATCCATTTCTTGATCATGACACATTCTTCCTCGGTGTCGGCTTCGGACCATCCAAAATATAGTCCAATTTCGGAATATATGTCCTAGCAATGAAGCAGAGAGGAAGGAGATGGCTCAAGTACCATATGCATCAACGGTGGGAAGCCTTATGTTCACTATGACATTTACTAGACCAGATATTGCTCAAGCAGTTGGCACGATTAGTCGATATGTGACGAATCCTGGAAGAGAGCACTGGAATACTGTTAAGAGGATCCTGAGATACATTAAGGGTACCTCTGATGCTGCATTATGTTATGGACGATTAGAATTCATTGTTGAAGGCTATGTTGATTCAAATTTTGCAAGTGATCTTGATAAAAGAAAATCTACTACAGGCTATGTGTTCATACTTGCAAGAGAAGCAATAAGCTGGGTATCCAAATTACAAACTGTTGTGGCCTTATCTACAACAAAAGCAGAATACATGGCAGCTACACAAGGTTGCAAGGAACCAATTTGGAGACAAAGGTTAATGGAAGAACTCGGGCACAAATAGGAGAAGATTCTCTTGTTTTGTGACAGTTAGAATACCTTGCACATCACAAGGAATCCAGCCTTTCTTTCTAGGACAAAACACAAAGGTGTTCGATATCATTTTGTTCAAGAAGTAGTGGAAGAAGGAAGTGTAGATATGCAAAAGATTCAAACCAAAGACAGCCTAGCAGATGTTATGACAAAGCCAACAAATATTGACAAATTTATATGACGTAGATCTTCCTATGGCTTATTGAATATATGAACAGCATGAAACTTGCAAGTTCAAAAATGATCGAAGGATAAGCAAAATGGTTTTAAGTGGGGGAATGTGAAGCAGTAAAAGGCAATTTGGCTTCCTCCTCCTTTTCTTCTAGAAATGGGGCCCACAATCACAACTAGAAAAACCAAGTTGGCTTCTTCTTAAGCAAATTCAATGAATATAAATATAAGCAAGTTGGTTTCTTCTTAAACAAAGTTAGCTTCTTCTTCAACTAGTAAAACCCAAGTTGCTTTCTTCTTGAACAAATTTAATGAGCACAAAGTGTGAGAAGGTGGAGCTTTCGTCTATAAGAAGAAAAACACTCCTATAAATAAAGGGAATATCAGAATATGGCATAAGAAACTACAACCTAGAGAGGAAAAAATTAGTTTTTCCTACACGATCCTCCCTTGAAGTCATTCCCTAATGTCCTCTATTATAAAATAGAGAGATTTGTATTCTCCTATTACAAGAGAAAGTTGTTTTCTCATTTATAGAGAGAAATTATAAAGTTATTGTCAATAGTCCTTCTCTTCTAGCCCATGGATGTTTTCCTTAAATTAAAAGAGGATTTTACCAAGTAAATATTTGTATCAATTCATATTCTTCTCAATATTAATTGTCAGCTAGATAAAACAACCCATTATTCCTTAACAAAAACTAGGGGAGGGGGGGGGGGGGGGGGGGGGGGGGGGGGGGGGTTATGAGGAATGGTGCGAAAACAGTTCACAATCATTGGCAGGGTTCGGCAGAGATCAGAGATGATTCTGGCCATATGTCTGGTTACTGCAAAGAACGGGAGGATCAGAGCCATATGTCCAACGTAGGCATATAAAAAATGGTATTTTAGTCTAACTAATGAATCAAAATAATTAAGGAGTTAATCGTTAACATACACCAAAAAGCAAACAAAGTACGAAGAAAATCGATATCAAAACGAGATTCCGAAATACAAACAGACGATGAAGCGGTGTAGAGAATGAGAAGAGAAAGCACCTTAGAAGATGCTCAGCATGACAGTGAACTCACTCATTGGGAGTCAAATGACGTCAATAAAAGATGACCATCAAGAAGGATATTCCGCCGGTTGACAAAGGTCGATCACGATTCATAGCGATGAAATTGCTTCACAGCTAGCCTAGAGGTCTGATTAATTTAATTGAATTTTGAGTTTTTAATTTAACCACAAAATATTAATTTTTAGTTTCAAATTAAAGCGTAAAAATTAAAAGTTTTAAATTTTAATTAAACAGCCAAAATGTATAATTAACTAAAATGCAAAAATTAAAATTTTCGATTTTAATTTTACTACCAAATCTAAAAAAAAAAATTAATACCAAAGGGTATTTTTTGTTTCAAACTAAAACGCAAAAAATTAAAATTTTCGATTTTAATTTTACCTCCAAGTCTAAAATTTTGATTCAAACTAAAGCGCCAAAATTGAAATTTTAGATTTCCACTTAACCACCAAATTTCAATCTTGAAATTTTAGTTTTGTCTCCCAAACTATCTATAAATGCACTAATTTTCCTCTCTCATTTTCACACATTCCTATCAATACAAATCCATATACTCATTTTCTCTCTCATTTTTACATATTCCCTACCAATATCATTTCATGTATAACTATCCCAACTATATCAACATATTAGATTTCTGCAAACGTGATGATGATTCTGATGAAGAATTCGAGCTGTTAGCAAGGGTGGCTATAGCGAATCAACTCGTACGTCAAAATACATCGCAACTTGGCTCCGTCGCAGGTCACAATTCTATCTTTCGTAATCGAATTTCTGGTCATGAAAGGTTTTTTCATTACTATTTCTCTGAATTTCCTGTATATAATAAAAAATTATTTCGAATGAGGTTTCGTATGAGTCGTTCTCTCTTCTGTCGAATTGTCGATGAAGTTGAACGATATGATCTATATTTTGTCCAGAGAAGAAATGATGTTGGAGTTTTAGATTTATCTTCTCTTCAAAAGGTAATAGTTGCATTTAGGATGCTTGCTTATGGAAATGTAGCAGATTCTGTAGATGAATATGTCCGGATTGGAGAAAGCACCTCCATAGAGAGCTTAGAGTGGTTTGTTAAAGCAATTGGTGCAATATTTGGCAATAAGTATTTAGTAGCATCAAATAGCAATAATATCTCTTGATTGCTATCCCTTAGTGAAAACCGTGACTTTCCAGGAATGTTGGGAAGCATTGATTGTATGCACTGAAAGTGAAAAAATTGTCCTACCATATGGCAAGGTATGTATACTGGTCATTGTCATGATCCAACCATCATTTTGGAAGCTGTTGTTTCACAAGATCTCTGGATATGGTATGTCTTTTCAGCTTGCCGGTATCACTTAATGATATTAATGTGCTGAATCGATCTCCTATATTTTTATGAACTAATTCAGGGGCGTGCCCTTGCTGTTAATTATAATCTTAATGGGCATAATTATACAATGGGATATTATCTAGCTGATGGTATTTATCCATATTGGTAAACATTTGTGAAAACAATTTCCTGCCCACAAGGCTTGAAAAAGAAATATTTTGTTGCAGCATAAGAGTCAACAAGGAAAGATGTAGAACGTGTTTTCGGAGAGCTCCAAGCTCGTTTTACAATTGTGCATGGCCCCGCACATTTTTGGGATGAGAAAACGCTCGCTAATATTATGAAAGCATGCGTAATTATGCATAATATGATCATTGAGGATGAAAAAGCAATTGGTAACATCGACTTTGATGGAAGTGACACAAATTCACCTATCGAAATGTCTCATGCTCATACTCCAGATTTTTCAACTTTTATTCAAGCCATATAAGAAATTCGATCTACAACAAGTCATTCTCAACTCCAGAATGATCTTGTGGAGCACCTATAGCAACGTTATGGGACAAAGTAGTAGTTTGAATTTGTATTAGTATTATGTAATTTTCATGTAGTTTGAATTTGAACTTGTATTAGTATTATGTGTTTTTTTATGTAGTTTGAACTTGAACTTATATTAGTATTATGTGTTTTTCCTGTAGCTTGAATATGAACTTGTATTAGTATTATGTGTTTTTCATGTAATTTGAATTTGATAAATGCATTGATTGAAAATGTTAAAATGAAAAGGATAACATTAATACTAATACAAGTTCAAATTCAAACTACATGACTAGCATAGACTGCATAACTACATTCTTGAAAATAAAAAATACCTTACAAATTAAAACCCATCTATCTAATGATTTTCATTTTTAGACCATCATAATACTAAGCAGAGATGGGATCCAAGTTACGAGTGTCGATTTGCATTATACGATTGTGTTCAGCTCTTTTCTCTACTTCTATTTTTTCTTTCTCTATTTCTCTATTTCCTTTTTTTTCTTTTTCAAGTTCTAACTGAACAATATGTTGTCGTAACTGCTGGATATGTAGATCTAATGCCTCACGATCTAGTTCAGCTCTTCTATTTTCCATTTTCAATTTATCTTCTCAAAATTTATCTAAAACATCCGTCGTTTTTCCTAGTTCTGCAATGACCGTTGATTTTTTACCTTTGACTTGTTTCTTGGAGGTTTTTCTGCCTAGAGGCCTTTCTTGGCTTATTCCAATTTCATGACCAACTCCTAAATTAACACAATTTGTATCTGCAGCAGAAGATGTAGCGAGACTTGCACTTAAGTAATTTTTTTTCTTTTTGCTACCACCTGATAGGAGATCAGTTCATTTGCTTTCATTTTTTAGTATTTCCCAACAATGCTCGTACATGAATTTTTTGTTGGATTCTGCAATATACAACTCTTTTACTTTAAGAAGCTGCAAAAACACAAAAAAAAAAAACATTAAATTTTAAAAACATAATTTCGAAATTTATAATATCTATCCAAAATGTATTACTCTGTTTTGGTCAGTATGACCGCTTTGATGAGTTCTTTCAATCAAGTTATGAAATCCAACAAATTTAGCACATTTTTTATTAATATCTTGCCATCGGCTCATAATAGATGTTTGACTACGCCTAATTTTAGCTCCTCCATTCATGTTGAAGTATTAATGTATTCTCTTCCAAAACGTATTGTGTTGTTGACCACTACCAGTTATTGGATCTTTTCTTGTGTTTAGCTAACTAGAAAGAATAAGAATATCCTTGGTAGGATTGAAATTTTTTGCTCTTTGTGCCTTCCTAGTCGTTGATCTCGCTGTATTTTGATTTTGATTTTGGGGGATTGGTTCAGTTTCGGATTGATTTTCAGAAAAATCATCTAAAAAAAGATTTGTGAAATAATAATTTGATTCATAATCCATTTGCATGTATTAAATTAAAATAAATTAATCAATTCAATATAAATTAAATAACTTGTGCAAATTAATCAATAAATCAACTAAACATGGAAAAAACAATTAAACAAATTAATCAATTCAACATAAATTAAATAACTTGTGTAAATTAATCAATTAATCAACTAAACATGGAAAAAATGATTAAACAAATTAATTAATTCAATATAAATTAAATAACTTGTGCAAATTAATCAATTAATTAACTAATGATAGGTGTAATTTGTCTATATATTTCCAAGCTGGTTTTGATAGTTTTCGAGTATTTTTATTGCGTTTTATTATATTTTAATACGTTTTTATTTATTTTGTCTTAAATTAGGTATTTAGGGTAAAAATGGACTAAAACGATCCATAAATGATCAAAGTAGTGGAAGAACAGTGGAGAAAAAGAGCAAAACGACCAAATCTAGAACTTGGATCTACCGCTGCGGCGGTGAAAATATAGAGAGTTTGCTGAAGCTCCACCACTACAGCGGTCACTCTACAGATTTTTAAAGATATTTTAGGATATTTTGAGATATTTTGAATCCTATAAATATCGTCCCTATTCCCCCCAAACGAAAGGTAGACGCTTTTAGGAGTCTTGAGAGCTCTAAGGCCATTTGACCAATAGAATATCACAACGCGAAGAAAGATGAAGCATTCTCGGAGCGATTTTAGCGGCGAATTTTTGGATAATGGCCAGTCTCCTCGTTTCTCTCTTTCTTTCTTAGATTGGTTGTTTGTTTAAATATGTTTAGCTCGTTTCTAGTTATATATAGGGCTACGACCATGTGTAACTAAACATATATTGTTTAGGGATTGATTGTACTTCACGAAAACGATGTTTGAATAAATCGATATTTTGTTAATGGTTGTTCATGTTTATTCGATTATGTTTACCGTTATTCTTTGTTTATATGCTTGTTTAGATATATTGAGAATATGGGGTTTAACACTCGGGAGAGGTAATCCCGGATTCGAACTAGGGTTTAAACACAACGCGACGATCTAATAACCCAGGAGAGAGTTAGAAAGTGTGTAATCCGTGACGTTGGGGCAATACTCGTGTAACCAAGTGTCATATAGACGCTCGAGGGGGACTTCGGCATTGACGCAAAGTCACATATTCATTCAATTTACACTCGGGAGAGGTAGTGAATGAGATTTCGATACTGAGATTGTCAGATAAGATGAACGTCATTAATGTAAACTAAATTGAAACAAACACGTTTAAGTAAACAAAATTAATCCCTAGGCAATAATTTCCCATAAAAGTCATACAACTATATTAGTATATTAGATTAATTAACTTAGTATTAGTATATTATTATAAAAAACTACATTTTCATCTCCTAAATAAAATTAGGTTATGATAATCGCGGTATTTAACGACCGTCTAATCCAATTCCTATGGATACGACAACCCTTACTCTTCCCCATCTATACTAAAACTTGACCTGTACACTTGTGGTGAAAGTAGCGATGTATTTACGCACTACCAAGTTTTTGGTGCTGTTGCCGGGGATTGGTTTTTAGATTATTGTTGATATTGTGAGTAAATGACTTGATTTTAATTTAGGCATTTCTTTTGTGTATAATTTTTTCTTTGTAGTTTTGTTTTTGCTCTTCCTGTAGGGTACTTGAAGATGTTAGCTCAACAGGTACTTTTGCGTTTCTTTCAACGGGATTCCCAGCCATTTTACTATGCTTGGGATCGATACAAAGAATTGTTGTTCCGATTTCCGAACCATTGTTTTCCGGGAGAGTGTCTACTACTGAACTTCCTCGATGGGTTACTAGATGCAACCAGAACGTGGGTTGAAAGAGGAAATAGTACTACCTCTTTCGACCAACTAACCGCGGATGAAGCCTATTGGTTGTTGGAAGACATGGCCGAGTTTGATTTTCAGAATTGGAATTATTCACCAAGCTACCAAATCTTGGGGGATAGTTTCATTGCTTTGGAGCCATGGATTGATACCCCAGACTAACATATGGAGTCTTCCACCGCATTGGAAACCATGTTCGCTGAATTTATGGGGGAGACTCAGGTATTTTGGAGGGAAACGAATGACAGGATCAATGAGCACGAGGATCGTCTTGACAATATTGAGATGGTTTTCACTGAAATCGATGGGACCGTAGTGTCTCTTTAGACGCAAATTAGTCAGCTAATCTGCTTTATTGAGGTCGAGTCAAAAGTGATGGCACTAAGAGACACAAATGCCACATACATTGAAATCCACCAAGAGGAATCGCAAACGAGCGGAAAAAGCTTGGGAGAGTTCAACTATGATTACTCGAGTGAGACGGGAACCCAAGCATAGATCGATAATTGTAATTCATCACCATTAGAGATCTAAATTGTAATGCCACCACCGATCCAAGACAATCACATCTACGAGGATCCGATGTGGCTCACTTGTCATTTGCCGCCAAAAGCAATGCTTTTCATGCCCATCAAGTACATGAGCCAGTGGAGAATCTTGTTGAAAACTTAGGCCAAACAATGCCATATCTCGCCAGTCTTGAGGGCGTACTGAATCAAGACCCATACGTAGTGTTGTATGACACTTACTATGGACGGAAGCTGCTGTTTAACGAGCCCTTCTCTATGTCAAGCCGAGGACAATAAACCAAGTGCTTCTTGGGAGGCAACCCAAGTCCAAAAATAAGTTAGATCCATCACTACCGAATTCATTCAGAGGCGAGCTTGTCTCGCCTCCCAAGTACGTGTTCTAAACCCCCTTCGTCAGCATGCTTTATTTCTATGTTAAGATTGATGATTGGTTCTAGACACTGACTGTTTTAAGTTCAGGGGTGATGTGTAGTATGTTATTATGTTTTATTGTTGTTAGTTATGTTTTATTATTTCAACGTATGCATGTTTGTTTAGTGTAGGATATGTTTATGTATGTGTTGTTGTTGTTGCATGCTAAGTTTTGCGTTCATCTGGGCCATAACCCGATGATGATATTACCCCCTGGTTGTTTTCGAGGTCAAGGGTAATGCCCATTCATGTGTGTTCTGTGTGCTTGACAATGTCGTTTTGGTGAAAGTTATTGTGGATCCTAATTTGCACAAGCACATAGACTCAATGTATAACTATTCAATTAATTTGAGGACAATTATCCATTATCCAAATTCATGATAATTTAAGAATTCTAGAACCTGATTGAAGGAAAAAAAAAGAGTAAAACGGTCAAATCTAGAACCTGCATCCACCGCTGCAGCGGTGAACCACCCTTGTAACGTTGAAAATACAGAGAGTTTGCTGAAACTCCACCGTTGTAGCGGTTAAAATACAGGGAGCTCTACCGCTGCAGTGGTCAACCTATCAACCTCCCCACTATTGCAGCGGTCACTCTGTAGTTTTTTTAGGATATGTTATGATATTTTGAGATATTTTGAATCCTATAAATATCATCTCTATTCTCCCCAAATGAAAGGTAAACGCTTTCGAGAGTTTGAGAGCTCCAAGGCCGTTCGACCAATAGAAGATCACAACACGAAGTATGATGAAGCATTCTTGGAGAAGTTTTAGCAGTGAATCTTCGGATAATGGTTACTCTCATCGTTTCTCTATTTCTCTCTTAGATTGGTCATTTGTTTAAATATGTTTAGCTCGTTTCTAGTTGTATATAGGGTTATGGCCATGTGTAGCTAAACATATATTGTTTAGGGATCGATTATACTTCACGAAAATGATGCTTGGATAAATCGATTGTTTATTAATGGTTGTTCATGTTTATCCGATTGTGTTTGCCGTTATTCCTTGTTTATATGCTTGTTTAGATATATTGAAAATACAGGGTTTGACACTCGGGAGAGGTAACCCCAAATTCGGACTAGGGTTTAAACACAACGCGACGATCTAACAACCCGGGAGGGAGTTAGAAAGTGTGCAATCCGTGACATTGGGGCGAGACTCATGTGACCAAGTGTCATATAGGCACTCGAGGGGGACTTCGGCGTTGACGTGAAGTCACATATTCATTTACTTTACACTCGGGAGAGGTAGTGAATGAGATTTAGATATCAAGATTGTCGGATAGGATGAACGCCGTCAATGTAAACTAGATTGAAACGAACACGTTTAAGTGAATGAAGTTACTCTCTAGGCAATAATTTTCCATAAACGTCATACTATTATATTAGTATATTAGATTAATTAACTTAGTATTAGTATATTTATTATAAAAAAAACTATATTTTTATCCCCTAAATAAAGTTAGGTTATGATAATCGAGGTATTCAACGACCGTCTAATCCAATCCATGTGGATACGACAACCCTTCTTCTTCCCCTTCTGTACTAAAACTTGACATGTACACTTACGGTGAAAGTAGCGACGTATTTACGCGCTACCAACTAAACATAGAAAAAACTATTAAACAAATTAATCAATTCAATATAAATTAAATAACTTGTGCAAATTAATCAATTAATCAACTAAACATGAAAAAAAAAACAAAAAACTATTAAACAAATTAATTAATTCAATATAAATTAAATAACTTGTGCAAATTAATCAACTAAACATTAATTTAATTATCCAAATCAACCCATTAATCCCTAATATGCTGGTTAGCCCAGCCCAACCCAAACTATTTTATCTGCCTAATCAACCTAAACCCAGCTCGCCCACTTTCCCATAAACCCATCCCCAATTTCATTGCCCTAATTCTCACGCTGCCTCACAATACACACACACACAGATGATCGACCTTGGCTGCCTTTCGATGGAGAGAGAGATAGAGATAGAGATGGTAATGGCGAAGGCGACTTTCGATGGAGATGGTGAAGGCGGCGACTTAGGGTTGCGATTTAGGCGACGACGGCGATTGAGACGACGACGATTGAGATGGAAATGGTGATGGAGATGGAGATGGTGATGGCGAAGGTGATGGCGAAGGCGGTGGCTTAAGGCAGTGATTGAGGCGACAACGGCGATGGCTACAGCTACTCTATTTTTTTTAGGCGATGGCGATCGATATACAAGGTTCGATTTTAATTTTTTAGAGCATTCATTCATCTCAATTTATAGACTCTTTTTTTTTTTTTCCAAATTCTGTGGTTTTGAAATTTCAGACTAATAGAGTAGCTGTTGCTACTCTAATGATCAAATAGCACAACCTTCAGGCTGTGCCAAATATGGCACAACAGAGCTAGTGTGCCATTTTTGGCACACCAGATGGCACAACTGTTGGAGCTGATTTTTTGCTTCAAAAATGCCATTTTTGGGATGGCACGGCAGATAGCATAGCTGTTGGAGATGCTCTGAAGCATCTGATTGCATTCGGCCAAAGGAAACAGTCTGAGTACTTCGAGTTTCTCGTGGTTCGGACGACAAACAGCAGCCACGGATCGAAAAGGTCATAGCCCTGGAATATTTTTTTACTGAAATGTAAAACTTGTTCAAAGTAATCGGGACATTAAGTCTCAGAACAGTACTTCACTTTTGGACAACTAAGCCTTTGTCCCACATAAATAGGGTCTATATAAATCTGTTTACGCTACAATAAACGATCAAGGGTCATCTCCTCAGTTAGGTTCAGTGTCGGCAAATCAATTCTAATAGTCTCGTCCCAAATTTTCTTAGGCCTACCTCTCCCTTTAGTAGTCCTCCGTACTTACACTAATTTGTATTTTCTCATTGGTGCTTCTATAGGCATTCTACACACATGTCCAAACACCCGTAAATGATTTTCTCTCATTTTTATTCGATGAGGGATATTCCTAAATTCTCTCTATTCTGATGTGGGGGAATTATGTCACATGCGCCACGTAGAAAAAATCTCGACAAGTATGGGAAAACAGCCGAATATGGCCACCTGAACACTCCCTGCTCGGCATCCTTTGAGTGGATAAGTCATTTACCATATAGGAGTGTGTCGCCACCTTCCCTGCTTAATTCATCTCCTACAGAAGCCCGGAGACTCTGGACAAGTCACCGGGGGGTTTGTGTCCTGCTCCCTGAATGCCCTTGGCATGGTTTTTCTCATCCGCCATACCCCATCTGCATTCACGTGACTTCCAATCAGAGATGTCCATCCTGGGGTTAACATAAGGGGGCATGACTACTCGATTTTGCACCTACGACATTGTGGGTTAGGCCCATTCTCTACAGCAATACTGGGTCGGTCTATGGACCTCTCCTGAAGAACCTGGAAGCCTAATCCAGGTACTTAGGATCCTCATCTGCAAACTCATTGGCCATTCGCCAGATTAGGTTAATTAACTGAGCTCGAGTCCCTAATCCGGCAGCGGTAAGCAGGGCTTACTCCTATATATACTCCTAGGCATTCATTGCCACCAGGTATTGCTTCTTACTCCTACAAAATCACTTTTAGTCTTCTCCCCCAGATACTTACTCTCAAGTCGGAGGGACTTTATCGGGCACAACCCTGATGGGTCTTTGTGCAGGTCTCAACTCGGATGATAAGGATTGATTCAGGACCTCCAAGCGTCAGAAGTTCACCGAGCTTCGAGTTAGGTTTCCACAATGCATCTCCTCCACCTCAGTAAGAAATTTACACATATTATCTGTCCAAACCATATTAGAGGTGTTGACCATTTTTTTACACCAATAGTTTGGCATTGTCTATGGGAAATGAACAAAAATCCTTCCTCAGGTCATCAACCCCCTGCTTGGCTAAGACTTGATGATCACAAAGTCTGGTCATATCATTCAACGAAGAGATCAAAACACCGTGTTGAATAGAAACCCGATAGAGAAATGTCGAGAGTCCCGAGGTCAGAAGCTTGAGTTCCCGCTAACGAAGGCAATCTACCTCCCATTGGCCAGATGAGTCTGTCAACCTTGCCTTCTTGGTCCTTTGTGGGGCAAACCTCTGATGTTGCAAAAGCTTCGTGGATCAATAACTTGAAATGCCAACTAGGCGAGTTTTGGAACTACTTTGAGGTCCTCCTTTCCCACCTGCCGCCGATCTTAGCCCCAGAGGGACCGGCTCTCCAAATCGCAGGGCGAGAAGAGCGACCTCAGAACTATGGGGATCAGGTAATCTTCTCCAATGGACACACGCCTAGAGACCTCTCCCAGCCTTGCGACTACGAGTCAAGGAGGTAAGAGAGGGCTCCCCCAGCTACGTCAAGATCCCCTCTTCTATGAAGACACGGCACCAGGTACCAATCAGGGTTACCCTTGGCCGAGCTCTCAACCAAGCAGCAAGGTTCGGTATGAGGGCCTGTTGTGAGCAAGAGGCAGGTCCTATTCACCGCTCTCATACCACCACTGTGTCCGCAGCAAGATCCAGCCATGTGTAGGTAGTGCCTAGGAGGGAAGCCATCATAGAATATTGAAAGTGGTCTCCTTTACCAATTGCATGGCATGAGAAGAGAAGTTGGGCTCCCAATTGAGGTAAGGTCTCCTTCGTAGATGAGGTCTTGAGAGAGGTAGTGCCTAGACACTTTGCATACCTACAGATGAGCCCCTATGACGGATCCACGGATCCTGAGGACTACATATTGATTTTCAAGTTCTATATGGATATGTACACAGCCTCAGTGGCATTGAGGTGCAAATCTTTCCCCTTCACCCATTCAGGGGTTGCGGGTTTCTGGTTCCAAAGCTTGAGCCTCTATCTCCACTTTCGGCGAGCTCGAGTAGCTCTTCACGGCATAGTTTAACCGCTCATCCTGGAGATTGAGGACCATGACTCACCTCCTTACTTTGCAGCAATAGCATGGTGAATCCCTTAGGGATTATATTGAAAGATTCAACCGAAAGGCCAATGCCTATGGCGATTTCTTTGAGAGCGTTACACTGTCCGTCTTCATCAACTGGCTTAGACAACAAAGGTTATTCTATGACCTCTACTCGAATAATGCAAATAATCTTAATCAAGCTTTGAACTGTGGCTGGTGGCGATATTTTAATCACTTTGAATTACTTGCAAGTGCACGAGGTTAAGTTTTAATAGTATAGGAAGAGTAGGGTTGTGGTATCCACAGAGATTGGTTTAAATTGTCATTAAGTACTGCAATTGTCATAACCTAACTTTATTTAGGCGATCCAATTTTAGGTTTTTGTAAAAATATAAAACTAAACTACACTAATTAAACTAAAATAATAAGAATAACATCTATGGGAATAAATTATTTAGAGATTAACTTCGTTAACTTAAACATGTTTGATTTAGTCTAGTTTACATTAACAATCATTAATCTATCCGACAATCTAGGTGTCTAAAACAAGGAAGAATAGTCTATATCTGAAGAATTGATGATTTCGAGTCCATAAAATTTGCTCTGATCTTGTTTCCTCTTCTCCAATTGTATGTTCCTCTTGCTTGGTATGATCTTGAGCTCTCCAAAAAGTCCCAAAAACGTCCTTATGGTGTAGGGAATGGGTGGATATTAAAAGAGATAAAAAAAAAAAATCTAAAAATATATTTACCAAGTAGTGTCGAGTCGCTGCAACGATGAAGGGCATCACTGTAGCGATGGGAAGTCAGTAGGGCTTCTGCCCTTTCATCATTTCAACGATGAACGACATTGCTGCAGCAATGGGGAGGTAGAAGGTCTTCTGCCCTTTCATCGCTACAGTGATGCCCTTCATCGCTACAGCGATGGAGGGTTAAAAGGTTTTCTGCCCTTTCATCACTGCAGCAATGGAGGGCTAATGGCCTTGTGATGCTGGATGACCTTTTTGCTCACTTTTCAACCGTTTCTTCACCGACGTCATACCGATTTGCTCAATTTTCAACTGTTTTCGCCCCTAACACCTGATTTACATAAAAACAAATAAAAACGAATTGAAACATTACGAGAACACTAAAAAACTACCACAATTATCTTGGAAATTTATAGATAATTTCTACCTATCAAATACCCCAAAACTTGAAATTTTGCTAGTCCTCAAGCAAAATACTCACACTAAAATAAAAAACCACAACTAATTAACGAAGTTAAATACTAAAATCGAAAAAAAAAACACAAACAAACTAAAAATAACGATGTGTGAGTTTTGAATTTCAACTAATCGACCAAAAAGTTTTCCCTCAACGACCCCCAATCATATCGAGTTCAAGTATAAAACTGCACCATGTGGTGTTCTAGAATTTCAACATTCAATAACGGTAAATACCATTCTAGATTATGTTCAAGTATGTGTGCAAAAACTCTAATTATACAACTATCCAAAGACCGGATTGGATTATCTACTAACAAAGTTCATGACTTAAAACTGACAAGACATAGGATTTCCATAAGCCAGATTGGGTTCCACTCTCCACTAATATAGACTAAGCAATTCAAAAAGATCAAAAGTACTTGGTTCGATTTTTATCAACCGGCTAGGGTATATCAGGAATATAAAACAGGTAAACATCTTTAGATCAACGATACCCGAGGCACAACGCTTGACACTCAATCACACGCATACCCACAAAGATCAATTTGAAACAACCCTAAACTAACTTTTAAAACGTAGTACTCACTTATCTAAACAAACTAAAACAAAACCTTATTTACACATGTTTTTTTTAAACCACACCCCTAAACTTATTTGATTTGTACAATTTCACAGGTGTGGAACTATGATAGAAAAATAAAAGGGAGTACTCGAATACCGAATCAATCAAAAGTTCGCCCAAAACCTAACCTCTCACATCAAGTAGCATAAACAAATGCTAACTTGATTATAACTCAAATAGTGCCTTAGGTTTAGCGACAGTGGTTTGAAAAAAATAATAATTGGCCAGGGTATTTGTTACGTGCTCAGAATTGAAACAACTAATTGGCTTCAATAGGGTAACAAGGGGTAAAACATTTTGTATGGAAGGCTTCAACGGCTCAAGCGATCAAAGTGAATGCCTAAATCATATCTCCTGAACTATATCGCCTAGGATTTTGCCTCGAGTTTCTCCCATTCAGGCTCTAGAATCCCTTAAATTATCATGAACTTGGCTACTGGATAATCGGTGTCAAATCAATTGGATAGCTGGTACATTGAGTCTACGTGCTCGTGCAAATTAGGATCCACAATGACTTTTACCAAAACGAGATATCAAGCACACATAACACACATGAATGGGCATTACGCTTGACCACGAAAAATAACTAGGGGATAATATCATCATCGGGTAATGGCCCAGAAGAACTGCAAAACTCAACACACAAAAAAAACAACAACTACAAACACAAACATACTTATACTAAACTAAACAATCAAGCATTAAAACGATTTAACTTAAACTACACAACATGTAACAACAATTAAATTTAAACTACATAACTAACAAAAAGTCACTAAATAAGAAAGCATACCAAACATCCCCCTAAACTTAAAATGGGCAGTGTCCACAATGACCAAACATCAAACTTAACAAATAGCACGCATTATAGTGACAAAGGGGTTTTTGAACACGTACCTGGGAGGCGAGACATTCTTGCCTCCGAGTGTAGTCGGCGGCGATGAATTGATTTATTTGAAAACTTGGGTTGCTTCCCAAGAAACGCTTGGTTAAGTGTCCTCGGCTTGACACAGAGAAGGGCTCGCAAATAGCGGCTTCCGCCCATAGTATGTGTCATACAACACAACATACGGGTCTTAATTCTCAACGCCCTCAAGCTTGGAGAGATTTGGCATTGATTGGCATGTACTCCTAACTTGACTCGCCTCTAGATTTTTTGCTTGGTTGGCACGAATGAACAAAGTTGGAAGTGGGGGAGGACAGATGAGCCACATTGGATCCTCGTAAATGTGATCGTCTTGGATTAGGAGTGGCATCAAAATTTGGATCTCAAATAGTGAAGAATCACAATTGTCAACATATGATTCTTCATCGCCAATCCACAATTGGGTTTTCTTCTCATTAGATAATCGTCAATAAACGCACCCAAGTTCTTTCTGCTCATATCCGGTTCCTCTTAGTGGCTTTCACATATAGATGTGACTTGTGTGTCTCTCATGCCACCACTTCTGACTCGGACTCAATAAAGCAAATAATTTGACTGATTTGCATCTTAAGAGACTTTGCAGGTCGTCTCAATATTGTCAAGACGATCCTTATTCTCATTGAGACAGTCATTCGTTTCCCTTTAAAAAGCCTGAGTCTCCTCCATAAATTCACTGAACATCTCTTTCAGGGTGGGGGAAGACTCCACATATGGGTCCGGGGTGTCAATCTATGGTGTCGAAATGTTGGAACTATCTCCCAAGATTTGGTAGCTTGTTGAATAATTCCAACTCTGACATTAACACTCCTCCATGTCTTCCAACAACCAATAATCTTCCTCTGCGGTTAGTTGGTCGAATGAGGTGGAGCTATTTTTTCCCTCTACCCACATTCTTGTTGCGACTTGTAACCTATCGAGAAAATTCAGTAGTTGACGCTCTCTCGGAAAACGATGATTCGGGAACTAAATGAGCAACTCTTTATATCTTTCCCAAGCACAATAAAATGGCTTGGAATCCCGTTGAGAAAAATGTAATGGCATTTGTTGATAAGACATCTTCAAGTACCTCGCAATACAAACAAAACTAAAAACAAAAATTAAAAATAAAATAAATGCCTAAATTAAAATCAAGTTACTTTTTCATAATATCAACAACAATCCAAAAGCCAATCCCCAGAAATGACGCCAAAAACTTGCTGGCGATATTTTAATCGCTTTGAATTACTCGTAAGTACACGAGGTCAAGTTTTAATAGTATAGGAAGAGTAGGGTTGTCCTATCCACAGGGATTGGTTTAAATTGTTGTCAAGTACCACAATTGTCGTAACCTAACTTTATCTAGGCGATCCAATTTTAGGTTTTTGTAAAAATATAAAACTAAACTAAACTAATTAAACTAAAATATTAAGAACAAGGTCTATGGGAATAAATTATTTAGGGATTAACTTCGTTCACTTATACATGTTTGATTTAGTCTAGTTTATATTAACGGTCATTAATCTATTCGATAATCTAGGTGTCTAAAACTCACTCACTACCTTTCTCGAGTGTAAAGTGAATGAATATGTAATTCGTGTCAATACTGATATCCCTATCTAGCGTCTAAGCGATTACATGAGTCTTGACCCAATCTCACGGATTGCACACTTTCTAATAATCTCCCGAAACATTAGAACGTCACGTTGTGTTTAAACCCTAGTCCGAATCTGGGGTTACCTCTCCCGAGTGTCAAACTCCGTATTCTCAAATAAATTAAAATATCATAACAAGCATATAATGAAAGTATTAGAATGGTAAACACAATTGAATGAGGGAAGAACAACCGATAACAAAATATAGAATTACTCAAACATAGTATGTATAAATTTCATCATTCCCTAAATAATAAACGTTTAGCTCATAGCCATAACCAAATATTCAACTTAAAATGATATACACATGATCAAACAACCAACAAGAGTTAATAATAAAAGAGAGAAACAAGGGAGAATAGTTGATATCTGAAGAATGGATGATTCCACGTCTGTAAAATCCGCTCTGATCTTGTTTCCTCTTCTCCAATTGTGTATTTCTCTTGCTTGGTATGATCTTGAGCTCTCTAAAAAGTCCCAAAAATGTCCTCATGGTGTAGGGAATGGGTGGATATTAAAATAGATAAAAAAAATATCTAAAAAATATCCTAAAAATATCTTTGCCAAGTAGTGTCGAGTCGCTGCAGCGATGGGAAATCAATAGGGCTTCTGCCCTTTCATCACTGCAGCGATGAAGGGCATTACTGGAACTCTAGGGAGGTAAAAGGTCTTCTCCCCTTTCATCACTGCAGCGATGGAGGGTCAGAAGGTCTTTTGCCCTTTCATCGCTGCAGCGATGAAGGGAATCGCTATAGTAATGGAGGGCCAGTGGCCCTATGTTGCGGGATGGCCTTTTTGCTCACTTTTCAACCATTTCTCCATCGACGTCCTATTGATTTGCTCAATTTCTAATTGTTTTCTCCCCTAACACTCGATTTACATAAAAATAAATAAAAACGAATTAAAACATTACAAGAACACTCGAAAACAACCAAAATCAGCTTGGAAATATATAGATAATTTCAACCTATCAGCGGCATCTGATTCTACAATGCCAAACTGAGCATCTTGGCCAGAGGAGAGCAAGAAGAGGTTATACGGAAGAAAGGAGAGCATAAGGGCCCAAGCAAGACATGGGGCTTGGAGAGGCTCTAAGTAAACAAGTCATGGGATCCAATCGAGCTCCGATCTTTCAATCTGCCTTTGCTCGTCAAACACCAAGAGGAAGACTCTTGGGCATTTGTCTAGGCTCCACCCTATTAGGCTTGTAGAGAGCTCAACTTTTCGTTTTCTTCCCAGCCCTCCAGGCTGAAGAGCTTTTTATCACGGTACCCCATATTCAAAAATATTTATTAGGACTTCTTTGGCAATGACCAAGTAATGTGTTCTACCACGACTAAGGACATGTCACAAATGAGTGTTTCGAGTCAAGGAGTGAGTGAAACTGGAAGGCCTAGACGAGCATCCCTCTATCCTACTATAGACGGGGAAGAAAAGCCCTCTAGCCTACCTACAAGCACTGCTCAGTGGTAAATCTGAGCAACCCTCTAGCCCACCAAAAATAAATCTAAGTGGCCCTCAAGTCGCAGTAAGGGACCAACCATCATGCTATGATTAATCTCCAGATAAAATTATCTACAAGAATTGATAACTCGATGCATAGCGTCGAGGGAGATAGCCGGACCCCCTACACAGGTCAATATTCCGTACCTAGGGATAGACCAAGGTCATCCACCAAGGGCAGGGCATCAATTTGGTCTAAGGGCCTGCGGCTAAGTGTTAATCCTCTTATAGTCGACCATAGGTTAGGTGACTTAAAGGAGAAGATGCTCCTGCATGGACTAAATTGGGATAACCTGATAGGGCTCAGGGATGAGCCCGACTATGGAGAACCCACTGATGACCGGCCACAGGAGTCTGACCGGAGCATTGTACTCCTAGGGACTATGACGACCAGGTACTGTGGATAACTCATTACCTTGAACCCACGACATGAATCCAACCTTGTCAACTCATGTCCTAGCTTGGGGGGTAAGAGGGCCATGGCCCCAAGAGGAAACAAGGAAAGTTGAAAGAAAACAAAGTTTTAAGTTTTTTTTTTTTTTTTGAACTTTACTAATTTGGGAAAAACGCCCAATCTCCGAACTCCATTCACCCTCTAAGCGGTTTTCTCGGATTAGATATTATTGAGAATATCTAATTAGGGGTAGCTGAGTTTTAATCTCTTCTGGTAAAGAGATTGAGATTTGATCTTTACCTAGTGCATAAAAATATTAGGTTACTCTTTTCTAGTGAAAAAAGATAGATGTTAATTTTTCCTGAATAGAATTAGATTTTGAGAGAATTTGTAATGGTTCCATCCTTACTGGGTAAAAGAATACTTGGAGAGATTTGGTGAGGTTTAATTCTTAAGCCTAAGGTATAAAAAGAATTAGGCCGTGATTCTCCCTGTAATAGAATTAGATTAATCTTTAACCAGGTAAAAAGATAAAGGTCTTTCCTTAACCTATGAAAAGGAAAACTGTAAAGGTTGATTCTGAGCCTGCGAAAAGAATTATTTGTAAGGGTTTGCTTCCTACCAGATTAAAGGAATCATAGTGATTAGTACGTGCGAGTCTCCGTAGGGATCGGAGGACTGGATTAGCCAAGAGTAACTTGGTGAACTAGTATAAATTTTGGTGTACTGCTATTTTACTTTATTTATTTTTAGTTATTTGGGTATGCACCTAGTTTACATCACACTTATCCGCTGCTATAAAGATAATAATTAATTTAGGATAAAATTAATTATTTGAATTTTCAAGTGTTATAATTTGATTTATTTTTATAACTACCCAATTCACCCCTCTCTTGGGAAGATCATTGGGCCAACAATAAACTTATTCCTGCGCCTGGGAAAACGATTAGGTGGTGATTCCTCCTGAATAGAATTAGGTTAGTCTTTATCTTGGTAAAAAGATAGGGTTCTTCCTTAACTTGTGAAAAAGGATAATTGTAATGGTTGATTCTGAGTCTGTAAAAGAATTATTGTGTAAATGTTTAGTTCCTACCTATTAAAGGATTCTAGTGGTTTAGTGGGTGCGAATCTCTGTGGGCACGGAGGACTAGATTTGCCAAGAGTAGCTTGGTGAACCAGAATATATCATGGTGTTCTGCTTTATTACTTTATTTATTTATTGTTGTTTGGGTGTGCACTTAGATTAAATACACTTATCCACTACTATATAAAGATAATAATTGATTTAGGATAAATTGGTTATTTGTTTATTTAAGTGTTGAAAAGATTAAAATTTGCTTTAATTTTTATAACTACCTAATTCACCCCCCTTTTGGGTAGCTCACTGGGTCAACACATACCTTCCTCCTAGCGGTCGGTGAAGTAACGTCCTTTCCAACCTTAGTTGGTTGGAAAAGTAACAAATTCATACCTTCCTCATAGGGGTCAGTAAAGTAACATCATTTTTTTACTTTAGTTGGTCGAAGAAGTAGACAATCCATACCTTTCTCATAAGGGTTGGTGAAGTAACATCCTTTCCTACCTTAGTTGGTTGGAGAAGTAGAAAATCCAAACCTTTCTCATAGGGGTTGGTAAAGTAATATCCTTTCTTACCTTAGTTGGTTAGAGAAATAGAAAATCAATACCTTCCTCATAGGGGTCGGTGAAGTACATCATATCTAACCATAGTTGGATGGAGACTTATATCCATTCCTTTCTCCCACAGGTTGGTGAAGTATGTCCTATCTAACTATTGTTGGTTGGAGAGTTATATCTATTCCTACCTCACATGGGCCGGTGAAGTACATCCTATCGAACCTTAATTGGTTGGAAAGTTAGATCTATTCCTACCTCAAACGAGTCGGCGAAGAAAAATTATGCCCCAACTCAAGTAATCGAAGATCCCATAAAGCCTCAAGGATCAGTTATTCAGCCTCCTTTGACAAAATCCTTTACCACTTCTAAATAGTAGATGCAATAATGTTCAGGTATGATCCTAAACTTCGCTTAAATTAAAATTAAAATTTATGTCCTTTAAATATCATGTCTAGCAGAACAAAATATTTGTGTCATCTTCTTTGTCATTACGAGTAAACTTGCATGACAAAGAGAATCAGCTATAGACACTACCTTTTAATTATAGGATATTTCAAACAACTAACTCAGTTACCTTCCCTGACCCTAAAACATTTACTATCACTGAATCTTGTCGGTTTAACACCAAAAACATTTATTTCAAATATAAAAGAAAAAATGAATCAAATCCCAGTCAAAAACACTCTAAGAGACCTCAATAAAGGCTTTGAAAGGTCATGACAAAGCCCTAAATCACAAAGGTGATTAATGAATTGGGCTTGATTTGGATGTAGATAAAATCCAAGTTTGTCATGACAAAGCACCCTAGGCCCAATGAATCAAGGGGTTAACCATAATTTAAAGGCGCACAAAAGGATCCTTGAAATAACCAAAGAACCTTCAAAGAAGTTGCCCACAAATATCTAAGGAAGACAAAACAAAGACAAATAGAATGTGGCTAACTGTTATTGAAACTAAACCGATTCGGTTAGCCACCTAAGCAAAGAATTTAATAAGCATGAAATGCCCATTCCATCAAGATTTAAATGCTTGGGATGACATGGATAGGCCATGGTAGCGCGTAAATACGTCGTTACTTTTACCGCAAGTGTACGGGTCAAGTTTTAGTAGAGTGGGAAGAGTAAGGGTTGTCGTATCCACAGGGATTGGTGTAGATTATCGTTGAGTACCATAATTGTCATAACCTAACTTTATTTAGGCGATAAAAATGTAGTTTTTTATAAATATTATACTAAATTAATTAACTAATTAAACTAATTAATCTAATATAGTAATATAGTGGTATGACGTTTATGGGAAATTATTGCCTAGGGATTAACTTCGTTCACTTAAACGTGTTCATTTCCATCTAATTTACATTAACGACATTCATCTTATCCGACAATCTCGGTATCGAAATCTCATTCACTACATCTCCTGAGTGTAAAGTGAATGAATATATGACTTTGCGTCAATGCCGAAGTCCCCCTTGAGCGTCTATACAACACTTAGTCACATGAGTCTCGCCCCAACCTCATAGATTGCACACAATTTCTAACTCTCTCCCGGGTTATTAGATCGTCGCATTGTGTTTAAACCCTAATCCAAATCCGGGGTTACCTATACCGAGTGTCAAACCCTGTATTCCCAAAATCAATCCTAATACCATAACAAGCATATTAAGATTGTAATAAAATGGTAAACACAATAGGATAAACATGAACAACCATTAATGAAACATAGATTTTATGTAAGCAACGTTTTCGTGAAGTACATCAATCCCTAGACAATATATGTTTAGCTATACATGGCCCTAACCAAATATACAACAAGAACTATGTTAAACATGTACAAAACATTCAACTAAACTAAGAGAGAAAGAGGGAAACAAGGAGACTAGTCGTTATCCGAAGATCCAATGCTAAAACCGCTTCGAGAACGCTTCTTTCTTCTCCACGTTATGATCTTCGATTGGTTGAATTGCCTTAGAGCTCTCAAGACTCCCAAAAATGTCTACTCCTCGTTTGGGGAGAAGAGGGATGATATTTATAGGATTCAAAATATCCTAAAAAATTTGGCGCTGACCGCTGCAGCGGTGGGATCACCGCTACAACGGTGGATAGGTTAGTAGGATTCTGGCAGGTGACCACTGCAGCGGTGGAGCTCTATGCATTTTGACCACTGGTGGTGGCCGGACCATTGCAGCGATGGAGCTTTCAACAACTCTCTGTATTTTCACCATTGCAGCGGTGGATGCAGGTTCCGAATTTGGTATTTTTGCTTTTTTCTCCACTGTTCTTCCACTACTTTGATCTTTTATGGACCATTTTAGTCCATTTTCACCCCCAAATACCTAATTTAAGATAAAATAAATTAAAAAAAATTAAAACATAATAAAATACTATAAAAATACTCTAAAACTAGTAAAATCGGCTTAAGAATAAATAGATGAATTACACCTATTAGGCCACATTCAAGGTATCTAGATATTTTGATTAAAATATCTTAGAGTTAATCGAAAACCTTTAAATGTGACTGCCCCTTATCAAAATTGAACTAAATCGGTTTGCCACCTAACCTATGCATTTAATGAGCATTAAATGCACATCCCGTCAAACATTAAATACTTGGTATGACATAGAATGAATTAATGCATTGAATCTAGATATTTTCTTCAAAATATATAGGGGTAACTAAGGAACTTGAAAACCAACCATCAGTTACAATGGGAAATTAACCCAATTCAATCCAATTCCAACCAAATGTGTGATCACCAAGCAATGACTCACCATGGAGCATTAAATGAAATTGTGATATGTCTTGACTACATACATTGCACTTGGAAAGCATTAATGGAAACTAAATCGAAATAGTAAAACTAACCAATACTTAGCCCCTAAACTGAACCAGAAGTGTCACATCAAGCCATTAATGCACCCATGTACAACTAATATGATTTGTGGAAGTGTAATGATTGCTAATCATTACCAAATCTAGGACAAGATTTGGTAATTGTTGGCCCAGTAGAATACCCAAGAGGGGGGGTGAATTGGGTAATTAAAAATTAATCAGAATAAAAATCAATAAATCAAATAATTAATTTTATGCCTAAATTAATTATTATCTTTATAACACAGTGGAATTAATCAATTAACTAGGTGCACACACAAACAACAAAAATAGATAAATTAAGAAAGCAGCACACCGGAGATTTATACTGGTTCACCAAGCTACTCTTGGCTAATCCAGTCCCCCGAGCTCTACGGAGGTCGCACCCACTAAAACCAAGATTCCTTTAAAGGTAGGAACCAAACCCGCACACTGATTCTTTTACAGGCTCAGAATCAACCTTTACAATTTCCTTTTCAAAGGCTAAGGAATAACCTCTACTTTTTACAGGTTAAAGAATAACCTAATTCTTTTTAACACTTAGGCTTAAGAATCAAAACCTCACCAAAACACTCTAAATATCCTTTTACCCGGTAAGGATTAAACCGTTACAAAATCACTCACAAACACGCAATTCTTATTCATGAAGAATCACTACCTTAATCTCTTTACAGGAAGAGACTGAAACCCTGCTACCCTTGATTAAATATCCCTAATGATATTTAACCCGTCACAACTCACCAATACAAAAATTGATAAGTAAATCTCACTCAGAGCTTCTACCACCCCAGATATATAAAAACTCAATTAATATCTCAACTAGTGATAGAATTATGTGAGATGCATAAATATGATTTTAACAATATATGGGTAGCAAATTTGAGCACGTAATCAGATTCAAGAAATTGTTCAAAAGAATATTTTCTTTAAAGAATCAAAAACAATTTCTAAGATCAATTTCCAAAGACAATAATAAAGAAGTAATAATCAATATGGAAAGATCTCACCCGGAATCCACAGAATTAATAATGAAAACAATATAGCTTCAATTTTGGAATCAACACAATTTGATTTCAGTTGATTATCAAAATCACTCTCTTAGAACAACTCACAGTATAGTTGAATGATCACTCTTATAAATGCTCTCTCAAATATAGACTGATTTTATCTCTTAGAATGAATAGAATGATTAACTCTCTTAGAAAATTCGCAGGTCTATATAAGGGCACATGTAATCAGCCTCCTAACGTCTAGTTTATAAGTGTTATAACAATAAAATACTCTTATAGACCCTTCATAACATGATGACTTCATTTAAGTTCAATTTCACTTAATAACAACTTTTAAATCTCTCAATTAAATCTCCAAAGTATTTCTCAATTAAAACAAATAAGTATAGAATTCATTTTATGTACCAAATTGAGAAACTTTAATAATTAATGAACCATATTAAAAGGATTTAATATGTATATGAGTCATATCTCAAATGTTAAGAATATCCCTGAATCTCTCTCAAATCTTAACAAAAAATAACTATTGGATTTAAAATCGGATCAACCAATATCCAAAAACTGTGCGTTCAGCCAACTGGAGGATACTGGAAGTATTCAATGCACTTTATTGGTCGACTTCTCAGTCAACTCGCAGATTCAGAGAGTTTGCCCAACTTCCATCGGTCGACCTCTCTCTCAACTCGCAGATTCAGAGAGTTCATCTACTTTCTCCGGTTGACTCCTCAGTCGACTGGCCTCTCCTGAATCTCTTCTCTAATCTTGTTTTTAACTTACTTTCTTTTGCAATTTTGCCCCTTTATCCACATTTATATTCAAATGAACTCCACTAATATTCTTATATTCTATTTTAGTCATTAAAAAATATTTCTTTTTAATTCACATAGGAGCAAATAAATATACTCAACCAAAACACACATAAAAGATGAAATTCATTTTGTGTCGTGTATGTGTTCCTAAATGGGATATTAAGAGTTTATATTTACCTGGGTTGTTTTCCCTAATGTCTTCAAACTCTTAATACTTCTTCTTGATTTCTTCATTTAGCATCCATTCACTTTAACATCTTCACTATTGGAACTTTAAATCACTGAAACACTTGATTAAACATTAGTTCCACCAAAACATCAATACTTAATTGTTCATCAAAATCTTGGGATCAATAGTAATGATTACCAAATCTTTGAGGATCTTTCCTTGCACCTCAAATTCATTCAAAGCTAAGCAAGATCAAACGAAGATAGCAAGTCCCCTAGGCCAAACACATGTTAAGGAAGAGAGTGCAAGCCCTTGGCTTATAAATAGAGGGTCCATGTTTCTCATTTTGGAAAGGCTTGGAACCCTAGATTCTCTCTCTAAGCTCGAGCAATATTCTCAGGTGATAGGATTTTCAAGCAATTCTCTTGAATAACACACCATTATTCTATTGAAATTCGATCTCAGAGGATGTTCTTGAGGTTCTTGGAATAAGAACTCAAGAAGTTGATGCCAATCGATAGAGTTTAGAAAAAGACTACTCCCCCTAAACACGGTTGTTCTTGAGGTTCTTGAAACAAGAACTCAAGAAGCTGAATACAACCAATTGAATTCAAACCAATAATATCAAGGAGGAAAGGAAGGTAATCACTTAGGGAACACTACATCCCCTAAGTAGGTATGTCTTTTTGAAACACCGTTTTATCTTAGCTTAAATATACATATTATGTTTGTACATAGCATGATCATGTAGTATTCATAGTTAATTTTCATATATATAGCATGTATAACAAGTAATCAAGACAAAACATAGAAAACATACCAAAATCATCAAACTATGTAAAAATTGTTCAAGATCCTGTCAAGAACATGAAGAAAAAACCAAGAACATGAAGAACATATGAAGCCAAACTTAACGAACTACGTGACGACCAAATATTTGGTTACCCCCTAAAGTACGTAGGCAACCCACATAAGGGTTCAGTCAACTTTAATAAATAAAATCATACCCTTTAAACCTTATATAAACAAACTACGTGATGACCTGATCTTTGGTTACTCGCCGAAGTACATAGGCAACCTAGTTAAGGTTAGGTCTCTTAAAAAAAAACAAAAAAAACATGTTCATTTCATTTAGTATAGCTTGCATGCTGGAACTACATGTGGACATGATTCCTTGTGAAAACAAGGATATGTAGGAAGCCTATATAATGTTCACTCGCTTATATTTTTGCATCTTATAAATTGCTATTAGGTTGTTTGTAACAGACCGATTTCCCTAGGACTGCCACTAGGTTTCTCCCATAGAGAAATAACACTAAAATCGAACGACCAATTTTTCATTTCATAAATCTGATAGATTTTACAATTATGGCGATAATTATATTAACTAATATTAATTTTAAAAATATTTTTATTATTCGGGAAATTTCAATAATTCATTGAATTAGTTGAATTACTCCATGGTTGCAACATTTCAATAGTAAACCAACTGTTCTCAAATTATAGGAAAAGAATAACTCCAAATTATAAAGTGATGCATTGCCTTCAATTTCACTACACGTTTCAAGCCTCATAATCGTCTCATCAATTTTCCAACCGTAAATAATAAATACAACTATTACAAATTTACATAGGAATCCGGGTATAATTCCTGGGACAGTTTCACTTTCACCGGCCCTGTAACCAAAACTGTGGGGTTGTGAATCAACGCTCAGCAGAATTTCAACTCCTCTAATACGTCTATCCTATCAAATCCTAAATAAACACATAAACATATATCTCACATAATTTTCACATAATACGTATTCATAAATATTTCATAAAAAATAGTAATTATAATAGTAATAATATAAATCACACAATACATGCAAAGATTAAATACTTATATTAAAATAGTTAGAAATTCTACTTGAAATTCGAAGTCGGAATCTGAACCGAAATATATTTACCTGAAATCCGAAGGCAGAATCTGAACCGAAATATATATATATATATATATATATATATATCATAAATATTGATATCCACCTTAATATATATACATGTGTGTGTGACAACCTCTTCAATTCATCATTTTTTTAAGCCACCACATGTCATGTTGAGACACTTCTATATACATGCTTGGTTTGAATTTGTTGCCTTCTCTGGGAAGGCAACAATTTGATCCATGTATCATTTAGGGATACCCAAAAAGACCGAGACAGGTAACCGAAAGAAATTGAACCGAATGGTTTGGGTTGAAATCGACTAAATGTTTTATTTTTTATTTTTTTTGATTTTTAATTTTTGTTTTAAATTTAGCAACCGAAGTGGTTTTGGTTTTGGGATAATAACAGCATAACCAAACCGTGTAACCGATACACACACGCACACACATAAATAAGAAATTTACAGGTTTAATTCTTATTTTTATTTATTTATTTATAAGTTAACCCTTTTACCCATTAACCCTGGTATAAATATTTAGTTATAGGTAGGGAGTTGATTTTGCAGGATTAAAAATTAATTGTATGACAATGATTTGGAGACTGTTGTTATATTTTAGTTATATTTTATATATATAAGAAATAATGGTTTGCAGTTTTGCAATTTCGGTTTTTTTATAAAACAGTTTCGCGGTTTTAGTTTTGGTTTTGGATAAAATTAAATGATTCGGTTTTAAAACCTTTTAAAAGAAACCAATGGTTTTGGTTTTGGTTTTATATATGTTTCATGGTTTTGGTTTTGGTTTTGTATAAAACTGAGCCGAACCTAGACCGCGGGTATTCCTAATATCATCATCATCATCATCATCATTATTATTATTATTATTATTATTATTATTATTATTATTATTATTATTATTATTATTATTATTATTACACTAATTATCCCTCTTGAAATAAAGAAATATAAATTATGTCCCAAATTTTTTTAAATTATAATTTAAATAACACAATAGTCCCAAAATTTTTAAAAGTTAAATTAAAATTAATATTTAACCCAAAAAATTATCAAATATTATTTATACCATAAATTTTCAAAACAATCCCAAAATATTAAACTTCTATAAAATAATATTTTCAAAAATATAAATTTTCAGGGTATTATAATCTACCCCCCTTAAATAAATTTCATCCTCGAAAATTCGTTCAAATGGTAATAATTCAAAATCGCACTCTACTGTCACGTTAGTTACTCTCGATTAAACAATAACAACCAAAAGTCATCACCATGCTCCCGCTACGCTATTTTGATAAAAATAGCGATAATGTCTATATATAACCAATAAATATATTTTTAAAATATCACGGTAGTCTCAACCAATAATTGAATATAAAGCTTTCCAAAAATCTCAACAATTATCCTATACTCTAAACCTACCTATCGTTAGTAGTGGATCAATATCTATCAGAATATTTTATCGGTGTAATTGTTGGCCCGATGATCTACCCAAGAGGGGGGGGGTGAATTGGGTAATTATAAAATTAAAGCAAATAATTTTCTTTCAACCCTTAAATTTTTAAATAATTAATTTAATACTAAATTAATTATTATATTTATATAGTAGCGAATAAGTGTAATTAGGTTTAGGTGTACACCCAAACAATAAGAAATAAAGAAAGTAACAATGTAGTACACCATGATATATACTGGTTCATAAAGCTACTCTTGGCTAATCCAGTTCTCCAAGCTCCATGGAGAGTTACACCCACTAAACCACTAAGATTCCTTTAAATAGGTAGGAACCAAAACTTTACACAATGATTCTTTTCACAAACTCAAAATCAACCTTTACAATTTCCTTTTCGTAGGCTAAGGAAGAATTTCTATCTTTTTAATAGATTAAAAACTAACCTAATTATTTTATACTTAGGCTAAGAATCAAACCTTACCAAAATCACTCCAAGTATTCTTTTCACCGGTAAGGATTATTTTGTTACAAATCACACAAACTAATTTTATTCAGGAAGAATTAACACCTATCTCTTTTCACGAAAAATAGTAACCTAACATTTTTATGCCTTAGGTAAAGATCAAACCTCAATATTTTTATCGGAAGAGATTGAAACCCAGCTACCCCTGATTAGATATTCTGAAAAATAACTAATCCACACAAAACTCACCAATTACAATAAATCAACAAGTTTCTTCCCACTTGGAGCTTCTATTACTACAAATCTATTTAAACTAAATTAATATCCAGATAAATACTAGTGATAGAATTAAGTGAAAAAATTAAAATCTGATTATAAAATAAACGGGTAACTATAGAATCAAGCACGTAATCAAATTTTCACAAAAAATCGTTTTAAAATAATTTTTATGCACTTTAAAGTTTAAAAACGATTTTACACGATTTAAAATCCAAGCAAGATAATAATATATAATCACAATAAACAGTGAAAGCTTGAAACGATCTCACCAGGATATCATCGAAAGAATGAAAATTGACTCGCAACAAAGCTTAGACAGGTGACGTCAAAATAATCAACACTTATTCTCAGGAACTTTTCTGAAGAATGATATCACAATAATCTCTCAGTATAATATCAATATAATAATGCTCTAAAAGCTCAAGAACTGATTGTTCTTGATAGAAGTGATCTCTTGATATGTGAAAAACGTAGGTCTATTTAAACAGATTTGAAACAGATCATCTAACGACTAGTTTCCACAAGATATGACATTTGAATACTCATATAGTCCCCATGTATCAATATTACTCAATCTTGGTTCAATTCACTAAAATATGACTTTTAAATCTTTCAATTTAGTCCTCAAATTATTTCACATTCTCAAATCAAAATGATAGAAAATATTAAATAGCCTAATTTGAGAAACACTTAAAATAAGTGTACCATATCTATAGAGATATGTAAATATGAATGATATATCTATAATATGTTCGAATCCCCAGAATATCTCCAAGATATCATCCAAAAAATGGCTAGTAACAGCTAGTTTTGGATCAGATCTCGAAAACCCTCAAACACTAAAACAGCCCAGTCGGTTGACCGACCAATCCATTATTGGTCGACCGATCGTTTCAGGTTATAGCCCAAGCCATTTTCATATGCTAGTTGGTTGACTGATCCCCCATGAATTGGTTGACCGATTATTTCAGGATGCTCCCCAGGCCACTTTTCGGCCCTGGTCGGTTTACAGATCATCAATGGTCGGTTGACCGATTGATTTAGAGAGTTCACTTCTCAGCCATCGGTAGAACAATCTCTCTTAGTCGATTGACCAATTAATTTAGAGACTTCTCCAATTCATAGCCACTGCCCGTCAGTTGACCGATCCTCTTGCCGTCGGTTAATCGATTAGTGCTGGATCTCTTATTCTCAATTATATTTCAACTCCAATCTTCAACATTTTCGACCCTTTAATCGATTTCTTTTCTCGGTTAAATTAATTGACACTATTAATCAATTTTAAATACTAATCTTTGTTAGGTTAATTTTTCTTTTTGAATTTAACATTAGAGTAAATATGTGAACCAATTAAAACCCTAATAAAAACACACATAAATATAAATCAGTTTTTGTGTTGTGTGTGATCTTAATCGGGATACATTAAAAGTAAAAAATAACTTGAGTTGTTTTCACCTAGATTTTTCAGAATCTTCAATCTTTTAATGTCCGTCTCTTTGTCTTTCTCTTTGCATAGTTAGCAATTACTTTATGATAACATCAACAATAAAACTTTTACACTGAAACACTCAATAAACTTATTAGTTCCATAAAAAATATGAACACTTAATTGTCCATCAAAATTTTGGAATCAACAATCTCCCATTTTTTATGATGACAATTAACTTTGATGTTTTCTTCAAAATAAAAATGTAACCATGCTCCCCCTAAAATGGAGGACAGGTTTTTTAACTCGTTAAAGCATAATCATGAAGATAATTTCAAAAACTCATAAGATATTCAATGAAGCACAAAATATGATTAATTATAGATATTCAGTAGAGCATAACATAATTATATCAACATTGTTCTCCTCCTATAACATGGCAATACGTAGGCAAACGAAACCTAAACATTAACTGACTCGTTTTAAGCGCAACTATAGTTTCCCCCTTTATATCTTCTCCTATAATCAATTTAATTCATTTATGATATTCAATAAAATATCAACATATTATCCTACTTTGACATCTCAAAAAGTAGGGAAGAGGAACCATAAAATCATTACTACTTTAGGCAAACAATCTCCCTTAATGAAAACAATATACTTTGAGAGAATAAACCTAAGATAGTTAAAACAATTTAGTAATTTAACATGATATTAATATTAATATTTAATTCTTTAAAACCATGTTAAAGCATATCATTTCATATATATTTTAATCATATCATATCAACTTATTTAAAAATCGATTTTCATTGAATAACATCTAATAAAAGTATAAAATCAATTTTTAAGAATTAAAACCATTTTCAATAAATCAACTTTTAAGCACAAAAATCTTAAACACCATGATCAAGTCTAATCACACCATTAAAATTGACACACTATTAAGTTAAGTTCCACCCAATCCTAGATTAACTATTACATACTGAAATATTAATGTGGGACTTATTCAAATAACACAACCATAATGAGAATAATGAATGATGAACTAATGAGGATCCCGTCCGGTAAACGGATAGTATGGTCCCAATGGACTAGTGGCTGGTTGCTGAGGATACTGAACCATAAGTTGAACATTTGAGCTCGAAGGCATCTGCTGATAGTACGTCATCGATGGTCCTGCTCCAGATGGCCTTGCTTCCAATAACCCTGCTGCATATGATCCTCCAAAGGACTATTGTGCTCCAAACGTAGTTTGACCAGTAAAATGCTGTTGAGCACTGTACTGCTGCCAGGATGCAAACTGCGGGGACTGCATAAACTGGAAAATTTGTTCCATGTTTTCTGTGATTCTCCCGAATGTTGCCTCCATGGTGTTCACTAGCCGCTCGTATCTATTATTTATGTTTACATTTATTTCAGCCATACGACTCTCTATCCTAGACATCTAGTACTCAATCATGTCAGCGTGTACCTAGAGATCATTAACCTCGTCACGAAGCAAATCTATCTTCTAATTTGAACTCAACTCCTCCTCTTCTTCTTCTTCTTCTTCTTCTTCTTCTTCTTCTTCTTCTTCTTCTTCTTCTTCTTCTTCTTCTCTTCTTACCTCTCTTCTTCACCCATCTATCCCTTTGAAACTCATACCCCATTAAAACAATATTTCCCATATTTATCCATCCCGGGATTACTGATAAATTTTTTTCTTCATCAGGGTCAATTTCCACTCTTAAGTGGTCAACACCCTTTGAAGCGCATCGACATAGGGTAACACTGGAGAAGGTTTCTGTAGATGGTAATTCATGTGATCTATCATAATATGAGCTAAATCTAATTTCCTTCCTACGATAATTTCATTCAACAAATAAAGATCAAAGTCATTCACATTTGTATGACTTCCCCTTCTCGGCAAAATTACATAAGTTATTACTAAATGAACAAACCGGTGTTCAAAAGATAATGATCCTATTTTATCTTCATCCAAATCAATTTTTTTTTTGCTAGTTCTCTTCTATTAAGATTCGTCGAAAGCCAATGAGGAGTATTATAAGAAAATATGTTTCCTTTTTCTATCCCCAAAATATCAATCAAAAGATCCCTATAAAACCTAATTTCCTTTCCCTTAACAAATGATATGATATAAACATTATCAAAGGTAAGATTCTATAAAACATCCATATCCATACCGGCATCCAATCATTACTTTGGGTGACAAACTCAGTCCACCCCAAACAGCAAAAGAATTTCTCAATATCAATATTTTTCTTCTTTAACCCAAAAAAATCTATAGGTTTACAACACCCAACCTTTCTATTAGCAAATCCCTCATTGAACCTAATTTCGTGTTTTAAGTTTTGGAAATAGGCATTGTCATATCTAGATTTGGAAGTAGCTCTCTTGATTTTAGGCATTTTTTCTTACAATTTCAAAGATAATAAACCAAGAAAACTCAATGAATCTATCCTAGCCGAAACCCTAATAGATAGATAGAATACCAACCTTATTCAAAGCAAAGAATTTCGAAACCGTAGATCCCTACCTTAGATCTTCAAATCCAAGTGATAGATTGATTTTATCTATATATTTCCTTTCCGAATTTGGTATTTTTTTAGTGTTCAATTAGTGTTTTCAATAATTTTTATTCGTTTTTATGCAAATAAGGTGTTTTGGGTGAAAACGGTTGCAAATCAGGCTTATCGGTAGGACGTCAGTGATGAAACGAGCGAAAAAGGGCCATGGTGGTGTTCTGCTCAGGGCGCACTGCAGCGCGCTCCTATTTTGTACATTGGGTATAGCGCGCTGCAGTGCACACCTATTTAGGGCCTATTCTATTGTTTGCGCACTGTAGCGCGCTGTAGCACTGTTGTACTTGCTGGAAACGCGTTTTCAGCAATTTTTTGGATTTTTTGAGAAATCTATAAATATCCCTTGATACCTCTTTTGTGAAAAAATGTTTTTGGAATCCTAAGATCAGACCAAAGCTAAGAGATCACCATTGGAAAAGAGGAAACGGCATTGAGTGGATCTTTCAAAGTGGAGTCATCCACTCTTAAGATTTGGCTATTTTCTCTTCCACACTTTCTTTCATTTTAAACTCTTGGTTTGTTGTTTTAATGATGTATTTCTCATTTGTTGTTGGATATTTTGTTATGGCCATGTGTAGATAAATATTTATTGTCTAGGATTAATGTAGTTCACAAGTATTATGTTTGAGTAAATCTATGTTTTGCTAATGGTTGTTCATCCCTATTCGATTGTGTTTACGTTTGATCACTTCCATTGTATACTTGTATATTATATTGTGGTTGATTTCAGAATACAGAGTTTGACACAAGGGAGAGGCTACCCCAGATTCAGACTAGGTTTAAACATAACACAAGTTTTAAAGTTTTGGGAGATTAATAGAATATGTGCAATCCATAAGGTTGGGGGCAAGATGCATGTAATCGTATAAACTCTTGATAGGGATATCGGTTTTGATGTGGTTACATATTTACTCACTTTACACTCAGGAGATGTAGTGAGGGAGTTTTAGAAATCTAGATTGTTGAATAGGTTGATAACCATTAGCATAAACAAGACTAAATCAAGCACGTATGAGTGAACGAAGTTAATCATTATATAATCCATTCCCATATAATTTATTCCAAGTATTGTAGTTTAATTTGTTTTCATATTTTGAACACCTTTCCATTTTTTAAATCATCTAGATAAAATTGAGCTATTCTAATTGTAGTACTTAACTTGTTCTAGCGATAAATCTTAGTGGATGATACTTGATCTTCGGATCACTCTATTACTTGTTGACCTCGTGCACTTGCGAGTAATCCTAGCGCATAAAAATATAGCAACAAAATTTTGGCGTTGTTATTGGGGATTTAATGTTAGAAATTAAGTTGATATTACTACCAAGTAACTCAATATTAATTTAGACACTCTTTTGTTTTATTTGTTTTTGTTTAATCATTTTTGTTGGTTGTGGTGATTGACAGTGTATGCGATGTAGTCGTAGCTTGGAATTCCTTGCTCTTGATCCACAAATTGAACGTACATTAAGGAGGTTAAGGAGAGAAATGAGGAATCAAGCTCGAGAAATGGCCGACGGTGGTAATGATCGTGTACCACGACAACCGCCGGTGCCTTAAACACTACCGCAACAACCACCAGAACCTGAAGTACAACAACAACAGGTCTTTCAAGATTCCTACAGACCTATCATGTTTGACAACTATTCAGGGATCTAGAGACAACCAATCCAAGCCAACAACTTTGAGTTGAAACCCACCCTAATCAACATGGTTTAATAGAACCAATATAGTGAAAATCTACATGGGGAACTAAACATCCATCTAGCGATGTTCTTGGAGATATCTGACACCGTGAAGATTAATGGAGTCACAGAGGATGTCATTAGGCTAGGTCTATTCCCATTCTCCCATCGAGACCAAGCCAGAGGTTGGTTTTAATCCGTCCAACCGTGGAGTATCTCAACTTGGGAGGAACTAGCTCAATGGTTCCTCACTATGTTCTTTGACCCATCGAAGATGTCACAATTGAGAGGTGATAGTGCTTAATTTCACCAAATAGATTATGAACCACTTTTTGAGGCATGGGAGCAATTCAAGGACTTGTTGAGAAATTGCCCCCAACACGGATATCAAGATTAGTTTCAAACCCAACTCTTCTACAATGGGTTGGATGGATAGACGAGAACAATCGTGGACGCCGCATCTGGAGGTTTTCTGTTATCTAAAACTTCGGATGAGGCTCAAGCGCTATTGGAGGAGATGGCAGCCAATAATTATCAATGGCCCAATGAGCATAATGTGGGACAAAATGTAGCCTCTATTCATGAGGCCGATCATTTAGCTACCTTGTCGGCCCAAGTTTCGAAACACATGGAACAACTTGTCGTTTTCTCTACCAGAGACACCTCATTAACGATCCTGCTTTATCTCCATCCAAATCAAATTTTTTTGCAAATTATCTTCTACTAAAATTCGTCGAAAGCCAATGAGGAGTATTATAAAGAAATATATTTCCTTTTTCTATCCCCAAAATATCACTCAAAAGATCCCTATCCAACCTAATTTCCTTTCCCTTAACAAATGATATGATATAAACATTATCAAAGGTAAGATTCTGTAAAACATCCTTACCCATACTGGCATCCACTCATTACTTTGGGTGACAAACTCGATCTACCCCAAACCGCTAAGGGATTTCTCAATATTAAGATTTTTCTTCTTTAACCCAACAAAATCTATAGGTTTACAACACACAACCTTTCGATTAGCAAATCCCTCATTGAACCTAATTTCGTGTTCTAAGTTTTGGAAATAGGCATTGTCATATCTAGATTTGGAAATAGCTCTCTTGATTCTAGTCATTTTTTGTCACAATTTCAGAGATAATCAACCAAGAAAACTCAATGAATCTATCCTAGCCAAAACCTTAATAGATAGATAGAATACCAACCTTATTCAAAGCAAAGAATTTCCAAACCATAGATCCCTGCCTTAGATCTTCAAATCCAATTGATAGATTTATTTTATCTATATATTTCCTTTCCGAATTTGGTAGTTTTCAAGTGTTCAATTAGTGTTTTCAATCATTTTTATTCGTGTTATGCAAATAAGGTGTTTTGGGCGAAAACGGTTGCAAATCAGGCTTGTCGGTAGGACGTCGGTGATGAGACAAACAAAAAAGGGCCATGGTGGTGTTCTACTTAGGGCGTGCTTCAGTGCACTCCTATTTTGTGCATTGGGCATAGCGCGTGGCAGCGCATACCTATTTGGGGCCCATTCTGTTGTTTGCGCGCTGTAGCGCACTGCAGCACCATTGTACTAGTTGGCCACATGTTTTCAGCAATTTTTAGGGTTTTTTTTGAGAAATCTATAAATATCCCTTGATACCTCTTTTTGTGAAAAAAATGTTTTTGGAGCCCTAAGATCAGACCAAAGCCAAGAGATCACCATTGGAGAAGAGGAAATGGCATTGAGTAGATCTTTCAGAGTGGAGTCATCCACTCTTTAGATTTGACAATCTTCTCTTCCATTCTCTATTTTATTTTAAACTATTGGTTTGTTGTTTTGATGATGTATTTCTCATTTGTTGTTAGATATTTGGTTATGGCCATGTGTAGCTAAATATTTATTGTCTAGAATTAATATAGTTCACAAGTATTGTGTTTGAGTAAATCTATGATTTGCTAATGGTTGTTCACCCCTATTTGATTGTGTTTACCGTTTTATCACTTCCATTGTATGTTTGTATATTATATTGTGGTTGACTTGAGAATATAGGGTTTGACACTCGGGAGAGGTAACCCTAGATTCGGACTAGGTTTAAACATAACACAAGTTCTAATGTTTTGAGAGATTATTAGAACGTGTACAATCCATATGGTTGGGGCAAGACACATGTAATCGTATATACTCTTGATAGGGATATCGATTTTGACGTGGTTACATATTCACTCACTTTATACTTGAGAGATGTACTGAGTGAGTTTTAGAAATCTAGATTGTTGAATAGGTTGATAACCATTAGCGTAAACTAGACTAAATCAAGCACGTATGAGTGAACAAAATTAATCCTTAGATAATCCATACCCATAGAATTTATTCCTAGTATTGTAGTTTAATTTGTTTTCATATTTCAAACACCTTTCCAATATTTAAATCGTCTAGATAAAATTGATCTATTCTAATTGTAGTACTTAACAAGTTCTAACGATAAATCCCAGTACATGATACTTGATCTTCGGATAACTCTATTACTTGTTGACCTCGTGCACTTGAGAGTAATCCTAGCGCATAAAATTATCGCAACAAGTTTTTGGCACTGTTACTGGGGATTTAATGTTTGAAATTAAGTTGATATTACTACCAAGTAACTCAATATTAATTTAGACACTCTTTTGTTTTATTTGTTTTTGTTTAATCATTTTTGTTGGTTGTGGTGATTGACAGTATATGCGATGTAGTCGTAGCTTGGAATTCCTTGCTCTTGATCCACAAATTGAACGTACATTAAGGAGGTTAAGGAGAGAAAGAAGAAATTAAGCTCGAGAAATGGCCGACGGTGGTAATGACCGTGTACCACGACAACCGTCGGTGCCTCAAACACTACCATAACAACCACCTGAACCTGAAATAAAACAACAACAGGTCTTTCGAGATTACTACAGACCTGTCATGTTCAACAACTATTTAGGGATCCAGAGGCAACCAATCCAAGCCAATAACTTTGAGTTGAAACCCACTCTAATCAGCATGGTTCAATAGAACCAATATGGTGGGAATCTACATGAGGAACCAAACATCATTTGGTGACGTTCTTATAGATATGTGACACCATGAAGATCAATGGAGTCGCAGAGGATGGCGTTCGGCTAAGGCTATTCCCATTCTCCCTTCGAGACCGAGCCAGATGTTGGTTTTAATCCATCCAACCGGGGAGTATCTCAACTTGGGAGGAACTAGCTCAACGGTTCCTCACTAAGTTCTGTCCCCCATCGAAGATGTCACAATTGAGAGGCGAGATTGATCAATTTTGCTAAAGAGGTTATTAACCACTCTTTGAGGCATGGGAGCGATTCAAGGACTTATTGAGAAATTGCCCCCAACATGGATATCAAGATTGGCTTCAAACCTAACTCTTCTACAATGAGTTGGATGGACAGACGAGAACAATCATGGACGCTGCATTTGGAGGTTATCTGTTATCTAAAACTCCTGACAAGGCTCAAGCGCTATTGGAGGAGATGACAACCAATTATTATCATTGGCCCAATGAGCATGACGTGGGTCGAAAGGTAGACTTTATTCATGAGGATGATCCTCTAGCTACCTTGTTGGCCCAAGTTTCGAAACTCACGGAACAGTTTATCGCTTTCTCCTCTAGAGACGCCTCATCAATTCGGGAAATAGAAAATGTGGCAAGTACTTCACTACCGGGGATTGATAATGGGTTCAAGGAATGCCATTTCGTCAACAACCAGGCCTATACCTTTAGGCCCACTGACAACATCCCAACTCACTATCATCCCGGGATTCAGAATCACGAAAATTTTTCTTATGCGAACAACCATAATCCTTTGCGACCTCCTCCTGGATATTCTTCAGAAACACAAGAGTTTCAGCTGCAACAACAAAATTGTCCCTTGCAATAACAACCGGCGAATAGAAATAAGCCACCGTTAAAAGATTTGCTCGGCTCATTTATGGAGGAGATGCAAAATATTATGCGAGAAACGCATAATTGTCTCAACACGCATGAGACGCGTCTTGACCATATCGAGATGATGTGCACCATTACCAATTCGATAGTAAAGTCTCTAGAAACACAAATTAGTCAGCTCACTTGTGCCATAAAGGGGCAAACCATGGGGAAGTTTCCAAGTGATACGGAAACTAACCCAAGGGAATGCAAAACTATCACTTTGAGAAGCGAAAAAGAAATCGAAGCAACAAACCCAAAGGTGGACGAGGCCAAAGAGAAAATTGATGTAGAAAAAGAACCTATTTTGGATGAGGAGAAGAAGGAAGTTCCAATGGCAAATTCGGGTTTCATATTTTTTTCGGACAATCCACCGATGATCACTCCACCTTTCCCATACCTGCAACGGTTTCAAAAGACGAAATTGGATAGCCAATTTTCAAAATTTCTTGAAATTTTCAAGAAAATCGATATCAATATCCCGTTCGCCAATGCATTGGATGAAATGCTCAATTATGGGAAATTTTTGAAGCACATAGTGACTAAGAAGAAGAAATTGGAAGAATACAAGACCGTTAATCTTACGGAGGAGTGTAGTGCAGTCCTTCAATGGAAATTGTCCTAAAAGTTGAAAGATCCCGAAAGTTTCACTATTCCATGCACGATAGGGAAATCTAATTTTTAAAAGGTGCTTTGCGATCTTGGAGCAAGTATCAATCTCATGCTGTCATCCGTTTTTCAAAAATTAGGGTTTGGAGAAGCAAAGCCCACTACTATTTCTCTACAAATGACGGACCGTTCCTTAACCTATCCAAAAGATATTATTGAAAATGTGCTTGTAAAGGTGGATAAATTCATCTTTCTGGTGGATTTTGTTGTATTGGAGATGGATGAAGACCGGGAGATTCCCATTATACTTGGGAGGCTTTTTCTCGCAACCGAGAAGGCGTTCATGGATGTGCATAATGGAAATTTGGCTTTAAGGGTAAATGACGAGGAACTGAAGTTTAACATCTTTAATACCATGAAGTTTCCGGAAGAATGTTCGACTTGCAATCAGGTGGAAGTGGTGGACCCATGTGTTAAGGAGTTCTTTCATGAAATCTTTCACCAGGATCCTTTGGAACACAGTTTCACAAATTCCCTATCTATGGGGAATTGTTTTGAGAAAGGATCTACCACAAATGAAAGTGTTGTGGACTATGTCTTATCTCTCAAAGCTTTACCTAGAGACATAGTAAATTTGGTTCAAATGGAGGATCTTGATGAAGATAAGAGGTCGCCCAATCTCTCAAATCCATCTCACGGTGGGTTGGTTCTCAAGCAATTACCGGAGCACCTTTGGTAAACATTTTTGGGGGAGAACGCTACCGAGTCGATTATTATTTCATCATCTTTTATTCATGATGAAGAAGAAAAATTGATCATTATCCTAAAAAGGCACAAGTCCACATTCGCTTGGTCTATTTTCGACATCAAGGGAATAAGCCCGACTATTTGCATGCACAAAATTTTGATGGATGACTCATTTAAGCCCTCAATTGAGCATCAACGAAGGTTAAACCCTGCGATGAAGGAGGTGGTCTGTGCTGAAGTTTTAAAGTTGTTGAATGCTGGAATCATTTATGAGATATCAGATATTGAGTGGGTAAGCCCCGTGCAAGTGGTTCCAAAGAAAGGTGGCAAGATTGTGGTGAAAAACGAGAGGAATGATCTAATTCCCACACAAACCATCACGGGATGGAGAGTGTGCATTGACTATTGGAAGTTGAACAAGGCCACAAGGAATGATCATGTTCTCTTACCGTTCATCGACCAAATGTTGGATCGTCTAGCCAGTTATGACCACTACTGCTTTCTTGATGGATATTGGTAGAGAAATTATTCGTCACTACCAGTCACATGAGTCTCGCCCCAACCTTACAGATTGCATACTTTCTAAAGCCCTCTTAGATAATTAGATCGTTACGTTGTGTTTAAACTTTAGTCCGAATCCGGGGTTACCTCTCCCAAGTGTCAAACCTCGTATTTTCAAAACCAACCCTAACACTATAGTAAGCATACCAAGATTGTAATAAAATGGTAAACACAATCGGATAAAGATAAACAATCAATAATGAAACAAAGATTCAACCAAGCAACGTTTTTATAAATGAATCGCTCCCTAGATAATATGTGTTTAGCTATACATGGCCATAACCAAATATACAACAACAAATAAGTTAAACATGATCAAATACCAAAGAGGGTTCAAGAAATAAAGAAAGTATTTTAAAAAAATATTTTTGACGTCGAATAGACAAAACCGATGAGAGTAAATGTTTCAGGGGTCAAAGTAGGTAACTGAGGTAATTTGGTGAAATTTCCAATAATTAAAGGTGGTAACTAATTCTTATTCAAATTAGAGGTGATTTAAGGAAAATCAACCTTTAATAATGTCATCCTAGTCCCTTCTTTAATTTTAGGGATTTAGAGGTTGACCCAAAACTTTTAATTTACCGAATTTAGTTAAATTCAACAGTTTTATGTTTTCTTATTTTTTGGTGTTATCCAGTGTGATTCAAATTAGAATTCCATTCCCTTTAAACCTAAGTTTAAAGTTTATCTGAACTTGTACTTTCAATTCCACACTGACTGGGCGGGACAAAATGCGGTGTCTATAGATGAGATATTTTCTTAATGCAGACACCAAATTTTGACCCGTCCTTTTATTGTTGGATCAAAATTACAAGTTTTGATAAAAAATAAATTGATGTTTAAGGGGAACAAATTTTCTCCTTCGATTACATTGGATACTATGAAAAAACAATAAAGAATACAAGAAAAACATAAAATTCTCAATTTGACTAAATTCGGTAAAAGTAAAAATTTCGGGTTAACCTTGAAATTTCTAAAGTTAAGGGGGACTAAAATGATATTATTAAAGGTTGATATTTATGAAATCACATTTAATATGAATAATAATTAGTTACTACCCTTCAACTTAAGGATACTTCAACAATAACCTTTGTTACCCGTTTTGACCCCTGAAACTTTTACTATCACCGGTTTCGTTTTTTCGGCAAAAAAAAAATAAAAATTCTTTAATATTTTGTTCAAAGAAATAATCTCCAAGAAATCAGGACAAAAATCTTGATCAAGTCAAAGAAACTATCATTACAAGTCTAGTTACCCAAACTTACTAGTGCTTAAGACTCGGTTCGAAACAAACCAAACCGAAGTCATTGTAATAAGCATTCAAAGCCCATCACATCAAGGGCCCCATCATGAATTAAATAACTCAATAATGAGCATTAAATGAAAATATCTTTCCAAGATATTCCTACATAAATATCTAGGATAGAAACCAAATTACTTGAAAAGTAACTAACGGTTACTAGTAGCGATTTTATTTTTACTACACACTATAAATGTATGGGTCAAGTTTTAATAGTATTGGGTGAGTAGAGTGATATATCCATAGGGATTGGTTAAAATCCTCGCTAAGTACTACAATTATTGTGACCAAACTTTATCTAGGCGACCAAATTTTAGATTTTATAAAAATAAAACCAAAACAAAAATAAATACAAAAACAAAATAAAATGTCGATTTCTTATGCGCAAATGTTTTAGGGGATTGATGTAATCTCGTTATTTCTATGTCATCCTATTAAATAATTATTAGACAATTCCATTCATTCATTAATAAAGGTCAATCGTGCTCCCCCACTACCTCTCCTGAGTGTCAAGTGAGAAAATATAAAAAAACTTCAGTACTGATATCCCTTTCTAGTATTTAGGTGAAAACATTCGTTACGCCCCGACCTTATAGATTACCCAAGTTTTAATAATCTCCCTATCAATTAAAACTTATGTTGTGCTTAAACTAAGTCCGAACCCGAAATTACCTCTCCCGAGTGTCAACTCGAATATCTAGGTATTGATCTCTTCCCGGTCTCACACTAACCTAAACTATGCACTGTCAATTCTGGTCACGAACTAAATCTTTATCGAGTATAAAATTCACAACCTAAATTCATCTAATTCATTGGCAACATGAATCAAACGTATTAAACATGGAGAGGCATAAAATGGAATTAAAACTAACAATTAACAAAATATTCTAAACATGGTTCAATTGAGACTACATCAATCCCTAGATATGAATTTTAACTCAAGATAATAGAATCCATAACTAATCTTTTCAAGAAATTCTTAAATGCAAACATGTTCAATACAATATCACAAATAGAAAATTCAATCAAGATTAGGGTGAGAGAAAAGAAGAGAAAACTCTTACTGTGGTTATGAGCTTCAAATCTTCAACTCTAATTAGTGTTTTTCTCCTCACTTTTGCATCACATTGCCATACCATATGGTGTTTTCTCGCCCACAAATCGCCACAAATCTCGGTTGTCTCTCCCACAATCGCCACCCATTGGTTTGAGGCATAAGGGGGTATTTATAGGGCTCCAAAAATAGGGTTTTTAGGTTGCAGGGTGATGGGAGCGCATTGCAACGCACTTTGGACAGTGGAACACTGCCAAAAATGCGCTCCATCGCGGTTCTATCGCACTACAGCGCACTTTTGACAAATCCAACATCTGTTCATAATTTTGCCATAACTTTTGCATCCAAACTTCGATGGAAGTGATTCAAAAGGATATGGGATGACAAGACATAGATCTACAACTTTTATGTTTTAGGATTGCATCGTAGTTTAAATTGGTCTTAAAGTTACTGAACCTACCCTCATTTTGCACCTTTTTTACCATTTATTTATATTCCTACAAAACAACACAAAAACACATTAAATTGACAAAAATGCTTGAACACACACAAATATTTGAACTCAAAAGTACTTGATTTGTTGGTAAATAACCTCCTCATCAAATACCCCTGTTGGCCCAGTGAGCTACCCAAGGGGGGGGTGAATTGGGTTGACATAAAAATTTAAACAATATAAATTCTTTCAACACATAATAAATCAAATAATCAATTTATCCTAAATGAATTATTATCTTCGTTATGCAACGGATAAGTGTATTAAATTTAATTGCACATCTAAACAAAATGTAAAGAAAATAAACAAAGAAAAACACCACTATATATCCTAGTTCAGCAAGCTAGTTTATCCTGATCCAGTCCGTCGAGCTCCATGGAGATTCGCACCCACTGAAAACCCAGATTTTTTTAATGGTAGGAACCAACCCTTATAACAATTCTATTCACAAGCTCAGAATCAATCTTTACAATTCCCTTTTCATAGGCTAAGGAAGAACCCTTTTTTTTTAGCAGGCTAAAAACTAACCTAATTCTATTATAAGAAGAATCAAAACCTAATAGTTTTAACAGGATTAAGATCAAACCTCACCAACACTCACAACAATTTTTTTCCTAGGTAAGGATTGAACCCTTACAATTCACTCAAAAATAAATTATATTCAAGAAGAATTCACGCCTAATTCTTTTCAAGGTAAAATAATAACCTAACGTTTTTATACTCTAGGTAAAGATCAAACATCAATCTTTTTCTCGAAAAAGATTAAAACCCAAGCTACCCTAACTAGATACAGACCCAACCGTATCTAATCTACACGAACTTACCAAATAGAAAAAATGATTTTCTTCTCACTCGGAGTTCCTACCACCTCAAAATAATTATACTCAATTAATGTCCTAAAAATTACTATGTGACAAAATTTTAAGTGAGGAAAACAATATTTGATTACAATAATTACGGGCAGCACAAAATTAAGCACGCAATCAGATAATATCATAAAATCGTTTTATAAAATATTTTTATGCTCTTAAGTTTAAAAAAAATAATTTTTTCAATGATCTTAAAACCATGTAATCAATAATATAAAATAAAATATAAGCACAATAACTTGGAAAGATCTCACCCGGAAAAACACTGAAAGATTAAAATAGAATCAAATGATAGCTCAGATCGGTAACACTAAATCAACAACGCTTTAACTCAAGATCTTCTCACACAAACAATCTCATGAATGATCTCTCAAATATATCTTAGAATAATATATCTTAGAATAGCTCAGAAAAAGATAGTTCTTGATATGTGATGTATCATGATATCAAATTAGCAGATCTATTTAAACAGGTTTGAAACAAGTACTCCAATGGCTAGTTTTCACAAGATAAGACATTAAAGTGCACCTATAGACCCCGTATATCATAACCATTCAATATACTCAATAGTAACGTCCATTTTCTGAATATGATCACAAATAAAATGATGTCTAATCTCTATGTACTTAGTTCGTGAGTGTTGTGTAGGATTCTTACTTAAACATATAGAAAGTTTATTATCACAATAAATCGGGACTTCCTCCATACATGCTCCAAAATCATTCAATTGTTGCTTGATATATAAAATCTGAGCGCAATAATTTTCAGCTGGCATATACTCAGCCTCAGTAGTAGATAAGGCTATGGAATTCTATTTCTTGCTAGACTAAGAAACCAAGGCATGTCCTAAGAAATGACATGACCCCCTTGTACTTTTTCGCTTAAATTTGCATCCAGAAAATTCAGCGTCGGAGTAACTAGTTAACTTGAAGTCACTTCCCCTTGGATACAATAATCCTATATCACTTATCCCTTTCAAATGTCTAAAGATTCGCTTAACCATAGTGAAATGCGATTCTTCAGGACAAGATAGAAATCTAGCACACAAGCAAACACTAATCATAATATCAAGTTTACTAGCAGTAAGATATAGCAAGCTACCAATCACACCGCGATATATTTTCTCATTTATGTTTTTACCCGTGTTGTCTTCGTCTATTTTTGTAGCTATTGCCGTAGGAGTTTTGTACTCTTTAGAGCCATTCAGGCCATATTTTGTTAGTAACTCTTTGGTGTATTTGGCTTCATTTATTAAGATCCCTCATTTGGTTTGTTAATTTGCCACCCAAGGAAGAATGTCAACTCCCCTATCAAGCCCATCTCAAATTCAACCTACATTATCTTGGCAAACTCTTGGCAAAAATCTTCATTAGTAGAACCGAAAATAATATCATCAACGTAAATTTGAACTAATAGGATATCAGACTCAGTTTGCTTGATAAATAAAGTTATATCACTAAGGACCCTTCAAAAACCACTTTTGATCAAATAACGGTTAAATCACTCATACCAAGCTCTCAGAGCTTGTTTGAACCTATACAAAGCCTTTCGAAGTTTAAACATGTGATCCAGAAATTTATCACTCTTAAATCCCAGGAGTTGTTCAACATAAACTTCTTCTACTAGAAATCTATTCAATAATTCACACTTTACATCTATTTGATATAATTCAAAATTACGAGAACATATAAATGCGAGTAACATTCTAATAACTACTAATCTAGCCACAAGTGCATAAGTCTCCTCATAATCAATTCATTCTTATTGATTATAGCCCTGTGCCACTGATCTTGCTTTGTTTATAATTACCATACCGATTTCATTCTTTTTATTACAAAAAACCGATTTAGTACCAATTACAGGATGAAAATCCAGTCTATGAACTATAGACCACACTTTATTACGCTCAAATTGAATTAATTCTTCTTGCATCATGGAGATCCAAGATTCATTAGTTAAAGCTTCATTCACATTTTTAGGCTATATTTGAGATAGAAAAGCAAGATTTATAATATCTCTAAGGGAGGAACGTGTACTTACACCACTTTTGAAATTACCAATAATTTTCTTTACCAAGTATCCCCACACTGTCTTTATAGCTCGTGGTAACGTTGAATCCTCTTCCTTAGGCTCCTCTTTCTGAGGTTCATTTGTTGTATCATCGCCTTGGTTTTGGTTATTGAAGGTACCTGCATCATCATCATCCAAAATCTTTCTCGACATAAATGAATCAGACTCTTCAAAGATAACATGCATAGACTCCTCAACTACTAACATACGTTTATTATGGACTCTATAAGCTTTACTGTTAATAGCATATCCAAGATAAATACCATAGTCAGATTTTGCATCAAATTTACCTAGATTATCATTATCATTCAAAATAAAGCATTTACAACCAAAAAACTTGAAATAGGATATGCTCAAAGTCTTACCATTCGAGATTTCATAGGGTGTTTTGTTAAAACCTCTACAAATAGATACTCAACTAACCACGTGGAAAGCTGTACATACTGCTTCAGCCCAGAAATAAGTAGATAAATGATTTTCATTTAATATCGTTCTGGCCATTTCCTGAAGCGTCATGTTCTTTCTTTCCATAACACCATTTTGTTGTGGTGATCTCGGTGCAGAAAAGTTGTTAGCATATCTGTGCTTATCACAATAACTTACGTTATCATTTTTTTAACTCTCTTCTTCTATCACTATAAATATTGATAATTGAACATTGTTTCTCATTTTGAACACGTTACAAAATTTTGAGAAAACAGAAGCAACTTCACTTTTTTTAGTGGGGAAGAATACCCAGGTAAGTCTAAAATAATCATCAACAATCACAAATGCATAGAATTTACCTCCTAAACTAGCAATGGCATTTGGACCAAACAAATCAAGATGAACATTTCAAGACATCTTGACGTGGATGTGTACATCTTTTTCTTAAATGATGATCTAGACTGCTTGCCTAATTGACATGCATCACATACTTTATCTTTCACAAATTTCAATGCAAGTAGGCTACGTACAATACTTTTCTTAGATAAATTAGATAACAATTCCAAACTAGCATGGCCAAGTCTCCTATAACATAGCCAACTATTTTAAGATAAAACATTTAAACATGATAAATTTTGAGAAGTAAAATCATCAAAGAACATGTATACACATTCTCAAAATGTGATGCAACAAGTACGATGCTACTATCATACCCATTCTTAACTATGCACTTATCATGATCAAACACAACATTATAACCTTTATCACATAATTGGCTAATACTAAGCAGGTTGTCTTTAAGACCATCTACAAGTAAAACATCTTTAATAACAGTAGTATCATTCCTGATATTACCTAAATCGATAATTTTACCTTTAGCGTTGTCTCCAAATGTCACATGACCTCCATCTTTAGGTGTTAAAAATGTAAATTTTGATTTATCTCCCATCATGTGTCGAGAGAAACCACTTTCCAGGAACCATTTGTTCTAGCCTATCGATGATTTCAGAATAACCTACAAGGAGTACCTCAAATAGTTCCTAAGTGGTACCCAGTCTACGTGGGTCCGATATTGTTAGTCGGGATAATTTTAGTTCCTTTAGGAACCCAAACTTGTATACAGTTAAATACTTTAGAAAAACATCTACGAATAGTATGGCTCACAACATTACATTTAAAACATCTAACAACATCATTGGTTTCAGAAAAAGAATTTATGAAAATGATTTTATTTAAGGTTTTTCTAAAACCTAATACCGACTTTGTCAAAGATAACTCATGAACTTCCCAAAAGCATTTTTCAAATTATCCTCACCACCGGTGAATTTGAGAACTATTGAGTATAAATTCGACATCTTGAATTTTAATTCAATGTTTTCAGATTCATAATCCATTACTCGTTTGTTTAATGTGTTAATTATACTTTGAAGGGCATAATTTTAGAACATTGGTTTTTATAATCATGAGTTAGTTCTTGATAAACATTAAATAAATCATCAAAATCTAAAGGACAAGAACTAGAACATTTAGGTACCTCATATCTAGTGGCCATTAAAGAAAGCATGGATGATCCTTCACTGCCTGATCTTTCTAAGCTACTCGATTCAGAACCATCCTAGGTGGCTTTCATTAATTTTTTCGTGCTCTTATTTCCTTTCTTTTTCTTCGTTATTTTCTTCTCTTTTTCCTTATCTTTCTTTGGTTTGGGGCAATTGATTTGAAAGTGTCCAATTTTGTGATAATTGTAACATTTCAAATTAGTCATCTTGAAATTCTTCTTTCCCTGGAATGTTCGTCGAGTCATTCTTCTAAAATTCTTCGCGTGAAGTGCCACATCTTTTTCTTGCTCATTGTTAAGACTAATATCATCACTATCATCTTCTTCCCATTTCTTCTGAACTTTTAATTCCAATAACTTCTTTTTGATATTTTCCGTATCGTCCTCATATCCTCAAATAGCTGTCTCACATGTTATTACGTTGATGATGAGGTCATCAATAGCATACTTTGTAAGATTCTTTGCTTTCTCAATCACAGTAACCTTTGGCTCCAACACTTTAGTTAACGATCTCAAGATCTTTTGAACTTTATCCTCCATAGTGTAGGGATTTCCTAGTCTATTCATATTGTTACAAATATTATTGAATCTTGCGTACATTTTTGGAATTGACTCTGCTTCACCCATTCTGAATAGTTCAAATTGACGAACGAAGGCATTGATATTTGACTGTTTTACCTGATTTGTCACTTCGTGGGTGATTTGCAATTTGTCCCACATTTATTTCGCCGATCCATAACTTGAAACCCTGGAATATTAGTTAGCATCTAAAGAACAAAACATAATATTAATAGCTTGAGAGTTAATAGAAAGTTTTTGTTCGTCAGAAGTGGTCAGGTGCTCTTTCTTCTTAGCTACTCCATTATCCATAGAGACAAATGGACCATCCTCAATGGCTTGTAACACATCATAATTGGTGGCTTGAAGAAGTGCAATTATTCTATCTTTCTAGAATGAGTAGTTTTCACCAGCAAATAAAGGAGGTCGGTGCATAGACTGCTCCTCACCTAGTGTGCCTATCGGGTGTGCCATGTGATCTTTGTCAGCTAGTGTATCGAGCTAAACTAGCTCTGATGCAGTTTAAAGACTAACCTAATTTAATTATAGGAAGAATCACAACCTAATCTTTTTAACAGGCTTAAGATCAAACCTAACCAATACTCACAAGTATCATCTTCTCGGGTAATGATTGAACTTTTACAATTCACTCAAAATAAATTCTATTCAGGAAGAATTCACACCTAATTCTTTTCAAGGGAAAAGAAGAACCTAACCAATTTGTACTCTAGGTAAAGATCAAACCTTAATCTTTCTTCCCGAAAAGATTGAAATCCAAGCTACCCTGATTAGATACAAACCCAATCGTATCCAATTCGCACAAACGCACCAAATACAAAAAATGAATTTCTTTTCACTCGAAACTTCTACCACCTCAAAACAATTATACTCAATTAATGTCTCAAAAATTACTACGTGATAGAATTTTAAGTAAGGAGAACAATATCTAATTACAACAAGTACAGGTAGCACAAAATTAAGTACGTAATCAGAAAATATCACAAAATTGTTTTAAAAAATATTTTTATGCTCTTAAGTTTAAAAAAATGATTTTTATAGGATCTTAAAACCAAGTAAAAAATAATTTAAATCAAATAGAAGAACAATAACTTAGAAATATCTCACTAGGAAAAACACTAAAAGATTAAAACAGAATCAAAAGACAGCTTAGATCGGTAATGCCAAATCAACAACGCTTTAACTGATGAACTTCTCATAAAAATAATCTCACGAGTGATCTGTCGAATATATCTCAGAATAATATATCTTTGAATAGCTCAGGAATAGGTAGTTCTTGACATGTGATGCATCACGATATCAAATTAGCAGATTTATTTAAACAAGTTTGAAACAAGCCCTCCAACGGCTAGTTTTCACAATATAAGACATTAAAGTACACCTATAGACCCATATATCATAACCATTCAATCCTGGTATAATTCAATCATATATAACTTTTAAAAGTTTAAATTAAGTCCACAAATTATTTCTTAATAACTAATCGAATGGATAGAAAGTATTTAATGAACCAAATTGAGAAAAATCATCAATTATATGTACTATATCTATAGGGATTTCAAAATAGATGTGTTATATCTTTAACATATTAAAATCTCCAAAATATCTCTTTCATATTTACCAAAAAATGACTAGTAACGACTAGTATTTCAGATTCTTAAAATCCTTGAAATCTCAACAACACAGTCGGTTGATCGAACTTCAGCCCATCGGTTGACCGATCAATACAGTATATAACATAGGTCATTCCTCAAATGGCAGTCGATTGACCAAACCCTTCGGGGTCAGTTGACCGAACGATTCAGGTTGCATTTTTAGGCAAAAATGCATGGTCGGTTGACCGATCGATACAGAGAGTTTTACTTTGGCTAATCGGTTGATGGATCTCTTCTAGTCAGTTGACCAATCGATTCAAAGAGGTTCACTTCCTAGCCTATAGCCAATTGATTGACTGAACCCCTACTAGTCGATTGACCGAATGATACCGGATACTCCATTTCTCAACTTATCCAACTCCAAACTTTATCATTTTAATCCCGTTAACTGATTTCTTTTCTTAGTTAACACAATTAAACCCAATATTCAATTTTAAACACTAATTTTTGTTAGGTCAATTTTTATTTTCCAATTTCATATTGGGGAAAATATTTGATTACTAATTAGGATCCTAAACTTTATAAAATTAAACACAAAAGAATATAATTCATCAATTTGTGGCGTTTGTGATCCTAATTCGGGATACATTGAGAGTATAAGAGTGTTTAAGTTGTTTTCACCTAATTTCTTTGGAATCTTCAACACTCTTTATTTATTCAGCATCCATCTTCGTATCCTCGATAATTTCTTCATGATTTGGAACTTTATATTGAAATGCTGAATAAACACATTAGTTCCACTAAAAACATCAACCCTTAATTGTCCATCAAAATCTCGGGATCAATAACCCCCAGACTCAAACATTTGCTTGTCCTTAAGCAAAAGAAAAAAGAAAAAGAAGAAAATACAAATCAAGTACTAATATGCTAATGATAAAAGTGTGGGTTTCATTTCAAATCAACAACCATGCAAGAATCTTCGACGGCACAAGATGCTCCAAGCTCAAAAGAAATGCACACATTGAGATTATCTAGATTTCAACTTCAAACATCAATTTAAACTCACTCAAGACTCTCGATGTGTAAATGTGTGCACAATAACTCTCACCCAACCAAACGCGCCTCGAATTGATTCATGTGCTAAAGAGATAATGAATGATCTCTAGATGGCGAATTAAAGAATAACCATAAGCCCATTTTTCGTGTCACTCTCCACTAATTATGCGTTGGTTCATATATCATTGGATATAAAAAGGACTTTGAGGGTTGTAATGTATGGCTAGGGTAAAAGGTCGATGAAAATGTCATTTTTAGGCTCAAATCACCCTAGGTGTGTATAGATCTTGCAATATTTCTATCAAAATTTCCCCGACTCCCCTTTTTGTTGTATGTCTTCCTTTAATCGATCCCACAAGGTATTATTCTCAAAACAAACCAAAAAACACATTGGTTTTTCCAAAATAGGTGAGAACTACACCCCCAAACTCAAAATCAACATTGTCCTCAATGTTGCAGGAAAATACAAGGTGGCAGGCAGGGGGATACTCACCACTATATTATAATGACTTTTTTTTCTAAACCCAATCCACTAATGATTTTACACACACACCCCATACTAGTCCTTACACTCAATGATTCATACAACAATGCCAATTAGAGATAGGCTTAGGAAGTGGAAATGCATTTAGTGGTTGGATGCACAAATGAGGGTAATGAAATAATTAGGCAATAAGTCTCAACAGGGGTAACGAGGGGTAAACAATTTTCAAGGGTTAGCTTCAAAGGCCCAAACGATCCAAAGAAATGCTTAAATTATCTCTCCAACAACATATAACCTAGTATTTCGCCTCAAGTTTCACTCATATGGGTTCTAGTGTTTACGAGATGTCAAAACCTACCTAAAGCACATAAATATTCCCCAAGTACTCAAAAGGCCAAGTGATCATGATTCATGGTGCTCAAATGTAACAAGTCAAGAGTGAATTTCAATCAATACGAGTCAAGCACACATAAATCTAAATGACATGCATTTCAAAAGACCTAAGAGAACATCAAGTGCCTATACTCCTCATCAATTTTAAGTTATTTCATCTCAACAAAACTCGCAATTTATTCAAACAAACCTAAAGAAAAGAAACTGAAAACATGGCCAAAAGACCACAAGTTATATGATGAAAAATCACACACACAAGCATTTATTACACCCAACAAACATAAGTCAACATGTGTCTCACTCCCAAACTCAAAGTCAAACATGTATTTAAATTAAGAATAAGGGAATAAGAACACATACCGGGGAGGCGAGACACTCTCACCTCCTAGTATGGTCGGCGGTAATGTTCCGGGCAAAGTGATCATTTTTTTTTCCATAGCTTGCATCCTTAGGCTCAATTATTTGAAAACTTGGGTTACTTCCCAAAAAATGCTTGGTTTGACGTCCTCGACTTAACAACGGAGAAGGGCTCATCAAAGAGCAGCTTCCGCCCATAGTATGTGTCATACAACACAATAAATAGGTCTTAGTTTATAACTTCCTCAAGCTTGGAAATATGTATAATTGATTGGCATGTATGCTCAGTGTGACTCAGCTCCGACATTTGTGCTTGGTGGGCATGAATGAACATTCCAAGAGGTGGTGGAGGACAAGTGGGCCACATCAGATCCTTATAGGTGTGTTTGTATTTGATCAGTATTGGTATCACAACATAGATCGCAAAGGGTTGATAATTACAAGTGTTCTCTTGTGACTCTTTATCGTTGATCAACTCTTAGGTCTCGTCCTAATTAAAATCATCATAATATCTCAAACCCAAGTTTTTCCTACTTGTGAGCAGTTCCTCACGATGGCTTTCAATGATCGGTGTTGGAAACACCAATTGGAATTCAATAGGTGAGGACTCAAAATTATCTTGCGATTTGTCATTAATGAATAATTCTTGAGTCTCGTCCTCTTTCGAATCATCTTCATAAGACACCTCCAATGTCGTCCCACTTGTATTCGGATCCTCATGGTTGTTTTCACATATGAATGTGGCTTGTGTGTGTCTCATTTCCCTCATGATGTTCTGAGTTTCTATCATGAATGCATTGAACATATCTTCTAGGTTGGGAGAAGACTCTACAAGTTGGTGTGGGGTGACAAACCATGGCACCGAAATGTTGAAACTATCCCTTAAGCTTTGGTAACTTGTTGAATAATTCCAACTATGATAATCAAAATTGGCCATGTCTTCCAACAACAAATAGGTTTCGTCTACGATTAGTTGGTAAAAAGAGGTGGTGATTTTTGCTACACACCACAAGTGTACGAGTTAAGTTTTAATAGTATCAGGTGAGAGTGTCATATCTACAGGAATTAGTTTAAATCATTGCTAAGTACTGCAATTATCGTAACCCAACTTTATCTAGGCAACCAAATTTTAGATTTTATAAAAATAAAACTAAAACAAATATAAATACAAAAATAGAATAAAATATGAATTTCCTATGCATAATTATTCTAGGGGATTGATGTCATCTCGTTATTTCCATTTCAACCTATAAAGAAATTATTAGCCAATTCCATTCATTCAATAATCAAGTTCAATTGTGGTCCATCACTACCTCTCCTGAGTGTCAAGTGAGAGAATATGAAAATACTTCAATATTGATATCCCTATCTAGTATTTAGATGAAAATATTTGTTATGCCCCGACCTTATAAATTACCCAAGTTTTAATAATCTCCCGATCTATTAAAACTTACGTTGTGCTTAACCTAAGTCCGAACCCGAAATTACCTTTCCCGAGTTTCAAATTCCAAGTTTTCAAATCAACCAAGATATCGTATGGGACCATAAATTGGAATCATTAACAAGGCAAACACAATTGAATGGAGATCCTAGTTGATAAATCTTGAACTTGATCACCTCTCGGTTTCAAAATATCCTAAATTCTCAACTCGAATATCGAAGTGTTGATCTCCTCCTAGTCTCAGAACAACCTCAACTATGTACTCTCAATTCCAATCACGAACTAAATCTCTCTTGAGTATAAAATCCACAACCTAAAATCATCTAATTCATTGGCCAAATGAATCAAACGCATTAAACATGTAGAGGCATAAAATGAAATTAAAACTAAAAATTAATAAAACATTCTAAACATGGTTCAATTGAGACTACATCAAGCCCTAGATATGAATTTTAACTCAACATAATGGAATCCATAACTAATTTTTTCAAGAAATTCATAAATGCAAACATGTTCATCAAAATATTACAAATAAAAAATTCAATCAAGATTAGGGTGAGAGAATGGAAAAGAAAACTCTTATTGTGGTTATGAGCTACAAATATTTAACTCCAAGTGCCTCCAACGGTGTTTTCCTCCTCAATTTTGCATCACATTGCCATACCATGGGGTGTTTTCTCGCCCAAAATCGTCACAAATCCTGGTTGTCTCTCCCCAAATTGCCACCCATTGGTTTGAAGCATAACTAGGTATTTATAGGGATAAAAAAAATAGGATTATTTGTTTTTAGGTTGATGGGAGCGCGTTGCAACTCTCTTTGGTTCAACTATCGAAAACGCGTTGCAGCGCAGTTCTAGCGCACTACAGTGCACTTTGGCAGATTCGACATCTGCTTGTATTTTTTGGTTATAACTTTCACGTCTGAAATTTGATTGAGGTAATTCAAAAGGATACGGAAAGCTAAGATAGAGATATACAACTTTCATGTTTTGCAGTTATCCAAAATCAGATTGTTTCATGGTTAAAATTGGTCTTGAAGTTACTACACCTGATTTCATTTTGTACCTTTTCTCCTATTTATTTATATTCCTACAAAACATCACAAAAATACATTAAACTAACAAAAATGCTTGAAACCACACAAATATTTGAATGTAGAAGTACTTGATTTGTTGTAAATAGCCTCCTCATCAGTTACAAAATAATCGATCCGGTTTTCATTCTTATCATGCATTAAATGAGGCATCAAATCAACATCCTATCAAGCATTTAATTTTTAAAACAATTTCGGGAGACTACATTCAAAGAATCAAGATATTTTGAGCAAAATATCTTAGGGAAACCAAGTTACTTCAAAAGTAACTAAATGGTTACAAGACTAACCAGATCATTTCCATTCCATCAAAGGCATTAAATGCACATAAAATCAATTGTCAAATAAACATTCAATGCAAATTTGACATGTAGAGACCACATGTATTAAATCTATAAGAGTGTTAAATGAAAGCTAACCAAAATAGAATAACTAGTACTTAGCAAGCAACCCGAACCGAAAAAATCCCATCATGTATTAAATACCCCATATGCCAACCAATGATGATGTAATAATTGGTAATCATTGGCAATGATTACTTACATATTTTAAAGATTTGGTAATCATTAAAAAAATCTTATAAAATCCTAGCAAATCTTCCAAATTTTTCTCAAACCATGAAACTAAAAGACATCAAAGGGTTACACCTAGACCACACAGCCCCTAAGGAACAGGCTGGGATGGCTTGTGCATTGGGGAATGTGCAGGCTTCTCGAGCCTATAAATAGGTAGCCTGTTTTTCATTTCCAAAGGGTTTGATCCAAGAGCTTCTCTCTCTAGTCACGAATTTCTCTCTCGGGTCTAGGGAATTCACTAGCCTTCTACTTTAAAAACATCCCAAAATTCTGTCAAAATAGATTCCTAAAGGTGCTAGGTACGTCTTCTTAAACACCATTCGATCTTTCTTATATATGCTTATATTACTTGTATATGGTGTATTTATTTAGTTCTTAGATGCGTAATTCATGTACATAATTTATAAATCGAGAAATAAATAAAAAAAGTCAAAAACTAAATAAAAAACATCAAAATTTGTCAAGAACATAAAGAACATGTCTAGAACATCAAGAACATGTCAAAAACATGACAAGCACATCAAGTACACCATGAGTTGTGCATAACATCTTTGATTCTCCAAAGTACACCTGTAACTCAACTCCAAATAACTCAAAACAAACTTCCGACATTAGACTATTAACCACTAACCACTAACAACTGAACTTTATATTTGTGCAATTATCCAAATCACAGCCTAGTACTAAGTCATTAGGCTAATGGACTGGCACCTTATATATATATATATATATACTGCTCTATCGAGACCGTTGTGGCGAAAATTCAAAATAAAGCAAAGACCTCTATTCCCTTGGGGATAACTGTACATCTTCTACAGAAACATTTTTATTTTCTTAGTTACGAGTAGGACTGGCTCGTATATGATATATTTTATTTTCTTTTTGAACCAATAACTTAAACTTAAAAAATAAACTTGCCTAATAAAGTGAGTCTGGTTGGAGTGTTCTTGACAAAATCAAAAGTGTATATCCACTTATCATCGGTGTGATTTATGTCCTTGTTTCATAAAAAAAAAAAAAAAAAAAAAGGTAAAAAATAAAATAAAGCCATCTCTACATGAACTATGTGCTGACCTAATTCTCAGCTACCTAAGATACGTATACAACCCAAACGTAGGTCCGGTCACTTGTTAAACAAAATCATGTTGAAAAGGCGAACTACGTTTTGACCTGAATCACCGTAAAAATTGAGATACATAGGCAACCATTACAAGTTTGATCGACATAAAAATACTAAAATATTTTTTATTTAATCTATTTTATCAGTTCCTGCTGATGGATAAGTAAACCTTCACTTGCTTTCCTTATATAAAAATGCATAAAAAACAAAAACATAAAATTGGGAATTATTATGTTAAACAAAACCAAAGGAAATTACTTGGGCTTTGTTTAAAAGTAAACATCTATTTAGACTTAGTTACTATTTTCGGATGGGTATCTTGGGGTGCCTAACACATTCGTTGAGTGTAACCAACCCCTGAACTTAAAAGAAATCTCTTGTAATAGACCAACTGCTTTTTCGAGTTAAAACTCGGGCCATTTTAAAGTAGAATAATTTTCTAATATCCTGATGACCAAGCACACCATAACCCCATGATAGGTGCCGACTCTCTTGTTCATGTAAATCCCAGTCTAAAGAACATTTCAAAACTGGCACCTAGAAAACCCCCTGAAACATGTGTTCAAAAAATAAATGTTTTTTTGCGGATTTGGAGAGGGAGGAATGAAACTTTGTTTTCCTCTTGTTCTCGTTCTCTAGTTCCTCTACTTCCAATAATTTCGGGGCGCGTCAACTAGCAACTCCACGAGGGATTTTTGAGGGTCAAGCCTAGTCAGAGTCTAAATTTATGTTCACGATTAGAAATATGTCTTTGGTTTGAAACATAAATGTTTTCTTTTCAACAAAATTAAATTGAAAAAAAGTAAATAAAAAAAATTACATGCTTTGTTTATACTTGCATGCATTTACTGTCTCTATATTTTTGCATTTACTTTACTATCTTGAAATATCTGCATTTACTTTTAGTATACTCTCTCCATCACAAGAGCACCACTTTGCAGTGCATATCATGAGCCTAAAGTTGCAAACCTCTTAGGGATAGAGAGAACGACAGTAGGGGCTGAAGTCGTGCAATTTCATCACGCTGACCTAAGCTCCAAAACCATGTAGGACACGAAAGAGGAGTCAGTAGAAGCAAGGACAAATTGTTTCTCCCCTAGGATCTGGGTTCAAAATGCATCTTGCTCAAATCACCAACCAACTATGAATGTTCCCTCGGGGAGGACACCACGAGTTTGAAGATCTAAGAACCTACGTTTTCAAGAATGCATTAGTAGAAAATCCATGAACCACATATAGTGAAACTAGGATAGAAGGATACCCCAAAAACCTGTTGTACTTAGGACACTATCTTGTAGAGAGACATTTATCTTGCTTTCAGTATATATGTTTCCCTGAAACCATACAAAAAAGGACTTCTAGGACTAGTAAAGAACAAAATAGCTTATTAAGAATTATCAAGCTTCCCTACCTATGAGCCTGGTCACAGTCAGAAATTGCTCCAAAAAATTTGACTATTGAACAAGCCATGGGAAGGAATAATGAGAAAATGCTTTACTGGACTCGAAAATTTTGTTTTGTATGAATTTAGGCCTTACTTTAGTTTGAGATCAATAGTGACAAAGAATTGATATGAGATTTCCATTGGTCCAAATAAAAATTGTCAATCAAGTCTATAAATTTAAGAAAATGGACACCCCGTCTGTCAGGTAGTCATGTCAAAATTCGATATGGTTATAAGCTATAGCAGTTGGATGTATTGAAAATCTTGTCTCAAACTAAGTCATCGTCAAACCCAAACGCCTTCATAAACTATAATACTGACATAACCTTTGCCCAGTTAGAAAGACATAGAGGAACGATCGAATGAACTTATTGGGGGTAATCCAACAAAAAGAAGATATGTTCTCATTGAAACAATCCGTTAGAACGATTATCGAGATTCTACAACAACTCCACTAGTCTCACCAAAAACCTATAGTTTTAGTTCAAATCCTAGATCTGATAGAACTAGCAGCTAACCATCAGCCTTCCAATTCTCGAGGCCCTAGCCCGACCACTAGAGAGTCAATCCTGATTAGACCTCAACTACAAGCCACTCCAGCTATGTTTGAACCAAGTGCAAATCCAAGTATGACCCCAGCTAAAACAAATGCTACCTCATTCACACTAGAGACAACTGACTGATTCCAAAAGGAAGTTAAAGAACAGTCCAAAAAGACATCCCTACTGATTGACAAGTTATTGCAAATAGAAAATGAACTCCGAGAAGTAAAGAATGGAGAATCAGGAGCAATGCTCAGTATTTTGATCTATCCTTGGTACCTTATAACTTTACCAAGCCTAAACTCATGAAGTACGATGGGTCAGGGTGTTCAGATTAACACTTCTAGGATACAAGAACATAATAGGGGTGTATATCCATAACGAAGCATTGGCTATGTAGATTTTTCAACAATCATTAGACAGACCTGCCGTGAACAATATAGATACAATCAAGATATTTTTCCAAATAAAATCTTTCTCCAAACATTGACTAGAAAAAATGGTGAAAGCTTCCGAGAGATCACCATCTGTTGGAGAGATAAAGCAACACAAATAATACCACCAATGAAGGAATCTGAAATGGTCCAAATGGTTATCCAGATCTAGCCTCACCCTTATTATGAATATCTTCTCATCACGTTGAAAGGTCCATTTTCAGGCATAATACTCTGGAGAGAGTATGTCGAGGAAGGCATCCAAATTAATAAAATTTTTGGTGCAACTAAAAATTCACTAGTGAAAATCACAAAATTTTGGTGCCAAATTAATAGAATTAACTAAAAATTAAATTATCTAATGGTTCACCATAGTTTTGGCACATGATTCTTGGCCCAAAGAGTACATTCGGACCACTTAAGACCATTTTAAAAATACCACAAATGAAAGGCGCGAAAATTGGTAAACTATAAAACCCAATGTAAATGGTTAGAGCCTAAGTTGTATTAGAAAAGTCCAAATTTTGTTTTGAGATAACCCAATACCTAATTCAAGATCTAGACCCACTTCCCTAAGTGTTACTATCTATACCCATATCATAACCCATAACCCTACCCATATCATGACAAAAAAAAAAAAAAAACCAAAAAAAACAAAAACAAAAAAACACTTCTATAATTCACGTTAGAGAGAGGCCAAAAACCAAGACAAAACCCCCTTTTTACATTATCTTTCAACCTACATCAACATAAGTAAAGAAGAGAAGAGAAAAGAGAGAGAAAATGAGCGATTAAGAAAGGGAAAGGAGAGAAGGAAGGTCTTGGAAGATTTGGAGCAGGAAATTTGAGAAGATACATAGGTGAAAGCAAGTCTTGGTGGAGGATTAAGCTCACATTTGGTAAGTTCCTAACCCTAGAAATTTTTATTAACAGTTCTAGCATGATTTTTATGATTCTAAAGGTTAAAATGTAAAGTATATGTGGATTAAACCAAGTAAAACTTGGATTTAGTCAAGTATGAGCTTGTTAGGTTGAATTAAACATGAGGTTTGAGGGAAATCACAATGCATGAAATATGATTTTCTTTTTTAAATATGGTTTAGAACTTTAACTTTGTTATTTTCAGTTTTGGGAGAGAAAATCTAGGAAAACCATGATGTAAATGAACTTTAAATGAATTCAAAAGGTTGTATATTGGTTTGGGATGAGCTCTAGGCCTTAAGAAATTTGAAAACATTGTTTAGGAGCATTGCGATCCAAAAAAAAACTGAAGAATAAAAATTTGGAAGTTCAAATTCTGTACTCAGTTCATCTGAACAACCTGTCTTCAAAAATTCATGACCATTCTTTGAAAAATCAGAAAATATAAAACTTGTTGCAAATGAAACAAGACTCAATGAGGATTATTTTAAGCTATCACATGTTGTGTTTTGAACCTGATATGGTACATTTAAAGACCCCGAAACATAGCTAAAAATAATCATGTAAGATTCTGACAACTTTGTTTACTGAACTTTGAAAAATCATAACTAAATGTGCAAAAATCGAAATCTGGTGATTCAAACTAAATTTTAAAGATTGAGATGTCTATTTACATAAACAAATACAAAAAGAATAGAAAACTATTATTAACAGTACTAAAACGAATAGGAAACCTGACTGCTCACAGTAAATTCTCTCACAACCCCTTAAGAAATAATAGCATATTAAGGGTACGCACATAAAGTAATGGTGTTAGAGATTGCTAAGTGACCACCCATGTATGACCCCGACTTAGTAAGTACATCATTTATAATTGCATTCTAAAGAATGGGAAAAATTTGGGGAGAAATTTGATTAATTAAAATTCAAACCAAACATTTAGGGGTCAATTTGCAAATGTAGAAAACATTCAAGCCAAAATTGGCATTTGACTTTCGAATTAAAACTTTTTGGGTGGAATTATAATTTAAGAAACTTATAAGTGACAAATTGAACTAAAAAAAAAAAAACCAAAAAAAAAAAGAAGAGAAAGAGAATTATAGAAATTAGGGGAGAGGAAAGAGAAATTAACCAAAAGTTTTTATATATATATATATATATATATATTTATATATATATATATATATATATATATATATATATATATATGTCAAATAACATGACGATCAGCTGGCCGGCAGGAAGAGTGGCGACGTGGCTTGAAGAGGAAGCATGATCGATCCACTAGATCCATGCATATAAATTGTACATATGCATGTAGCGATAAGAAAATCGGAAAGAATCGTCCAGAAACAGGAAAAATCGAAGAGAGAGAAAAGAAGCTGCCGGCGGTGAGCTGTGCGTCCGTCCGATGACCAGGTGTGTGTGTGTGTGTGTGCCACTGTGTGTGTTCGTTGTGGGTACGTGAACGGTGATGTTTATGTGTGAGATCAGTGTGTGTTTGTGTGTGCACGGTGGTTGCCGTCGTCACTGGAATGGATGGTAGAGAGAGAAAGATGGAGGTTGGTCAGAGGAGGGGTCGATCGCTGTGGTTTGGGGAGTGCCATTCGTCGTCATCATTGATGGGTTGTGGGTGTGTGTTCCATTCGATTTAAGTAGGCGGTCGTGTGTGGGGCGTGTCGGCCCTGCTCGGTTGAGTTGAAGCAGAAGCAAAAATAGAGGAAGAGAGAGAGAGGTGGGTCGCTGGTAGTAAGGGCCGGTGGAGGTGCCGGCGGCTGAACCAGGAACATAGACAAAAAACAGAAGAAGAAAAAAGAAAAGGAAGAGGAAATGGTGGCCGTCGCCGGCGGTGTTGGCCGGCGGAAGAGAGAGAGAGGCTCGGAAAGGCCGATGTAGACCATAAAAACGAAGAAGAAACAGAAAGAAAAGAAAAAAGAAAGAAAAAAAGAAAAAAAAAAAAAAGGAAGGGGGAAAATTCCACAAACCACCCCAACAAAATTAAAAATCCAATTTTGCGACCAACGGAAAAGTTGGAAGAGGTAAAATTCCTATCACTTTTAATATATGCATTTAATTATTTTTAAATTATCTCATAAGTGATTAAAATATTAATCTCTAGCACCGAAATGTCGAAATAACGATAATAAATATTGAGACCATTCGCGTGAATGAATTCGATACCGTAAACGATAATGGAGCCAAACTCATTAAATAGTGATATAGAATGCGGGGAATAGGAAATTACGAAAATTAGGGCCTATATTTAATGGTTATGTTATTTTTACATAAAATATTAATTTAGGCCTTGTCACGAATAGGTTCCCGATTTCCAGAGGATCAGTAGCAGAGAGTCGGTGGAACTTTTGGAAACGGATATTCAGGTGAGTGTACTGTCTTCTTACCAAACTATTTTTATATATATATGTATGATGAAATATTGGTTTACTGAAACTGTACAATTTTATAAATTATATGGATTGAGCAGGTATTTGGGTAAGTTGGTAAAATGAATTTCCGGGGAATTGTGTTGGTTTCTAAAAAGAAGGATTAAAAATAATTTTCGTTGGATATGTGTAGCTTTGAAAAGAGAGTGGAAAATATATGATTTTCTAGAAACAAAGGTGGAAAAATAGTTTTTACTGAAATCGGTGGACTTTTGACGATATGGTGTGAAAATGTATTTCTTCCCGTAAGGGATGTGGATTTTTAACTATACTGATGATTTTGACGATGCCATAGCTGTTCTCCCCGAAAGGGGTGTGGATTATATTTCTCCCCGTAAGGGATGTGGATATTTCTCCCCGTAAGGGGTGTGGATTATATTTCTAACCAAAAGGGGTGTGGATATTTCGTGGGAAGGCATTTCTACGGATGTTACGGTACCGATGCAACTCCCGATCGTGAGGTTAAAACGATCACTAGGGTTGGCCAGCGTGTGTGTGTTTGAGATGATGTTTGAGATGTGATGTTCTGCTTACATTTGGTGATTTATTATCTATTATGGTGATTGGTATTATTTTACTAGATGGGTTAGAATGAACTTATATTTATTGTTTTATTTTCACTGCTTATATTATGAAGAATGTTACTAGATATGTGTTGTTTCTATACTCACGCTTGATCTATTTAGATGTGGTAGAATGAATTATTATTTTAAAAATATTTTTACTAAGAAGGCAGTGCACTCGCAGGTAAAATAGCTAGGAGTCGGTCGATCCCCTACTGGCGCTAGATAGAGTTATGCGGGTCACGCAAAGGAGTCATTTGAGGAAAAATTTTGGAGACGAGATATCAGGAATGGAATCTAAGGAATGTTCAGGGGATTTGTCTGATTGTATTTATATTCAGAACGGTGTACCACTATCAGATGAGACTATTATATGTGTGGTATAGATTTACAATTTTGTTATTGACGTATTGAGGTTGGCTAGTGAGTTGAGTGGTGTCATGTCTACGTCACGCCGGCCCCATATGATGGGTGTCCGGTGTGGGGTGTGACAACCCACATCTCGAGGTCGGGAATTCTATTCATTCTCTTGTGTTTTTTTTAGCATGCATTATATGTATATATTCTTGTGTGCTTATTTGAAAAATGTGTTTGCAAATAAAACTTGGATTTGTGGTAAAAAATTGAAGTTTGGGCAAATTTGGCATTATAAAAGTAATATCTACTTGTACGTTAAATATATTTGGCTGGTGCGATGATATCATGTGAGGATTGAGGAGATTGGGTCATCGTGGAGCTGACCTTGAGTGCAAATCCCTAAACCTTGGGATACTCCAGGTTACGTGAGTATCTTACTGGATGGTATAGATTCCTAGTTGTACGGTTTGGTCACTAGGTATCACAGTAATACACTTGTTGTATATGTGTTTTAAAATTTTTCTACTTGAATTTTATAAGTACATGTTTTATTACGATATGCGGGTGCATTACATATTGTTCTATTTTTAAAGTTCTAGCTAGGGTATTATGGTTTATAGAATCAAGTATTTTCTATAAACATTAGAAAAAAATGTAATGGGATGTTCAAGCATGGCATGTTCTAATGGGCATTGTAGGGCCCAAACATTTGGACTGTTGGTTCGTTTGTAACCTTTATTAACTATGTGTCCATTAATGCGGCTAAGGGATCTATATATGATATGGAGGTCCAATCCAATAATTTAGTTAGTTTTTATTACAAAATTTCACCATGGTATGATCAAGTGTTCAATTAAATAGTAATATCCACTAGGCATACTTGGTAACTGTAAGACAACTTGATGCCATAGAGGAATATACCTAGTAAGATTAGGTAATTAAATAAAATTAAGCATTAAGGAATAAAAAAAAAATCACAATAAGGTTATCAGTTGACTACTTAAGTTGGTTATCCCGGGGCCTAATTCACGACCCTAGGGTTTGGGGTGTGATAGGTTCCCTTTTTGGTATTAGAGCCAAGGTTTTAAGAAGCCCTGGGACTTTAGAAGGTAAATGAAGCATCATTAAAGGACAGTAATGAGTTTTCTTTACAGTTTAGAAACATGTCACCAAGAAGGAACACCCGTGCCTAGGCTACCAATGCCCCAGCTAGGAATGCACTTGTTGAACAGAATCAGAATTTGATGGTAGCCATATACGAGGCATTTCAAGGAATGTCCACTTATACCCAGAAGGATCGTAGGGCAGAAAATGAAAGACGCACATGCCTAAGAGAATTCCTAAGGTTGTTAATTAAGCGATTCCAAGGTGGCCCAGATGTCATCAGGGTTGAGTGTTGGATAAGAACTATGGGTCATTATTTTGATCTACTCTAGATCCCAACGATTTACCAAGTCGCGTTTACAGCCAATAAACTCGAAGGTGGTGCAGAATTTTGGTGGGAGCGAACCAAGTGGAGCCATGATACCACAAATATGACTTGGGAGAGGTTTTGTGACTTATTCGACGATAATTTATTTCCCCAGTCATAGAAAGAAGAGAATATGCGAGAATTTTACAACCTCACTCAGGGAGATATGACAGTGTTAGAGTACGAGGCCAAATTCTCTGAGTTGTCTAGATTTACACTGGGAGATGTGTCTGGCGAGATTGAGAGGTGCGTGAAATTCAAAACGAGACTTTGACATAATATCCATAGACAAGTAGTGGTAGTTGTTGTCCATACCAAGTCTTAATTGGTGGCAACAACACTTAGAGTGGAGCAAGATCATCTCCTTTATCAAAAATAGGTGGAAATTCCAGAAAGACGACTCGCAAGAACCAGAATTGTGGCCAAAGACAAGAAAAGTAGTAGAAACACTAGCTGTAGTGGTGGCGGGAGTAGCTCATCTCGTAGTGGACATTCCGGATCTTATACCTGCTAAGTGTGTGGGCAGCCAGGATATGTCAAGAAGAATTGCCCAATTCATCAGCAACAACTACAGCAGCAATCCGACAACCTCCAGGACTATAGCGAAAGCAATCTAGTAAGACATATATAGTCTCAACAGTTTTTGCCAAGCTATCCACCACAAAATTATCAAACCTATGGTTACTAGTTGCAATATCAGTATCGTTCTCAGTCTCCACCACAATATTAGCCACCTATAGCCACATCTCACCAGAATACACATCAAGGAGGACAGAAAAGTCGAGGAAGAGGTAATAAAGGAAAAGGAAATGATGTTGTCTAGAGTTACGGTATTGGCGAGGGAGGTGTTGAGGCATAGGGTAGTCATGCCATGGTTGATGGTATGCTTGTTATCTCTCACTCATGGGCTTGTGTATTATTTGATACGGGTGTATCACACTCATTTGTGTTTGCTTTATTTGCCTTATTACATGGCTTGGGTGTGAAAAATTTAGATGTACCTTTGTGTGTAAATACTGCGCTTGGAGATTATGCAGATCTTAATTCGATTTCTCGAAAATGTCGAATTACTATAGTACACAATAAGTTCTTTGCCGACTTGATAGTTCTACCCTTGGAGAAGTTTGATGTTATCCTGAGTATGGACTGTTATCTAAAAATAGAGATATAGTGGATTGTCAACTGTGAAGAGTGACATTGTGTCCAGATGATAGTACTACGGTCCTATTCCAAGGAAGATCAAGTCACTCATCCCCTAGCCTATTGCTAAAGGCCTGTTTTGGTAGGAGAAACAAAAAGGAACTAGATCTGTACACAGAATTGGACAATAAATTGGGTAGAATGAATTGACTTATGAATCCACCAGTCGTAAATAAATACCCGAATGTATTCTCAGAAGAATTGCCAGGGTTACCACAAGACAGGGAGATAGAGTTTTGTATTAACCTCTACCCAGGTACTATGCCAATTTCAATTACTCCTTATCGAATGGCCCCAACGAAGCTAGAAGAATTAAGGAAATGATTGGAGGAACTAGCTGAGAAAGAGTTTATCAGAAATAGTACTTCACCATGGGGAGCTCCTATTTTATTTGCAAAGAAACATGACGGGTCCTTAAGACTCTATGTTGACTATTGACAACTTAATAGAGTTACGGTAAAGAACAAATACTCTTTACCTAGAATAGATGAGTTGTTTGATCAGCTAGGAGGATCCTAGTTTTTTTCCAAGATTGACTTGAGATTTGGATATCATCAGTTGAAGATCCGGGATGAAGACATTCCTAAGACAGATTTTCGGACGGGGTATAGGCACTTTGAGTTTCTAGTCATGCCTTTTGGACTGACAAATACTTCGGCAGGTTTTATTGACTTGATGAACATGATCTTTCAGCCTTACCTGGATCAGTTCATCGTGGTGTTTATTGATGACATTTTGATTTACTCTATGACACAAGAAGAGTATGAGGCTCATTTGTGGATTTCTTTGCAAACACTCCGTCACCACCAGCTTTATGCAAATTTTGAAACATATGACTTCTGGTTAACATAAGTGAAATTCCTTGGGCGTGTTATTTCTCACCAAGGAATTTCAGTTAATCTGTCTTAGACTTGTCGAGTGGTAGCGATTTTATTTTCTCACTACCCACCGTAAGTACACGGGTCATGTTTTAATAGTATAGGAAGAGTAGGGTTGTCGTATCCACACGGATTGGTTTAGATCGTCGTTAAATACAGCGATTGTCGTAACCTAACTTTATTTAGGAGTCCAAATTTTGGGTTTTCAAAAATAAAATAACTAAAATAAAAATAAATACAAAACTAAAATAAAATCTGGATTTTCTATGGACAAATGTTCTAGGGGCTTGTGGTAGCGCATAAATTACGTCGCTACTTTCATCGCAAGTGTAGGGGTCAAGTTTTGGTATAGATGGGGAAGAGTAAGGGTTGTCGTATTCACAGGGATTGGATTAGACGGTCATTGAGTACCGCGATTATCATAACCTAACTTTATTTAGGCGATACAAATGTAGTATTTATAATAAAATATACTAATACTAAGTTAATTAAACTAATTATACTAATATACTAGTATGACATTTATGGGATTTAATCTAGTTTATATTAACGACATTCATCCTATCCGACAATCTCGGTATCAAAATCTCATTCACTACCTCTCCCGAGTGTAAAGTGAATGAATATATGACTTCATGTTAACACTGAAGTTCTCCTCGAGCGTCTATACGACACTTGGTCACAAGAGTCTTTCCCCAACATCATAGATTGCACAATTTCTAACTCCGTCCCGGGTTATTTGATCGTTGCATTGTGTTTAACCCCTGTCCGAATTTGGGGTCACCTCTCCCGAGTGTCAAATCTCGTATTCTCAGTATATCATAACAAGTATATAAACGTGGAATAAAGGTAAACACAATCTGATAAACATGATCAACCCTTAATGAAACATAAATTTTATGTAAACAACATTTACATAAAAGTCAATCAAGCCCTAGACAATATATGTTTAGCTATACAAGGCCATAGCCCTATATTCAACTAGAAATAAGCTAAACATATACAAATAATCAACAAAACTAAGAAATAAAGGAGATAAATGAGGAGACTAGCCGTTATCCAAAGATTTGACGCTAAAATTGCTCCGAGAACGCTTCCTCTTCTTGGCCTTATGATATTCTCTTGGTTGAATGGACTTGGAGCTCTTAAGACTCTAAAAAACGTTTACTCTTGTTTGGGGAGAAGAGGGATGATATTTATAGGATTCAAAATATCTCAAAATATCCTAAAATATCTAAACTGTCTTGCAGATGACTGCTGCAGCGGTAGGATCACCACTACCGTAGTGGAGAGGTTGGTAGGCTTCTGGTAGGTGACTACTGCAGTGGTGGAGCTCTTAGCATTTTAACCACTGTAGCGGTGGAGCTTTCAGCAACTCTCTGTATTTTTACCGCTGCAACGGTGGTTTCACCGCTGCAACAGTAGATTCAGGTTTTGTAAATTGACATTTTTGCCCTTTTTCTCCACTGTTCTTCTACCGACTTGCTCGTTTATTGACCGTTTTAGTCCATTTCATCCCAAATACCTGATTTGTAACAAAATAAATAAAAATGTATTAAAACATAATAAAACGGTATAAAAATACTCGAAAACTACCAAAACCAGCTTGAGAATAAATAGATAAATTACACCTATCAAATACCCCAAAACTTGGAATTTTGCTAGTCCTCGAGCAAAACACTCACACTAAAATAAAAAAAAAAAAAAAAAACTCAATTAACTAACACAAAAACTAAACAACATATAAAAACACAAACAACCTAAACATAACGATATGCGAGTTTTGAATTAAGCTAACGACCAAAACATTAAGCTAACGACCAAAACATTTTTCCCTCAATAGCTCCCAATCATATTGAGTTCAGGAGTAAAATGCACCATGTGATGTTCTAGAATTTTAACATTCAATAATGGTAAATGCCATTCTAGATCCTTTCAACGTGTGTGTACGAAACTCAATAATATAACTATTCAAAGATCGGATTGGATTATCCACCAACGAAGCTCATGACTTTAAACCGTAAGGATTAGGATATCTATACACCTGACTGGGTTCCACTCTCCACTAATGTAGGCTTGGAAGTTCAAAATGATCAAAAGAACTTGGTTCGGTTTGGAACATTTGGCCATGGATATATCGAGAATATGAAACGGGTTAACTTCGTTAACTTAATGATACCCAAGGCACAACGCTTGGCACAAAATCACTCTCGAAGCCCCATAGATAATTTTGAAACAACCCTTAACATCTATTTAAGAACGTCATACTCATTTGTTAAAAGAAACAAAAATTTATCTATATTTACATTTATTTTATTTTATTTTTTAACGTACCACACACCCAAACTTATTCGATTATTGGCGTGGTTAAAATGAAAGAAAAATGACAAGAGAGTACTCGAATACCGAACTAATCAAAAGTTCGCCTTAAACCCAACCGCTCACTTCAAGTAGCATACACAAATGCTAACTTGATTAACTTAAATTGTGCCTTCGGTTCAACGATATAGGTTTGGAAGGAATTCAATTGTGCATTGTATTTGTTATGTGTTCAGAATTAAAACGTCATTATAGGCTTCAACAGGGTAACGAGGGATAAACATATAACATGGTAAACTTCAAAGGCTCAAGCAAATCAAATGAATGCCTAAATCATGTCTCCTGAACAACCTTGCCTAGGATTTTGCCTCAAGTTTCCCTAATCAGGTTCTAGAATCCATTAAAATTATCATGAATTTGGCTAATGGATAATTGGCCTCAAATAAATTGAATAGCTATACATTGAGTCTACGTGCTCGTGCAAATTAGGATCCATAATAACTTTCACCAGAACGTATTGTCAAGTACACAGAACACACATGAATAAGCATTACCCTTGACCAGGGGATAATATCATCATCATGTAATAGCCCAGATAAATGCAAAACGCAGCACATGCAACAACAACAAACATAAACACATTTAAACTAATCTAAACAATCATGCAAACAATTAAATTATACTAACACAACTAACAACAAAAATATATAATAACATACTACACATCACCCCCGAACTTAAAACGGGTAGTGTCCACATTGACCCATCAACGATCCCAATAAAAGCATATAGCATGATAATAAAGATGGAGGTTTAGAACACGTACCTAGGAGTGAGACAATCTCGCCTCCGAATGAAGTCCGCGGTGATGGATCTAATTTATTTATGACTTGGGTTACCTCCCAAAAAGCACTTGGTCTATTATCCTTGGCCTGACATAGAGAAGTTCTCATCAAAGAGCGGCTTCCACCCATAGTAAGTGTCATACAACACTACATATGGGTCTTAATTCAGAACGCCCTCAAGACTGGCGAAATTTAGCATTTATCGGCTCGAGCTTTCAATAAGACTTTCCGCCGGCTCATTTACTTGGTAGGCATGAAAGAGCATTGCAAATGGCAGCAAAGGACAAGTGAGCCACATCGGATCCTCGTAGATGTGATCGTTTTGGATCGGTGGTGGCATCACAACGTGGATCTTCAATGGTGAAGAATCACAATCGTTGATCCATGCTTGGGTTCCCATTTCATTAGAATAATCATTATTGAATGCTCCTAAGCTCTTTCTGCTAATTTCCAGTTCCTCGTGCTGGCTTTCACTGAATATGGCATTTGTGTCTCTAAGTGGCACCACTTCTTACTTGGCCTCAATAAATCAGATTAGCTGACTAATTTGCATCTTAAGAGACGTTACGGTCACATCAATTTCGGCATAGACCATCTCAATATTATCAAGACGATCCTCATCCTTATTTAGCCAATCATTCATTTCCCGGAAGAAAATCTGAGTCTCCCCCATAACTGCAGCAAATGCTCTTCCATGGCAGGGGAAGGCTCCTCCTGTTAGTCAGGGAAGTTAATCCATGACGCCAAAATAGTAGAACTATCACCCAAGAGTTGGTAGCTTGTTGAATAATTCCAACAGTGAAAATCAAACTCGGCCATGTCTTCCAACAACCAATAAGCTTCATCCGCAGTTAGTTGATCGAAAGAGGTGGTATCGTTTCCTCTTTCAACCCATGTTCTGGTTACGGCTAATAACCCATCGAGGAAGTTCAGTAGTTGACACTCCCTCGGGAAACGATGGTTTGGGAACTGGAACAACAACTTCTTGTATCGATCCCAAGCACAATAAAATGGCTCAAAATATTGTGGAAAGAAATGCAAAAGTACCTGTTGATCTAACATCTTCAAGTACTCTGCAGGAAAAACAAAAAGAAAACTATAAATAAAAAAATTATAAACAAAAGAAACGCCTAAATTAAAATCAAGTCATTTACTGACAATATCAACAACAATCTAAAACACAATCCCCGGCAATGGCGCTAAAAACTTGATAGCGCGTAAATTACATTGCTACTTTCACCGCAAGTGTACGGATTAAGTTTTAGTATAGATGGGGAAGAGTAAGGGTTGTCGTATCCACATAGATTGGATTAGACGGTCGTTGAGTACCGCGATTATCATAACCTAACTTTATTTAGGCGATAAAAATGTAGTTCTTATAATAAAATATACTAATACTAAGTTAATTAAACTAATTATACTAATATACTAGCATGACGTTTATAGGAAATTATTGCTTAGGGATTAACTTTGTTCACTTAAACGTGTTCGTTTCAATCTAGTTTATACTAACTACATTCATCCAATCCGACAATCTCGATATCGAAATCTCATTCACTATCTTTCCGAGTGTAAAGTGAATCAATATGTGACTTTGTGTCAACGCCAAAGTTCTCCTCGAGCATCTATACAACACTTGGTCATAAGAGTCTCGCCTCAACGTCATGGATTGTACACTTTCTAACTCCCTTCTAGGTTATTAGATCGTCGCGTTATGTTTAGACCCTAGATCAAATTCGGGGTTACCTTTCTCGAGTGTCAAACCCCCTATTCTCAATATATCATAACAAACATATAAACGTGGAATAACGGTAAACACAATCGGATAAACCTGAACAACCTTTAACGAAACATACATTTTATATAAACAACGTTTACATGAAGTTAATCAAGCCCTAGATAATATATGTTTAGCTATACATGGCCATAGCCTTATATTCAACTAGGAACAAGCTAAACATATACAAACAATAAACCAAACTAAGAAATAAAGGAGAGAAACGAGGACACTAGCCGTTATCCGAAGATCCAATACTAAAATTACTCTGAGAATGCTTCATCCTCTTGGCCTTGATGATCTTCTCTTGGTTGAATGGTCTTAGAGCTCTCAAGACTACGAAAAACATCTACTCTTGTTTGGGGAGAAGAGGGATGATATTTATAGGATTCAAAATATCTCAAAATATCCTAAAATATCTAAACTGTCTGGAAGATGACCGCTGCAGCAGTGCGATCACTGTTGTAGTGGTGGAGAGGTTGGTAGGTTTCTGGCGGGTGACCGCTGCAGCAGTGAAGCTATCTGCATTTTGATCGCTGCAGTGGTGGGTTCACCGCAGCAGCGGTGGAGCTTTCAACAACTCTCTATAATTTCACCACTGTAGCAGTGGATGCAGATTCTGTAAATTGACATTTTTGCTCTTTTTCTCTACCGTTCTTCCACCAACTTGCTCGTTTATGGACCGTTTTAGTTCTTTTTCACCCCAAATACCTGATTTATAACAAAATAAATAAAAATGTATTAAAACATAATAAAATGCTATAATTATTAGTTAATTTCGTTCATTCAATAATCAAGGTTCCCGTTCTATTACTCTCTCACTACCTCTACCAAGTATCAAGTGAGAGAATATGTAAACATTTCAATATTGATATCCTTATCTGGTACATAGGTGAAAACATTTGTTAAACCCGACCTTATAGATTATAAAAGCTCTAAATATCTCCTGATTTATTAAATCTTATGTTGTGTTTAAGCTAAGTCCGAACCTGAGATTACCTCTCCTGAGTGTTAAAGACTAAGTTCTTAATTCAACCAAAATATCATGTAGGAGCATATTTTGGAAGCATTAAGAAGCAAACACAATTGAATGGAAAGCCTAGTTGGTAAATCTAGAACTTGATCACCTCTCGACTTTACAAAATTCTAAATTCCCAACTAGATTACTCAAGTGTTGATTTCCTCCTGAACTCACAACAAGCTAAGTTATGCACTCCCAATTTCGGTTACGAATTCAACCTCTTTCGAGTATAAAATTCATAATCTAACATCGTCTAACTTATTAGCTACATGAATCAAACACATAAACCTAGGAGATACATAAAATAGAATTAAAACTAACAATCAACAAAATAGTCTAAATATAGTTCAAAACAAGATTACATCAAGCCCTTGATCTACATATTAGCTCAACATAGTCAAATCCATAACTAATATTATTAAGAACTTCATAGATGAAAATATGTGTTCAATACAATATCCCAAATACAAAATTTAATTAATATTAGGTATAAAAAAAGAAATCAAATCTTTCTTGTGGAGAAGTTTCCGATCCAATCTTCGATCTCTCTCATTCCTCTCAGATTTCTCTTTCTTCTCCGACAAAATGAGCCTAAAATGCCCTTTTAACGTTTCAGATCTGACTATCGACACGGTAGTGTGTTTTTTAGCATGCTACAATGCACTATGGCTAAAAACACTAACACGAATATGCTGCAGCTGGTGTTTGGGTGCTGCAGCGTGCTAGTGTGCTTAAATTAGTGCTGCAGCACGCATTGGACAACACCTATACCAGATTCGTATTTTGGGTATATATTTCTCGTGAAAACTTCGATTAAGGTGATTCAAAAAGATAATTAAACGATAAGGTATATATCTACAACCTTTATGTTTTGAGTGTTTCCAAAATGGGATTGAATTATTGCCAAAATCGGTTTTGAAGTTACTAGACCTGTACTCTTATTGTACTGTTTTTCCCATTTATTTATATTCATAGAAAACAACACAAAAACATATTAAACTATCAAAAATGATTGAAAACACACAAATATTTCAATCTAAAAGTACTTGATTTGTTGGTGAATAGACCACTCATCACCGGGACCAAGGAATATGACAGAGGTTCGAAGTTTCGTGGGATTAGTTGGATAAAATCGATGTTTTGTGGAAAACTATTCCGAAATCACCTTGCCTATAACCAGACTCACAAAGATGTACGTTGAGTTTGAATAGAGTGATGAATGCAAAGCAACATTTCATGAACTAAATGACAGAATGACAAGTGCTCTAGTCTTGATCATTCTCGACCTAAATGAACCATACAAAGTTTATACTGATGCTTCGGGGAGAGAGTTTGGATGTGTTCTGATGCAGTATGAAAGAGTTGCCACTTATGCCTCTAGAAAACTCAAACCACGTGAATAAAATTATCCGGCCCATGTTTTAGAGCTAGCAGTGGTAAGCTTTGCCTTGAAGATTTGGAGATGCTATCTTATGATGCAGCATTCCAGATTTTCTCAGATCATAAAATTCTTAAATATTTATTCACTGGTAGTGGAATATTACATTTCTACTTTCACCGCAAGAAAATTTGAGTTTTCCCCATAACAATAGCGAACATTTCTTCCAAGGTAGGGGAAGACTCCACAGGTTGGTCCGATGTGTCAATCCATGGCATCAAAATGTTGCAATTATCTCCCAAGTTTTGGTGACTTGTTGAAAAATTCCAAATCCGATAGTCCAACTCGACCATGTCTTCCAACAACAAATAGTCTTCGTCCACGGATAGGTCGTAGAAATAGGTGGTACCATTTCCTCCTTCCACCTATGTTCTCGTTGCAACTTATAACCCGTCGAGAAAATTTAGTAATTGACACTCCCTTGGGAAACAATGATTGGGGAACTGAAACAATAACTCTTTGTATCTATCCCAAGCCCAATAAAACGGCTCAAAATCTCGTTGAAAGAAATGCAATAGCACTTGTTGATCTAACATCCTTACGTACCTTGCAAGCAAAACAAAACTACAAACAAAAATTATAAACAAAATAAATGTCTAAATTAAAATTAAGTGATTTACTCACAATATCAACAACAATTCAAAAACCAACCCTCGGCAATGGTGCCAAAACCTTGGTAGTGGAATATTACGTCGCTACTTTCACCGCAAGTATACGAGTCAAGTTTTAGTAAAGTGGGAAGAGTAAGAGTTATCGTATCCACAGGGATTAGATTAGATGGTCGTTGAGTATTACGATTGTCATAACCTAACTTTATCTAGGCGACACAATTTATAATTTTTGTTAATATAATATACTAAACTAAGTTAATTAAACTAATTAAATTAATATACTAATATTGACGTTTGAAGGAGTAAATTGTCTAGGGATTAACTTCATTCATTTAAACGTGTTCGATTCAATCAGTTTACATTAATGATATTCACATTATCTGACAATCTAGGTATCGAAATCTCACTCATTACCTCTCCCGAGTGTAAAGTAAATGAATATGTGACTTCGCTTGAACGCCGAAGTCCCTGTCTAGTGTCTATACGACACTTGGTCACATGAGTCTCGCCCCAACCTCACGAATTGTAGACTTTCTAATACCCTCCTGGGTCATTAGATCATCGCATTGTGTTTAAACCCTAGTCCGAATTCGGGGTTACCTTTCCTGAGTGTGAAACCCCGTATTCTCAATATATCTTAAAAAGCATATAAAAATGGAAGAATGGTAAACATAATCGAATAGGCAAGAACAACCGATAAGGAAAGAAAGATTAAACAAACGACATTTTCATAAACGAATCGCACCCTAGACAATATATGTTTAGTTTCTCATAGCTATAACCACATAAACAACAATATACAAGCTAAACATATATCAAACTGTTAACCAAAACTAAGAAATAAAGAGAGAAACAAGGAGACTAGCCGTTATCCAAAGAACCGACTCTAAAACTACTCCGAGATTGTTTCCTCTTCTTGGATTTGTGATCTTCTCTTGGTTTGTAGGGTTTTGAGCTCTCAAGACGGAGCTCTCAAGACACTCCCAAAAATATTCTCGGTATGTTGGGAGAAGATGTAAGATATAAGGGATCCAAAAGATCAAGAAAATATCCTAAAATATCTAAAACATTTGGTATCGGACCGCTGCAGCGGTGGGAAGCACCGCTGTAGTGGTGGAAAAGTAGTAGGCCACTGCTTGATGACCGGTGCAGTGGTGGGAAGCACCACTGTAGTGGTGGTCAGGTAGAAATATTTTACTTGATCCTATTGTTTGACCGCTACAGCAGTGGTTTTCACTGCTGCAGCGGTGGAGCTGTAGATGCTGGATGGCTTTTTTGCTCATTTTTCCACTGTTCTTCAACCGACGTTCCCTAAACATTCCACGATTATAGACTGTTTTCATCCCCTTTTGTCTCAAACACTGAATTTATAACAAAAGAAATAAAAACGTATTAACACATATTAAAACACTATAATAACACTCGAAAACTACCAAATTGGCTTGGGAATATATAAACAAATTCCACCTATCAAATACCCCCAAATTTATAATTTTACTAGTCCTCGGGCAAAACACTCACACTAAAATAAAAACCACAACAAAATTAACTAACACAAATACTAAATAATGAATAAACGACATTCTAGATCCGTTCAAAGTGTGTGTGCGAAACTCAATAATATAACTATCCAACAACCGGATTGGATTATCCACCAGCGAAGCTCACGACTTAAACCGTAAAGGTTAGGACTTGATTCGGTTTGGAACATTTGGCCAAGCGTATATCAGGAATATAAAACAGGTTAACATTATTAACTTAACGATACCCAAGGCACAATGCTTGACACAAAATCACTCTCAAACCCCCACAGATTAATTTAAAACAACCCTGAACATACATATAAGAACTTCATACTCACTTATCAAAAGAAACGGAAATAGAACGATATTTACATATGTTTTTTTTTAAAAATGAACCACACGCCCAAACTTATTCGATTTTTACAATTTCACATATGGGGAAATATGATAGAAAATTAATAAGTGAGTACTCGAATACCAAACCAATCAAAAGTTCACCTAAAACCCAACCGCCCACTTCAAGTAGCATACAGGAATGCTAACTTGATTTCACTCAGATTGTGCCTTCGGTTTAGCGATATAGGTTTGGAAAGAATTTAATTGGTTAGTGTATTTATTACGTGTTCAGAATTTAAATGGCTAATTGGCTTCGACAGGGTAATGAGGGATACACATTTTACAAGGTAAGCTTCAAAGGCTCAAGCGAATCAAATGAATGCCTAAATCATATCTCCTAAACTACCTTGCCTAGGATTTCTCCTCAAGTTTCCCCCAATCAGATTCTAGAATCCTTAAAATGATCATGAATTTAGCTGATGGATAATCGACCTCAAATCAATTGAATAGCTATACATTAAGTCAATGTACTCGTGAAAATTAGGATCTACAATAACTTTTACAAAAATGATATGCTAAGCACACAGAACACGCATGAATGGCCATTACTCTTGACCACGATTAATAATCAGGGGATGATATCATCATTGGGTAATGGCCCAGATAAACGGTCCAGATGAACACAAAACTCATCATACAACAACCCAACAAACATAAACGTACTACACTAACAAACAAACATGCATAATTAAACTAAACTAACACAATTAACAACAATTAAACATACTAAAATACTACACATCACCTCGAAACTTAAAATAGTCAGTGTCCACAGTGACCCAATCATCAATCTCAACATTTAACATGCATTATAGTTATGCATGGGGTTAGGAACATGTACCTAGGAGGCGATACAATCTCGCCTCCGAATGAAGTTGGCGGTGATGATCTAATTTATTTTTAGAACTTGGGTTACCTCCCAAGAAGTACTTGGTTTTTAGTCCTCGGCTTGACAAGGAGAATTGCCAGTCAAAGAGTGGCTTCTGCCCATAGTAAGTATCGTACAACACCACATATGGGTCTTGATTCTTAACTCCCTCAAGCTTGGTGAAATGTGGCATTGTTCGGCCCATGCTCTCAACTTGACTCTACACTGTCTCATGTGCTTTGGAAGCTTGAATGAACGGAGTTGGAAGTGGGAGAGGAAAAACGAGCTATATTGGGTCCTCATAGAAATATTCGGCTTTGATCGGTGTGGGAATCACAACGTGGATCTCAAACGGTGAATTCACAAGTGTTGTCTTGTGATTCTTTACCATCAATAAATTCTTAGGTCTCCTCCTTATTAGAATTTTCATCATCGAACAAACCACTGTTCCTCCCATTTATATTTGGTTCATCATGGTAGCTTTCACATTCGGATGGGACTTGTGTGTTTCTCAGTACCACCATTTTTGCCTCGGCCTCAATGTAGCCAATAAGTTGACCGATTTGCGTCTCAAGACACTTTACGGTCGTGTCGATTTCACAGTAAATCATCTCAATACTATCAACTCGATCCTCTTGCTCATTGAGACGGTTTTGCATTTCCCTCAAGAAAATTTGAGTTTCCTCCATAACAGTAGTGAACATTTCTTCTAGGGTAGAGGAATACTCCACAGGTTGGTCCGATGTATTAATGCATAGTACCAAAATGTTGGAATTATCCCTCAAGTATTGTTGACTTGTTGAAAAATTCCAAATCTGATAGTTCAACTCGACCATGTCTTCCAACGATAAATAGGCTTTGTCTGCTAGTTGGTCTTAGAAAGACGCGGTACCATTTCCTCTTTCCACCTATGTTCTCGTTGCAACTTGTAACGCATTGAGAAAATTCAGTAATTGACACTCCCTTGGGAAACGATGATTGGGGAACCAGAACAATAACTCTTTGTATATATCCCAAGCCCAATAAAACAATTCAGAATCTCGTTGAAAGAAATGCAATAGCACTTGTTGATCTAACATCCTGAAGTACTTTGCAAGCAAAACAAAACTACAAACAAAAATTATAAACAAAATAAATGCCTAAATTAAAATAAAGTTATTTAATCATAATATCAACAACAATCCAAAAACCAATCCTCGGAAACTGCACCAAAAACTTGGTAGTGGAATATTACGTCGCTACTTTCATTGCAAGTGTACGGGTCAAATTTTAGTAAAGTAGAAAGAGTAAGGGTTGTCATATCCACAAGAATTGGATTAGATGGTCGTTGAGTACCGCGATTATCATAACCTAACTTTATCTAGGTAACTCAATTTATAATTTTTGTTAATATAATATATTAAACTAAGTTAATTAAACTAATATACTAATATTGACGTTTAAGGGAGTAAATTGTCTAGGGAATAACTTCGTTCATTTAAACGTGTTCGATTCAATCAGTTTACATTAACGACATTCACATTATCCGACAATCTAGTTATCGAAATCTCACTTACTATCTCTCCCGAGCTTAAAGTAAATGAATATATCACTTCGCTTCAACACCGAAGTCCCTGTCTAGAGTCTATACGATATTTGGTCACATGAGTCTCGCCCCAAACTCATGGATTGCACACTTTCTATTACCCTCCCGGGTCATTAGATCGTCACGTTGTGTTTAAACCCTAGTCCAAATTCGAGATTACCTCTCCCGAGTGTCAAACCCCATATTCTCAGTATATCTTAACACGCATATAAAAGTGGAAGAACTGTAAACACAATCGAATAGGCAAAAACAACCGATAACGAAACAAAGATTAAATAAACGACGTTTTCATACACGAATCGCTCCCTAGACAATATATGTTTAGTTTCTCATGGCCATAACCACATATACAATAATATACAAGATAAACATATATAAAACTATCAACCAAAACTAAGAAATAAAGAGAGAAATAAGGAGACTAGCCATTATCCAAAGAACCAACGCTAAAACCACTCTGAGATCGTTTCCTCTTCTTGGATTTGTGATCTTCTCTTGGTTTATAGGGTTTGGAGCTCTCAAGACACTCCAAACAATGGGCTCAGTATGTTGGGATAAGAGAGAAGATATAAGAGATTCAAAATATGAAGAAAATATCCCAAAATATCTAAAACATCTAGTGTCGGACCGCTACAGTGATGGGAAGCACTGCTGCAGCGATGGAGAAGTCAGTAGGCCAATGTTGGATGATCGCTGTAGCGGTGGGAAGCACCGCTACAATGGTGAGGTTCACTGCTGCAACGGTGATCAGGCAGAAACATTCTGCTTGATCTTGTTGTTTGATTGCTGTGGCGGTGGTATTCACCGCTACAACGGTGGAGCTGTAGATGCAAGATGGCTTGTTTGCTTATTTTTCCACCATTCTTCCACCGAATTACGCGTTTGTAGACCATTTTCATCATTTTTTGCCCTAAACACCTAATTTATAACTAAAAAAAAAATTACGTATTAACACATATTAAAACACTATAATAACACTTGAAAACTACCAAAATTTTCTTGGAAATACATAAACAAATTCCACCTATCATTTATACAAAGATAATCGAATTTGAGGTAAAGAAGATAGATGGAATATATGGAGGATTACGATTTTACCTTGCAATATCATCCTGGGAAGGCCAATGTGATAGTAGATGCTTTAAGTCACAATAATCAAGGAATTATGGCGAGTTTGGCTTTGGTAGATTGGAAGAGTGATAGGTATGATCTACCTATCTATTTTCAAACCAAATTTTTTAGTTTTTGAGTACGTTTATTACATTTTTAATATGCTTTAATATGTTTTTATTCTTTTTGTATTAAATAGGTGTATGGGTGAAAAAGGTATAAAATCCGAGCACAAACGATCAATTCGGACCAAAACGGTCGGAGAACGGTGGAAAAACAAGCAAGGAGGCAACATTTTGAAAACAGTAGCCCACCGCCTAGGCGGTGAAAATGCAGAGTGCACCAATTATTACTGAACGTCCATGGCCGTGGCGGTGTAATGCAGGATGTCACCAAGTCCACCTCCTTCTCCACCGCCGCGGCAGACATTAAACCGACATTAGTTGAGTTTATGTTTCATTTGCGAATGTTCTTCGTTATTTTGATTGTGTATGCAATATTGTTTGTTTATCATGCCTAGAATATTGTTATGAGAAAACGGGGTTTGACAAATCCCAAATTCGGACTAGAATAAATTAATGACATGAGCCTATAACCCGTGAGGGAATTAGATTGTGTACAATCAATTACATTGAGGCAAGACTCATGTGACCTAGGGTTGTTAAGACATTGATGATGACTTATTCATTGACACGAAGTCACATATTCCCCCGTCTTATACTTAGGAGAAGTGGCGGGGGAGTTTTAGAACTGAGATTGTCGATAGGGTAAACACAACGCGACGATCCAATAACCCGGGAGGGAGTTGGATTGTGCGCAATCGATGACGTTGGGGTGAGACTTACATGACCTATGGTCGTTAAGACGTTGAGGGGGACTTCTTCGTTGACACGAAGTTGCGTTATATCCCTTGTCTTCCAATCGGGAGAGGTGGTAGGGGAGTTTACGAACTGAGATTGTCGGATAAGTCAAAATCCATTAACATAAACTAAAATAAGATTGAACATGTATTCGTAAATGAAACTAGTCCCTAGATAATCTATTCTCTCAAAACTATCTCAATATTAATATTAGTATAGTTAAATTAGTATTTTAGTATTAGTATTAAATTATATTCTATTTTTATCGCCTAGATAAAATTAGGTTATGATAATCACGGTACTCGATAGTAATATTAACCAATCCCTGTGGATACGATACCCGACCGATAGGTCCATTATACTAAAACTGGATTTGTACGCTTACGGTGAAAGTGGTAATGCTTAAATTGCGGCCACCAAAGAGATTGGTAGTAATTGGAGATTACAATCTTCAATATAACCAAGCCTTCATCTATAACTCCATTGCTACCTGATAGGTATGATCTACTTATATAGTTCCAAACCGATTTTGTTAGTTTTAGAGTATTTTTTATAGCGTTTTTATTATGTTTTAATTAGTTTTTTTTTTTTTTTTTTTTTTTTTTTTTTTTTTTTTTGTATAAATCAGGTGTGTGGGGTGAAAAGGTAGGAAATTGGAGCATAAACGATCAGATTGAACCAAAATTGATCGAAGAACGGTGAAAAAACAAGCAAGGCAGTAAGATTCTGAAGAGAAGCCCACCGCCGCGGTGGTGAAAATGTAGAGAGGGCCATTTCTTACTGAACGTCCACTGCCACAGCGGTGAAACTATAGGATGGTCACCAAGTCCACCGCTGTCCTCACCGCCTAGGTAATCAACTAACCGACGTACTCACTGTCGTGGCGGTGAATCCCACCGCCGTGGCGGTAACCTCTGCACAGTTCAGATATTTTTTAGGATATTTTTTAGATATTTAGCCTATATAATCCCCTCTCCTCTCTCATTTTCAGTGTCTCTTGCAGGCTACCACCCTTAGAACATATCTAGGGGTGGATTGAGGAGTTTTAGAGGGAGAGCTCACATTTCGAATGAGAAGAAGACGGCGAAGCGATCGTTGAACATTCTTAGCGACAAATCTTCTGACTAGGTTAAGTTCTTCGATTCTTACATTATTTCTTTAACTTAGGAATATGTGACCATGTTTAGCTCATGCTTTATTGTAAATACAGTTATGGCCGTTAGTTAAACATGGATTGTATAGAGATTAACAATATATTTATAAATATGTGATTCGTATGATTTTGGTGTTTCGTTTATGTTTGTTCTTCGAAGTTTGATGGTGTTTGCGGTATTGTTTATTTATTATGCTTAGATAGATATATCGAGAATTCGGGGTTTGACACTCGGAAGAGGTAACCCCGGATTTGGACTAGGGTAAACAACGCGATGATCCAATAACCCGAGAGGGAGTTGGATTGTGGGCAATCGATGACCTTGGGGCAAGACTCACGTGACCTAGGGTCGTTAAGACGTTGAGGGGGACTTCTTCGTTGATATGAAGTCACGTATTCCCTCGTCTTACACTTGGGAGAGGTGGCGGGAGAGTTTACGAACTGAGACTGTCGATAGGGTAAACACAATGCGATGATCTAACAACCTGGGAGAGAGTTGGATTGTACGCAATCAATGACGTTGGGGCGATACTCACGTGACTTTGGGTCGTTAAGACGTTGAGGGGGACTTCTTCGTTGACACGAATTCATGTATTCCCTCATCTTACACTCAGGAGAGGTGGCGGGGGAGTTTACAAACTGAGATTGTCAAATAGGTTGAACACCGTAAACGTAAGTTAAACGAGATCGAACATGTATTTGTAAGCCAAGTTAATCCCAAGATAATTCTTTCCCCTAAAAAATCTCATTATATTAGTATAGATAATTTAGTTAATTAGTTTAGTTTAATATAAATTTTATACATTCTTTTTAGCCTAGATAAAATTAGGTTATGACAATTACGGTACGCGATAATAACGACAACCAATCCCTGTGGATACGATACGCGATCTTAAAGATCACATTATACTAAAACTTTGACCTTACACATTTGCGAGTGGTCAATATGTGAGTGTGTAACAAATGCTTGCCATATAAGTTTTTGGCACCGTTGCTGGGGATTGGATAGAGTAATTGTCGATATTGTGAGTAAATGACCCGATTTTACTTTAGGCATTTCTTTTGTATATAATTTTTGTTTGTAGTTTGTTTTTGTTTCTTATGCAAGGTACCTGGAGATGTTAGATCAACAGGTATTGATGCATTCCTTTTGATGGGATTCCAAGCCATTTTATTGTGCGTAGCCACGCATATAATTTGGTGAGGCGTGTCGTTGAAAGATCGAGCCGAACAAAGCAAAATCTCGCCAAGCTTGAGGGTGTTCTGAAAATGTGGGGTTGAAGACATTAAACCACGCGCTTCTTGGAAGACAACCCAAGTAAAAAATAAATTAAATCCGTCACATCCGACTTGATTCGGAGGCGAGATTCTCTCGCCTCCCAGGTATGTGTTCTAAACCCCGTCCGTTAGTATGCTTTAATTTCATATGTTGAGATTGATGATTGGGATCGCTGAGGACACTATCCGTTTTAAGTTCGGAAGTGATGTGTAGTATAGTATGTTAAATGTATTATTGTTTTCTGGTGTGCATATTTGTCTAGGATAGTTTGTGTTTGTTTGTGTTGTTGTTGCATGCTGAGTTTTACGTTCATCTGGGCTGTTATCCGATGATGATATTACCCCCTGGTCATTTTCGAGGTCAAGGGTAATACCCATACATGTGTGTTCTGTGTGTTCGACAATGCATTTCGGTGAAAATTATTATAGATCCTAATTTGCACGAGCACATAGACTCAATGTATAGTTATTCAATTGATTTGAGGATGATTATCAATTAGCCAAACTCATGACAATTTAAGGATTCTAGAACCTGATTGAGGGAAAGCTTGAGGCGAAATCCTAGGCAAAGTAGTTCAAGAGACGTGATTTAGGCATTCTTTTTGTCGCTTGACCCATTTTAAGCCTACCTTGTAACATAATTATCCCTCGTTACCCTATCGAAGCCTAAAAAATTTTTCAATTCTGAACACATAAACAAATACCCTGGCCAATTAATCTTTTTCTAAACCTTTATCGCTTAACCGAAGGCACAAATTTGAGTGAATCAAGCTAGTAGTTGCAAATGCTTCTTGATGTGAGCGGTTGGGTTTAGGGCAAACTTCAGATTGGTTCGGTATTCGAGTACTCACTTGTCATTTTTCTTTTGTTTAAACCACACCCATGAAATCATTCTAATAAGTTTGGGGGTGTGGTTCGTTAAAAAAAAAAATAAAAAAAAATATATATATATATATATATATAATTATTTTCGTTTCTTTTGACAAGTGAGTACATCAGGCTTAAAAGTTTGTTTAGAATTGTTTCCAATTTTTATATGGGGGTTCGAGAGTGAATATGCTAAGTGTTGAGCCTTGGGTAACGTTAAGTTAACAACGTTAACCCATTTTCTATTCCAAAATACCCCTGGCCAACTATTCCATAACCGAATTAAGTCCTTTTGATCTTTATAAACTTCCAAGCCTACATTAGTGGAGAGTGGACTCCAATCAGGTATATGGAAATCCTAGTCTTATACAGTCTAAGTCATGAGTTTCCTTGGTGGATAATCTAATCCGGTCTTGGATAGTTATATTATTGTGTCTAGCACAAACACGTTTACAGGATCTAGAATGGCGTTCACCATTATTGCATGTCAAAATTCTAGAATATCACATGATGTGTTTTACCGCCTGAACTCGATATGACTGGCGGTTGTTGAGGAAAAAATAACTTGGTTGTTAGAAGGATTCAAAACTCGTATTTTGTTATGTTTATATTGTTTTTAGGTTGTTTGTTATTTAATTTAGTTCTGTTTTTCAATTTCGGGTGTGTGTTTTGCTCGAGGACTAGCAAATTTCCAAGTTTGGGGGTATTTGATAGGTGTGATCTACCTATATATTTCCAAACTGGTTTTGTTAGTTTTAGAGTATTTTTATAGAGTTTTTATATGTTTTAATTAGTTTTTATTCTTTTTGTATAAATCAGGTGTGTGGGGTGAAAAGGTAGGAAGCTGGAGCGTAAACGATCAGATCGAACAAAAAACTATCGAAGAACGGTGGAAACACAAGCAAAGCGGCAAGATTCTGAAAAGAAATAGAGAGGGACATTTCTTGCTGAACGTCCATCGCCGTGGCGGTAAAACTACATGATGGTCATGAAGTTCACCACTGTCCTCACCGCCTAGGCGATCAACCAACTGACCTACACACTGCCGCGGTAGTAACCCCTGCACAATTTAGATATTTGTTAGGATATTTTTGGGATATTTAGCCTATATAATCCCCTCTCCTCTCTCATTTTTGGTCTCTCTTGCATACTACCACCCTTAGAACATATCTAGGGGTGGATTGAGGAGTTTTAGATGGAGAAATCATATCCCGAAGGAGAAGAAGACGGCGAAGCGATCGTTGAACGTTCTTAGCGACAAATCTTCGGACTAGGCTAAGTTCTTCGATTTCTTCCTTTAGTTCTTTAACTTTGGAATATGTGAGCATGTTTGGATCATGCTTTACTGTAAATATAGTTATGGCCGTTAGTTAAACATGGATTGTATAGAGATTAACAATATATTTATAATGATTTGTATAATTTCGGTGTTTCATTTATATTTGTTCTTCGAAGTTTGATTGTGTTTGTCGTATTGTTTGTTTATTATGCTTAGATAGATATTGAGAATTTGGGGTTTGATACTTGGAAGAGATAACCCCGGATTTGGACTAGGGTAAACAACGCGACGATCCAATAACTCGAGAGAGAGTTGGATTGTGGGTAATCGATGACGTTGGGGAAAGACTCACGTGACCTAGGGTCGTTAAGACGTTGAGGGGGACTTCTTCATTGACACAAAGTCATGTATTCCCTCGTCTTACACTCGAGAGAGGTGGCGGGAGAGTTTCCGAACTGAGATTGTCGATAGGGTAAACACAACGCAACGATCCAATAACTCGGGAGGGAGTTGGATTGTGTGCAATCAACGACATTAAGATGTTGAGGAGGACTTCTTCATTGACAAGAAATCGCGTATGTCCTCGTCTTACACTTGAGAAAGGTGGCGGGGAAGTTTGCGAACTGAGATTGTCGATAAGGTAAACACAACGCGACGATCCAATAACCCGGGAGGGAGTTGGATTGTGTTCAATCAATGACGTTGGGGCGAGAATCACGTGACCTAGGTTCGTTAATACGTTGAGTGGGACTTTTTCATTGACAGAAGTCATGTATTCTCTCATCTTATACTCGGGAGAGGTGGCGGGGGAGTTTACGAACTAAGATTATCAAATAGGCCGAACACCGTAAACGTAAGTCAAACGAGATCGAATACGTATTTGTAAACCAAGTTAATCCCTAGACGATTCTTTCCCCTAAAACATATGATTATATTAGAATAGATAATTTAGTTAATTAGTTTAGTTTAATATAAATTTTATACATTCTTTTTAGCCTAGATAAAATTAGGTTATGACAATTATGGTACTTAATAATAACGACAACGAATCCCTGTTGATCGATACCCGATTGTAAATATCACATTATACTAAAACTTTGACCTCGTACACTTGTGAGTAGTCAATATGCGAGCGTGTAACAAACGCTCGCCGTACACTACCCCATCACTTATGCGAATCATTAAGAAGAATCAGTACTGAGACGATACACTTTGCAAAATATGGAGAAGAATCCATAATGGCGAATATTTTGAAGGATGGGAGATTTATCTGGATGGAGCTCTCCATTTTTGAAAGAGGATAGTTGTTCCAGATAATCAACTGCTAAAGTAAGCTATACAGGGTAAAGCACACAAGACCCATTTCACCGCACATCTCGACAGTGACAAGATTTATTAGGATATGAAGAGATAGTATTGGTGGAGTGGCATAAATAATGATGTAGGTCAGTATGCCGATCGATGTTTGACCTGTCCGCCAGTTAAAGCTGAACATCAACAATCAAAGGGAGCCCTATAGCCACTACCTTTCCTTGAGTAGAAATGGGACCATGTCACTATAGATCTTGTGACAGGATTTCCATGAACTCCTGAGTGATTCGATGCTATATAGGTAATAGTGGATCGATTGACAAACGTAGCTCACTTTATACTGGTTAAAACAAGCTATTCCTTCAAGGGGTTAAGCAAGTTGTTGGCCCAGTAAGCTACCTAATTGGGGATTTAATTGGGTAGTGATAAAAATTTAGAATCTTTAAACACTTAATATATCAAATAATCAATTTATCCTAAATTATTATTATCTTGTTATGCAGTGGCTAAGTGTTTAAACTAATTGCACACATAAACAGAATAAAGAGTAAAGTAAACAAAGCAGAACACCACGATATATTTTGGTTTAACAAGCTAGCCTTTCCTAATATAGTCCTCTGAGCTCCATAGAGATTCGTACCCACTAAAAACCGAGATTCCTTTAAAGGTAGGAACCAAACCCTCACAATGATTCTTTTACTTGGCTCAGAATCAACCTTTACAATTATCCTTTTCCTAGGCTAAGGAAAAACCTCATATTTTTACCAGGCTAAAGACTAACCTAATTTTATTATAAGAGAAATTACAACCTAATCATTTTCCCAGGCGCAAGAATAACCTTATCGTTTTTTAGGCTCAAGACTAACCTAATTCTTTTACAGGTTAAGGATCAAATCTAATCATTTTACAGGCTAAAGATCAAACTTCACAGCTCTCCAAGTATCATTTTCATAGGTAAGGATTGAACCTTTACAGTTCACTTAATTCAATTAAAAAAAAATCACAACCTAGTTCTTTTTAAGGGAAAAGAATAACCTAACCTTTTTATACTCTAAGTAAAGATCAAACCTCAATATTTTTCCTGGACAAAATTGAAACCCAATCTACCTTAACCAGATACAGCCCCAACCTTATCCAATCCGTATAAACTCACCAAATACAAAAAATGAGTTTCTTCCCACTGGAGCTTCTACTACCTCAAACAAAATTATACTCTATAAATGTCCCAAAATTTACTAGTGGTAGAATTTAAGTGACGAATTTAAAATTGTTTGAAAAAAGAATACTGAAGAATGTAAATAGAATCACTAGATAGCTCAAATCGGTGACACTAATTCAACAATCAGCGCTTTAGATTAAGAATACAACACGATATCTCTCTCAAATAAATCTAAGTAGAATGATAAAACTTAGAATAGCTTAGGAACTGATATTTCTTGATATGTGTAGATATAATTTCGCAGGTCTATATATAATGATTTTAAACAAACCCTACAACGGCTAGTTTTTAAAAGATAGGCCTCTAAAAGGCACCTATAGACCCCATATATCATAACCATTCAATTCTAATGTATTTCACTCAAATATAACTTTTAAACTTATCAATTAGTCCATAAATTATTTCTCAATTACTAATCACAAAGATAGGAAGTATTTAATAAACTAAATTGAGAAAATCATTTAATATATGAACTAAATCAGTATCTATTCAAAATATATGGACCATATCTTCTATAATTTCAAATCTCCCAAATCTCACCCTTGCAACCATAAAAAACATCTAGTTTTTTACCAAAAGTCCAAGTTCCTCGAGATCTCAACCGAAACAGTTGGTTAACCGATCGAAGTAGTCCGTTGACTAATTGTGGTTACAGGTACAACAAATTCAATCCCCATTTTAACCATGATGCAATCTAATTCTGGGAAAAATCAAAATATAAAAGTTGTATCTCTCTTTCTAAGATTTCCAGATCATCTTGAATCACCTCAAACGGAGTTTAGACGAGAAAGTTATATCCAAAATATGAATAGGTACTAAAGCCTAGTCGATTAACCGAATTCCCATGGTCTGTTAACTGATTGATTCAGGGTGTTTTCAAGCCAAAATCATGCCACGGTCAGTTAACCGATCCCTATATGGTCGATTGACTGATCCTATACCCTTCGATTGACCGATGAATGATTGATCTCTCACTTTTCAAATTATTTCAACTTTGAACTTCAACGTTTAAATCCTGTTAACCAATTTCTTCTCTTAGTTAACTTAATTGACATTGATATTCAATTTTAAATACTAACCTCACTTAGGTCAATTTTTATTTTTCAATTTCACATTGGAGCAAATAATTGAACACTAATTAGGATCCTATACTTTATCAAATTGAACACACAAATATATAATTTATCAATTTGTGTCGTGTGTGATCCTAATTTAGGATACATGAAGAGTAAAATAATCTTTGAGTTGTTTTCACCTAATTTTTTCAGAATCTTCAACACTCTTCATTTCTTCAACATTCATCTTTGCATCCTTGACAAATATTTCATGATTTAATCTTTAATGGAACTTCTTATACTGAAACACTCAATAAACATGTTAGTTCTACCAAAAACATCAACCCTTAATTGTCCATTAAAACCTCGAGATCAACACAAGCTTTACATAGACTAGATGGTGAAATTACATGGGGTTCTGCTATTAATTATTTTTTTTATCAAGATCCTCGATTTACAGCTAAGTTTTGGAAGAACTTCCAGAAAACCCTTGGCATACATCTCCAATTTAGCACTTTATTTCATCTCCTGACTAACGAGCAATATGAGAGAGTAATCTAGATCTTGGAGAATATGTTGCAAGCATGTATCTTGAACTTCAAGGGTAGTTGGAGCGAGCATTTGTCGTTGGTAGAGTTCACTTACAATAATAGCTACCTGACTAGCATTGACATGGCACCATATGAGGCATTCTATGGACGACCATGTCGGTCTCCTACTTTTTTGGGTAGAGACAAAGGAGTGTATTAACATCAGTCCATATCTGATTAAGAAGACCATAGAAATATCAAGATCATCTGAGACCCACTCAGTATAGATCAAGATCGACAAACGAGCTATGCTAATAAGAGCATGACATCTTCGGATTTCCGAGTAGGTAATTTCATATTTTTGTAGATAAAGCCTCATAAGGGAATTTCTCGATTTGGTGTGAAGGAAAAATTTGCTCCGAGGAATATCGAACCCTTTGAAATTACAGGATGAATGGGAGAAGTCGCCTACCGTCTAGCCTTGCCTCAGGAGTTGTCACATGTGCATAACGTGTTCCATATACCTCTACTACGAAAGCATAAACCGAACCCTTTTCGCATGATACAGTGGAAAGATATTCCAATCCAGGGAGATGTTTCATATAAGAAAATGCCTCAATAGATTTTGGGTTGAAAGGTGAAATTCTTACGAAAACATGAGATATCTCTTGTGAAGGTTCTATGGCGTCATCATGGGCAAGAAGAGACAACTTGGGAGCTAGAATCAGATATGCACAAGAAGTACCCGTATTTGTTCGACAATTAAGGTATGTCTTGAATTTCGAGGACAAAATTCTTTAAGTGGCGTAGAATTGTAACATTCTTAAATTTTTGAAATTAGAATTATAAAGTTGTGAGAGCAATTAAATAAAAATTTTGGTGCAATTAAAAATTCTCTGGTGTAAATCGCAAAATTTAGGTGTCAAATTAATAAACTTAACTTAAAATTAAATTATCTAATCGTCCACCATGGTTTGGGCACATGATTCCTGGTCCAAAGTGTACATTTAGACCACTTAAGACCATTTTACAAATACAACAAATAATAGGTGCGAAAATTGGTAAACTATAAAACCTAATGTAAATGGTAAGAGGCCAAGTTATATTAGAAACGCTGAAATTTTATTTTGAGATAACCTATACCCAAGTCAAGATCCATACCCACTTCCCTAAGTTTTAATATCCATACCTATATCATAACCCATAACCCATGACCCAAGACCCTACCCATATCATGACACAAATAAATAAATAAATAAATAAACCTCTAGAATTCACGTGAGAGAGAGGCCAAGGACCAAGACAAAAATCCCTTCTTGTATTCTCTTTCAACCTCCATTAACATAAGTGAAGATGAGAAGAGAAAAGAGAGAGAAAATAAGCGATTGAAAGAGGGAAAGTAGAGAAGGAAAGTCTTGGAAGAATTGGAGCAAGAAATTTGAGAAGATCCATAGGTGAAATCAAGTCTTGGTGGAGGATTAAGCTCACAATTGGTAAGTTCCTAACCCTAGAAATATTTATTAAGGGTTTTAGCATGATTTTTTATGATTCTAAAGGTTAAGATGTATATTATATTTGGATTAAACCTAGTAAAAGTTGGATTTTGTCTAGTATGATCTTGTTAGGTTGAATTAAACACGAGATTTGGGTGAAATCAACGTGCATGAAATCTGATTTTCTTTTTTTAAATATGGTTTAGAACTTTAACTTTGTTATTTTTGGTTTTGGGAGAGAAAATATAAGAAAACCATGATGTAAATGAACCTTAAATGAATTAGATGTTGTAAATTTGTTTAAGATGAACTCTAGGCTTTAGGAAAGTCAAAAACAAAATTTAGGAGCATTGGGTATCAAAACAAATTGAAGAACCGAAATTTGGAAGTTCACATTTTACACTCGGTTCATCTGAACAATCTATCTTCAAAAATTGAAAACAATTCCTAGAAACATGAGAAAAATATAAAACTTATGGAAAATGAAACAAGACTCAATGAGGATCATTTTGAGGTATTATATGCTGCATTTTGAACCTGATACAGTATATTTATAGACCCCGAAACGTAGTTGAAAATAATCGCGTAAGATTCTGACAACCTTGTTTACTATACTTTGAAAAATTATAACTAAATACTGAAAAATTGAAATCTGGTGATTCAAAGTGCGTTTTAAATATTGAGATGTCTATTTTCATAGACAAATAGAAAAAAAAAATAGAAAACGATTTTTAATAGTGGTGAAATGAGTGGGAAACAAGAATACTCATAGTAAATTGCTTTCATAATGCATAACACCCTCGTAAGAAATAATAAGATATTAAGGGTATGCGCATAAAGTAATGGTGTTAATGAGAGGATTTTTAATTTTGTTTCCAGCAGCTGGGTGAGCTGAAGTTGGGTGATTTGAGAGTGGTAGGTGGTCACCCGCATCTCGAGGTAGGGAATTCTATTTATTCTCTTATGTGTTTTTTAACATGAATTATATGTATGTATTCTTGTGTGCTTATTTGAAAAATGTGTTTTCAAATAAAAATTGGATTTGTAGGAAAAAGTTGAAGTTTGGGCAAATCTGGTATTATAAAATAAATATACACTTGTGTGTTAAATATATCTGGCTGGGTAGTATTATGATGATATCATGTGAGGACCAAAGAGATTGGGTCACCCTGGAGTTGACCTTGGGTGCAAATCCCTAAACCCATGCAGGAATACTCTAGGCTACGTGAGTATCTTACTAGATGATATAGATTACGAGTGGTATAGTTCAGTCACTAGGTATTGCAGTAGTACACTTGTTGTGTATGTGTTTAAAAAAATTTCTACTTGAATTTTATAAGTACATGTTTTATTACGATGTGTGGGTACATTATATATTATTCTATTTATAAAGTTCCAGCCACGGTATTTTGGTTTATAAAATCATCTATTTTCTATGAACATTAGAAAAAAGTAAGAAAAATGATGGATTTCGCTACTAAGCACGTTGATCTCACCCATTTTTTTCCACATCCCTAGGTAGTGCACAGGATAGTTGACCAGAAGTGAACTCCGGTCTAAAAGTACGCTATATCAAGCTTCTAGATTTGGTCGATTTGGATCATTTTAGTACTTTTGTCGCTTTGGACCCCCCATTTTTTTAAGCATGGCATGTACTAATGGGCCTTGTAAGGCCCAAACATTTTGACTATTGGTTCGTTTATAACCTTTATTGACTATATGTCTATTAATGATGCTAAGGGCTCTATAGATGACATAAAGGTCCAATCCAACAATTTAGTTAGTTTTTATTACAAAATTTCATCACGGTATTATCAAGTGTTTAATTAAATAATAACATCCGCTAGCCATACTGGGTTACTGTAAGACAAATCGATGCTAGAAAGGAACACACCTAGTAAGATTAGGTAATCAAATAAAATTAAGCATCAAGGAATAAGAAAAAAATTACAACAGGGATATCGGTTGACTACTTAGGTTAGCCATCCCAGGGCCTGATTCATTACCCCAGGGTTTGGGGTGTGACATAATGACGTACTTCTATTGCTTGTCTTTTAATTGGACCTTTACCTCCCATACACTGGGTCTTAGATTTTGCCGCCACTAATAACATGTCTGGTACGACTTTCTTATTTACAGATATTAAATAATATTTTTCATTGAAACCCTCACCCTCTTTATCTATATCCTTAGTCTTGTATATTCTGTTATTTTCTTTTAATTTGATGTATGTCAGTAAGCTTATTGAACATCTTAATTATTTTATTTCATTTTTTCCTGGTTCTATCATTTTATAGGATTTTAGAACGAGAAAGACAATTGGCACAGGGCATGAGAAAAATGGCCTTTATTATGAGAGTCCAGCTTTCCCACCTAATGCCTACCCTACTGTTGCATCAACTCACCAGATCCATTGTCACCTCAGTCATCCCTGCCTTGGAAACCGAATGGTACTTGTTCCTAACCTAAGTTATTTTCCTTCGTTAGAGTGTGAGTCTTGTCAATTGGGTAAGCATCATCGTTTTTCATTTGCTTTTCTAGCTTACGTTTCAGCAACGAGTCATTTTTGTTTAGTTCATTATGATCTTTGGGGTCCTTCTCGTGTTGCTTTTACATTAAGTTTCCATTATGTTGTCATATTTGTGGTTGATTTTTCTAGAGTTACTTAGCTTTAATTAATTAAATATTCTTCATAATTATTCTCTATTTTTCATGTGTTTTGTGCTGAAACTAAAACTCAATTTAATATACCAGTGCATATACTTCATAGTGATAATGCTCGAGAATATTTTTCCCAACCATTTACTTCTTTTATGTCACACTTTGGTATTTGGCATCAGTCATTTTGTCCTCACACACCACAGCAAAATGAATTTGCTGAGCATAAGAATCAACGTCTCTTAGAAGTTGCCCATACTTTTCTTTTTTATATAAATGTTCCCAAACACTTCTGGGGTGTTACAGTTCTTACAACTTTCTTATTAATCAACAAGATGTTGTCCTCTACCCTAAATGGAAAGGTTCTCCATTCCATTCATTTTCCTTGTTCTCTATTGTTTAGTTTACTTCCTCTAATATTTGAGTGTGTCTGTTTTGTTCATCAGTTGACTTTCGGTGGGGACAAGTTTCGATCCCCATGATTTAAAATGTGTTTCCTCAGCTATTATCGCACATAAAAGGGTTATCGTTTGTTATAGTCCATCATTATGTTAGTTTCACTTTATATACTTAATTATCTAGCACTCTCTTCACCTATGCATACTATCATCACTAAAAGACATCATAAGTCAATATTATCTTCATTTTTCATGATAAAAGAAAGGCCATCTATGTTCATTTTAGTCATTAAATATTGAAATTAAAAATAGGTTCATATCATGCTAGTTTAATATCATTATCCTCATGGTTTTCATTTTACATTCATCTTCAAAAAGATTTTCGTAATCCACTTAGATTTATTGTTTCATTTAAATTAAATAATTTCATCAATAACGTGTATAAAACTTTTCCCCAGGGATCATTCTAGTCAAATCCCCTAATATTTGATAAAAGATCATACTGGGAAAACATTCCAAAAAATACCAAAAACACCTTCTCCACGAATTCTTTTAAAAGAATCTTTGGTTTTACCATATTTTTGGAGTCACAAATTTACTTTAAGTCTTTTTTTCCCTCAAAATTCGGTGACTTGGCACACCAATTAAACACAGTGCCAGGTGATAGCTGCTTTCTTTAAAATTTTGGCTTAAGTACTTTTCTGGAAAAATCAGAGCTTTAAAAACCCCTTCGCTTAAAGCTTTACTATTTCTTATACTTTAACTTTTCAAAATGGGGCATGTCAAATGGAGATTCCACTATAGATATTTAGAGGGCCGAGCCTAAAAAATCCAAATAATAAAAGTCCAAACGTTACATTTTGTTTTGTTATCTTTTCCTTCCATTTTTTAAATAAGCGTGCGTTGTGATGGGTTTTTATTTTTTTGCATATATCTGTTTTCCTTTATCATATTTCTTCTTGTGCATATATATTTTTGTCACCCCGTATTATTGTTGTGTACTCTTCAAACGTACAAGCACGATTGCATTATAACACATACCCAAGTGGTATACCCTTTAGGACTATATAGAAATTGATAGTAGATATGAGGTTGTGCTGGCTTAATTGCCAAAACAGATTTTCAAATGACCTTGCTCGGATCAGCAACTTAAGAAGGTTGTATTTATAGGACACTAGAGGTCTAATGTTTGGGGACCCAATACCTTTATAGGGTGAATTAATTGGAAGTCGTTCGCATCATGTAATAATTCTAGGTCAAGGTGTTTCCCAAATCCTTATAGGACCCTTTGATATAGGACATGGAAGAGGACTCTATATGTTATGCATGAACCAAAGATGGTTTTAGAAAACCCTAGAATGAAACAAGTTAAAAGTTTCCAATACTGGTGAAGAATTGAGTGACAAAAGAGTTTTCATAAGTCTCCTCTAATATGATCGCAATAATATTTTAAATTTCTTTAGTTTCAAGCATAATTTTTAGACAAATGGAAATTCTTTCACCTGGTTGCTATGTTTGTCTGAATAGTCATCACCGAAATTAGAAATTTCAAACTTGAATGGGTCCTCGGTCCCCTTTAATTCATATGAACCAATAAATCAACCTCATTTAAATAATTTGAAGAAAATTTGGTAATCCAAGAATGAATCATGGGAAAAAAACCCAAAAAGAACAAGAAAAAGAAAAGGAAAAGAAAGTAAAAAGGATAAGAAAAAGGAAAATAAAAAAGCTACGAAAAATCTTTTAAGACTTCCTTCTCGAATGAGAAAAAATAGTTGCAAATGAAAAATCATGTTCGCCCATGTCCCCAAATCGAGTAGTACCCTTGTAGTCTCACCCAATGAAAAACCCATAATCCAAATCGTACTCAGCCTAAATATCTCCCACCCTCTCCAACTAATACCTAAAAATTACTTAATTGTCCCAAATCAAGTGGTACCCATGCAATTTCACCAAAATTAGAACCGTAACCCACCCCAATACCTTGAATTTCCATTTTATTCCTATCCACCATCTGATGATACAATTATGTCCACATGAAATGGCCATGAATCCTTAGTAACCTATTTTCCAAATAAATTCAATCGACGAAAACATTATTGGAAGACACTCTCATATTACAAGCCAAAGTCTAACTCTAAGGATACTATTTAAGAACCTGATTTGTATCCTTTTGGTGTGTTGGGATTTATTCTTAATAAAATTGGGGAGAAACTCTGAAATCCACCTCTTCCTTTTGTTGGCCTTCTAAATGATAGAGAACTTTATTTGTAGATGGTTTTAACCTCTCAATAAATTCTACTGGGTTGCCTCAAGTATGACTCAAATGTTTAATGTCTTATTTTTAGAACATTCAAAAATTGTTTGTGTCTAATCTATGTGTTGAGAAAGAACTTGAGTATAATAAATATGATTTTGATACTGAAGAGACTTAAACTTGAGAAGAAATAAAACAAGATGACTTTCCTTAACAATAGAATTGATAATGTGTCTCAGAATACCCTGGGTATCCCCCGATACAAATTTGAAACTCCACCTACCAAAAACCTATTTTTTTAAAGCCTTGAACTTATCGCTTTGACTAATCACATGATTAAAAGAAAATCTTCCACCCTCATCAACCATGAATACACATTTTTCGATGGTCAACCAAATTACCAAAAATGTCATTTTACGTCCTATTAATACCAATTTCTATCTTATCCTCTTCAAACCCAAAATAAAATATAGCCAGAGCATAGATTGAGCCCAAGATCCAATGGCTAGACAATTTTTCATAAAGCAAAGCCACCATCCAAAAATCTAGCAGCTAGGCGATACATCATAAAGCAACGCCACAACCCCTCAAAAGACTTTTTCATGCCCAAAGATTTGTCCATACAACGACTAGGAAATTTGTCACAAAGTGAAGCCACCAACATACAAAAAATATTTTATTATTGAGAGATTTGTTCATCATTTGTAATGTTGAAAAGATGTTTCTCAAGAAAAATAATAAAAAATAATAATAAAAAAAAATGAAGACAGAAGAAGAGAAAGAGAGGAAAAAAAAAAGAAAAAAAAAATAAAAGAGAACGAAACAAGGAAAAATGAAAAAATTAAAAAAAATTGAGATGTATTTCTTTTTTTAGTTGCTCAAAAATCTCACTCGCAAAGAAAGTTTGAGTCCTCGTTAGTTGAGGGAGTCATCTCTTAAGAGATGAATTTTGGAAGAAAATCCCAATTAGTATTGAAATCATAATTTTCATGCTCGAATTAGATCAATGCATAAATCATCTCAGGTAAAAGGAGGTACTTGAATAAATAAACTTTAAACTTTTATGCTTGCTTTGGATAATACGATTTGCAAGAGTTGATTGAAATACAAAGCATATAGGGGTTCTGATCCCAAGCATAAAAATCAATCCCAGAAGTAAAAGAAAGGGAAAAATATGAAACACCAAGCAGAGTCTATGCTAAGAAGGTAAGAATACATTACTTTTTTTTTTTTTTTTTTAATTCCGTAATTGGGTCTAAAGAAAATTTCTTTAATCTAAAGGGAGAGAAAGACATAAAATTGAAAACATGGGCTTAAAAACAAAAATAAAAATAAACAATTGAGGATCACCTAAGGATGACCAATGTTTTCTTCATTAAAAAAATGTGAATGCTTGAGTGTTGCATAAATTCTAGCATGGGTTAGTCATCTTCTTCTCGCTTGATGAGTCATTTTCTACTTTGATATTTCTTAGGTTAATGCGCTATAGTGCTAACCTTGCTAACCTAATAAGTCTTTCTTACTTCTAAAGGGATTCCTTCTAAATAGTGTCGATCCGAGCCATACATTGGGGCACATCTTATACAGGATCCTATCATCTTCTACCCAGTCTCAGATTGGGGCACTCTTATTTTTTTGAAAAGTCGAGTTCTCTAAATCGGCATCCCAATCCTTGTTTTGCCCTAAATGAGCATGTTTATAGTTTCTGTCTTGCCCTGAAAGGGCGTACAATTAACTACGCTTAACCAGATTCTCAGCGTAATGTTATGGTATATAGGCAACCTGTTAAGATTCGGTCATCCAAATATCAGCCGCAACCTCATATTTTATATTTTCCCTAACTAAGGGCAGGGGCACATCTTGTATTATGTCCTGTCTTTTTTGCCCCAATCATAGCCTAGGGCACATTATAATATTATTCATTCTCATACTACGCACAGTCATTTAGTCCTCCCCGGCACTAGGCCGAGAGTACTTATTTCCATTCAATCATCCGTTTGTCAAGGTCTGGGAGGTATTCTTCAAATTGATTTTTCTAAATAAACTACTTTCATCATTAGCTCTTTTTAGTCCTCTCATCTAGGAGGTATTTATTATATTGAATTTTCTAAACAAACTTTCTTCGTCATGATCCTTTTCCAGTTCCTATCTGTCTCCAGCTGGGAAGTATTCTTTATCTTGATTTATCTAAATAAACCGTGTTCGTCATGAGCTATATCAATCATGTCTGACTCTAACCGGTGGATGGGTATATTTTATTTTTTTCATTTGAGTCCAATCCATTAAAGGCAACAAGCCAGGAGGTATTAATCCTTCCAGCCAAAGTTGAGGGGTATGTTTGATTTTTTCCATTGAGTTTAATCCTCTTTACTCCAGACCAGGGGGTTTCGTTTGACCTTTTGTCGCTTGAGTACAATCCTCCATGGCCACAGGTCGGGAAATATCAATCTTCCTTACCACAAGCTGGGGGGGTATGTTTGAATTCTGTTATCTGAGTCCAATCTTTCTTGCCACATACTTGGGAGTATTTGTTTTTGTCCGTAGATGTTTTCGTAAACCAATTAATGTTGTCATTTTGAGGAACGAATTTGTTTATCGAGTATTTTAAATTTTAGTTCTAGTGCTTCAATAAGAAAACAAAATTAAATGATATGACAAAAATATCAATGTGGTTGCAATGAAGATGTTGATATTCTTTTAGCATAATTTGTTTTTCTAGATAAAACAACTCAACTCTTCTTGAACACTTAATGCAAACCGATTAGGATCGTACAAGAAACTTGAGAATGATTTGAAATACATTATAATATAGTATAAAGTAATAAATTTAAGTTTCTAAATGATTTTCCAATAAGTTTGATCAAGAAAATATCTGAACAATGAAAAAAATTGAATTTTCGGTCTGAACAGTCGACCGAATGATTCATGACAGTAGTTTTTTGGGTTTTAGGCTAATCAGTCGACAAACTAGTTGGACGAATGATTCTGAGCCTAAAACATTCGAATGCCCAATCGATCGACCAATGTTCAAAGGCTAGAAAACTAGATGTTGAAGGTCAACTGGTCGATCAAAGGTGTCAACGATCAACTAACTTGGCAATTTCCTAAACTTTGACCAAAACACTTAAAAGATTTTCTGCCCATTTTTCATCGATTTAAACATTGGAATATTATATTTCATGTGTTTTGACTATATTTCAAAGATATATCATATATTTTGAAGATATTATGATTTAGTCCATGTGTCACGTGAGTTTTTTATTTATACCGGTCAAACTTATTTCTATCCTTTGGGGGTTTCAATCATAATCTTCTTGGGGCTAAATTGAGTGTTTTAAATGTTTTATTTTTTTGTCAAATATAGTTGATTTATTTTTTATTTATTTTTAGAATATGTTTCAAAATATAGCTATTATAGGCAATGTTTAAATTCCTTATATATAGACCTACGAATTTTATCTTCCAATCTATCAAGAATCAAAGATCAAATCATATTTTTTTAAAAAGAAATTATATTTTTCTAGAATATATTTTTTAGAGAAAGTTTTGAAGAAATTCATGATCGAAACTATTTTTGCGAAAATTGTGGGTTTGCTACTACATTGTTATTACATATCTTTTTGAAGGAAATTCTGGTGAGATCTCACTTATTATTTTTGATCTCTCAAATTAAATGTTCTATTCTTGCTTTAAATGTCTTGGTAATTTGATCTTGTCATCTTTGTGATTGAAAATAATTTTTGATAGACTATATTGAAAATTTTTAAAATGATTTTTCTGTAAATCTGATGTCTATAATTTGCATGCTTTAATTTTGATAAAATCAAAGTTATTTTCTCACACATTTATATCACTACTCAATCTAAACATTAATTGAGTTTAAGTTCAAATTGAGGTTGTAGAAGCTCATGTAAGAAGAAACTATTTTGTTTTTCTTTTTGTTTTAGCTGTAACTTAGACCTAGATAGAAGAAGTGATGAAGAGTCGTCGAAGAAACCTTGGGTAGCATACAGGGCCTAAGGAATCCCAATAACAATATTAGAATATATCAATATTGGAACTTGATAGATTTGAACTAGATAACCTCGTTAGCTAATCATTGTGGATATTTGGTCTAAATTACTATTGAACTTATATTCATCATAATTTAGATTAGTTCCATGCAAAAATCATGATAATCATTGAGATGATTGAATGACTGAATATGATTACCTGAGTATACTCTAGTTAAAACAATCTTGCATGAATGTGAAAAAGAAGATATGCATAGTGCATATAGGTATAATGCTTAAAACATTAGAAATGAACTTTGGAAAGTATAGGAAATGAAGAGAAAAAGTCTTATTAAAAAATCCATTCACTTTAACCTCTCCCAAAACTCATCCAAAGGTCATTCAAAGCCTAAGCCAAAATCAACAGTGATCTCGATTCCAAACTGGATGTTCCCATTCTGGGATATTCCGAGCTCAACTAAGCGAGACCTTAAATAACCCTCCGCTATTCTTGTCCAAACGTTTGCATCTTGCAACCAAATTCTCGAGACCATTCAAAGAAGTAATCCCGATCAAAATTCCAGTTGCATTGCAAGGAGGAGTAAAGAAGCAGAAAGGCTCTCAAAAGCACCGGTCAGCTTTCCGGAGCAGAAACAACATGAATATAACCAAGGGAGATGGGTAATAGCAAAAGGTGCTTAGCACAAACATTCTAGAAAACATTTTGGGAGAAAACTAGCATTTCTATATAGATGATGCATTCCCAAAGAAAACATTCTAGATTGGGTGTCATAAAATAAATCAATATCAAAGTATTACACAGGTACTATGCATAACGTATTGTTTAGGAAATACATAACCTTCATACACATATGGAAACATAAGCATCATACTTTACAAAAACCTATAGCATCTTACATATCATGTTGCATCAATAGGTCTTTAATAGTATAACAGTTGCACCCATACACCTTATCTAGAAACTCTAGTAGGTTACCAGACAATCCTCAAATATGTAACCTTGTCAAGTAACCCCACCATGTCACCATACCATTGTCCGTCTTTGATAGTGGTTTTTAAGCAAATTAGGATTAGACAAGGAAACGACCTCACATACAGTGTGTCTTGATAATAAACTAGTACTGTGAAACGTCAGGGTGTAGTATAGTGTCCTTAGAAAATAGACCTTATTAGGATTCAATAGGATCTTTTTAGAACTGACTAAATTTTAGCACCATTTAAACAATCTAAGTACCAAAACTCTGGTAGCCCAAAAGAAAATAATGTAATTCAGAGACGTAATTAGACTACCAAACAAAGATAATGATCAATCTTAAACTAGCTAATGCTTCGGTAAGAAACTTTGTCCATTATACTAGGGAAACATTGCTGCCAACAAATGTAGTTATCTTTATCTGCGATAGGTACGATTCGTATAACCGTCTCGATCCAAAACTACGTTCGATCTGATCATTGGTAGATTACTAAGGTACATAGGAAACCTAAGTGGGTTTGGTTGAAATGAAAAAAAAAATTGAGGTATCATCTTGACGACACTCTCTTAGCCCTATACCAGGGCACATATCTAAAATAGTCCTTTGACTCTCCTGAGAAAATCCATCTTCGCTCTCTTTGTTTACCAAACAATAGAGGATGCCTAAGGAAGAACTATATTTGACCTGATCTATGGCAATCTACCAAGATACATAGAAAACCTATTTAGGTTCGGTTATCCAACTGTAGGAACCCCCTGGCCATGGTCTAGAGTGCGTTCTCACAGCTTTCATTAGGGTACATATATTAGAGCTGATAAAGTCCATTGTACGCTCCCTACCAAGTAGTAGGGGTCTAAGTTCACATTGCCACTCCCCTTTAAAAAGTACTAGGGTGTAAAAATGACAAATCTATAAATAAAAAAAAGTCATTCAATTTTGGTTACTAAGGAAGATCTTAAGTTCATCTAAAGACAATAATTCCAAAATCGGGTTAGAAAATCTAGAATTTGACTTGTAAGCGCAACTATAGTTTCATCTTTTATATCTTCTCCTATAATCAATTTAATTAATTTATGATATTCAATAAAACATCAACATATTATCCTCCTTTGACATCTCAAAAAGTGGGGAAGGGGAACCATAAAATCATTACTACTTTAGGCAAACAATCTCCCTTAATGAAAACAATATACTTGAGAGAATAAACGTAAGATAGTCAAAATAATTTAGTAATTTAACATGATATTAATATTAATATTTAACTCTTTAAAACCATGTTAAATCATATCATCTCATAGATATTTTAATCATATCGTATCAACTCATTTAAAAATCGATTTTTAATGAATAACATCTAATAAAAGTATAAAATCAATTTTTAAGAATTAAAACCCATTTTCAATAAATCAAATTTTAAGCACAAAAATCATAAACACCATGATCAACTCAAATCACACCATTAAAATCCACACGCTACCAAGTTAAGTTCCACCCAATCCTAGATTAACTAGTACATACAGAAATATTAATGTGGGACTTATTCAAATAACACAACCGTAATGAGAATAATAAATGATGAACTAATGAGGACCCTATCCGGTAAATGGATAGTACGGCCCCAATGGACTGGTGGTTGGTTGCTGAGGATACTGAATCATAAGCTGAACATTTGAGTTCGAAGGCATCTGTTGATAGTACACCATTGATGGTCCTACTCCAGATGGATTTGCTCCTAATAACCTTGCTGCAGATGATCCTCCAAAGGACTGTTGTGATCCAAACGTAGTCTGATTGGTGAAATTCTGTTGAGCACTATGCGGTCGGGATGCAAACTGCGAGGACTACATAAACTGGAAAATTTGTTCCATGTTTCCTGTGATTCTCCCGAATCTTACCTCTATGGTGTTCACTTTCTGCTCGTATCCATTGTTTATGTTTACATTCATTTAATCTATACGACTCTCTATCCCAGTTATTTGGTACTCAATCATGTCAGCCGATAGGTGTGATTTACCTATCTATTTCCAAACCGAATTAAGTCAGTTTTCGTGTGTTTTATATAGTATTTTATTACGTTTTAATTACTTTTCATACTTTTTGTATAAATCAGGAATGTGGGGCAAAAAGATAGGAAACTGGAGCAAAAACGATAAGATCGAAACTAAAGCGATCGAAGAACGGTAAAAAAATAAGCTCGGAGGCAAAGCTATGAAACAATCCTTCCGCCGCGGCGTCCAGACTACCGCCGCAGCGGTAAAGAAACTAAGAAGAGCAAAATGCTACTGACGGACCACCGCCGAGTGGAGAAATACACCGTCACGGTGAAAATCCAACATTGAAATTAAGATAGGCCACTGACAGCCCATTGCAGCGGTGGTTAAATTTGTCGCCGCGGCATAAATCCAACAGAGAAATTAAGATAGGCTACTGACAGCCCATCGCCGCAGTGGAAATCCAGCAGAGAGTTTTTCCACATCCACCGCTGTCTTCATCGCCACAGGGATCAACTAACTGACCTACTCACTGCCGCGACGGTGACCCTCTCCACAGCCTAGATATTTTATTTAGATATTTTGCTTATAAATACCATTCTCTTTCCCCTCCTTTTGAGCCCCCCTGGCCATTTGGACACCTTAGGCTATATTTACGCTATGGTTTAGGAGTTTTAGAGTTGGAGCTCACATCCAAAAGTGGAGAAGATGGCGAATCGATCGTTGAGCGTTTTTAGCAGTTTATCTTCAGATGAGGCTAAGTTCTTTGATTGTGTTTCCTTAATTATTTATCTTAGGTTCATGTGAGCATGTTTAGCTCGATTTATATGTTTATGCGGCTATAGCCACAAGTTAAACATGGATTGTAGTAGGGATTAACGGTATATTTATAAATATGTTTGTTTGGATGATTTCGGTATTGCGTTTATGTTTGTTCTTCGTAGTTTGATTTGTTTATTGTATTGTTTGTTTATCATATTTAGTTTGATAAATGAAGAATACGGGGTTTTGACAAATCCCATATTTGGATTAGGGTAAACAAATGCCACGATTCTATAACCTGGTTGAGATTTGAATTGTGGACAATCGATGACGTTGGGGCAAGACTCAAGCGACCTAGGGTCGTTAAGACGTTGAGGGGGACTTATTCGTTGACTTGAAGTTGCGTTATATCCCTCGTTTTACACTTAGGAGAGGTGACGGGAGAGTTTTAGAATGGAGATTGTCGATAGGGTAAATGCAATGCACGATCTAATAACTCGAGAGAGAGTTGGATTGTGTGTAATCAATGACGCTGGGCGAGACTCACGTGACTTAGGGTCATTAAGATGTTGAGGGGGAATTATTCGTTGACTAGAAGTCATGTATTCTCCCGTCTTACACTCGGAGAGAGGTGGCGGTAGAGTTTACGTACCGAGGTTGTCAAATAGGTTGAACATCATTAACGTGAGTAAATCGAGATCGAACACGTATTTGTAAACACGTTAATCCCTAGACAATTATTCTCCCTAAAACATATTAGCATATTAGTGTAGTTAATTTAGGTTATATTAGTATTAGTTTAATTAATTAATTACATTTGTTTTTTCGCCTAGATAAAGTTAGGTTAGGATAAACGCGGTATTCGATAGTAACGACACCAATCCCTGTGGATACAATAACCCGATCTTTCACGATCACACTATACTAAAATTTTGACCTCTTACACTTGCGAGTAGTCATATACGCAGGCGATCAAATCCTCATCGTACATCAGCGTGTACCCGGAGATCATCAACCTCGTCACGAAGAAAATCTATCTTCTGATCTGAACTCAGCTCCTCCTCTTCATATTTTTTTTTTTTTTTTACTTCTTATTCTTATTCTTCCATCATTACTCTCTGTCTCTGCTCACCTCTATTCTTCACCCATCTATCCCTTTGAAACTCATACCCCATTAAAACAATATTTCCCATATTTATCCATCCCAGGGTTACTGATAATTTTTTTTCTTCATCAGGGTTAGTTTCTACTCCTAAGTTAACACCCTTTGAAGCACATCGGCACAGGGTAACACTTGAGAGGGTTTCTGTAGATGGTAATTCATGTGATCTATCATAATATGGGCTAAATCTAATTTCCTTCCTACGACAATTTCAGTCAACAAATAAAGATCAAAGTCATTCACATTTGTATGACTTCCCCCTCTCGACAAAATTCTTTAAGTTATTACTAAATGAACAAAACGATGTTCAAAAGATAACAATCCCGCTTTATCTCCATCTAAATCAATTTTTTTTACAAGTTCTCTTCTATTAAAATTCGTCGAAAGCCAATGAGGAGTATTATAAGGAAATATGTTTCCGTTTTCTATGCCCAAAATATCACTCAAAAGATCCCTATAAAACCTAATTTTCTTTCCCTTAACAAATGATATGATATAAACATTATCAAAGGTAAGATTCTGTAAAACATCCATACCCATACCGGCATCCACTCATTACTTTGGGTGACAAACTCGGTCCACCCCAAACCGCTAAAGAATTTCTCAATATCAAGATTTTTCTTCTTTAACCCAACAAAATCTATAGGTTTACAACACACAACCTTTCGATTAGAAAATCCCTCATTGAACCTAATTTCATGTTCTCAGTTTTGGAAATAGGCATTGTCATATATAGATTTGGAAGTAGCACTCTTGATTCTAGGCATTTTTTCTTACAATTTCAAAGATAATCAACCAAGAAAACTCAATGAATCTATCCTGGCTGAAACCCTAATAGATAGATAGAATACCAACCTTATTCAAAGCAAAGAATTTCCAAATCATGGATCCCTACCTTCGATCTTCAAATCCAAGTGATAGATTGATTTTATCTATATATTTCCTTTCCTAATTTGGTAGTTTTTGAGTGTTCAATTAGTGTTTTCAATCATGTTTATTCATTTTTATGCAAATAAGGTGTTTTGGGTGAAAATGGTTGCAAATTAGGCTTATCGGTAAGACGTCGGTGCAGAAACGAGCGAAAAAGGGCTATGGCGGCGTTCTGCTCAGGGCGAGCTACAGTGCACTCCTACTTTGTGCATTGGGCATAGCGCGCTGCAGTGCACACCTATTTAGGGCCCATTCTATTTTTTGTACACTGTAGCGCGTTGTAGCACTGTTGTACCAGCTGGCAACGCGTTTCCAACAATTTTTTGGATTTTTTGAGAAAGCTATAAATATTCCTTGATACCTCTTTTGTGAAAAAATATTTTTGGAGCCCTAAGATCAGACCAAAGACAAGAGATCACTATTAGAAAAGCGGAAACGACATTGAGCGGATCTTTTAGAGTGGAGCATCCACTCTTCAGATTTAGCTATCTTCTCTTCCACACTCTCTTTTATTTTAAACTCTTGGTTTGTTGTTTTAATGATGTATTTCTCATTTGTTGTTGGATATTTTGTTATAGCTACGTGTAGATAAATATTTATTGTCTAGGATTAATGTAGTTAACAAGTATTGTTGTAAGATGTCAATCGTAGCATGTACGTCATTTTAGTTGCATTTTAGAGTAACTGGAAAAATTCGGGGTGAAATTAGGTCAATTAAAATTCAAATTAAAAATTTAGGGGTCAATTTACAAATTTAGACAACAATCTATCCAAAAATTTACATTTAACTTTTGAATTAAAACTTTTGGGAGTGAGATTGAAATTTAGAAAATGTTAAGGGTGAAATTACCATAATAAACTGTGAAGTGAACTCAAAATATGACTTTCAGAAATTAGGGGGGAGGGAAGAGTAATTTAGGTAAAGGGGATCCTAGAAACGTTTAGCAGTCCAATCTCTCAGCCGTGAGATCAACCAGTCGGCAGATGATATGGGAAGGGGACGACGTGGCTTGAAGGGGGAGCATCCCGTCCACTAATTTTATGTATATATATCTATACTCATACCGTAGTGATCTGGAAAAAAAAAAAACACAGACAAAAAATCTAGAGAGAGAGAGGGTTCGGTTGGTGCTCCGATCGTCGCTGGAGGGGATGTCACCGTTCGGGCCGGTGGTGTGTGTTTCTACTGTCGTGGGTATGTGGGAATTCTTCAGTGTGTATATGATCGGACGGGTGTGGGTGTGTGTTTCATGTGTGTGTGTTGTTCTGATCGCCGACGATCGTTTGTGTGTGTGGGCTGTCCGTTCGTCGGGCGTGCATGTGCGTTGTCTGTCGTTTAGCCCGTCGTTCAGCTGGAGTATGCATGTGCATTCTGTTCACCGGTAGTGCGTCGTTCATCCGTCGTGGGTGCTCCGTTCTGTCCGGCCGGCGATCGCATGCTTGTGTGTATGTCACTGCTCGTCTGGTGGCGTGGGGGTGTTGCCGGCGGATGTGGGTTGTTGATCGTCGGTATTGTCGAATGAGTGATGTTTGTTCGTTATCTAGTCTGGGTGTTTGTGGGTGCCACTATGTGTGTGTTCGTGATCGGTGTAGGGTGGCCGGTGGGGAGTAAGAGTTAGAGAGAGAGAGAGTGTCGGCCGATTGTGGCGGGGAAGGTGAGTGTGTGTTCGGCGTGTGTGTGTTCCTCTGGTAGTATGGGTCGTGTGTGTGTCCTGTTGCAATTCGGCCGGATATTCTTCACAAACACAAGGGTTTTAGCCGCAACAACCAAGTCATCCCTTGCAATAACAATCAACAAACATAAATAAACTACAGTTAGAAGATTTTCTCGGCTCATTTATGAAGGAGATGCAAAATATTATGCGGGAAATGTATAATCGTCTTAATAAACATGAGACGCGTCTTGACAACATCGAGACGACGTGCACCATTACCAATTCAATAATAAAGTCTCTAGAAACCCAAATTAGTCAGCTCGCTTATGCCATAAAGGGGTAAACCTCAGGGAAGTTTCCAAGTGATACGAAAACTAACCCAAGGGAATGTAAAGCTATCACTTTGAGAAGCGGAAAAGAAATTGAAGCAACAAACCCAAAGGAGGACGAGGCCGAAGAGAAAATTAATGTTGAAAAAGTACCTATTTTGGACGAGGAGAAGAAGGAAGTTCCAAAGGCAAATCCAGGTTTCATCTCTTTTCCGGACAATCCACCGATGATCACTCCACCTTTGCTATATTCGCAACGGTTTCAAAAGAAGAAATTGGATAGCCAATTTGCAAAATTTCTTGAAATTTTCAAGAAAATCCATATCAATATCCCATTCGCTGATGCATTGGAGCAAATGCCTAATTATGGGAAATTGTTTAAGAACATAATGACTAAGAAGAAGAAATTGGAAGAATACAAGACTGTCAAGCTTACGGAGGAGTGTAGTGCAATCTTTTAACGGAAATTGCCCCAAAAGTTGAAAGATCCCGAACGTTTCACCATTCCATGCACGATAGGGAAATCTCATTTTTAAAAGGCACTTTGCAATCTTGGAGCAAGTATCAATCTCATGCTGTCATCCGTTTTTCGAAAATTGGGGTTTGGAGAAGCAAAGCCCACTACTATTTCTGTGCAAATGACGGACCGTTCCTTAACCTATCCAAAAGAGATTATTGAATATGTGCTTATAAAGGTGGACAAATTCATCTTTCTGGTGGATTTTGTTGTATTGGAGATGGAAGAAGACCGGGAGATTCCTATTATACTTGGGAGGCTTTTTCTCGTAACTGGGAAGACATTAATAGATGTGCATAATGGAAATTTGGCTTTAAGGGTTAATGAAGAGGAACTAAAGTTCAACATCTTTAAAACCATGATGTTTCCAGAATAATGTTCGACTTGCAATTAGGTGGAAGTGGTGGACCCGTGTGTTAAGGAGTTCTTTCAAGAAATCTTTCACCAGGATCCTTTGGAGCACAGTTTCACAAATTCCCTATCTATGGGGAATTTTTTTGAGAAATGATCTACCGCAAATGAAAGTGTTGTGGACACTGTCTTATCTCTCGAAGCTTTACTTGGCGACGTAGTAAATTCAGTTCAAATGGAGGATCTTGATGAAGATGAGAGGTCACCCAATCTCTTAAATCCATCTCCCAGTGGGTTAGTTCTCAAGCAATTATCGGAGCACCTTCGATATACATTTTTTGGGGAGAATACTATCGAGCCGATTATTATTTCATTATCTTTGACTCATGATGAAGAAGAAAAATTACTCATTATCCTAAAAAGGCACAAGTCCGAATTCGCTTGGTCTATTTTCGTCATCAAGGGAATAAGCCCGACCATTTGCATGCACAAAATTTTGATGGAGGACTCATTTAAACCCTCAATTGAGCATTAATGAAGGCTAAATCCTGCGATGAAGGAGGTGGTCCGTGCTGAAGTTTTAAAGTTGTTGAATGGTGGAATCATTTATGAGATATCAAACATTGAGTGGGTAAGCCCCGTGCAAGTGGTTCAAAAAAAAAGGTGGCAAGATTGTGGTGAAAAACGAGATGAATGATCTAATTCCCACACAAACCATCATGGGATGGAGAGTGTGCATTGACAATCAGAAGTTGAACAAGGCCACAAGGAATGACCATTTTCCCTTACTGATCATCGACTAAATGTTGGATCGTCTAGCGAGTTATGACCACTACTTCTTTCTTGATGGATATTGGTAGAGTAATTATTCTTTGCTACCAGTCACATGAGTCTTGCCCCAACCTCACAGATTGCATACTTTCTAATGCCCTCTCGGGTCATTAGATCGTCACGTTGTGTTTAAACCCTAGTTCGAATCCGGGGTTACCTCTCCCATGTGTCAAACCCCATATTCTCAAAACCAACCCTAACACCACAGTAAGCATATCAAAATTGTAATAAAATAGTAAACACTATCCGATAAAGATAAACAACCGATAATGAAACAAAGATTCAACTAAACAACGTTTTTATAAATGAATCGCTCCCTAGACAATATATGTTTAGCTATACATGGCCATACCCAAATATACAACATCAAATAAGCTAAACATGATAAAATACCAAAGTGGGTTCAAGAAATAAAGAGAGAAACAAAGGAGAAAAGCTATTATCTGAAGAATGGACGGATTCACGCTTACTAAAACCGCTCCGATCTTGTTCCCTCTTCTTGGAATTGAGTTCTCGCCCCTTGGTAAAGTCTTGGAGCTCTCAAGAACACTCCCAAAAATGTTAACTATGTGTTTGGGGGAGAAAGGACTATATTTATAGGATTCAAAATATCTGAAAATATTCTAAAATGTCTAAACTGTTCGGTGCCTGATCGCTACAGCGGTGTGATCACCGCTATAGGGGTGGAGAGTTCAACAACTCTCTGCATTTTAACCGCTGCAGTGGTGGTTTCATTGCTGCAGCATTGGAGAGTTCAGCAACTCTGTATTTTCACCACTGCAGCAGTGGATGCAGGTTATGAATATTGTTCGTTTTTCTCTTTTTCTCCACCGTTCTTCAACTGACTTGCTCGTTTATGGACCGTTTTCGACCCTTTCAAAATAAATAAAAAAAGTATTAAAACATATTAAAATGCTATAAAAATACTCGAAAACTACCAAAATAGGCTTAGGAATAAATAGATAAATTCCACCTATCAAATACCCGCAAACTTAGAATTTTACTAGTTCTCGAGCAAAAGACTCACACTAAAATAAAAAACACGATGAAATAACTAACATAAACAACCTAAAGATATTTTAATCAAAATATATTCATTCCTTCTATATACCCTATCCATTTCATCCCAATAATTAAATTTTTGATGGGACAGACACTCAATGTGTCGATTAAGTGTATGCTTTAGTGGCGAACCAGATCGGTTTGGTTTCGATAACAGTTAGTCACTTCCTAAGTGACTTAGTTCTTTCACTAGATATTTTGGTAGAGAATATCTTGGGGTTATATTGGTCATTTTAATGATTATTTTTTTTTTTTTTATGAGTCATTAAATTATTATATTGGCCTTTGATTCAATGGGATTTGATGGTTAGTGAAGATGACTTCGATTTGGTCAATTTCTAATCGAGTCTTAATCCTTAATTACGTTGTGTAACTCGGACATGTAATGACATTTCCATGCCTTGATTTATGTATTTTAACTTTGATTTAAGAATATCAGTGCTTTAAGAAAGTATTTTAAAAAATATTTTTGATGTCGAATAGATAAAACCGATGATAGTAAATGTTTCAGTGGTCAAAGTAGGTACCCGAGGTAATTTGGTGAAATTTCCAATAATTAAAGGTGGTAACTAATTCTTATTCAAATTAGAGGTGATTTAAGGAAAATCAACCTTTAATAATGTCATCCTAGTCCCTCCTTTAATTTTAGGGATTTAGAGGTTGACCCAAAACTTTTAATTTACCGAATTTAGTTAAATTCAACAGTTTTATGTTTTCTTATTTTTTGGTGTTATCCAGTGTGATTCAAATTAGAATTTCATTCTCTTTAAACCTAAGTTTAAAGTTTATCTGAACTTGTACTTTCAATTCCACACTGACTGAGCGGGACAAAATGCAATGTCTATAGATGAGATATTTTTGTAATGCAGACACCAAATTTTGACCCGTCTATTTATTGTCAGATCAAAATCGCAAGTTTCAATAAACATTAAATTGATGTTTAAGGGGACCAAATTTTTGCCTTAGATTACATTGGATACTATGAAAAAACAACAAAGAATACAAGAAAAACAGAAAATTCTCAATCTGACTAAATTCGGTAAAAGTAAAAATTTCGAGTTAACCTTGAAATTTCTAAAGTTAAGGGGGACTAAAATGATATTATTAAAGGTTGATTTTTATGAAACCACATTTAATATGAATAATAATTAGTTACTACCCTTCAACTTAAGGGTATTTCAACAATAACCTTTGTTACCCGTTTTGACCCCTGAAACTTTAACTATCACCGGTTTCATGTTTTTGACAAATATATATATATATATATTATTTTGTTCAAAGAAATAATCTCCAAAAAATCAGGAAAAAAATCTTGATCAAGTTAAAGTACAAGTCCAGTTACCCAAACTTACTAGTGCTTAAGACTCGGTTTGAAACAAACTAAACCGAAGTCATTGTAACAAGCATTCCAAGCCCATCACATCAAGGTCCCTGTCATGAATTTAATAACTCAATAATGAGCATTAAAGGTCAAGATCTTTCCAAGATATTCCTACATAAATTTCTAGGATAAAAAACTAATTACTTGAAAAGTAACCAACGGTTACTGGTAGCGATTTTATTTTTGCTACACACTGCAAATGTATGCGTCAAGTTTTAATAGTATTGGGTGAGTAGAGTGTCATATACATTGGGATTGGTTAAAATCCTCGCTAAGTACTACAATTATTGTAACCCAACTTTATCTGGGTGACCAAATTTTAGATTTTATAAAAAGAAAACTAAAACAAAAATAAATACAAAAACAAAATAAAATGTCGATTTCCTATGCGCAATTATTCTAGGGGCCTGATGTCATCTCTTTATTTCCATGTCATCATATTAAATAATTATTAGGTAATTCTATTCATTCATTAATAAAGGTCAATCGTGCTCCCTCACTACCTCTCCCGAGTGTCAAGTGAGAGAATATAAAAAAAACTCCAGTAATGATATCCCTATCTAGTATATAGGTGAAAACATTCGTTACGCCCTGACCTTATAGATTACCCAAGTTTTAATAATCTCCCGATCTATTAAAACTTACGTTGTGCTTGAACTAAGTCCAAACCCGAAATTACCTCTCCCAAGTGTCAACTCGAATATCTAGGTGTTGATCTCTTCCCGGTGTCACACTAACCTAAACTATGCACTGTCAATTTTGGTCACGAACTAAATCTTTGTCGAGTATAAAATTCACAACCTAAAATCATCTAATTCAATGGCGACATAAATCAAACACATTAAACATAGAGAGGCATAAAATGGAATTAAAACTAACAATTAACAAAATATTCTAAACATGGTTCAATTGAGACTACATCAATCCCTAGATATGAATTTTAACTCAACATAACGGAATCCATAACTAATCTTTTCAAGAAATTCCTAAATGCAAACATGTTCAATACAATATCACAAATACAAAATTCAATCAAGATTAGGGTGAGAGAAAGGAAGAGAAAACTCAAAGTGTGCTTATTAGCTTCAAATCCTCAACTCTAACTACCTCCAATAGTGTTTTTCTCCTCACTAATGCGCTCCATCGCGGTTCTATCGCGCTATAATGCACTTTTGACAAATCCAACATCTGTTCATATTTTAGCCATAACTTTTGTGTCCAAACTTCGATGGAAGTGATTCAAAAGGATATGGGATGATAAGACAGAGATCTACAACTTTTATGTTTTAGGATTGCATCGTAGTTAAAATTGGTCTTAAAGTTACTGAACCTACTCTCATTTTGCACCTTTTCTACCATTTATTTATAATCCTACAAAACAGCACAAAAACTCATTAAACTAACAAAAATGCAAATATTTGAACTAAAAAATACTTGATTTGTTGGCAAATAACCTCCTCATGAAATACCTCTATTGGCCTAAGGCGCTATCCAAGAAGGGGCTGAATTGGGTTGACATAAAAATTTAACTAATATAAATTCTTTCAACACTTAATAAATCAAATAATCAATTTATCCTAAATCAATTATTATCTTAGTTATGCAGCGGATAAGTGTATTAAATCTAAGTGCACATCCAAACAAAACGTAAAGAAAATAAATAAAGCAGAACACCACTATATATCTTGGTTCAGCAAGCTTGTTTTGCCTAATCCAGTCCCTCGAGCTCCACAGAGATTCGCACCCACTAAAAACCCAGATTTTTTTAATGGTAGGAACCAACCCTTATAACGATTCTATTCACAGGCTCAGAATCAACCTTTACGATTCCCTTTTCATAGGTTAAGGAAGAACCATATCTTTTAGCAGGCTAAAGACTAACCTAATTCTATTATAGGAAGAATCAAAACCTAATATTTTTAACAGGTTTAATATCAAACCTCACCAACACTTACAACTATCTTTTTCCCAGGTAAGGATTGAACCCTTAAAATTCACTCAAAAATAAATTATATTCAAGAAAAATTCATGCCTAATTCTTTTCAAGGTAAAAGAATAACCTAACGTTTTTATACTCTAGGTAAAGATCAAACATCAATCTTTTTCCCGGAAAAGATTGAAACCCAAGCTACCCTAAATAGATACAGAGCCAACCATATCTCATTCGTACAAACTCACCAAATAGAAAAAATGAATTTCTTCTCACTTGGAGCTCCTACCACCTCGAAAGAATTATACTCATTTAATGTCCTGAAAATTACTATGTGACAGAATTTTAAGTGACGAAAATAATATCTGATTACAACAAGTACAGGTAGCACAAAATTAAGCACGTAATCAGATAATATCATAAAATTATTTTATAAAATATTTTTAAGCTCTTAAGTTAAAAAAAAAATGATTTTTTTCGATGATCTTAAAACCATGTAATCAATAATATAAAATCAAATATAAGCACAATAACTTGGAAAGATCTCACCTGGAAAGACACCAAAAGATTAAAACAGAATCAAATGACAGCTCATATTGGTAACGCTAAATCAACAATGCTTTAACTCAAGAACTTCTCACACAAACAATCTCACGAATGATCTCTCGAATATATCTTAGAATAATATATCTTAGAATAGCTCAGGAACATATAGTTTTTGATATGTGATATATCATCATATCAAATTCGCATATCTATTTAAACAGGTTTGAAACAAGCACTCAAACGGCTAGTTTTCACAAGATAAGACATTAAAGTGCACCTATAGACCGCGTATATCATAACCATTCAATACTGGTATAATTCAGTCAAATATAGCTTTTAAAACTTTCAATTAAGTCGACATATTATTTCTTAATTACTAATTAAAAAGATAGATAGTATTCAATGAACCAAATTGAGAAAATCTTCAATTATATGTACCATATTTATAAGGATATAAAAATAGATGTATTATATATGTAATATATTCAAATCCCAAAAATATCTCCTCCAGATTCGCCAAAAAAGGGCTAGTAACATCTAGTATTTGATCAGATCCTTAAAATCCTCAAATCTCAACTACACAGTCAGTTGACCAAACTCCAGCCCATCTGTTGACCAAACTCCAGCCCATCAGTTGACCGATCAATACAATATGTAACATAGGCCATTCTTTAAATGGTAGTCGGTTGACCTAATGATTCAAGATGCATTTTTAGACCAAAATCAAACCATAGTCGGTCGACCGATTGATACAGAGAGTTTTACTTTGGCCAATAAGTTAACCAATCTCTCCTAGACAATTGACCGATCGATTCAAAGAAGTTCACTTCCTAGCCTATAGCTAATTGGTTGACCGAACCCCTACTGGTCGGTTGACCGAATAATGCTGGATACTTTCTTTCTTAACTTGTTTCAACTCCAAACTTCATCGTTTTAAGCCCGTTAACCGATTTCTTTTCTTAGTTAATACAATTGACCCCAATATTCAATTTTCATTTTTCAATTTCACATTGGAGCAAATATGTGATTAATAATTAAGATCCCAAAGTTTATCAAATTAAACACACAAGAATATAATTCAACAATTTGTATCATGTTTGATCCTAATTTGGGATACATTATGAGTATAAGAGTGTTTGAGTTGTTTTCCGCTAATTTCTTCGAAGTCTTCAACACTCTTCATTTCTTCAACATCAATCTTCGCATCCGTGATAGTTTCTTCATGATTTGGAACTGTTATACTGAAACACTCAATAAAAACATTAGTTCCACCAAAAAGATCAACCTTTAATCATCTATCAAAACCTCGGGACCAACAATCTTCCATTTTCTATGATGACTATTAACTTTGATGTTTTCGTCAAAACAAAAATGTAACCACGCTCCTCCTAAATTTGAGGATGGGTTTTTTAGCTCATTAAAGCACAACGAAGATAATTCAAAATAATTCATCAGATATTCAACATAAGTACAAATATCAATTTCAATATTTATATATGTTTACTAAATCACAATTATCATCATTTCACCATAGTTCTATCTTTTATCTATGCAATGCTTAGCCGAACAAATTTCTAAACATTAACTAACTCGTTTACAGCCCAATCATGATTTTTCCTTTATATTTCCCCCTTTATCAATTAATGTAATTCAACAAACATCAAACATATTCTCCCTATTTGTCATCTCAAAAAGTGGGGAAGGAGAATCAGAAATATCATTCTAGGCAAACATCATTATGCCTAGCCATACCTGAACCTCGGATAATTTTCATGAATTGATCCTCTGCTAACGGTTTGGTAAATATATCGGCAAGCTGATCAGAGAAATCAATATACTCATATTTTCTGAATATGATCATGAATAAAATGATGTCTAATCTCTATGTGCTTAGTTCGTGAAGGTTGTGTAGGATTCTTACTTAAACATATAGAACGTTTATTATTATAATAAATCGGGACTTGCTCCATATATACTCCAAAATCATTCAATTGTTGCTTGATATATAAAATCTGAGTGCAACAATTTCCAGCTGACATATACTCAGTCTCAGTAGTATATAAGGCTATGGAATTCTATTTCTTACTAGACTAAGAAACTAAGTCATGTCCTAAAAAATGACATGACCCGCTTGTATTTTTCCACTCGACTTTGCATCCAGCAAAATCAGCATCGGAGTAACTAGTTAACTTGAAGTCACTCCCCCTTGGATACCATAATCCTATATTACTTCTCGCTTTCAAATATCTAAAGATTCTCTTAACCATAGTTAAATGCCATTCTTTAGGACAAGACAGAAATCTAGCACACAAACAAACACTAAACATAATATCAAGTTTACTAGCAGTAAGATATAGCAAACTACCAATCATACCGCGATATATTTTCTCATTTATGTTTTTACCCGTATTGTCTTCATTTATTTTTGTAGCTGTAGTTGTTGCCGTAGGAGTTTTGTACTCTTTAGCGCCATCCAATCCATATTTTTTCAGTAACTTTTTAGTGTATTAGGCTTCATTTATTAAGATATCTCCTTTGGTTTGTTAATTTTGCAACCCAAGGAACCTACATTATCTTGGCCAACTCTTGGCAAAAATATTCAATAGTAGAACCGAAAATAATATCATCAACGTAAATTTGAACTAATAGGATATCAAACTCAGTTTGCTTGATAAATAAAGTTATATCAGTAAGGCCCCTTCAAAAACCATTTTCGATCAAATAACGGCTAAATCTCCCATCTCTCATACCAAGCTCTCAGAGCTTGTTTGAGCCCATACAAAGCCTTTCGAAATTCAAACATGTGATCGAGAAATTTATCACTCTCAAATCCCAGGAGTTGTTCAACATAAACTTCTTCTACTAAAAATCTATTCAAGAATTCACACTTTACATCTATTTGATATAATTTAAAATTACGAGAACATGCAAACGCTAGTAACATTCTAATAGCCTCTAATCTAGCCACAAGTGCATAAGTCTCATCATAATCAATTCATTCTTCTTGATTATAGCCCTGTGCCATTGATCTTGCTTTATCTCTAATTACCATACCCGTTTCATTCTTTTTATTACAAAAAATCGATTTAGTACCAATTCTAGGATTAAAATCCAGTCTAGGAACTATAAACCATACTTTATTACGCTCAAATTGAATTAATTCTTCTTGCATCATGGAGATCCAAGATTCATTAGTTAAAGTCTCATTCACATTTTTAGGTTGTATTTGAGATAAAAAAGCAAGATTTATAATATCTCTAAGGGAGGAATGTGTACTTATACCTGTTTCAAAATTACCAATAATTTCCTTTACCAAGTGTCCCCATACTGTCTTTATATCTCGTGGCAATGTGGAATCCTCTCCCTTAGACTCTTCTTTCTAAGGTTCCTTTGTCGTATCATCGCCGTTTTGGTTAGTGAAGGTACCTACGTCATCATTATCCAAAATCTTTCTTGACATAAATGAATCAGCCTCTTCAAAGACAACATGCAGAGTCCTCAACTACTAACAGACGTTTATAATAAACTCTATGAGCTTTATTGTTAGTAGCATATCCAAGATAAATACGATAGTCAGATTTTGTATCAAATTTACCTAGATTATCATTATCATTCAAAATAAAGCATTTACAACCAAAAACCTTGAAATAGGATACGCTCAGAGTCTTACCATTCGAGATTTCGTAGGGTGTTTTGTTAGAACCTCTACGAATAGATACTCAGTAAACCACGTGGTAAACTGTACTTACTGCTTTAGCCCAGAAATAAGTAGATAAATTATTTTCATTTAATATCGTTCTGGCTATTTCTTGAAGCGTCATGTTCTTTCTCTCCACAACACCATTTTGTTGTGGTGATCTCGGTACAGAAAAGTTGTGAGCATATCCATGTTTATCACAATAACTTACATAATCATTTTTAACTCTCTTCCTCTACCACTATGAATATTGATAATTGAACATTGCTTCTCATTTTGAACACGTTACAAAATTTTGAGAAAATAGAAGCAACTTCACTCTTTTTAGTGAGGAAGAATACTCAAGTAAGTCTTAAATAATCATCAACAATCACAAATGAATAGAATTTACCTCCTAAACTAGCTATAGCCTTTGGACAAAACAAATCAAGATGCAACATTTCAAGACATCTTGACGTGGACGTGTACATCTTTTCTTAAATGATGATCTAGACTGTTTGCCTAATTGACATGCATCACATACTTTATCTTTCACAAATTTCATTGCAATTAGGCCATGCACAATACTTTTCTTTGATAAATTAGATAACAATTCCAACCTAGCATGCCCATGTCTCCTATAACATAGCCAACTATTTTCAGACAAAGAATTTAAACATGATAAATTTTGAGAAGTAAAATCATCAAAAGAACATGTACACACATTCTCAAAATGTGATGCAACAAGTAAGAGGCTACTATCATGCCTATTCTTAACCATGTCATTATCATGATGAAACACAACATTATAACCTTTATCACATAATTGGCTAATACTAAGCAGGTTGTATTTAAGACCATCTACATGTAAAACATGTTTAACAATAGTAGTATTATTACCGATATTACCTAAACCGATAATTTTACCCTTAGCTTTATCTACAAATGTCACATGACCTCCTTCTTTAGGTGTTAAAGATGTAAATTTTGATTTATCTCCCATCATGTGCCGAGAGAAACCACTTTCCAGTAACCATTTGTCCTAGCCTATCGATGATTTCAGAATAACCTACAAAGAGTACCTCAAATAGTTCCTAAGTGGTACCCAGTCTACATGGGTTCGATCATGTTAGTTGGGATAATTTTAGTTCCTTTAGGAACCCAAACTTGTCTGCAATTAGATACTTTAGAAAAACATCTATGAATAGTATACCACACAACATTACATTTAAAATATCTAACAACATCATTGGTTTCAAATTTTTTTTTATGAAAATGATTTTATTTAAGGTTTTTCTGTAACCCAATACTGACTTTGTCAAAGATAACTCGTGAACTTCCCAAAAGCATTTTCAAATTATCATCACCACCGGTGAATTTGAGAACTATTGAATATAAATTCGACATCTTGAATTTTAATTCAACGTTTTCAGATTCATAATCCATTACTCGCTTGTTTAATGTGTTAATTATGCTTTGAAAGGCATAATTTTAGAACACTGGTTTTTATAATTATGAGTTAGTTCTTGATAAACGTTAAATAAATCATCAAAATCTAAAGGACAAGAACTAGAATATTTAGGTACCTCATATCCTGTGGCCATTAAAGCAAGCATGGATAATCCTTCACTGCCTGATCTTTCCGAGTTACTCAATTCAGAATCATCCCAAGTGGCTTTCATTGATTTTTTTGTCCTCTTATTTCCTTTCTTTTTCTCATTTATTTTCTTCTCTTTTTCCTTGTCTTTCTTTGGTTCGGGGTGATTGATTTGAAAGTGTCCAATCTTGTGATAGTTGTAACATTTCACATTAGTCATGTTGAAATTCTTCTTTCCCTGGAATGTTCGTCGAGTCATTCTTCTAAAATTCTTTGCGTGAAGCTCCACATCTTTTTCTTGCTCATTGTCAAGACTGATATTATCACTATCATCCTCTTCTCCCTTCTTCTGTATTTTCAATACCAATGAGTTCTTTTTTATATTTCCCATATCATCCTCATATCCTCAAATAGCTGTCTCAATGTTATTACGTTGCCGATGAGGTCATTAATAGCATACTTCGTAAGATCCTTTGCTTTCTCAATCGCACTCACATTTGGCTCCCACACTTTAGTTAACGATATCAAGATCTTTTGAACTTTATCCTCTATAGTGTAGGGCTTTCCTAGTTTATTTAGATTGTTGCAAATATTATTGAATCTTGTGTACATTTTTGGAATCGACTCTATTTCACCCATTCTGAATAGTTCGAATTGACGAACGAAGGTATTGATATTTGACTGTTGCACATGATTTGTCCCTTCGTGGGTGATTTGCAATTTGTCCCACATTTCTTTCGCCGATCCACAACTTGAAACCCTGGAATATTGGTTAGCATCTAAGCAACAAAACATAATATTAATAGCTTGAGAGTTAATAGAAAGTTTTTGTTTGTCAGAAGTGGTCAGGTGATTTTTCTTCTTGGCTATTCCATTTTCCATAGGGACAAATGGTCCATCCTCAATAGCTAGCCACACATCATAATTGGTGGCCTGAAGGAATGCAATTATTCTATCCTTCCAGAATAAGTAGTATTCACCTGCAAATAAAGGAGGTTGGTGCATAGACTGCCCCTCACCTAGTATGCCTATCGGGTGTGCCATGTGATCTTGGTCAGCTAGTGTATCGAGCTAAACTAGCTCTGATGCAGGTTAAAGACTAACCTAATTCTATTACAGGAAGAATCACAACCTAATTTTTTTAACAGAATTAAGATCAAACCTAACCAATACTCACAAGTATCTTTTTCTCGGGGAAGGATTGAACTTTTACAATTCACTCAAAATAAATTCTATTCAGGAAAAATTCACACCTAATTTTTTTCTAGGAAAAAGAATAACCTAACCACTTTATACTCTAGGTAAAGATCAAATCTTAATCTTTCTTCCCAAAAAGATTGAAACCCAAGCTACCCTGACTAGATACAAACCAAACCGTATCTAATCTGCACAAACTCACCAAATACAAAAAATAAATTTCTTTTCACTCGAAGCTTCTACCACCTCAAAACAATTATACTCAATTAATGTCACAAAAATTACTACGTGATAGAATTTTAAATGAGGAGAACAATATCTAATTACAATAAGTACAAGTAGCACAAAATTAAGCATGTAATCAGATAATATCACAAAATTGTTTTAAAAAACATTTTTATGCTCTTAAGTTTAAAAAAATATTTTTTCTATGATCTTAAAACCAAGTAACAAATAATATAAATCAAATATAAGCACAATAACTTAGAAATATCTTACTAGGAAAAACACCGAAAGATTAAAATAGAATCAGAAAACAGCTTAGATCGGTAATGCCAAATCAACAACGCTTTAACTCAAGAACTTCTCACACAAATAATATCACGAGCGCTCTCTCGAATATATCTCGGAATAATATATCTTAGAATAGCTCAAGAACAGGTAGTTCTTGACATGTGATGCATCATGATATCAAATTCGCAAATTTATTTAAACAGGTTTGAAACAAGCCCTCCAGCAGCCAGTTTTCACAACATAAGACATTAAAGTACCCATATAGACCCCATATATCATAACCATTCAATCTTGGTATAATTCACTCATATATAGATTTTAAAACTTTAAATTCAGTCCACAAATTATTTCTCAATTACTAATCGAATAGATAGAAAGTATTTAATGAACCAAATTGAGAAAAATCATTAATTGTATAAACTATATATATAGTGATATCAAAATAGATGTGTTATATCTTTAACATATTAAAATCTCCAAAAAATATCGCTTTTAGATTTACCAAAAATGGCTAGTAACGGCTAGTATTTGATTAGATTCTTAAAATCCTTGAAATCTCAACAACACAGTTGGTTGATCAAAATTCAGCCCATCGGTTGACCGATCAACACAGTATATAATATAGGTCATTGCTAAAATGGCAGTCGGTTGACCAAACCCTTCGGGGTCGGTTGACCGAACGATTAGGTTGCATGTTTAGGCGAAAATCAAGCCATGGTCGGTTGACCGATCAATACAGAGAGTTTTACTTTGGCCAATCAGTTGATGGTTCTCCCCTAGTCATTTGACTAATCGATTCAAAGAGGTTTACTTCCCAGCCTATAACCAATCGATTGACCGAACCCCTACTAGTCGGTTGTCGAATGAGGCTGGATATTCCATTTCTCAACTTGTTCAACTCCAAACTTCATCATTTTAATCCCGTTAATTGATTTCTTCTCTTGGTTAACACATTTGACCCCAATATTCAATTTTAAACACTAATTTTGTTAGGTCAATTTTTTTTTTCCAATTTCACTTTGGGGCAAATATTTGATTACTAATTAAGATCCTAAACTTTATAAAATTAAACACACAAGAATATAATTCATCAATTTGTGTCGTTTGTGATCCTAATTCGGGATACATTAAGAGTATAAGAGTGTTTGAGTTGTTTTCACCTAATTTTGTTCGGAATCTTCAACACTCTTTATTTATTCAGCATCCATCTTCGTATCCTTGATAATTTCTTCATGATTTGGAAGTTTATACTGAAACACTGAATAAACACATTAATTCCACTAAAATCATCAACCCTTCATTGTCCATCAAAACCTCGGGATCAACAACCCCCAGACTCAAATATTTGCTTGTCCTCAAGCAAAAGAAAAGAAAATAGAAGAAAACACAAATCAAGTACTAAGATGCTAATGATAGAAGTGTAGTTCCATTTCAAATCAACAACCATGCAAGAATCTTCGATGGCACAAGATGCTCCAAGCTCAAAGGAAATGCACACATTGAGATTATCTAGAATTTCAACTTTAAACATCAATTTCAACTCACTCAAGACTCTCAATGTGTAAATGTGTGTACAATCATTCTCACCCAACCAAATGCGCCTCGAATAAATTTATGTGCTAAGGAGACAATGAATGATATCTAGATGGTGAATTTGAGAACAACCATAAGCCCATTTTTAGTGTCACTCTCCACTAATTATGCATTGGTTCATATGCCATTGGAGATCAAAAGAACTTTGAGGGTTGTAATGTATTGCAAGGGTAAAAGGTAGATGAAAATGTTATTTTTAGGCTCAAATCACCCTAGGCGTGTATCACGACTCATTAATCTTGCAATATTTCTAACAAAATTTCACCGACTCCCCCTTTTGTTCTATATCTTCCTTTAATTGATCCCACAATGTATTATTATCAAAACAAACCAAATCACACCTTGGTTTTTCCGAAATAGGTGAGAACCATACCCCCAAATTCAAAATCAACATTGTCCTCAATGTTGTAAGAAAATACAAGGTGGCAGGCAGGGATACTCACCACTCTATTATAATGATTTATTTTTTTTACACCCAATCCACTAATGATTTTACACACACACCCCATGCTATTCCTTACACTCAATGATTCATGCAACAATGCTAATTAGAGATATGCTTAGGAAGTGGAAATGCATTTAGTGGTTGGATACACAAATGAGGGTAATGAAATAAATAGGCAATAAGGCTCAACAGGGGTAACGAAGGGTAAACAATTTTCAAGGGTTAGCTTCAAAGGCCCAAATGATCCAAAGAAATGCCTAAATCATCTCTCCAACAACACATAACCTAGTATTTCGCCTCAAGTTTTACTTAGATGGGTTCTAGTGTTTACGAGATGTCAAAGCCTACCTAAACCAAATAAATGTTCCCCAAGTACTCAAAAGGGACAGTGATCATGATTCATGATGCTCAAATGTAACAAGTCAAGAGTGAATTTCAATCAATATGGGTCAAGCACACATAAAACTCAATAACATACATTTCAAATGACCTAAAAGAACATCAAGTGTCTATACTCCTCTTTGATTTTAAGTTATTTCATCACAACAAAACTCACAATTTATTCAAACAAACCTAAAGAAAAGAAACTAAAAACATGGCCAAAAGAACACAAGTTATATGATGAAAAATCACACACACAAGCATTTATTACACCCAACAAACATAAGTCAACATGTGTCTCACTCCCAAACTCAAAGTAAAAAAATGTATTCAAATTAATCATAAGGGAATAAGAATACATACCGGAAAGGCGAGACACTCTTGCCTCCTAGTATGGTTGGCGGTAATGCTCTGGGCAAAGTGATCGGTGTAGGTTTTTTTTTTTTCCATAGCTTGCATCCTTAGGCTCAATTATTTGAAAACTTGGGTTACCTCTCAAAAAATGCTTGGTTTGACGTCCTCGACTTGACAATAGAGAAGGGCTCATCAAAGAGCGGATTTCGCCCATAGTATGTGTCATACAACACAATAAATAGGTCTTAGTTTATAACATCCTCAAGCTTGGCAATATATAGAATTGATTGGCATGTATGCTCAGCGTGACTCAGCTTCGATATTTCTGCTTGGTGAGCGTGAATGAACATTCCAAGAGGTGGTGGAGAACAAGTGAGCCACATCAGATCCTTATAGATGTGTTCGTATTTGATTAGTATTGGTATCACAACATAGATTGCAAAGGGTTGATAGTCACAAGTGTTCTCTTGTGACTCTTCATCGTTGATCAACTCTTAGGTCTCCTCCTAATTAAAATCATCATAATCTCTCAAACCGAAGTTTTTTCTACTTGTGAGCGGTTCCTCATGGTGGCTTTCAACAATTGGTGGTGGCAACACCAATTGGAATTCAAGAGGTGAGGACTCAAAATTATCTTGTGATTTGTCATTAATGAATAATTATTGAGTCTTGTCCTCTTTCGAATCATCTGGATAAGACACCTCAAATGTCCTCCCACTTGTATTCGGATCCTCATGGTTGTTTTCACATATGAGTGTGTCTTGTGTGTCTCTCATTTTCCTCATGATGTTCTGAGTTTCCATCATGAATGCATTAAATATATCTTCCAGTTCGGGAGATGATTCTACAAGTTGGAGTGGGGTGACAAACCATGGCACCGAAATGTTGAAACTATCCCCCAAGCTTTGGTAACTTGTTGAATAATTCCAACTATGATAATCAAAATTGGCCATGTCTTCCAACAACAAATAGGTTTCGTCTACGGTTAGTTGGTAAAAAGAAGTGGTACCACTTCTACCCAAGTTCTTGTTGCGACTTGTAACCCGTCGAGGAAGTTTAGTAATTGATACTCTTTCAGGAAACCATGATTGGGGAATCAAATAAGCAACGTTTTGTGTTGGCCCAGTAGAATATCCAAGAGGGGGGTGAATTAGGTAATTAAAAATTTATCAGAATAAAACTTTAATAAATCAAAAAATTAATTTTAATACTAAATTAATTATTATCTTTATATCACAGTAGAATTAAATAATCAACTAAGTACACACCAAACAACAAAAATAAATAAAGTAAATATTACAGCACACCAAGATATATCTTGGTTCACCAAGTTACTCTTGGCTAGTCCAGTCCTCCGAGCCCCACGGAGATTCGCACCCACTAATACTTAAGATCCCTTTAAAGGTTGGAATCAAACCCTCACGCTGATTCTTTTTCAGGCTCAGAATTAACCTTTACAATATTCTTTTCCCAAGTTAAGGAAGAACATCTACTTTTTACAGACTAAAAAATAACCTAATTCTTTTTAACACTAAGGCTAAAGAATCAAAACCTCACCAATCACTCCAAATATCCTTTTACCCGGTAAGGATTGTACCGTTACAAATTTCACTCAAAAACACAATTCTATCTAGGATGAATCACTACTTCAATCTCTTTATAGGAAGAGACTGAAACCTGGCTACCCCTGATTAAATACGCCCAACAGTATTTAACTAGTTACACTACTCACCAATACAAATTCATAAGCAAAAAATCTCACTCGAAACTTCTATCACCCCAGATAAATAATAACTCAGTTAATATGTGAAATCTAGTGATAGAAAAATATGAGATTGAAAATTTGATTTTAAACAAGATATGGGTAGCAAATAAATGAGCACGTAATCAGATTCAAGAAATTGTTTATAAAAATTTTCTTGAATAAAAATCAGAAACAATTTCTAAGATCAATTTCCAAAACATAAACAAGTAATGCAATAATAGAATATAATTGGAAAGATCTCATTCGGAATCCATAGAAATAATAATTAGAACGATGTAACTTCAAATCCGGTAGCAGCAAAGATTAATGGCAGTTGATCTTAAAGATCACCTCTCAGAATAGCTTACACAATATCTCAGAATAATAACTCTTATAAAAGCTCACAAATGAGATTAACTCTTTTAGCTCTCTTGATATTGATTAATTGATCCCCTATTAATGAAATTCCCAGGTCTATATATATGATAAATAAATCAGCTCTCTAACGGCTAGTTCCCATGTGTTATGACAATTAAATGCTCTCTTAGACCCCATATATCATTATGACTTCATTTTGGTTCAATACACTTAATAATAGCTTTTAAAACTTTCAATTAAGCCCCCCAAATATTTCTCAATCTCAATTAATTATAATAGAATCAATTTTATGTACCAATTTGAGAAACATTAAAAATTAATGAACCAAATCAATAGGATTTAGATATTAGGTGAAGCACATCATAAATATAATAATATCCCCGAAATCTCTTTCAAATCCTAACCAAAAATAGCTACTTTTGGATATAATATCAGAATAAATAAAATCCTGAAACAATGCGTCTAGTCGACTGGTTAGTCGACTGCCCTATTCAGGATGTAGCCAAGCCATCGCTGCTGCGTTCATAGGTCGACCTGTCTATCGACTTGGAGATTCAGAGATTTCGTTTTGCCTTCACCGGTCGACCTACTTGTTGGCTTAGAGATACAGAGAGTTCAACTTCTCTTCACCAGTCGACTTGCCTGTCGACTTAGAAATACAGGTTGTTTCTGTTGCTTATTTTGGTCAACCTATTAGTTGACTTACATCTGCTGGATCTCTTTTCTGAACTCATTTTTAACTCTCTTTTTTCGTTTATATTTTTTCCCCTTTAACCATTTTCTTTTCTAAATATGCTCCACTAATCTTCTTATATTCCATTTTAGTCAATTATAAATATTTCTTTTCAAACACACATAGGAGCAAATATTTTCATCTTATCAAAACACACATAAATAATAAAACTTTTTGTGTTGTGTGTGTTCCTAATTGCGATATTAAGAGTTGAAATTCACCTGAGTTGTTTTCACTAATTTCTTCAAACTCTTAATTCTTCATCATATTTGACATTATCATTTAGCATCCATTTAATTTGCATTTTCATCATTGGAACTTAAATAACTGAAACACTCAATTAAACCGTTAGTTCCACCAAAATATCACCACTTAAATATTCATCAAAATCTTAGGATCAACACTTTGTTCTTTCCCAAGCATAATAGAACGGCTCAGAATCTCCTTGAGAAAATCTTAAGTGCTCTTGTTAATCGAACATCTTCATGTACCTCACAAAATAAACAAAACTCAAAAAATAAATTAGAAATAAAAATAAATGCCTAAATTAAAATCAAGTTACTTATTCACAATATTAACAACAATCTAAAATGCCAATCCCCAGCAACGGTGCCAAAAACATAGTAACGATTTTTTATTTTTTTTTACTACATACGACAAGTGTACGGGTGAAGTTTTAAGAGTATCGGGTGAGAGTGTCATATCTACAGGGATTGGTTTAAATCATCGCTAAGTACCGCTATTATCATAACCCAATTTTATTTAGGCAACCAAATTTTAGATTTTATAAAAATAAAACTAAAACAAATATAAATACAAAAATAAAATAAAATATTGATTTCCTATGCACAATTATTCTAGGGGCTTGATGTCATCTCGTTATTTCCATTTCAACCTATAAACAATTATTAGCCAATTCCATTGATTCAATAATCAAGGTCAATCGTGCTCCCTCACTACCTCTCCCGAGTGTCAAGTGAGAGAATATGAAAACGCTTCAATATTGATATCCCTATCTAGTATTTAGATGAAAATATTTGTTACGCCTTGACCTTATAGATTACCCAAGTTTTAATAATCTCCATAGCTATTAAAACTTATGTTGTGCTTAACCTAAGTCCGAACCCGAAATTACCTCTCTCAAGTATCAAATTCCAAGTTTTCAAATCAACCAAGATATCGTATGGGACCATAAATTGGAAGCATTAATAAGGCAAACAGAATTGAATGGAGATCCCAGTTGATAAATCTAGAACTTGATCACCTCTCAGTTTCACAATATCCTAAATTCTCAACCCGAATATCTAAGTGTTGATCTCCTCCTGGTCTCACAACAACCTAAACTATGCACTCTCAATTCCAGTCACGAACTAAATCTATCTTAACTATAAAATTCACAACCTAAAATCATCTAATTCATTGGCCACATGAATCAAAAGCATTAAACATGTAGAGGTATAAAATGAAATTAAAACTAACAATTAATAAAATATTCTAAACATGGTTCAATTGGGACTATATCAAGACCTATATATGAATTTTAACTCAATATAACAGAATTCATAACCAATTTTTCCAAGAAATTCATAAATCCAAACGTGTTCATCAAAATATCACAAATACAAAACTCAATCAAGATTGGGGTGAGAGAATAGAAGAGAAAACTCTTATTGTTGTTATGAGCTACAAATATTCAACTCCAAGTGCCTCCGATGGTGTTTTCCTCCTCAATTTTTCATCACATTGCCATACCAAGGGGTGTTTTCTCACCCCAAATCGTCACAAATCCTGGTTGTCTCTCCCCAAATTGCCACCCATTAGTTTGAAGCATAACTAGGTATTTATAGGGATAACAAATATAGTATTATTGATTTGTAGGTTGATGGGAGCGCGTTGCAACTCGCTTTGGTTAAACTTTCGAAAACGCGTTGCAGCGCAGTTCTAGCACACTACAATGCACTTTGGCATATCCGACATCTACTTGTATTTTGGTTATAACTTTCACATCTGAAATCTAATCGTGGTAATTCAAAAGGATATGGAAAGATAAGATAAAAAAAATACAAGTTTCATGTTTTACGGTTTTCCAAAATCGGATTGCTTCATGGTTAAAATTGGTCTTAAAGTTACTGCACTTGCCCTCATTTTGCACATTTTCTCCTATTTTTTTTTATATTCCAAGAAAACACCACAAAATTACATTAAACAAACAAAAATGCTTGAAAACACACAAATATTTAAATGCAAAAGTACTTTAATTTGTTGGTAAATAACCTCCTCATCTGTTACAAAATAATCAATCCGGTTTCCATTCTTATCATGCATTAAATGAGGCATCAAATCAACATCCCATCAAGCATTTAATTCTTAAAACAATTTCAGGAGACTACATTCAAAGAATCGAGATATTTTGAGCAAAATATATTAGGGAAACCAAGTTACTTCAAAAGTAACAAAATGGTTACAAGACTAACCAAATCATTTCCATTCCATCAAAGGCATTAAATGCACATAAAATCAAGTGTCAAATCAACATTCAATGCAAATATGACATATAGAGACCACATGCATTGAATCTATAAGAGTGTTAAATGCAAGCTAACCAAAATAGAATAACTAGTACTTAGCAAGCAAATCGAACCAAAAAAATCCAATCGTGTATTAAATACCCCATATGCCAACCAATGATGAGTAATGATTGGCAATCATTGGCAATGATTACTTATATATTTTAAAGATTTGGTAATCATTAAAAAAATCTTATAAAATCCTAGAAAATGTTCCAAAATTTTCTCAAACCATGAAACAAAGAGACATCAAAGGGTTACACCTTGACCACACGGCTCCTAAGGAACAGGCTGGGATGGCTTGTGATAGGTGTAAATTACCTATCTATTTTCAATCCGAACGTTGTTAGTTTTCGAGTATGTTTAGTATGTTTTAATATTTTTTTGTATTTTTGTCTAAATCAGGTGTTTGAGGTAAAACGGTATGTAAACGGATAAAAAATGATCAAATCGGATCAAGAACGGTGGAAAAAGGGCGAAAATGTGCAAAGCCCATACAGGTGCTGTAACTTCAAGGCTATTTTGGACTATGATGAAATACGATTTTGGAAACACTCAAAACATTGAAGTTGTATATATTTTTCTTATATTTCCATAGGTTTTTAAATCACCTCAATCAGAGTTCGGATAAAGAAGATACAGTCAAAACAAAATTGTAAACCTACAGTAACTTCGCCTAGGCAGAAATCCAGTAGAAAGTTAACCAACCTACCTGCAGTAACTTTGCCTAGGCAGAAATTCTTCCGCCTAGGCAAAAATCTGATAGAATGTTAACTGACCTAAGTTCACCTAGGCGAAGTTTTCTTCGCCTAGGCGAAAACCTCTGTGCCAGTTTAGATATTATTTTAGATATTTTAGGATATTTTGAGCCTAGTTTTCTCCTCCTCCCCTCTCTCTCCATTAGGCCAAGAGACCCCTTAGAACATAGAGAGGGATATTTTGAGAGGTTTTGGGAGTGCTCAACCAATTCCGAAGGAGAAGATCACGTTGCGATAAAGGAGAAGCAATTCCGAAGCGTTTTTAGCGACAAATCTACGGACTAGGCTAAGTTTCTTTCGTTTCTTCTTTTATTTCTTAAATTTGGTAGTTAGTTGAGCATGTTTAGCTTTGTGTTCATTGTATAACCGGCTATGGCCATGAGCTAAACGGATTTTTGTCTAGGGATTAAAATATATTTCTAAAAGTGTTATTTTGTTGAGTTTGTGATTGGTTAGTAGTTGTTCTTCATAGTTTGATTGTGTTTGCTGTATTGTTTATTTATTATACTTATATTTTCATATCGAGAATACGGGATTTGATAAATTCTGGATTCAGACTAGAATAAACAAACGCCACTATTCTATAACCCGATCGGGGTTTGGATTGTGGACAATCAATGACGTTGGGGCAAGATTCACGTGACCTAGGGTCGTTAAGATATTAATGGGGACTTATTCGTTGACTTAAAGTTTCGTATTCCCTCGTCTTACAATTGGGAGAGGTGGCGAGGGAGTTTTAGAACAGAGATTGTCGATAGGGTAAATACAACGCGACGATCCAATAACCCGGGAGGGAGTTGGATTTTATGCAATCAATGACATTGGAGCGAGACTCACGTGACCTAGGGTCGTTAAGACATTGAGGGATACTTCTTTGTTGACACGAAGTCACGTTATATCCCTCGTCTTACACTCGGGAGAGGTGGTGAGGTAGTTTACGAACTGAGATTGTCGGATAAGTCGAACGCCGATAATGTAAACTAAAACGTGACTGAACATTTTTTTGTAAACAAAAGTTAATCCCAAGGCAATACTTTCCCTAAACATCTCATAGTAATATTAGTATAGTTAATTAAATTAAATTAATTAACTTAGTATTAGTGTAATTAATTTTATTCAATTTATCTTCGTCTAGATAAAATTAGGTCATGATAAACGTGGTAATGGCCGATCTATACTAAAACTTGACCTCGTATTCTTGCGAGTGAAAGTAGCGGAGTATTTACGCGCTACCAAGTTTTTGACACCGTTGCTAGGGATTGTTTTGTTGTTATTGTCGGAGAAACGCAGTAATGGCCGGAGACTTAAGTTTTAGATAGGAGAAGCAAGTGTATTGTATTCTAGTCCCGTAAAAGCACAACGTTTGTGGCGCCATTGCCGGGGATTGTATTTTTGGTTATTATTGATATTGTGAGTAAATTACCAGATTTTACTTTAGGCATTTCTTTTGCGTATAATTTTTTTCTTTGTAGTTTTTGTATTTCTTTTCTTGCAGGGTGCTTAAAGATGGTAGATTAACAGGTACTCTTGCAGTTCTTTCAACAGGATTCCAAGCCATTTTACTATGCTTAGGCTCGATACAAGGATTTTCTACTCCAGTTTCCGAATCAATGATTCCCGAGGGAGTGTCAACTACTGAACTTCCTCGATGGGTTACAAGCCACAACCAGAATGTGGGTTGAAAGAGGAAATGATACCACCTCTTTCGACCAACTAACAGCGGAGGGAGATGAATGACTGCCTAAATGAGCATGAGGATCGTCTTAACAACATTGAGATGATTTTCACTGAAATCGATGCGACCGTAACGTCTTTACCGACACACATCGATCATCTTATCTACTTGATTGAGGCCAAGTCAGACGTGGTGGCACCCAGAGTTTCACAGGCCAAATCCTATTGCGAAAGCCACCACGAGGAACCGGAGACAAGCGGGAGGTACTGGGATGAGATCGATGGAGATTGATACATTAAGTGTTGTGAATTTTCACCATTCAAATTCCAGTTGGTGACGCTGCACTCGATCCAAGACAATCATATTTATGAGGATCCGATGTGGCTCAATGATCCTTCGCCACCACTAGCAACGTTCTTTCATGCCCACCAAGTACATGAGCCAGTGAGGCATGTCGTTGAAAGCTCGAGCTATACATTGCTATATCTCGCCAGTCTTGAGGGCATACTGAACCAAGACCCGTATGTGGTGTTTTACGACACTTACTACGGGCAAAAACCGCTCTTTGACGAGTACTTCGACGTGTCAGGCTGACGACCATAAATCAAGCGCTTCTTGGGAGGCAACCCAAGGAAAAGAATAAGTTAGATCCATCATAACCGATTTGATTTGGAGGCGAGAGTCTCTCGCCTCCCAGGTACGTGTTTGAAACCCTAGTCTACATTATAATGCTTTATCATGTCATTGGGATTGCTGACTAGGTTATTATGGGCATTTCCTGTTTGAGTCGGATGTGATGTGTAGTATGTTTTTAGTATATGTTTTAGTTAGTATGTTTATTGTTTCTACGTGTGCATATCTGTTTAGGATAGTTGTTGTGTTATATGCTGAGTTTTGACGTCATCTGGGCTATTACCCAATGATGAGTCTATCCCCTGGTTGTTTATTGAGGTCGAGCGTAAAACTCATGCATGTATGTTCTGTTTGCTCAACATTATGTTTTAGTAATAGTTATTATAAATCCTACTTGCACGAGCATGAAAACTTATTATATAACCGTCTAATTGATTTGAAAACGATTATCTGTCACCTAAATTCATGATATTAGGGTTTCTAGAACTTTATCTGGGGGAAATTCAAGGCGAAATCCGAGGTAAGGTAGTTCAGAAGACATGATTTAGGCATTTATTTTCTCGCTTGAGCCTTTTTAAGCCAACCTTGTTAAATCATTACCCCTCGTTACCATGTCGAAGCCTAATAGCCATTTCAATTCTGAACACTTAACCAATACCACGTGACCGATTAAACTTCTTTCCAAACCTAAATCGCTAAACCAAAGGCACAATTTGAAAGAATCAAGTTAGCATTCATTATGCTACTTGAAGGGAGCGGTTGAATTTTGGGCAAACTATTAATTGGTTCGGTATTCGAGTAATCACTTGTCATTTTTTTGTTCATATTTCACACACCCCTTAAATTGTACAAATCAAATAAGTTTGGGGGTGTATTTGTTAAAAAAAATAAAAAATAAAATAAAATAAAAAATTCAAGTGTACATATGGTTTTTATTTTCTGTTTCTTTTTTACAATTGAGTACAAAGTTCTTAAAATTATGTTCAGGGTTGTTTCAGTTATAACTATGGGGTTTCGAGAGTGAGAGAGTGTCAAGCGATATGCCTTGGGTAACGTCAAGTTAACGATGTTAACCCATTTTCTTTTTCAAATTTACCCTTGGCCATTTATCCTAAACTGAACCAAGATCTATTGATCTTTTTGAACTTCCGAGCCTACATTAGTGGAGAATAGATCCTGGGTCAAGCCTATGGATTCCCTATACCTTCGGGTTTTTTCTGTCATGCACTTATATGGTGGATAATCTAATCCGATTAACGGACAGTTATATATTTGAGTTTTTAAACACACATACACACTTTAGCAGGATCTATAACGATATTTACTATTATAAATGTTGAAATTCTAGAACATTACATGATGTGTTTTATGCCTAAACTTGATAGGATTGGGAGCCAATAAGGGATATTTCGTTTGGCCGGTAGATGATACTCAAAACTTGCACATATTTGTTTATCGTGTTTTTCATTTTTCATTTTTAGTAGTTATATTTTCTTTTATATCATGGGTGTTTTTCTCGAGAACTAGTAAAATTCCGAGTTTGGGGGTATTTGATAGGTGTAAATTACCTATCTATTTCCAATCCGAACGTAGTTAATTTTCGAGTATGTTTAGTACGTTTTAATATGTTTTTATGCGTTTTTGTCTAAATAAGGTGTTTGAGGTCAAAATGTATGTAAACAGATCAAAACCGATTAAATTGGATCAAGAACGGTGGAAAAAGGGCGAAAATGTGCAAAGTCGATACAAGTGCTGTAACTTCAAAGCTATTTTGGACTATGATGAATTCCGATTTTAGAAACACTAAAAACATGGAAGTTTTATATAGTTTTCTTATATTTCCATAGGTTTTTGAATCACCTCAATCGGAGTTTGGATAAAGAAGTTACAGTCAAAACAAAATTACAAACCTGTAGTAACTTCACCTAGGCGAAGTTTCCTTCGCCTAGGCGGAAATCCGGCAGAAAGTTAACCAACCTACTTGCAGTAACTTCACCTAGGAAAAAATTCCTCTACCTAGGTGAAAATCCGATAGAATGTTAACCGACCTAACTTCGCCTAGGCGAAGTTTTCTTCGCCTAGGCAAAAACCTCTGCGCCAGTTTAGATATTATTTTAGATATTTTAGGATATTTTGAGCCTAGTTTTCTCCTTCTCTCCTATCCATTAGGACAAGAGAGCTCTTATAACATAGAGAGATATATTTTCAGAGGTTTTGGGGGTGCTCAACCAATTCCGAAGGAGAAGATCACGTTGCGATAAAGGAGAAGCAATCCCGAAGCGTTTTTAGGGACAAATCTACGGACTAGGCTAAGTTTCTTTCGTTTCTTCTTTTATTTCTTAACTTCAGTAGTTAGTTGAGCATGTTTAGCTTTGTTTTCATTTTATAACCAGCTATGGCCATGAGCTAAACGGTTTTTGTCTAGGGATTAAAATATATTTATAAAAGTGTTGTTTTGTTGAGTTTGTGTTTGGTTAGCGGTTGTTCTTCGTAGTTTGATTGTGTTTGCCGTATTATTTTTTTATTATACTTAGATTTACATATCGAGAATACGGGGTTTGAAAAATTCCGGATTCGGACTAGAATAAACAAACGTTACGATTCTAGAACCCGATCAGGGTTTGGAAATTGGACAATCAATGACGTTGGGGCAAGATTCACGTGACCTAGGGTCATTAAGACGTTGAGAGGGACTTCTTCATTGACTCAAATTTGCGTATTCCCTCATCTTACACTCGGGAGAGGTGGCGAGGGAGTTTTAGAACGAAGATTGTTGATAGGGTAAATACAACACGACGATCCAATAACCCGGGAGGGAGTTGGATTGGGTGCAATCAAAGACATTGGGGCGAGACTCACGTGACCTAGGGTAATTAAAACGTTGAGGGGGACTTCTTCGTTGACACGAAGTCGCATTATATCCCTCGTCTTACACTCGGGAGAGGTGGCGAGAGAGTTTACGAACTGAGATTGTCGGATAAGTCGAATACCGTTAATGTAAACTAAAACGAGACCGAACATGTTTTTGTAAACAAAAGTTAATCCCTAGGCAATACTTTCCCTAAACATCTCATAGTAATATTAGTATAGTTAATTTAATTAAATTAATTAACTTAGTATTAGTATAATTACTTTTATTCAATTTATCTTCGCCTAGATAAAATTAGGTTATGATAAACGCTGTATTCAATTATAGTCAAAACCAATCCATGTGGACATGATAACCCTAACTCTCCCGATCTATACTAAAACTTGACCTCGTATACTTGCGAGTGAAAGTAGCGGCGTATTTACGCGCTACCAGCTTGCATATTGGGGAATGTGCAGGCTTCTCAAGGCTATAAATAGGTAGTCTATTTTTCATTTCCAAAGGGCTTGATCCAAGAGCTTCTCTATCTAGTCATAAATTTATCTCTCGGGTCTAGGGAATTCACAAGCCTTCTACTTTAAAAACATTGCAAAATTCTGTCAAAATAGCTTTCTAAAGGTGCTAGGTACGTCTTCTTAAACACCATTCGATCTTTCTTATATATCCTTATATTACTTATATATAGCGTATTTATTTAGTTCTTAGATGTGTAATTCATGTACATAGTGTATATATCATGACACAAATCAAAAAAGTCAAACACAAAAAAAAAACATCAAAATATGTTAAGAACATAAAGAACATGTCTAGAACATCAAGAACATGTCAAAAACATGACAAGCACATCAAGTACACCATGAGTTGTGCATAACATTTTTGATTCTCCAAAGTACACATGAAACCGAACTCCAAAGAACTCAAAACAAACTTCCGACATTAGACTACTAACCACTAACAACTAAACTTTATATTTGTGCAATTATCCAAATCACAGCCTAGTACTAAGTCATTAGGCTAATAGACTGGCACCTTATATATATATATATATATATATATATATACTACTCTGTCGAGACCCTTGTGGCTAAAATTCAAAGTAAAGTAATAACCTCTAATCCCTTGCGGATAACTGTGCATCTTCTTCAGAAACATTTTTATTTTCTTAGTTACGAGTAGGATTGGCTCGTATATTATATATTTTATTTTCTTTTTGAACGAATAAATTAAACTTCAATAATAAACTTGCCTAAGCAATTGAGTTTGGTTAGAGTGTTCTTGACAAAATCAAAAGTGTATATCCACTTATCATCGGTGTGATTTATGTCCTTGTTTCATAAAAAAAAATTAGGTAAAAAATAAAATAAAGTCATCTCGATATAAACTACGTGCTGACTTGATTCTCAGCTACCTAAGATATGTATACAATCCACATAGGTCCAGTCACTTGTTAAACAAAATCATGTTGAAAAGGCGAACTATGTTTTGACCTGATTCTCCGTAAAACCGCGATACGTACGCAACCATTACAAGTTTGATCAACATAAAAATACAAAAATATTTTTTATTTAATCTATTTTATCAGTTCCTACTGATAGATAGGTAAACATTCACTTGCTTTCCTTACATAAAAATGCTTAAAAAACAAAAACATAAAATTGGGAATTATTGTGTTAAACAAAACCAAAGGAAATTGCTTGGACTTTGTTTAAAAGTGAACATCTATTTAGACTTAGTTACCGTCTTCGGTTGGGTATCTTGGGGTACTTAACACCTTCGCTGAGCGTAACCGACCCATGAACTTAAAAGAAATCTCTTGTAAAAGACCAACTGCTTTTTCGAGTCAAAACTCGGGCCATTTTAAAGTAGAATAATTTTCTAATATCCTAATGACCAAGCACACCATAACCCCATGATAGGTGCCAACTCCCTTGTTTACGAAAATCCCAGCCCAAGAACATTTCAAAATTGGCACCTAGAAAAATCCCTGAAACATGTGTTAAAAAATAAATGTTTTTTTAGGATTTGGAGAGGGAGGAATGAAACTTTGTTTTCCTCTTCTTCTCTTTCTCTAGTTCCTCTGCTTCCAAAAAATTTAGGGCACGTCAGCGGGCAACTCCACGAGGGATTTTGGGAGTTAAGCCTAGTCGGGGTCTAAATTTATGTTCACGATTAAATAAACACCAAGAAATATGTCTTTGGTTTGGAACATAAATGTTTTCTTTTCAACAAAATTAAATTAAAAAAAAACGTAAATAAAAAAATTTTACATGCTTTGTTTATACTTGCATGCATTTACTGT